>OY728164.1:825363416-826563416 GCA_963277665.1 Viscum album
TACCATTTTTTCATTAACTAAGCCATTGTTCTATCCATCCTAACACCCAAACTAGTCCATGGCATGGCCTGAAGGGAATTCTCGATCACCATAGAATGGAAACATGTTCCCAGATATTAGTAATATACTTTTGGAACAATTTTACCTGACATTATAATCATAAATCAACAAAGATTGTAAATAAAAAAACAAAAAACTAATAAAAAAACATGGAATAAAAAATTTCCAAATTCAAGATTACAACTTAAAAAATCCAAAATAGTCTATAAAAAAGGTGAAAAATAAAAATATCTCAAAAACCACCATATGATGAAAGGATAATTGTTCTCAAGCCACTTCCAGAACACCGACAATGGAATACCCCTAGCATCCTAACCCACTATCTCCAAACATCTTGCTTTTACCTATGTCAAACAAAACAAAGTCTACTTACACCCAAAGGTGTAATTAGGGTGTGATACAAATCCCATTAGGATGCGACCTAACAAAAATATTCCATACTATAAACATTATAAGGTAAATAAACATACATATTATAAAAAAAAGGAAAACTAGGAACATTTTAAAAAGAAAAACACGCTTGATTTTCAAACAACAAACAAGTATACTATATGATGACTGTGAGTAAAATATCATAGAAGAAAACCTTGTCACGGGAGAACCCTCTAGGAACTATCTAGCAATGGGACACTAGGTATATCGTATCATGGTGAAATTTGGTATAGTAACCATGACTAACAATGTTCTCTTGCATGAGCCACTAGGAAGGGAAACCCCATGGGCCCAGTGGTCTCCAATCACCAATATTATTTAGTTAGTGTTGCATCGTTAATCCTTCTAGATAAATATAGGACAATACACTTCTGAGTCAACTAGCATACTAGTCCTAGTACTCCCAACCAGTTACCTAGGTTTTCTTTCCTTCTCAATTTTCATTTCACATGTCACATACAACATCACTATCATATAAATATATACCAAAAAACATAGCTATTCTTGATAAATCACCACATTCAGAATGATAAAAACTTTTATATCCAAATTCACACAAAAAACAACCTAAAACATAATTTTAACCACATCCATATTTTTTGAAAGAAGTTACATAATTTTTGAAACATGTTCAAAATTGACAATAAGGGTTTACACATGAAATACACCCAATTCCTTTGAAAAAATCCTCTTTCAATCCATATAAATATCAAGGAATTTTAGAGAAAAATTTTACACTACAAAAATAAATCATAGAACACATATAAATACTCACGAGAGAATATTAAATTAATCAAATAAGGTTTAAGCACTGAACCACCTACCTTGAGTGAAGAAAATTCTGGAATAAGGTGGAAAACCTCAATCGCACCTTAATTACACACTTAAGAGGCTAGATCAAACCTTTAACATCTAGATTAAAACCCAAAAATTAACATCTAACCCTAAAAATGACACCCAACCCACTAGAGATGTGAAACCCCAATGTAAGAGGAATGAAACCCTATATAAGAGGGGGGAATAAGATAAGGAACTTCATATAATATTTGAGGATAAATAACACAACATATGCCACCAAAATGGAGCCCAAGGTATAGGAGATGAAGGGGGAGGAATTACTAGGGTCAAAATCATGAGTTTGGGGTGAGTTTGGGTGTTATGGTGTTAAAATACGATAGATAGAAAAAAACCCAAATTTTTATGACTTGGACATGCCACATGTTTTGCCTGCATGGTTTTCAAAACATTACAAAAACCATGATCCCCTTACTATATAAGTAGGACATTCCACATGATTATCCTACACAGTTTATATACTATTCACAAACTGTGTGATAATCCACTGTCTAAAAACACCACATGACCACACGGTTACATGAGAAAGGGTTCATAGTTTGGAAAACCGTGTGCCAACAATGTACACCATGATCTGAAGCCCCAAAATTTCCATTTTCACCATTTTTACTCCAAAATCTAAATGAAAACTCAAGTATAAAATCTAGATTAAAAATAAATGAAAAATACCTGAAAATTAAATCACGGGTGTGATAGTATTAAATTTATGGGTCACTATAGTTGGTCTTATAGAATAATCAAGTTAACATTTAGAAACCATGATGAGAAAAATTTTGTAAGAACCCTAGGGATAAGTATAAATATAGGATAAAATCCTAATGTTTTTGTAATGATGATGAATAATATAGGTTAAATATATGGTTTCCTAGAAGATGCTATCATAATTTAGACATCCAATAAATTATATTTCACAATTATGTGTTTTCTCATTATTATTATTATTATTCATAATAAGATTTTTGTTTTAATAAATTTATGGAACTATAAAGAATCATATTAATGCTAATTGCGATGGAAAATTAAATGATTTTCCTCTAGATAAAATTATTTTTTTGGGAGATAGTATTAAAAATATTTATGGTTTTCTCACAAAAAATTCTCAAGATGTGAATCAAGCTGATATTCCAAATAATAAAAAAGTGATAATTGTTCTACTAAGTCCTCTGTGAGAAAAACACCACCTTATTTCAATAGGTTCACTAATCCAATAATCTCAAGGAAATAGATTAGTACCATATAGAATATATTTTCCATTCGTTAGTGTTTAAATAATGTGAAAGTTATTCTGGATGTTTATCATTTGGAAAAAAAATCTGATCAGTGGAATACTCTTATAGAGAACATAAGAGAAAAATAAGGAATTTAATCTATGTAGTGGGATGAGTTTAAAATATTAATTTTTAAAAAATAATTTTTTGTTATTATTTATATGAAAATTGGTAAATAATTCATTGAGTTAAATAAGAAGGATGATGAATTTGTTGTTACTTTTTAGGTAAATTTCATAAGAATTATGAGGTTTTCTTATAGTATTATCATTCAACCTAGAATTAAGGTTCAAGTCTTCGATGGGTGTTATCCACAAGATAATCCAATAGATATGAAGAAATTATTCTATGTGATATCATGGTGGAGATAGATATAGAAATTACTCATCAATCTCATGGTTTTTATAATAAAATACATTTGGAATTTAAGAAAAAATCTTAAAACCATAGATAAAAGAATACGAGTCTTCCTTTAAGCTCGTTGTGTAGAAGAAAATATGGGGAAATTGTATTAAGGTAACTAGTAAATGTCTCAAGTATATAAAGGATGTTCATCGATCAATCAAATGCCTCTGTGGTGGTAAGAAGTTATCTAATGATGCTAATAGATAGAAATCTATATAGAATGCACCACCCACATTCCAATATTTTAAATATAAGGAGTATGAGAATTATGGGAACTAGTGTCCAAATTATAAGGTTAGTTATGACGATAAACATCAATAACCTCTTAATCCTATCGAAAAAGTGAAATATTATGTGATCACTATTCTTGAAGAGGGGTACAATAATGAAGTGATGAAAGGTACACTTACCATCCACAATAGAACCATTAATATATTATTTGATTATAGATCTACCCACTATTTTATATTTAAATAATTTTATAATGGTATCAAAACACCACATAAAAAATTAGATATTGAGTTAGCAGTAAAATCTCATAATGGTTTGAAGATCACATCCCTATTCTGTGATTCTTCTCTAATTGATGTTTATGGAAATGTGTTTCTGGAAAATACTATAATTCTTCCTCTTGTTGAATTATATGTTATTTTAGACAAGTATTGGATTTATTTACATAAATACCACATTAAGATTATAGGAAGGGAAGTTACATTTGATATCATGAACCAACCTATGATCTACTATCAATGTGAAGAAAAAAAATGAACTTATGATGGAAATTAAATCCATAGTACAGGTCCTGAATCCTATTCAGAAGGGGGAATTTATCTAAAATTATTGGGGATAAAATCAACATTAAATATATTCCTATTTTTTGGGAGTTTATAAATCATACCTGATGCTACATCTATTTCTAAGAACCCATATAGTATAGCCTCAATTGAGTTGAAAGAATTAATGAAGTAAATCCAAGAGAATCTTAATAATGGATTAATTTGGACAAGTGCATCACTTTGGGGTGCACATGCTCTCTTTTTTGGGAAGGGAAATGGATCAATGAGAGTCTGTATTGATTATCTAGAAATTTACAAGATCACTATCAAGAATAAGTATTATATACCCCATATTGATGGCATGTTTGATTAACTGTATAGATATCAAAATATTTACAATATTTATCCTTATTCTGGATATCATCAATTGATGATCAATAAAGAGGATATACCTAAAAAAAATTCCGTACAAGGTATGGAAACTATGAATATATAGTGACACCATTTGGTCTTACAAATTCTTCCATCATCTTCAGGTATTTAATGAATAGAGTATTTAGTTACTACCTTGATTGGCATATGGTAGTCATTATGGATGGTATTATTATTTATTCAAAGAAAAAAAGAGCATGAATATAATTTGGGAATTGTGGTGAAGATTCTACGGAAGGATAAGATTTATGAAAAAATTACCACATGTGGATTTAGGATTTGGAAAGTTTCATTCTTGGGTCATATAATCTATAGTGAGGGTATATCAGTGGATCCTTCAAATAAAAAAGATAATGAATATTTTCATAGACCAACCAATGTTATTGAGATCCATAGTTTTCTTGGTTTGGATGGATATTATTTGAGATTTGTGGAGAATTTTTCATGGATTTTGAATCAACCCACCATATTCACTCGAAAGGGAGCCATGTTTCTTATGATAGATGAATGTGAGTAATTTTTTAAGGAACTAAATAGATGGCTAGTCAATGCACCTGTATATACACTACCTTGTAGTGGATAATGGTTTGAAATATATTGTTATGCATCAAATAAGGTATTGAGATTCTTCCTCATATAGAACAATATAGTTATAACTTATATCTTTTAAAAATTGGAGGTGCATGAGAAAAATTACCTATCTTAAGATTTGGAGTTAGTTGTGGTAATTTTTTATTATTAAAGATATGTAAGAATTATCTATATGACAAAGGTGTGAAATTTATACTAATAACAAAATTTGAATGTATATTTTCACTCAAAAAGTGATAAACATGAAATAAAGAATATGGTTGGAGCTGATTGAATATTATGAATGATCAATACATTACCATCCAAGGAAATTGAAAAAGATGATAGATTATCTATTTAAAAAGTATAATTATATCTTATCTATGATGATTATCACAAAATATCTAATATTGATGGATTTGAAAAGGATAAATCTTGAAATATTAAAGGAAGGGGAGAAATATTATCTGTCTAAAATGGGTGATCAACCATCAATTCAAGTGATTATTAAAGAGGGTAATAAAGATTCTATAGAGATACAAAATAAAGTGACAATTCTTGTGTTCACCCATGATTATGATGGAATAGTAAGGCTCATGAACCACATATATGTCTCTTCCGTACTAGATTTTAATAAGCATCTGATTGATGAAGCCCACATTTCTTCATTCTCTATTTGTCATGGAAGTATAAAGATCTAAGGAGATTTTAAAGTTTATTTATAGTGCTATGATAAAAAGAGAGATATTTTCGAGTATTTTTCTCAGTTCTTGTTATATTAACAAGTAATGGTTTGGAGATATAATTATAATTGGATTTTCAAAACATTACCCACACCATAATAGATATGGTAAAACAACACCATGGATTTTGTTGTTGGACACTCCAAAATATCTAAAGGGCATAATTCTATATGGGTTATAGTCGATCTTATTATGAAGTCATCACAATTAATTTACATTATATTATATTTTCTATCTTGAACACCTTACTTGGTTATACATTAAATAAGCGGTAATATTTCATGGTGTACCATTATCAATTGAATTAGATTGGTATTCAATGTTTACCTTGATGTTTTGGAGAAGTATTATATAAGTCATGGTTAGAAAATTAAATTTCAACACTAATTATCATCATTAGAGAGATTTTTATTCTGATATGACTATTTAAACTCTAGAATAAATGTTGAGATATTTCTATATAGATTTCAAAGGTGGTTGGGATCAACATATTCCTTTGGTGGAATTTTCTTACAACAACAGATTTCACTCCAGCATTCAGATGAATCCTTATAAATACCTCTATGTTAAGAAGTGGGTAAGTCCAATGTGATGGAAAAAATTTAGAGGAATAAAGATGTTGGGAATTGATATAGCTAAGTAAATGTCCTAGAAGGTCTGATCCATTCAATAACACATAAGATAAGATCAAAGTTGTCAAAATAGTTATGATGATAATCATAGGGAATATCTATATTTTGAATTTCCTGACAAGGTATTCCTATGAATATCTCCCTGGAAGAGAATTATGAGATTTATAAATAAGGGAAAAATGAACCCTAGGTATTTTGATCCTTTTTAAATTATTGATCATATCAGTATGGTAGCTTATTGATTAGAGCTTCCCCATAATCTCTCTCTAGTTAATGATGTGTTCCATGTATCTCTCTTGAAGAATCACATACAATACCTCTCACATGTTCTAAACTCATATGTGATACCACTGGATCAAGAAATTTATTATAAGGAATAACCATTAGGGATTCTGGATCATATAGAGAAAGTGATACAAAATAAAACCACTTTCCTGGTAAAGGTTTTGTGAAGAAACCACCAATTCAAAGAAGATACATGTGAACTAATGATTTTATGAGGCATATGTATCCCAATATATTTATAATTTACTGATGAACTTAGAGGGTGAAATAAATTTTAAGGGGGGTAGAATGTAACAACCAAATATTTTGAGGAATTATTTCTCTTTAAATAATTCAATTTCCTCGATAAACTGTGTCAGATGCAATAATGAGTTTAGACAACCCACATTACATTATTAAGATATCACGTGTATGTTATCTTCTAGCCATTAGATTAGAAGGTATGAATTATAATAAATAAATTATAAAAAATTATGGTCTACACATTTATAAAAATAATTCATTAGTTATAAAATTATTAGAATTATAAATAGAATTAATTAAAAATAAAAGTGATGTTTTTATAAAAAAATGATTTTATGAAAGGAATGTATTTATATATCAATAAATTTAATTTATCCCTTTTTTGAATGATTGTATTGAAATGTATATATTATTTTCTAGATCTAATTTTTTAAAATTCAAAAAATATTTATCTAGGAATAGGATAAGAATAAATCAAACTTTATACTTTAATTTGTATTTTTAATAAAAATCAGTTTTCTCAAGTTTTACACAGTCAATTTAAAATTAATTTATACCATTTATAATAATTTAATTAGATAAAATGAATTAATTTTTTTAATATAGTATTTAATTTTCTTTAAATATGTTTATTTTAGTTTTGGTCAACATGAATAATAATCATGGTAAAATTTATCACATCGGTAAAGGTTAAATCGTTATAATTATGACTAAACATAAGTGATAAGACCATAAATTTTCATAAAAATTATTTTTTTATGGAGGTAAAAATATCCTTATAAACTTATTATCTAATTGGTTTTTTTAATTGACATGTTTTAGGACAATGGATTGTACATTATTTAATTCAATGGAAGTTAAAAATGTCACTCTCTTAGTTCTAAATTTCTTTTATGTGTTAACATATAGAAAAAAACTAGTTATGAAAGAATATTAATATTAATTTTGTGATTAATGAAATTATATTCATGATATTAATTTATTTATATTTTTAATGTATAATATAATTACCTTAAATGTTTACACAACACCAAAAAAATATTTATTCAATTAATGGAAAAGTAAAATAAATGATATTAAAAATATTAAAACTAATATAATTTGAGTCATTTATAGTGTTATACAAATATTTTAGGTTTATATGACATATTAATATTTTATAAAAAATATAGTCTAATTAAAACTTTTTATTTATGTATTTTAAGTCAAATTAAATGAATATTTTCAAAAATTACAATGGTGATATATTTTAATTAATTTTTAAAAAATCTTAATTTTTATGAAATAAGACAAGGTGAATATATTTATGGTCTATAATATCATAAATTGGACATTTATTGAAAATTTTCACCTTATAATTCTATATTACAACCATTTAATATTGAAATTTTTATTTCATAGTTGAAATTAAAGATATTTTACTATGGGTTAATCAAAATGATAAGGTTTGAAATGATAGGAAGAATTATCTAAATTATATTGGTTGATTGGATTACATCCCTATCAAACCATATCATTAAATACCTATCAATTTGGAGGAATTGTTTTAGAATTAATTTATTATAATTTTATATTTTCTGAAATTCCAAAAGTTCCTCTCACCTCAATTATAGAAAGGAACTTACACCCTCACTTATTTACATCGCATTGAGCCTTATAGATTGATAAAAATCTTAAAAATCTATTATAAACATATTGGTACACATTATAAATATTTTTTATTCCCAAAATAAAAACCCTATATCCCTTTATAGGATATCTAAAGGAATCGATTCAAAGAAGTGTAAATCACCTTATTTGATCACATTATTTTTTACTCTCCTTTACCACATCTAGATCTTTGATTTTTTTTTGAAATAATAACTTAAATATCATAAATATTGAAAATTTTTATTATAATTATGAAATAATCATTATAAACCCTTCTTTCCCATCAAATGATAAGTGAAAGTATTTCTCATGTGTATGTATCTCTTACCATCTCCACGTAATGATACAATTCGTTTTTCTTCCAAAGATTTTATGGATGAATATTATGAAGGTTTTAATATTTATATATGATATTTTGGAGATAATTATACTTCTATAACTATAATATAACAATTACATTCTAACATTTTAATTCATTAAAATATGATAACATTGCTCATGCAAACGTGTGGACTACTAGATCCACCAAGTGATATGATTCATTTTTCATTTCAATTTTATTCGGATAGAAATAAGGATGAATTTAATGAATATATAAGATCTATATTATATATTAATGATCATTTACTAGTGAATTAATATTTATCTTTCTTTCATTATGTCTGTCGAAAAATGAAAATAACGTTCATGCGTTCACATGGCCTACTGTTTTCATGAATGTTGTAATTCAATTTTCTATCTATAATTTTTTGGATGACTCTAAATATGAATATAATGAGTATATATTATATTTATATCATGATTAATATTATGGAGATTTTGATACATGATAAATGTAACAACTGGGACCTAATGATAGCATATACACCCCACTGTAATATGGTTGTTGGGTCCTGGCCCACTAGGTACCACCAGTTACCTTGCACACACATGGTCCCCTCCATGAGGAACAACCAAATGACCAAAAGGGTCATCAAAATAATGAATTTACACATGTTATAACCCATGTTATTTCTATTTTTATTTGTACTCACTCACACACATCATGGGAAACTTCTCAGGAGGTCACTCATCAAGACCACTACTCTAGGACAAGCATTATTAACTATGTAGTTTTAATCAAGTAGGATCCAAAAAATAAAGTTATAAATTATTGAAATGAGTCATATAATTTAGGTTTTTAACACTTCATAATTTTGGGGTGTTACATTCACCTCTATTTAGAGTAAAAAATCCTCATTGTGGACCCCTAATCTCAACCCAACAATGACACAACACTTTAAGCCGACTTCTTGCTCTAATAGCAATGTAACAATCGAGCCCTACTGATAGCACATACATCTTTCCATAACATGACCATCAGTTCATGGCTCATAAGGTTGTACTAGTTTCCCTGCCAACATGTTTTCCCCTCCCTGGGGCCGACACATATGCCTGAATAGGGCATCAGACAAATGAATTTCTACACAAGACAACATCTGTTATTTCTAGTGTGCTTTGTCCTCACTCGCACACACCCAAGGAAAATTCCCCGAAGTTCACCAATCTAGATCACCACTCTATGAAAAACATGATTAACTATGGATTTATAATCAATTAGGCTCCCAAAAATAAAGGTTTACCTTTTTTACATCATTCTTATCATTTAGTCTTTTAACTATTTTTCATTTTGGGGTGTTACATTTTTTTTGAAAACTTCTTTTGAATTTTTTATTTATATATAAATACATATTATATATATATACCTTTAAAAAACTATAATATTTGGGTTTATCAATGTATATAATTTTTAAATTCTTTCAAAATACTTACAATTTTAAAAACATTATTTTGAAAAAACCTTTTGAAAATATAATAACATAACAAAAGGTTTTTAAAAATCTTTTGAAAACATGATTTTGAAAATGGATTTGAAAATACTTACACTTTGAAAATGAAATAAAAACTTTGAAAATAATTACCCTTTTAAAATGATATAATATCTTTAAAAATACCTAAAATTTGAAAATACTATAATATCTTTTATAATACTTATGCTTTAAAAATGAATTTATAATAAAATAATAAAGTTATATTTCAGAAAAAATTATGAAATCCTTATAAAACAAAACCATGGTTCCCCTTGAAACATTGAATGATGTCTGGTCCTACCCTATTTCAGAGTGATGGATTCACTCCCCAATTCCCTATCATGTTTAAAAATTTCAAATACTGAATTTTTAAAAACATTTTGATCTTTTCATACATATAAATATATTTTTCAATGGATTTTTTTGATTTAAAAACATGAAAATGTATTATTATATTTAAATATTATATTTATATAAGTATATATAAGTATGAAATTTCATAGGAAATCAATTTCTAAATTTGATACCACCCAATATTAGGATAAATAGACTTTTCATACTTTCATGGGATATTAATGAAGGAATGGTTAAGACCCATGTAGTTAATATTTAAATCATAAACTCTTAAAATCCATTTTATTGTAATATCATATAAAATGGATAAACATATCATTTAAAATTCATCCTTGAATAAATATTATAGATTCCAATTTATGTAATTCAAAAATTCATGTCTAAAAATATCATTTTGTAAATATAATAGTGATATGAAAGTGTGAATCCTTCACATAAAATAATAGTAATTATAAAATTACTATTCACAAAAAATAATACTTTTAATATATATATATATATATATATATAATTTTTCATTCATAAAAATTCATAAGAAAAAAAAATTATATGCTTAACATATTATTTAGAAAAAAAATTATATTACACACATAAAATCATAATAAGTAATATTTGTAATAAAACTTTTGATCATCATATAAACATAATTTTTAAAGTATCCACTTTAGTAAGACAATAACATGAATTTACAGTAAATTTTCATTCATATGAAATGTTACTCATTTCAAAAAATGAAATGACAATTAAATTTTTACACACACACACATCATAAGAATAAAAACTCTTAAAACTTTGAGAATAAATTCTATTTCACATAAAATATAAATGCGTTT
Organism: Viscum album; assembly: GCA_963277665.1. Lineage (NCBI taxonomy): Eukaryota > Viridiplantae > Streptophyta > Magnoliopsida > Santalales > Viscaceae > Viscum > Viscum album. The sequence continues at coordinate 825,374,805 of OY728164.1, forward strand.
TAAATGAAAAACCACATGTTGTATAATTTTTGAAAATGATATTATACACACATATAATTGTTTTAAAAATAAATGAAACCCATTAAATAATTAGAGGGATAAAAACTGATAAAACTATAATTTTAAATAGTATATACACATATATACACCCTTACATAAACAAGGGGTTTTAACATATAAGATATAATGTGTTCCTTAACATGAATTTAAGTTTGAAAAGAAATATAAAACTGAAGATTTCGAAGATGATATTTGTATGTATACTTATCCTCTTACATAGTATAAAATTAGACTCGATATCACATGTATGATCATATTTTAAAATAAGCGATTTTTTAAAAAATAGTAATTTTTCCCCTTTCAAGACTGAAATTAAAAAAATATAACTAGCCTTATATTATGAAAATATTATATATATATATATACATACATACATGCTTACCTTACTAAAAATAAAAATGGGAAGCTCCTTTTACAAAATGGGGTTCCAAACTAGGAGAAAGGAGAGGTAAAAGAGGGAGAGGTTCAACTTAGGTCTTCCAATAAGAGATATGGGTTCTCCATGTGTATGAAAACACAAACACACACACACACATATACATATATATACATGTAGATTGGTTTGAGAGGTCACTTCACATGGAAGCTAGGATTTTGAAGGTGAAAATAGTAGGCCTATGATTCAATAAGCTCCAACCACTGGGTTAAAATATATTTTCTTCATGTATAATCATTTCTATAGGTATAACCTGATATACATTATGTTTTAAAAAATTAAAATCAATAAATTTTGAAATAATAATAATACCTCAATTTCGATTTTAATTTATTTTTATTAATTCTTGTAATTGGTCTAGCTGAGATCCCTTGAGAAACAAGGATTTATTTTATGGGATGGTTTTTCTATAGGTTGAGGTCTATGGAAGTAACCGAGAGGGGTATTTTTTGAATAAGAAAAATCAACCTCATTAGGATACTATGTGTAAGTTGCTCGTATTTCTGTTTAATTATACTGGAAGGGAAGAAGAAGAAAAAACAAGTTAGGTGGGATGATAGAAATGGTAGTTTCAAATGGATTTTAAGAGAAAACATAATGAACAATGAGGGAAAGGGAGTGAAAAATTAGAAAAATACATGGTGGTGAGAAAACAACCAAGGAGATTTGATCTAGAGACTACAATCTAAACATAATTTTAACAGTAAGTAAATATTAATCAAGTAAACACATTATACCTCAAAAGAAAACATGGTTCTCAATTCTCGTATTATACAAATAGTGAGTTTAATAGGACAGAATGATCTAACGTGGGGTGCTTCTAATCGACCTTAGACATGGGACCAACAAGTATTTTTTTAACCTATGCACCATCGAGGGCCTTATACATATTCCCACCCATGTTCTACTAAATCAATACTCAAACATGATTATATATTCCTATTTTGGACTCCCACGGTCTTGGTTGAGCAAATTGGACCCACCTAAGTTGTGGTGGACCAATAAAAAAGGATGCCTTTGGTTGAGTAATTTTTTTATTAAAACATAATGAAATAAATAATAAGAATTAATAAAATATAAAGTAAATTTATTATTTATTTACTTATTATTATTATTATTATTATTATTTTACTTCGATACTCTAATTATCTCACTTATACTTAATATAACTTTAGTTCAAACCTTAATTTATGTTTCATAATGAAATATTACCTTTTTAAGAATTACATAAACCAAATTATTATTTAAAAAAGTATTAAAATATTAGAAAACTAGTAAACTATTACAAAATAAATTTAACATAAAATTAATTTTACTAATTAAAAATATTTTTTTTTTCATTAATTTCATTTAAATAGATCTTTATAATTTCATATTGATTACAAAAATTATCAACAAGTCATTTTTTTACAAAATTTTAATCATAATAGATTTAATAAAAATAGTTTTTATTAGATATTAAAGAGTAGTACCATAATTCTCATTATGTAAAAAAAATTATTTATGCTTAAAATCATTACCAGTTCGAAAAATCAATTTATTTAATTATAATTATATGTTAAAACCATAATATTTTGGAAAATATAATTAACAATAATTTTAAATAATTTTGAAATTATATTAATTTTGAATATAATTTTATTAAAATGGATATAGTTTAAATAGGTAATTTCAAATTAAATTTTCTTTTAATAATTTAAGAAATCACTTGTAATGACTTGTAATAAATTTTAAATGGCCTTTCTAAGTAAAATTATCACATTAAATCATAACATTTAAAAATAATAAAATAAAATATATTTCAGTTTGATATATTGAAAATAATATTAAATTTATTAAATTACTCAGATGTTAAAATAAATATATAAGTATCATAATTAATGGAATTAAATACTCATGATAAATGAAACAGTTAACACAAAAAATGAAGATTTTAATAAGGAATTATTGATACAAAGGGGTTTTGAAATTTTATAAAGGGATCGTAAATGATATTATAAGTATGAACATGAATATTTTATATAATTATAACAAACATAAATTTATTATACAGACGTTTAGTGTGCTTTCAAAGTAATGGGAACTTGATTTAAGTGTTTTATGTTACAACCTCAATATTTATCTTGATTATTTATGATTACATTTCCAATATTGGAATATTATAATATATCTTTCACTTTACTCATAAATTTTCGTTTCCTTTGGTTATTTTTAGACAATACATGTTTTTATTTCATTTCTCTCGCCATAAGTACTCAAAATACCAAAACCCTATTTTTGAGTAAAATCGACCTCATTTATCTATTCGATCGAAAAACAAATTTCTTACATATCCAAGTTTTCTAAAATAGTTTTAAATATGGTTTTTAATATTATATTATGATTGTTTAATTAAATTTTTACCCATGTTTTAATTTTTACAAAACATTTTAAAAGGATTATTTTTATTGTTTTCCAAACAAGGTACTTTGAGACTGTTATGAAAACATTATTGAAGAAATGTTTTTATAAACTTATACAACATGAATGACTTTTTCCACTATCATGAATAATTTTTTCTTTTAATATTACTTTAAAATAACACATGATCATTTTCAAATAATATTCTCTTATTAATATTTGGGTATTATTCTTGAATAATTAATTTCATAATAGAAAGGTTATTTTCTTAAAAAATGTTTTAATGAAATTTTCATGGGGTTTTCAATTAATAAAAGACAACAACTCTTGATTTCACTTATGATTTACTGGGGATATGATCTATGGATAACATCATTATTTTTCTCTAGAAGGTATATGAATATTATAAAACAATGTTTTTAAATCCCATTTTTTCCAAAGGTTATGCTATTATGAAATTGTGAAATGATTATGAAACCCATTTATTTTATATGGCTTATACTATGATGAAATTTTTATGAAACCCATTTTTTTCCATGGGATATGTTACGATGAAATGATTATGAAACCCATTTAATTTATGCAGGTTATGCTATGATAATATGTTTATTAAACCCATTATTTTTCATGGGTTCTGATATGATGAATGATTTATGATCCTGCAGAACACATATGTAAGTTTTTTAGTAGGTGATGTATGAGACCTATATCTCCCTCCAATTAATTGGGTAAATATTTATATCTCATGAGATAAAAAGGACTGGAACGGGGAGTGAACCCAATTTAGTAATAGAATTTGTCAACTATTATAGTCTTGGGAGTGAACCATGAATACTGATATGGTTTCGGGAGTGAAACCATTCCACTTATATAGTCTTGGAAAAGTTCCCTGACTAATATGGAAATGATTTTATAGGATTTTTTGTATTTCATAATTCAATTTCTTAAGTCAATGTTATGATCTTGTGTATCATTTTCTTTGATTCCTTTATTATTAATGTCTTATGAACTTTCATGACTCGTTACATAAATCAAGATTATGATATATAATATATAGGTTATGGTTTTAAAAAGTTTAGATAATTTTCTTAATACCCTTTTTCTCTTTTTTTATATAATCATTGATTTATCCCTGGTTTACCATAACCAAACATCAAATCTCACCCTTTATTATGAATACTTTCCTAGTTTATGAATAAAGTTATTAAACATTATATAAATTAGAATGGTGATAATTATAAAGATATATATTGCAGACTATGTACATATTCTAGGGGCCAATTGTTTATATTTCCATGTTTCAAAAGATACTAAACCAGTACGATTCTAGTGTGGATCAAAATGTTTTTAATAAATATTTATCAATTAAGATTTAATATCATTGAATGAAAAGAATGCATCACTATAGGTACCCAACTTTATTTTTTGATGATGACAATATAATATATCAAGGGGACAAGGAAAAACCTTTTGAAGTGTTTATAGAATAAATGAAGAAGAATTTTAAATGTCAATTCTTGGAGAATTAATTTTCTTTCTAGGTTTTCAAATCTAACAAAAGGAAAGATATATTTTTCTATATCATGAAAATATAATTGATAATGGTTACAAAATTTTGGGATGGAATATTATAAGAAAGTTTCTAATCCTATTTAAGTTGGTAGAAAAATGAGTAAAGATGAAGTTGGGAAAAGTGTGAATCTGAAATATTTTCAGATGTTGATATAGTGTTTTTTATATTTTATAAATTCAAGTCCTGATATTTTTTATAGTGTACCTCTATGTTCTAGATATCAAAGTAATCCAAAATAACTCATATGTTTGTAGCTAAATGATTTTTGTGGTATGTTAAATGAACGAATTCATATGATCTATTATTTTAAAAAATAATGATATAAAATTTCATGGGTACTCAAATTTTGAGTATGATGAAGATCACAATGATAAGAAATAAAATTTGTGAGGGAAATTTTTCTTGGAATAATTTTGTGTGATTTGAAAAATTAATAAATATATTTCAGTGAATTTGAGCACAAAAAAATTAAAATATATTTCCGCTACCCAAGATAGTACTCTAATGTTGATGCTAAATGTTCAAATGGAAGAATTGAAAGTGAAATATTCTACACCATTGAATATACTTTGTGATAATAAGAGTTCCATTTATCTTATCCAAAGTCCTACAAAAAATTTGAGATAAAAAACATTAATATTAAATATCAATTTATCAAAGATATTGTTTCTAGTGGAGATGTTTTTATAGAATATGTTTCTAAAAAATATTAAATTGCCGATGTTTACAAAAAATAAATTATAAAATAAATATTTGTCGAATTGAGGATGAAAATTAATTTGTATTATTCTCAAAAAATTACTAAACTTTATAAGGAAGTCCCCCAAAATTCTTTGTATTTTTTTCTAAAGGGGGAGATAATAGAGAACACTAACATAATGGGAGGAGAGTATTTTTAACCTAAAAAATGAGAGAATACACATTTTTCCTAGAGGTGTAGAGTACATTTTTTGTTAAATTTAAGAATTTAATGTTTTAGTTATCATAAAATGGGAAAGATAAAGAAAAATAAAGAATAAATAGATAATTAAAAATTGAGGAAAAATAAGTGGGAGTTTATCTTAACATGGATAAAAAATTTCTTATCAGAGTGATTAAATTACTTCAAAAATATTACTTTATCTAGTAGTGTAGTATCCAGACATTCCCTTTTGACAAAGGATATGTTTTTGTAAGATTTGAAAAAATTTATTTATTACAAAAATGAGCTATGAAAAAGTATAAGTGATGAAAAATTATGATTGTTAAAATTTTTTAATGAATGTTTTTAATAAATCCAATGAGGATGATTGAATATCCTTTATGATTATTTTGTATCCATGTTAGTCATTTTTTGAAAAACATCTTTTATAAAAGTTTTTTTAAATGATTGGAAATAAAGTTATTGAAATATTGGTTATCAAGTTATGTGACAATGTTTCTAAAGAAGGAAGAAGTCAGAAATTCAGAATATTGGCAATTTTCGTTTAAGAACACTTTATCTATAAATCAGATGATTATTTTTTGACCTCAAAAATTTCCAAAAATCATGAAAATATCATAATACAATTTTATGTGTAAAAAATTATACAAATTGGGATAAGAAAATGGAGGGAATAAAATATAGTTTCGAGAATAGAATCTACGGATGAACCATTTTGGAAAAACCTTTTTGGAATGGCCAATATGAAGAAATTTTGAAGATGAGATCATCATTAGGATAGCCTACAAATGTAAAGTCACAAAAATTTGAAGACCTATAAAGTCATGATTGATATGAAACTGATATTATATATGAATGATGAAATTCCAAATTGAAAATTTTGGTTTAACCCTTATGGATAAAGGTGATCATAAAAAAATGACATAGTTTATTATACAAATTTTTGGATGAACAAAATTATAGTTTTTATTGATGAAAAAAATAGGTCTGATAATTTTTTATAAGTTTATAGATATAGAGTTATAGAGTTTTTAGAAGATAATTGAATATAATTATAATTTACCTGGCCCTAGTAAACCTAATTCGATGTCTTACTGTATTACATTAGTATAATATATAAGGAATCATATCCCAAAGGATCGAGCAATTTAATAGTCTTGGTAAAGTAGCTACATACATGATTTCCATATTACTTTTGAAAACCCAAACTACAATTTTTTTGAGAATAACATTATTCATTCTAGAATATACTTTCACATATAATATAGTACTCTTTCTAGATTCAAGGTAAAGGAAAAAAATAAGGGTGAGCTCAAATGATCTGTAAGGGTTAAGTACAAAAAAAAGATATCATGAATCAATAAGCATAATCAACATGGGAAGGTAAAAAGATGAAGATACATTCCATTTAAAGAAATTTACTATCATGATAATATAATGAAAAATCAATATCAAAAGGAAAATAATTAAACACATATGAAATATAAATAACTTTTCTATCATGGAAAGATAAGACAAAATCAATATGGAAAGGTAAATAACAGAAAACAAACACCATTTAGTCAATAATTGAGAATAAAATTCATCCAGGGATAATATCAAAGAGAAAACATCATGGATAATAAAAACTGTATTCCTAATGAATTAAATGAGTAATTATTGTACGCCATGATCTCATAAATCATGAAATGTCTACTGCCAAGAACTATCGCTAGATGGTTTAAAATAAAAGTAGAAACATGTTTAAATCAGCCAACTGATAAGTCTCACTATACTTGTTGATTCGTTGAGGGGCTATATATAACTGAGCCCCACTTATGTCTCCTTATTGAAATCATTCTTCAGATATCAAATAATCGATTTAATTCCTGAACAATATGCATTATCATCAGATATTTATATTGATTAAAGAACACATACTTATCAATATTTCCCCATATAAACAAATATCTCTAAATTTAGAACACCATACTTAGAAATGATTTTTATTTAAATAAATAAACATATCCATGTTAAATAATATGGATATTTAGGGGAAATTTAATATCTATAAAAAACTGAATAATTCAAGGGAAAGTTAATGAATATAAAAAACGAATCAAGTCAGTAAACGTAAATAATTTACTTGATCAAAATGATCATAAACCATATGAAGAAAGAATAATGATGGTACCAATACCATATATTCTCATTTAATTAATAATATAGGGTTTCTCATTGATGAATATAAATAACATAAGAATATTTTTAAAAACATTCTTGATGAAAATATCATTTTCATTTTAAAAATTACTTTTTAAAATGAAAATTTTGAAAGATATTTTTAAAATATTTTTTTTGAAATAACCTTTTAATCATATAAAAGAATATTTAAAACCATTTATTGGTCATTATAGTGGTAAATTCCTTTCCTGTCGTACATGTTAAAACAAAAAATCTGTCCACTTTTTAATAAAATCCAAACATTCATTGTTTTTAAAATGGGATAACGATTCATTTAATTTTTTTAGAAAATGTAAAAATGCGTAAATATTATTTGAATAAATAATTTTGGAAAATTTTTATTTTTTTAAAACAACTATATAAAATATGGTTTTGGAAGAAAAAATATTTCCAACTGAAGAGAGAAATAAAGTATGATTTTCTTAAAAATATGTTTTAAAAAATTTTAATTTTCAAAGAGTGGTAAAATAGTACTATTTCTTGAAAATATAATGAATATATAAAAGATAATAACATTAAATGGGTTTATTATAAAAAATTCAAATAATTTCCTTCAACTAAAATGAATGAATAAATAATCTCTATTAGAATGAGATTGTGAAATAAACTTTTACAATGATCATAAAATTGATATGAGAATTAATAAATGATTATATTAGGTGCATAAAACATAAATACATATTAAAAAATTAAAATATAACATATGATAATAAAAATTTATTTCACACATAATCATAGAATATCAAATATAATGAAGAATTAATATAACCCAATAAAAAGAAACCGAGTTATGAAATTATTTATCACTTGGTAACCCTTAAATAAACTTTTATTGGGTGAAATAATTACAATTGAAACTTAAAATAACATTGAATTATTAATGAATAATTATATTACATGTAAATGGGGAATTATATATACCATATAATAGAAATTAGGTACATAACTTTAAAATATTTCTCAATGAAGGGAAATTGAGACGAAGTCCCTTAACTCACAATTTATTTTGATAGAATTTGATTTTAACTTATATATCGTGATTTTGAAAAAGATATTAACATATACCAAAAACATATTAATATTTATAGTAACATATATTATCCTATTATAATATCTTATTACTCGTTCCTTAATAATATTTTATTATTTTCATTGTTTTGGGTGTTAATTTCCTTTTTTTCATTGGTGATTTATCATGAAATTTCTGGTTTGTGTGGATATTATATAGTTTAACAATATTGAGAATAATAATCATGAAATAATTATCATATTTATACATCAATTAAAATTTTAAAACAAACCATGGAACATGTTGATGAGAATGAAGTATGTTATGATATGGATACAGTAGGCCGTACGTACACAAGAGTAATGTTTCCATTTTTCAACAATCATTATGGAAAGGAGGTAAGTGACATTTTATATTTTTAGAATAATAATAATATATATAAAAATATTATTTATTTAAATATAATTATATATATATATCATCCATGTGGTGTGGATATGAAATGAGAGTCACAACACTTCGTGATGACGATAATCCACACTTACACGAGTGATGTTATCATCTTTAGGTGAGTGAAAAGATAAGAAATAAAATGATATATTATATTTATAGAATGATAAATATTTAATTAATATCCTAATTATTTTATGTTTTATATATATATTCATTAAATTTATTCTTATTACCTTCTATGTAAGGCATTATTGGAAAAACAATAACATTTCTTAGCATGGTGGTAGTTCGTCGTACACATGAGCAACATTATTGTATCTCTTTTGGAATGGAATGTAAAAAATTCATATACAATATAATGACTAAATATGCATAATTATGTTAAAAATGGAATATATATATATGTTGGATCCATAATCATACCCAACCGTGAGAGGTGGTAATGAAAAAAACGAATGACATTGGTTTGCGTGACGGTGGTCTACTGTACAAACAAATTATTATTTCATAAACCATTTTATAGAATTGGAAATGGTTATAAGTAATGATATTAACCTAAAAAAATATCACTATATAGTAGATACTATGGTTATTATAAAATCATAGTGTAATTTTTTTTTGACTAATTTGGAGAAAGAAATAAAATAAAAATGCTTGTTGAAGAACATTATCTTTTTTTAGGAAACCACTATTAGTTTTAATTATATCCTTAAAAGGTTGTATTTATGTCCAAAAAAATATTATTGGATGATAAGAGGTAATTTTATAACTTATTTGGTAATTTTTGGGTGGAACCAAAATGTTTTTACGGTGTTAATAAGAGAGGATAGTGGGCGACCTTCTATAAGGGAAGTAAGATATACACTTGTAATTTTTGAAAAGAAAAAGGTTTAACCACTTATTTTACATTATAATAGAGTAAAAATTAATTATTATATATACTTATAAACTATATGGTATAAATATGGTAATATAATTTTTTAGACAAATTTTTAGGTCATTAAAACCCATATCTTTTTAGTTTAACCCCCGATAAATCTATTTTTACCTTAACCGCGGTAAATAATATTTATAGTTTTCACTATTAATTTTGGTTAAAAATTAATTTGACCAAATTAGATGATACAAAGTATATTTATTCAGAATATGAAATTATTTTTTAATAATTCCATTCACATAGGTGAAAAAAAGTAATTTAAAACTAGTCTAACAAATGTGATGAGAAAGTGGGTTTTGAAAGAGAAAATATTTAGAAGTTTACATAGTTTTTATATAAAAATTAAATATGAAAATTATTATAATAACCAAAAATGGGATTAATAAATATTTAATTGAACTAATTTTACTTTAAAACCAATTCAAAATATAATTTTACTTTATTAATAATTTAAAATAAAAGGCAGTTTTCAAATAAAATTCAGTATTTTTTGTATCCATCAAAGAAATAATTTTTATAGAAAAATCACAAAAATTAACTATAATATTATTTTGATATTATGTTTTATAAAATATTTTTCAATTTATTGAATAAATTTTTAAAAGTTGTGATAATTAATTTTAAATTATATGCCCAAACCATGACTAAATAGTATTTTATAAAAAATACATTTATTTGAAAATGTTTATTTTTCATTTAAATTATTTTTATATTATTCATAACCAATATATTACAATAATTTTCATAATTTATTTATTACTATTAATACTCTATAATTTAATGTTTAGGTTATAATTTTATACTATATAATGTTTCATTTCATCTTGGTGTTGCATGTTCTGCAAACCGTCGATGAGATTAAATTTATTTAAATTTTATTCCCATAATGTCTTAGGAGTTATATATTCTAAAAATCTTGGTGTTTCATTCCATAACCAATATAGAAAATAATTTTATTCTACTAAAATCCTAGGGTTTACATTCTACCGACCTTAAATAATTTTTTTCTTCACAATTTAAACATGATCTCAGTAATTAGGGGTTTGAAATTTGGAAATACCATTGATAAAAGCCCACAAAATTAAAGGGTTATTAAATAATATATTAATAATAGAGAAAATAACATGTAAAGGTTAAATATAATAACACATAAATCAGTTTCCAAGTAGGATAACATAGGTTGGAATTGAAAAAAAGGACATGGAAGAAAATTTAAAATAAATTTAGAGAGTGTTTGTGGTAATTAATCATAAGAAAGTGAATGATTAATGGAAATTTAAGGAAATAAAAACATTAAATCTATATTGATTTAAAATACCATCCATTTCATTAGATATGAAGGTAACAAGATAACCATTTTTTTCAGGATCCTCTTCATAATGTTGAGGAATTATTTTATTTTCTATGATTATAATAAAATATACCTAATTGATATGTTTATATCTCATTATAACAATTTCACCCTTTAATTTTACTTTTATCAACATAAAATTCATCACTTAATCCAATAAATTAATATAAAAAAATTAATTTTGTATGCTCAAATCACTAAAATTAACTTTTAAAAGATCATAAGATCTATAAAAAAGTAACAATCCTTTAATCATGTCTTTACTAAAACAAAATTGGTTAGAAAAAGTTATCCAATAACACACAAAATTCAACTTAATGCCTTATATAAATAGTTGACCTTAAGGCTCATCGAAAATATGTATATCCAAATTTAGATTTAATATTACTAATTCAACATTATATTCACCATAAAATAAAAATTGGTTATTAATGTCACATTTTAAATATGAGAATAACTTGATCACCATAAAAACTTAATGAAAAATTCATGCTTCTTTATTATATAAGTAAAAAAAATATTATTGGGTATATTAATTAAATACAAAGATTATTTTAGCTCCATTAAAGATAGTATAAACTTTTTTCAACAAATCATTAATTAGTTCCAAGGTAGTCAGTAATATCTAATTTAATTTATCCATATCAATCATCTCATTATCGAAACATCCATATCTCAACATCATAAACATATTAGGGCTATATTTACCTGAATCATGTGTTTTCAAAGAATATTAACTTTTCACTAAATAAAATTTCTTGGTCATCATTACCGTTCAACATACTATTTCAAATTATTAATGAAAAAGTATTTCACTACAATCCTTATACTTTTCATAATTTTTATAACCATGAAATCATTGATAAAAAAAGACTTAATTCCTGAATCCAAAAACAATAAAATTAATTATTCATATTTGTCTGTGGTAATATCATAATAATGACCATGATTTATTATCTTCTTTTGAGGTATAATAATTTGACATTTGATACATTGATTTTCATAGTACCCCATCTCATTACAGTTGAAGCATTATATATAGGAAATTTTTTTCTTACCCTTTCAATCACAATTATAGTGTAATTTCTCTACACACTTGTAGAAAAATCCCATATCTTTTAAGTAAGAACTACAATGTGTCTTTCCATAATTATAACATTTTGGAAAATCCTTGTTTCCCTTCTTCACTTTGTACTTATTTTTCCATATCATCCTCTTCTTCTCTTTCTTCCATTCAAATAATTAATACATAAGGAATTATTTATCCATCTTTTTAAGACATTATACTATATACTCATATGATGATAATATTTTGGAGACTAGTTCAATTTGATATGTTGGCTTAATCCCATCATTGAAATTATCATTCTTACTCTTTGTATTTCTTTCATTGATACAACTCCAATTACTTATTCTAGGAGAAATTTCTAAATGATGGAACACATTAGATTATATCATATCATTATGAAAAAAATTTATAATACCAAAACAAGTGAAATACTTATATAAATTAAAAAAAATTATGCATTGATAATCTAATAATCATAAAAACGGTTTCCTAGGTAAAACAATATTTTTAAATACTTCATAATGGTTTGTATATAGAATGTGAATTATCCTAAGAATATCCCCAGAAAGTGTCAAACCACGTGCATAATAATGAATTCTTTCATGAATCAGGTGACGATTGGGTCAAGACCAATTCATCATTTTAGAGTTATTACCCCTAGGTACATCTGTTCTATAATCACCTTCTATTGTGTTGGTCGGAGTGGATACTCAAGAGGGGGGGGGGGGTGAATTGAGTTCCAATTAAAATTTTTTATTAACAAGATTTCTATTACAACCCCCCAAATTAAATAACAAGATAAATTGTAGTGAATTTGTAATACAATAATGGTTCAGTTAGGTTATCAAGAGATTGATTAGTTCTCAGTTAATCTAATATGAAGATTATAGTAACTTTTGAAACTAACCCATAGGGATACAATAAATACAAACACTTTCTAGTTTAACTATCAGAGTTACATTAAAACTAATTTTAATTTCAAAGTACTTAGTAGCGTAAATTTCAAAGTAGTTTAAACAAAGATAAAAAGCACAACAGTTTAGAATAAGAGGTTATGTTTCAAGCTGAGACTTAGTCCTCTCAAACAGTTTGTATAAACTATGATCCACACCCTAGATCGAGGGTTTTACAAAAGTACACAGACTGTTCAAGTCCTCAAACCAGTACCATAGTTCTATGTGGTAAAAACAAAACAACGACACATAGGCTATCTAGTTCACACTTGACCTCTTCAAAAATTCACCGTGGGAACAAAAAGGACTCAGAAGGCTTGAGTGAGGATTTAGTATCCTCCAGTTCAGCCCAGTATTCAGTGTGTGTCTAAATATATAGATTCACGCACACTGCTCATAAGTTAAACAAAGGTTCACTATAGAGAAAATAAATGGATAATGAGTTTAGAATCCTCTGAATGATTGAAAATGTGCTCTGGACTCGTTTGGATATAGTGGATGTTATTTGAGTTAGTTCTAGTGAGTATGTCACAAAACAGAGTGTTGTTGTTCTTCTCAACTACAGTTGTTTAGCCTTGTGCATATGATATTAAGTAGGCACAACCACTTGGATTTTGTCTTTTTTCCAGGGGAATGATCTTCTTTAAGCTCTCTAGTTTTTTACTTCATATAGATCTTCCTTTTTATTCTTTGAGATCTAGAAAAAATAATGATTTAGTTTTGATAGGTACTAGGTACGGTTAACTGACATCCAAAAAACAACATTAATTAATAGCAGGTGTATTAAATTACAAAAATATGACCATTGGAATTAAATAAGAGTTAAAAGAAATTCAAATAGATTTCATGACTGTCGGTGAGTAATGAGATCGGTAGGTCATTTGAATTTGCATCGTCATTGGTAGGTCATGTGATAATCATTGGCTTCGGAAGATCATTTGATCAGCATCAGTATCGGTAGGTCATTTGATCAGTATCAGTGCAACCGTTGTCATCGGTGAGACCGTTTTCATTGGTGTGACCGTGCTCATCGGTGCGACTGTTCTCATCATTGAGACCATTCTCATTGGTGCGACTGTTCTCATCAGTGTGACCATTCTCATCGGTGCGAATGTTCTCATCGGTGTGACCATTCTCATTGGTGAGACTATTCTCATTGGTGCGACTCTTCTCATTGGTGCGACTGTTCTCATCGGTGCGACGGTTCTCATCGGTGCGAAGGTTCTCATCAGTGCGACTGTTCTCATCGGTGAGACCGTTCTCATCGGTGCGACCGTTCTCATCGGTTCGACCGTTCTCATCGGTGTGACTGTTCTCATCGGTGTGACGGTTGTCATCGGTGACTCGTCCATCAGTTTATCACATCAGGGTCTCATACCTTTAACTATCAGTGACTCAAGAAAATAACTAACGGGGAGTCAAAAATATAACTAATGGTGAGTCAAAAATATAACTAACAGTGAGTTAATAATTTGAAATTCTCACAAAGTGTCTGTTTAATCCATAACACGTCCAGGTCAATAGTAGACCATAAATTAACATAGATAATCATATGTAGACATAATTATACATATATAAACACATTCATAAAATATTGAGTAAATGACTAAATTGGCATATATAAAAGCAATGATTTGTGATTATTAAAATAACTATTACATAGAGAGTTCAACAATCTCTCCCTTTTTGATAATAAAAAATCTATGGAATAAAATAAAGAGAGAAGTGGATATAATAGGCAGTATGGTCCCCCTATGTAAAAAGAATTTATGACTAAAGATAAACATGCATCTATGGCATTAGAGCATAAATAAAACTTATACTTCTATATAAATTAGACCCCCCTTAGATATATATTTAGATATGTATAATTTTCTCCCCCTTTATATTTTCATATGAGTATTCATTTCTCACTTTATATTTTCTTATGAATATTCATTTATCCCTTTAAATTTGCATATGAGTATTCATTTCTCCCCCTTTGGGATTATCAAAAAAGAAAAAAAGAGAGCAGAGAGAGTAAAAAGAAGAAGGTTCCAGTAAAAAAACATCTAAAAAAGGTACAAGAAACAGATACAAGAAAAAGATACAAGGTAAATTCACCCTATCAAAAACACCAGACAAGACGATTTCTTAGGGTGTAGAGGAGCTTTCCCTTTGGCAGACAGAGGAATGGATGGTCCAGAAGGTGGTTTGGTGGATGTTTTATCTGGCCGAATGGAGAGAGGAGGTAGCATAGCTCGAGATGGTAACATAGTGGGTGTTATGGTCACTTGTTGTGGAGTAGAAGATCTTCCAGAAGGCGGTTGTTGAATAACTGGTCGAATATTGGATAGAGCTTGAGAGACTGATATCTGACCAGGAGCAACACTGGATGGATTGAGAGGCTCAGTATTTGGAAGAAAAATTTAATTTGCTTGCATATGAAGATATGCTTTGAGAAGATTGATAAAATCCTGAATTACTTCACCACCATATTTTATAGCCTTCTCAAAGTCATCATTGTTTTGCATGAAACTCTTCAGAGTGGGAGTAAAATACTTCAACTATTGGACTTGAGCATTAAAGGCTTGAGAGACTAGAGGAAGCCTTAAATTTTC
This sequence comes from Viscum album, assembly GCA_963277665.1. Classification (NCBI taxonomy): domain Eukaryota; kingdom Viridiplantae; phylum Streptophyta; class Magnoliopsida; order Santalales; family Viscaceae; genus Viscum; species Viscum album. The sequence continues at coordinate 825,390,791 of OY728164.1, forward strand.
ATCCAAGACGTTAAAGTGATGGTTCAACTCATGCTTGGTATAAATTTTAGAAAAATAGTGATCGACTTTTTCATTGATCTCTTTCTGAGCCTTAGTAGCATCAGCCGAATATAGCTTCACCATCTTGTGATTATGATCCCTATTTTCTTTCATATTTTTCAGATTCTAAGTCCAGAATCTGTCCAAAAGTTTCCAATTCTTCTTTTATAACATCTTTTTAAGGCATTAATCTCATTACCAGTGATCTTGGTCACTTTGGAGGAGCTAGCCTGGGAAACAATCTGAGTTATCTCATCTTTTAATTTTCTCAAATCAGATTTCTTCAGATGTTCTATCAAATTTCTCAAAACATCCATCATACCAGTGATGGTTGATCTAAATTCACCTGACCGAGATACTGAGCCACTGCTAAAATATTTGAGCGCTTGATTCAGAGAGGAAATATGCCTTCCAATCATCTCACCAATATTTTATAGGTCTGGCTTAATAATAATTACCACTATTTGTGTTAAAGCATCAATAGAAGCCTTAGATAGATTCACAGGAGCAGGAGAAAGAGAATTATATAATTCCTCTTTCATTGTCTCTCTAACTATGTGAAGAAACTAATCTTTAAATCTATCAAAATTTTATCGTGAAACTGAAGGACCGTGTCTTTTTTTTGTCACTTGCACATTCTCAGCAACTGGTCTAGCCTTAACTGGATGTCTTATCCTTGCAATATTCACTTCTTCTTCCTATTCATCTGAATAATCTAAACCTAGAACTGAAAAACCTAGGTGTTCTTCCCTTGCATCTTTACAAGAAGTATAATGAGGATTTACAAAAAACATCTTTTCCAGAATTTTCATGTGAGTCTTCCCCACCTACATCAATCACTATCTGCATTGTCCTTTCAGCTTCAAGAATAGTTTTTTGCTCATCTAATCTAGATTGTGGATCAGCTTGGATTACATTGTGACCATCCAATGGTCGAGAACTTGCATCATCATCATTATCATCATCACCATCATCACCATCATCACCATTATCATCATCACCACCATCATCACCATTATCATGTCCATTATTTTTTAACGAAGTTTCATCGATACTGTCTTTGATACTAGATTCATACTACTCAGAATTTGATACATTAGTGTCAGATTCTTATTTATCACCTAGAAGGGGTTCTGACTCAAGTAACTTAATAGGTGGACTAGCTGGTCCAAATTCCATTCTTCTTTTCTTAGGACTTACTTTATCAGGGTCACTCCTTTCATCAAGAGATGACTCTGGTTCCTTTTCAGTATCCAAAACATCATTAGCTTCAGCCTCCCCTGTTTATTTCTTGCTAGACTCTTCAGTGTCCTTAGGGTATTCTATCTCTTCTTCCTCATCAGAATAAACAACTTCCTCATCAGGTTTCATGCCGGGATCTCTCATACCCTTTGGTCTCTTAGACTGGTTAGAAAGATAAAAGGAGCCATAAAACCTATCTTCATCAGCAACCCATGCCTTTTTCCATGTATTCCAGTCGATTTTCATTCTTTTTCAGATATCCTTGTTAATAAAAAAACTACTACTAGACGAGATACACTCATCTCCATATTCAACACAGCCCAGAAATTTTAGCACTGCAGAGATTTGCTTAGAATAGAACAAGGTTGTAGCCTTTTTGGATGGATTTACCATCTTAGAAATATGAACAGTATTGTATCTACACAAGTTTATCTTCTCACCATTCAGCAATAAAAAGAAAAAGAAAACATCTAGATAATTTACAGTAGCAAAATCACCTTTTCTGGGATAGATTTGGTGCTGAATAAACTTAAACAAGATTCTACTTTCTCCATCTAACTCAGTAGTTGTTATTCTTCTGGATTCAAACTTTCCAGTCAACATCTCTAGAGCAATCTCATAAGAAAAATATTTAGTGGTAGGATGAATGTTACAAGTGTAATCCTCATATCTACCATTATGTGGTACCCCCAAACATTCATCCCATTGCTTCGATAAAATTTTTTTCTTCTTCCCTTTGATTACTAAAGATAATCTTGCATCTTCTACTCCATACAATACAATTTTTAAGTTTAGATATAACTCATTCACTAGATTTGGGAAATAGACTTAGTTATTATCATAGAACCAGTCTTTCCATCCTTGGATCTGCAATACTTTTAAAATTGAAGACTTACTGTATAATACCTATTCAGAACTCACTTCTTTTTCTGCGGTAAGTACCGAAGTTTCCAACTCTGGGTTCATAGACCTTTGAGTCGTGATGCTTGATTCCCCTCGAGCGAGTTTCACAGGAGTGGAACCTTCAGATTCCTTGTTTTTTTGCTTTTGCTTTTCCATTTGAGGTTCGATAGGTTTGAGAGGTTGGAAAGGTTCAGGATTCATAAAAAGTAGAGTTCGATAGGAGATGGAAGGTCAACAGTTTTTAGAAAATGAAATATCTTTGGGTCCCAAATTTAATCATTTAGGGTTACAATAATAAGAAATGATAACGATTAAGTAAAACAACATAGTTTTGACAAACACTAACAGTTTCATATACTGTATAACTCAAACAGTAGAAAAGATTAGTTTCACAGATCAGTTTCACTGATCAGTTTCACATATCGGTTTCATAGATCGGTTTCACTGTTCTATCATACCTAAATCTTTTTTAATAAATTACACCCTTTCATATCTTAAGGGATTGGTGAAAATATCAGCTAATTTATGTTCAGAGTCAATAAATTCTAGATAAATATCACCATTTTGATAATGATCTCTCAAAAAGTGATGTCTGATATCAATGTGCTTAGTCCTGTAGTGAGACACAGGATTCTTGGATATGTTAATAGCACTAGTGTTATCACAATTTATAGAAACAAGTATAAAATGATATACATAGTCCAACAAAGTGTATTTCATCCACAAAATTTGTGCACAAGAACTACCAACAGCAATGTATTCTGCTTCAACAGTAGACAATGAAACATAGTTCTGTTTCTTACTACACCAAGATACCAGGGACTTTCCCAAAAGATGACATGTTCCAGATGTGATTTTCCTATCTAACTTGCAACCAGAAAAGTCAGCATCTGAATAACTCATTAAGTCAAAGGATTTTCCTTTTGGATAAAACAAACCTAAATTGGTAGTATGTTTAAGATATTTGATAATCCTTTTAACAGAAGGTAAATGAGATTCTTTATGATTATCTTGAAATCATGCACACATGCATACACTAAACATGATATCTGGTCAACTAGCAGTAAGGTAAAGTAAGCTTCCAATCATACCTCTATAATTTGTTTGATCAACTAGTTTCTTAGTTTCATAATCATCCAACTTATAGGTGGTACTCATAGGTGTGTCACTTCCCTTATTACTATCCAAACAAAAACATTTTAAAATATCCTTTTTATATTTTCTTTGATTTAAAATAATACCATCTTCCTTTTGAAAAATTTGAAAACCAAGAAAATACTTTAGTTCTCCCATTAAACTCATTTCAAATTCATTCAGCATATTATTTGAAAAATCAGTACATAAATAATTTTTTGAAGATCCAAATATAATATCATCAACATAGATTTGTACAATCAAAATATCTCTAGAAATTCTTTTAATAAAAAGAGTGGGATTGGTAATTCCTTTAGTAAAATATTTAGAGATAAGAAAATTTGTAAGCCTATCATACCAAGCTCTTGGAGCCTGTTTCAAACCATATAAAGTTTAGAGAGTTTAAAAACATGATTTTGAAAATGGGGGTTTGCAAATCTAGGTGGTTGTTCAAAAAAATATATTCAATTATAAAACTATTTATAAATGCACTTTTAACATACATTTGATATAACATGGAATTTATATGAGCAGCATGTGCAAGTAGGATCCGAATAGATTCTAATCTAGCTATAGGTGGAAAGGTTTCCACATAGTCTATCCCGTCTTCTTTATTGTAACCTTGTGAAACTAATCTGGATTTTTTTTCTAATGATGTTTCCAGATTCATCAAATTTATTTTTGAATACCCATTTAGTACCTATGATCAAGGTGTCCTTAGTTCTTTCTACTAATTACCAGACATTGTTTTTTTCAAATTGATTTAATTTTTCTTGCATAGACATTACCCAAAATTCATCATTGATTGCATCATTGATATTTTTAGGTTCTAGCTATGAAAGAAAGGCTTGATGTTCAACCTGATTTCTTAAATAATCTCCAGTTCGTGTCCCTCTATCAAGATTAACTATAATAGCATATAAAATATGGTTCTTTAGAATCCTAGTTGATCCAGTAAAGGTTGGACTAGAAATTTTAGGTTCTTCTATAGGTTCGGATTCACCAGAAGCAGATTCTAAAATATTTCCAGAACTGGTTGTCTTGACAACAAGGTCACTGTTTTTGACATTAATATTTGGAAATGACAAATCTTCTTCATGATTTTCAAGAGAAGAATTAGGTTCATGCGGATCAGTTTCATCAAATTTAATGTGAACAAATTATTCCACACATTTGGTTCTTTTGTTAAAGACTCTATAAGATTTACTTGTTATGGAGTAACCTAGAAAGATTCCTTCATCACTTTTAGAATCAAACTTGTCAAGATTATCCTTAGTATTAATAATAAAGTCGTTGCAACCAAAAACTCTGAAGTAACTCACTTTAGGTTTCCTATTATTCCATAGTTCATAAGGGTTCTTCTTAAGAACGAGTCTAATCAAGACTCTATTTATAATATAACAAGATTTATTGACAGCTTCAGCCCAAAAATAAACTGGTAGGTCATATTCATTTAGCATAGTTCTTGCAATATCTTGAAGGGTTCTGTTCCTTATTTCAACTACTTGATTCTGTTGAGGTGTCCTAGGGGTAGAGAAATTGTGATTATATCCATTGTGTGAGCAGTAGGATTCAAATTCATGATTTTCAAACTCACGACCATGATCACCTCTCAAGGTTTTAATCTTAATCCCACTAAAGTTTTATACAAACTTAGAGTATTTAATAAAGTAAGAGTAAGATTCACTTTTGTGAGATAAAAAGTATACCCAAGTATATCTAGAGAATTCATCTACTAGAACATAAACATAATGCTTCCCATTTAAACTAGAAACTCTAGAAGGTCCAAAAAAGTCCATGTGAACCAACTCGAGAGGTTGATAAGTTGAAACTTTTTTCTTTGATTTAAAAGAAACTTTATGTTGCTTTCCTTTTTAACAAGGATTAAAAACTTTATCAGCTGGGAATTAATGTTTAGGTAGGTCTCTAACTAAGTTATTCCTAGTCAGTTTTCTAAGAGCATATATATTACAGTGTCCTAATCTTCTGTGCCAAATCCAAGACTCTTTATGAAAAGCATTTAAACAAGTAATATTCTACTTAGGTAAATAATTAAAATCTACAACATATATATTTTCATTTCTCAAGGCAATAAATACCAAATAATTTTTAGAATAAAAAACATTGAAAGCATCATTTTCAAATTTAACATTGAGAACATCATCACACAACTGAGAAATGATTAACAGAATGTATTTTAATCCATCAACAAATAAATATTTAGAAATTAAAATTGAATCAGTGTTACCAATATGGCCTAAGTCAATGATTTATCTTTTTGAATTGTCACCAAAGGTGACATGTCCTCCATAAAAATTGACTAAGCTCTTAAAACATGAAAAGTATCTTATCATATGTCTTGAAAATCCACTTTCCAAGTACCATGTCTTCCTATAGGAACCTATTAATTTGGTTTCCTACAAAACAGTTTTAGTCAGAATATGATTTTGGTACCCAGATTTTCTTAGGTCCAGAATGGTTAGTGAGCAAAACTTTTGCTATAATGATTTTTCTAATGGATTTCATATAATCAACATATTTAAGAGATTTTGAAAGATAAAATTTGTTTGATATATAACTATGTGAAAATCTGGTTGAGACATACGAGTTTCCAAAACTGGAACTAACAGCATACTTTCCAGATTTAAGAATAAATCTATTCTTTATTATCTGTCCCTGTCCAAGCTGATAGCCTAAACCAGTAGTATATTTTGGTGCTACTTGTTTTCCTAGAATTTACATAAGATTGTTCTTTCCATCCGTGAATTTTTCTAGATCCTTCTTGAGTTTCTCATTAGACAGTTTGAGTACAGTATTTTTCATTAGTAGTTGAGCATTCTTTTCCATTTCTATACTAAGATCAGATTTAACAGTACTAGTTATGGCATAATATTTCTTTAAGGTTTTATACTTATCTTTAAGATCATTGCAAGTATCCTCTAGAATGTTACTGTTTTCAAATAATTCTTCACTAGTCATGTTTTCAGAATCAGAATCATCTTCAGAATAATAATATTTTTAAGAAGGAGTATCGAATGTTACCTCAGATGTGTTTGTCATGAAACACATATTAGGTTTTTGATATTTCCTATCCTGAGTGGAATCAGAATCACTTGAACTGTCTTCTAAAGCACTCCAGGTTGCTTTCATAGATTTCTTGTATTTGGTTTCATTATAGTCATATTTCCTCCTGAACATTAGCTTCGGCCAGTCAGCTTTCACATGTCCTTTCCTCTTGCATTCATAGCAGACTATATCATCACTTTTATGAGTTCTTTTCCAACATTTCTTCCAATGACCTTTGTTATCATACTTTCCCTTATTGTTTGATTTTATGAAAAACATCTTCTTCCTATAAAACTTCTTAAATCATCTAGCTATATGATCCATCTCTTCATCACTATCAGAATCTAAACCTCCCCTAGTTGAGCTTTCAGTAGGCATGTGAACTTTTTCCTTATCCTTGCTCTTTGAGGCAGTAGACTTAAATGCCACTGACTTCCTCTTTGGTTCATCATCTTCCCATTTTTTTAACTTTATCTCTTCTTCATACATCATAAAATTCCCAATTATCTCTTTAACGGGTAGTGAATTTATGTTACACAATTCTCTTATTGAAACTGAAGTGCCTCTCCATATTTCTGGCAGACAACTTAGTATCCTCATTATTTTCTCTTTTGCAGGAACAACTTTTCTAGGTGTGATCATTATATTTATAATTTCGTTGAACCTGAGATACATGTCAGAAATAGGTTCATCATGCTTCATTTTAAAATCATCTTAATTAATAGCGTAGGTATTCAATCTCATTTCCTTAACATTGGTTGTTCTATCATGGGAAACACCCAAAGTATCCCAAATTTCATAAGTAGTTTTACAAGAATATATTTGATTAAATTATTCATCTCCTAAAGCACAATACAGGGCATTGATTTCTTTACAATTATTATTGTAAGCTATTTTTGTAGGTTCATCCCAAGTAGTTCTTTCAGTTTTTGGAATCTTATACTAAGTTTCTATAGTAATCCAGATATCAAATCCCATACTTTCTAAATGAATTTTCATTTTCAGTTTCCATTGGGTATAATTAACACCATTAAAGAAAGGTGTCCTGTTAGTAGCAGCACCTTCTAGTATATTATACATAATTATATTTTAGAAAATATATTTAAAGAGATAAAATTTAGAACTAAGAGAAATTTAATATCTTTATGATAAAAATAAAATCACAGTTGAAAAAACAGAGTATTTGAAAATCCTTTATTAATAAAAAATCCTCTAATACCAAATGTTGGTTGGAGTGGATACTCAAGAGGGTGGTGAATTGAGTTCCAATTAAAAATTTCTGTTAAAAATATTTCTATTAAAATCCACCAAATTAAATAACAAGATAAATTTTAGTGAATTTTTAATACAGTAAAGGTTCATTTAGGTTCTTAAGAGATTGTTTAGTTCTCAGTTAATCTAATATAAAGATTAGAGTATATTTTGAACCTAACCTACTGGGTTACAATAAATACAAACAATTTCTAGTTTAACTATCAGAGTTAAATTAAAACTGATTTTAATTTCAAAGTACTTAGCAATGGAATATTCAAAGTAGTTTAAACCAAGATAAAACACACATCAGTTTAAAACAAGAGGTTCATTCTCAAGCTGAGAATTAGTCCTCTCAAACAGTTTGTATAAACTATGATCCACACCCTGGATCGAGGGTTTTACAATTGTACACAGACTATTCAGGTCCTCAGACCTCTACCACAGTTCTACGTGGGAAAAACAAAACAACAACACACAGGCTGTCCAGGTCACACTTGACATCTTCCACACTTCATCGTGGGAACAAAAAGGATTCAGAAGGTTTGAGTGAGGATTTTGTATCCTCCAGTTCAATCTAGGAGTCAGTGTGTGTCTAAATAGATAGATGCACACACACTTCTCAAAAGTTAAAAAAAGGTTCACTATAGGGAAAATAAATGGATAATGAGTTTAGAATTCTCTGAGTGATTGCAGATGTGATCTGGACTCATTTTTATGTAGTGGATGTTATTTGAATCCGTTTTGATGAGGATGGAACAAAACATAGTGTTGTTGTTATTCTCAGCTACAACTGTTCATCCTTGTGTATATGATATCCAGTAGGAACAAAAACTTGGCTTTTGTCTTTGTTCCAGGTGAATGATATTCTTGAAGCTCTCTGGTTTTTTGCAGGTGTTCTTTGAGTTCTTCTACTTTGTTTCATGGTACAACATACACACGTACACCCTCGTCTACTTATGTATTTTTGTCTCTTCTATTTTTGTGTTTTCTCGTTCTCTACTTTCACTACAGATAGATCATCCTTTTTATTCCTTGAGATCTGGAAAAAATAATAATTTGTTTTTGAAAGGTACTAGGTACAGTTCCCTGACATACAACCAACAACATTAATTAATAGAAAGAGCATTAAATTAAGAAAATATGACCATTGAAATTAAATAAGAGTTAATAAAATTCAAACCGATTTCATGACTGTCGGTGAGTCATGAGATCGGTAGGTCATTTGAATTTGCATCGACATCGGTAGGTCATGTGATCATTATCAGCTTCGGTAGATCATTTGATCAGCATTAGTATCAGTAGGTCATTTGATCAGTATTAGTGTGACTATTGTCATTGGTGAGACCGTTGTCATTGGTGTGACCGTTCTTATTGGTGCGACTGTTCTCGTCGGTGCGACCGTTCTCATTGGTGCGACTGTTCTCATCGTGCAACCATTCTCATTGGTGGGACTATTATAATCGGTGCAACCATTCTCATCGGTTAGACTGTTATCATCAGTGCAAATGTTCTCATCGTTGCGACTGTTCTCATCGGTGCGACCGTTCTCATCGGTGCGACTGTTCTCCTCGATGCTACTGTTCTCATCGGTGCGACTGTTCTCATTGGTGTGACCGTTCTCATCGGTGCGACTGTTCTCATCGGTGGGACTGTTGTCATCGGTGACTCATCCATCAATTTATCACATCTGTGTCTCATAACTTTAACTATCAATGACTCAATAAAATAACTAATGATGAGTCAAAAATATAACTAACGGTGAGTCAAAAATATAACAAACAGTGAGTCAAAAATATGAAATTCTCACAAAGTGTCTGTTTAATCCAGAACACTTCCAGGTCAATATTAGACCATAAATTAACATAGATAAACATATTTAGACATAATTAAACATATATAAACACATTCAAAACATATTGAGTAAATGACTAGATTAGCATATATAAAAGCAATGATTTGTGATTATTAAAATAAGTATTACACAGAGAGTTCAACAACTTGTATTATATAAGTGATGATATATTTTCTAGAAAAACCACATAATATATTCCTTACCAAAACTTTAGGATGTTCTTATATACTTATATTAAAATTCTATCATAGAGTTATTTTTTATAACATTTGTTTTCTTAATTATAGTTCCCAAGGTTTGTACTAAAATTTCTCTAATACCAACTATAATGACCCCAACCCCAAAAACCCCAAGAAAGTGTCTTACTTTATTACATTTTCATAAGATATAAGGATTCACATCCCAAAGGACTGAATAGTTTAATAGTCTTGGTAATCTAGATACATATATGATTTCCATATAACATTTGAAAACCCTCATTACAAAATAATTTTTTTGAATAACATTATTCCCTATAGAATATCCTGTTACCTCAATCATAGTATATATCCTGGATTTTTGGGAACGAAACAAATAAGGGTTGATCGAATGCTAAGTGTTAAGTAAAGCATAAGCGATCATGTATCAATAAGAATAATCAACATGGAAAGGTAAATAATTGGACACACCTTAAATATAAATAACTTAACTATAATGATAATATATGGTAAAATCAATATGGAAAGGTAAATAATTGAACACACATGACATTAAAATAACTTTACTATTATGATAAGGTAAGTAAAAACCAACATGTCAAGGTAAATAACTAAAAAAATGTCATTTAATCATCAAATTAGAATGAATTTCATCCATAGATAATATAACAATGAAAAAACTCATGGAAAATAATAAAAACTATATTACCAAGGAAGAAATGCTTAATTTTTAGGATTCATGATCTCAAAAATAATTATACCTATACCGTTAAGAACTTTCAAAATATTTTTTAACCTATGTGTAGAAACCTATTTAATTTGGCAAATAATGTTTTTTTCATGAGTTATATCAATGCAATGAGGGGATATCTATAACATGGCACCACCCATGTCTACATGTCCAAAAAAATCATCATATATAAAAAAAATATTTAATTTATGATCAATGTTCTTCATCATCAAATATCTGTATTGAGTAAAGAATTAGGATTTATAAATTTTTTCCTAGATAGAAAAATAACCATCAATATAGAAATTCTTATGTGGAAATTATATATGGTTTAAGAAATAAAAATATCCATGATAAATAATATGGATATTTCTAGGATATTTAATTTCCATAAGAAAGTTAATAATTTATGGGAAAGTTAATGAATACAAAAAAAGAGTTGAGGAAGTGAATTTAAATACTTTATATAGTAAAATTTATTATAAAGACAAAAGTAAGAATAATTACATTATAAATATAACATATACCCATTGTATTAAAAATAGAGGGTTGTTGTCATTGATGAATATAAATACTATAAAAATATCTTTAAAACCATTATTGATTAAAATATCCATCTCATTTTGAAAATCAATTTTTAAAACTAAATGTTTTAAAAAAAATTGAAATTAATTTTCTCTAAAAATAACATTTTAATCTTATAAAATAAGTTCTAAATCATTTGAGTGGTCATGATGACTCGAAATTCCATTTATTCTATACACATTAAGACAAATATTCCTGTCTATTTTTTGGTAAATACCAAACATGATTTTTTATATAAACAAAAGAAGATTAATTTGAATTTTTTTGACAAGTAAAAGTGAGTAAAAATTTATTTAATAAATCATTGAGAAAAGAGTTAAAAAAAATTTGAAAACATTTTTGGAAAACATTACTATTGTTCCAAAAAAAATTCGACCAAAGAGAGAAATGAAGTTAGTGTTTTAAAAGCATTTTATGAAACATTTTATGTACCAAAGAGAAGAAAAATGAAACTATTACTTGAAAATATCATGAATTTCTAGAGGAGAATAAATATAAATAGTTTTATTAAGAAATTTTCAAATTATTTCATTCAACTAAAATTTAAGAATAAACAATCTCAATTAAAATGTTATTGTGAAATAAACCATTATGATCATAAAATTGTGTTGAGAATTAATCAATGAATCAATTATGTGCATGAACATTAAATACAACTAAAAAACTATAAATATATCGTAATATAATCAAAATTAATTGAATACATTATCATAGAATATCAAATATGACAAAGATGTAATATAACCTAATGAAAATAAATTAAGTTATAAAATTCTTAATAACTAAAAAAATCTTAAATCACATAAAATTGGATTAAATAATTACAACATAAACTTATTATAGCATGAATTATTAATTAATCATGAATTTAAATGTAAAATGGACCTTTTATACACCATATGAAATAAATTAGGTCCATAACATTATAATATTCCTCAATGAAGGGAAATTGAGATAAACTCCCTTACCTCACACTTCCTTTTGGTTGAATCTGGTTTAAACTTATGTATATTAGTTTTAAACATGTTATTAACTTATACCATAACCATATTAATACTTATAATAACATATAATATTATTTTATAATATATTATCATATGTTTGTTAATAATTATTCATTTTTTCATTATTTCAGGTGTGAATTGCATTATTTTCTCATTCGTTCTTTGACATGCATGTTTCAATTATTATGGATATTATAAATTATAATAATCTAAATAATAATAATAATTATAAAATTATAATATTTATACTTAAATTATACTTTCAAAACCAATCATGAAATATTTTTAAAAGAAATTAAGTATGTTATGATCTTGGATATGGTAGAATGTATGTACACAAGAGTATTGTTTCCATTTTTCAATGATAATTATGAAAATGAGATAAGTAATATTTTATATTCCCATAATTATCATAATATAATAAATAAAATATTATTTTTCTAAATATACTTATTTATATAATCTATTTGGTGAGGTGATGAAAAGAGTGTCAAATCTATTTTTGAAGGTGGTAGTCCACATATACAAGATCGATGCTCTCGTCTTTAAGTGAGTGAAAAGGTAAGAAATAAAATGATATATTATCATTAAATAATGATAAATATATCGTTAATATAATAATTATTTCATTTATATCACATATATTAATTAAATGTTTCTTTATTACCTTCTATGTAAAGTGTTATTGAAAAATAAATCACATTGATCCGCAAGGCAGTAGTCCACCACACACACGAGCGACATTATCGTAAACCCTATGGAACAGAATGTAAAAAATGTATATGTAATAAAATTAATAAATATATATAATTATTCTATAAATATTATATATATACTTTACATCCATTATCATATCAAACTTTGATAGGTGTTAATCAAAAAATGAACGCCATCGGTTCTTGAGGCGGTAGTCCACTATACACCTGAATGATGAATTCATAACCCATATAATGGAAGTGTAAATGAATGTAGATGATTAAATTAACACAAAAAAATATAAATATATATAGGATACTGAGGTTATTATATCATTATGGTTTAACAATAATTAATGGAGTTGGAGGAAGAAATACAATAAAAAGGCTTGTTGAATAATGTTACCTCTTTTTTAGGTAACCAATTTATTTTTGCACAAAAACATTCCAAGGTTTTCTTTATTCTCAAAATATGGATTATAGATCCAGGGGATGCAATTTTATATGTTACTTAGGATTTTATTTAACAAAGAAAAGGGGTTTTAATTTCTTAATAATAGAGGAGAGCATGTGTCCTTTTATAAGGGAGGTGAGTGACACACTTATAATTTTTGAAAAGAAAAAGGTGTACCCAAAATTTTCACATGAAAAGGGGTAAAAAATGTATTATTATCAATAATTAGACATTAAATGCTTATAAAATTTCATAAAATATATTTGAATCAATTTTTAGGTCTTTTTAACCCTAATGTTTTTAGTTTAACCCATAGTATATCAATTTTTACCTTAATTGCGGTAAATAATTATTATAGTTTTCACTATTAATTTTTGTCAAAAATTAAGTTGATATTTTTATATAATATAAATTATATTGATTTAAAATATGTATTTAATTTTTAAAAATTCCATTCACATAAATGGAGGAATTTAATTAAAAATTTATCTCGTCATTGTGACGATAAATCATGTTTTCAAAGAGAAAATGTTCAAAAGTTTACAAGTTTTTATATAAAAATTCAACATGAAAATTATTACAATGAACTAAATTGTATTAATAAATATATTATTGAACTAATTTTACATTAAAATCCATTATAAATATAATTTAACTTTATAAAAAATTTATACCAAAACATAGTTTTCAATTAAATTTCATTATTTTTCACAATTCATCAAAAAATAAAATATTTATGGAAAAAACCACCCAAAGATAATTTTGTTGTTATTATTTCAAAAAGGAATTTAATTTTATCAAATAAATTTTCTAAAATCAGTAAAAATTAATTTTAAAGTATGTGCCAAAGAGTGACTAAATCATCCTTTAGAAAAAATACAATTTTTAATAAAATATTTCCTTTTATTTTAAATTATTATTTTATTATTTTTAATTAATAGATTACCTTAAATTTAATAATTTATATAGAACTATTAATACTAACCAATTTAATAGCTTTTATAATGGTATACTATATTATGGTTCATTTTGACTCAGGGTCGCGTGTTCTACCAGCTATTGAAGAGATTCAGTTTATTTAAAAAGAAATATTTTACAAAGTCTCAGTTGTTTTATATTATTCTAAGATTTGTGTTTCATGTCATAAAAAATTTAGGATATAATTTTTTTCTTTTAAAATATTTGGGTGATACAAGAAGATAATATAATTATAATAGATTTCTATAACTTCTGTCATATAAAATTCAGTTTTTCAGAAAAACATTCTCTTGAAAAAATCTTCTAGTTGAAGAATTTGTAAAAAGTTTAGAAATTATGAAGTGTCAAGTTTATATACTAAAAATTTTAGTATGATAGATATAAAACATTTTCATTAGATTAAATTTTTATACGAATTTGATAAATTATTATGTAGTAAAAAAATAATGATCTTCCGATAATGATTTTTTTGTAACGTTCAATGTTTTTGAAGAGTCTGTGTGTTTACAAGAACTGATAAGAAATTATTTATAGGGATGAAAATATAAGGGTGGAAAATTAAAAATGTTTAAGCTATAATTTTTGAGTTAAAGTTGATTGTGTATAAATAATGCCTTTAGAAGTTTCAACAATACAATCAACCATCTTAAGTGAAAAATTTTAACAGTTCTTACAAATGGGTCAAGGGAAACGAATAAAGGAAAGATGAGTTTTCAGGATAGATAGTTTCCATGTAGTTTTATGAATATATTTTTTCCACATGATGAGTAATGTTAAATGTTACAAATTTATAAATATAGTTGCTTTATCATATGTAATATCATCAGATGAAATGTCAAAAAACATTCTTGATGTTACTAGAGGATCTATTTTAACGAGTATGATGTTTTTAACTGAGGAAAACTAACTATACAAAGTTGGAGATCAATCAGAAAAATAATTACTGTGAATAATATCAGTTCAAGATAATATGATGAAGAAATATTAGATATATAAATTCTATATAAACAATTTTGGATGAAAATTTCATAAAGTAATTCCAGAGATAAATTTTATGGATGAAGAATTCTAAGATACATTATGAAGTCCATAACTAGGAGAATGATGAAAATATTAATTGAATTAGTTTATCCTTCCAAGTTGTCTATGTATTTATATAAGTTAATAATGTTCAAAGAAATTCTTTAACATTTGGTTTTAAGGAAATTTTAAGATATTTGATTTATAATTCTTGATGTTCCATGACGATTCAACGAGACTTTGGAATGCTTGAGAAAAGTTGAGAAGAATTATATGAAATTAAAATGTGCATGAATTTTAGATTTGTGAATATGAGTGATCGAGAAAATGAAAATTGTTTCCTACTATTTATTTTCTTATAGAACCTTTATATAGGGGTGAAAAATACATCAGTACTTGAGACTATTCACACATATAAAAAATCAAAAAGGATGAATAAGTTATGTTGATGTGAGTTTCTAATCGAAGTTGAATTTTAATTTAAACTATTTTGGGCAGTGTTTTCTGTTAGGAGATTGGAAAACGTTTTAGTTCAGAATAAAATAAATATAATGATATGATATAGAATTTATAGAAGAGTTTTTGAAGCGTAATGTTTTTATAATATGAATTAATTTAGTTTTTGTGTCAATCATAGTTCAGTGAGTTGAAACAGATATAGATTACTAGATATAGGGACACCAGATGAAATTTTATTATGGAGATAATCAAGCAAACCAATTTTCTATAAAACACTTCTTATATAAGTTTTAAAAAGATTTATACTTTTTTTATGGCTTAATTTTTTATTGAAAACTTTTAAAAAGATGAGATTTAGTATAATAATACTTATTAAGAGACAAAGTGTGTCTAATAAAAGTTCACACAAATTGTTATTCATTTCTTTATAATAGTAAAATTCCATGGAACCATGGGAGTGTCCATATAAAATATGTGGGTTCTCACACAATGGATGAACCTTGTAAATATTTAATGTCTGGTTTTATTTCTTATAATTGCATGATTGTGAGTTTGGTTTAAATGTAGATAAAAAATTAACTATAACATGTTATAGGGTTAAGTTTCATAAATTTAAAAATTTATAAGAAGAAACCCACTGATTCAACCCCCCTTATCAGTGGTTCAAAAAACCATAGGAACTTTAGTATCCTATTTAATGAAATATATTCCCAATGAATTCTTATATATGGAATAAGAATAATCCTGAAGGTTAAATTGTGAGAGTTTATCTTTCTCAAGAATATGTGTATTTTTAAATGTATTTTATGATGTGAGCATGAAATGTAACCGGATAACAAGAAATGAAGATGAGAATTTTGGGAAAATTGATCCCTCATTTTCATACATTCCCTAAATATGAGGAATTACTAGGCTATATACATTGGAAACATTGAGCCTTGAAGAGTGGAATATAGAAAAACGCACAATCTTGTTTAACTATGCTTTGTTCTATGACTATTTCAAGTAAGTAATTACAATATGTATATGTTATCTCATATTACATAATTTCAAATATAGCTTAAAATTTTATTATTATTTTACATAGGGAACATAAAAAAATTATATGTAGAGGTCATCATTATTTTCCTTGAGAAGGTGGTAGATTGTTTCTAGAAAAGTGTTTCCTACTTAGTGGAAATCCAAGTTATGACCAACATAACATATAAACATTCATTTAATTATATTATTAATATAAATATCAAGTATTTATTGTACCTATTGACTCTTTATCTCATGAATTTGAAGTGATTGAATTTGGTTCTAATTAATTTTTTTGTGAATAGAAATTTTTAATAATCAGTCGGTGATTTTTCTTACAATTGACTGAGATATGAACATGAGAACACAACATGATAGAGTTTTGTTAATTTTAATAAAATATTTTTATGCTAGTGTATTATATAATATTCATTGATATAAAAATGTGTCCTATTATGGATTTATTGAGAAAATAATGTTATAGGATTGCTACTCTCATAGTAGAGTCAATAGGATGAAATTCAAAAAGTTTGATTCAATGATGTGACATGTTGCATTTATTGATGACTATGGAGTTAGAGTTGAGTACATGCCATTCTTCATGGATACTAAGGAACCATATATCTTGGAATTAATGAAAAAAAATTATGTGAAAGATCATATGATATCTGATTATAGTTTCATTTCTGATGTAATCAGAAGACATATTTATGATGATAATGGTAATGAAATTGACATCATTGATTCCACCATTGGTGTTGAAAAAAATATTCCATTTGAGGATAGAAATTTTAAAAATGTCAATGTTGATTATGATCCTGAGGTGTAACACCCTGACCCTAGAAGCCTAGAGCCAATGCATTATATTAATACATTGGCATGATTACAACGAATCAAATCTCGAAGGACTGATTAGTTTAGTAGTATTGAAAAAACATATACATACATTGGTTCAACATTAAAAATTGAAAGGAAATACAACATAAATGTTTTATAGGGAACATAAAAAACTCTAGGTTTATCCCTCCAGGTCATTGATAATAAACTTCTTTATGTCCTAAGATAATGAAACACAAGAAAGGGGTGAGATATGATACTCATTAAGGGTAATAAATAAAATAGAATAAATCATAAACTTAAACATTAGTCATGGTGAATAACTAAGAACACATGCCTTTAAAAAATAATAAACTTGAACACATTATAGTAGGAATATGAGATGAGTAAATAATTACATAATAAAACATAACTATGGGTATTATAATAGTCAAATAACCACAATAACTATGAATTTATAGCTTCATAATGAGGGAAATGCATATTCTAGACATTCTAAAACATACCATCAAGGAAACATGGTAAGACCATAAATTATCATTTTGTCAAGGCCTCGTGCCAAAACCATAGTTTGTCTCAGGTGACCTACCGATGCACCGAGGGGATATAGAGGTCCCCACCCAACACTTACTAAGTCCAATTTATTCCTAATATGAATTAATATAAACATAAAAAACATACAAATTCATATTAAAATTAACATTTGAAATGTAAATATCTTTCCTTGAACAATAAGCATGAACACTATCCATTCAGAGTAAATTATTGAATGATTTTAAGATAGACATCCATAGTAAAACTAATCAAAAAATATTAAATTAAATATATTATATGATATAAGGAAAGATAAATCTTTATAAAATACAAGATTCATCAAAGGTTGTTGACATAAATAAATAAAATGAGACAATTGGAAAATTCTTGAGGAAATAATCCTTAAATATTCCAAAGTGTCGCATACCACCTTGAAACATTTAAATAATAATACCTTAGAATATCATGAGAATAATGTGACTCTTGATATGATATACTAAAGGGAATTACATACACCACAAGAAATAAATAATTGGTGGACAAGGCATATATATCATAAAAGTTAAAGTGAGATGAGAAAAATCATATTCTTCTATGGAAAGAAGAGTTCTATTTGAAAAATAATTCTTATTTGTCCTGAAATAAGATTATAAAAATATAAATAGAAAAAGGTAAATCCATTAAAATTATATTTTAGGATTAAATAATGTCTTGTTAAGGTGAAAGAATTTAAAAATAGTTTTTAAAGAATCTTTTGAAATAAAACATTTTAGTACAATTTAAGGAATATATTAAAGGATTTCAAAGCCCAAAGGAATGTTTGCTTTCACAAAAAATAAATGAGAGAAAATATTTTTTTAATGTTAAAATTTTTGATTTTATAAATATTAATATGGATTAAATGAGATTATATATTGAACTTTAAAATAGGTAATAATTCCAGAAGTTCCTTGAATCGAGCTTGTATTTCATGATGAATTTTTAATAGATCATTTTACAAATATAAATCCCCATAAAATAAATAAGGAATCTGATTATTACACATATAAAGAGAATTAAAACAGAATTTATTAGGAGTACTTTGGAATAAACAAGAATTTCATTAAGGATAAAAGAGAATAAGAGCAGCCCGAATGAAAATTGAGGTTTGGGTAGAAAATAATTACAACTTTTTAATCATTGAATCATATGCCCAAAAATTAATAATCATAAATAATATATATATTATCATTAAAATAAATGGATTCATGATATTAAACATCATTGGGTAGTATACATACAACATAAACTAGTATTAATAGTTAATATAGAATATCTCAGAAAAATAGAAGTGAGATGAAGAAACCCCTTAACTTAAGTTTGATGTCGTTATTCACATGGTCTTTGTGTCATGGATAACCAAATTTAATTTATTAATTAATATTTCCATAACCTATTCTACATGTAATTTCTTTATTATAACTTTTTAAAGTTCATTCATGGCTTTTTTGATGGGTTAAGAGGTTTAATTTTATTGTTCAGGTCTGTTTGTTTCATGATCAATATACTTATATACATGAACAAAGAATCATGTAAAATGAGGATGGTTGTCCAGAGTTTAAGTTATATGTTATTATTGAAAATATAAAAGGGTACATGGATTTAAATTTAATTTGGTTACTTTTGGGTAAATATGAATCCTTATATAAATTATTTAATGATAACCGTTTGTGTTAATTGACGGTTTTTGAACACAGAGAACTTATGTTACTTTATAAATCAAAACCATGTCTACAAAAATATTCTAGAACAATAGATGAGACATAATACATATATTATAGTATGGTTCTACCATAATAATGGTTTCATTACCAAAATTGAATGTGGTAATAGAAATTAAAAACCCATCATCCTTGAATGTGGTAAATTAGTACATCTTAGATGGTGTTTTCATTTTCAGTATAAAAGAATGGGAAAAGAGAGATTATGAATAATTATTATTTTATCATGAAAACATTATAGTACATTTAAGGTACTATATTAATCAAAACATTTGGATGAAATTATGCGAGGAAAGAAAAAAAATAAAGGAACTTGAAAATAAAATAAAAGTTGAGAGATCCCTTATGAAAATTCGGCATACTAATGACGTCGCTTAAAATTTCATAAAATATTTTGATGAAATAAAGGGTTATCTAAAAATTATTACATAACATGGAAATTAAGGGGGATATGTAATGACATATCAGAAAATAATAAAATTGAAATTTTCAAATACTAACATAAAATGAAAGCCTGAAAAAGAGAAGGGTGGTAGATTCTCTTACCCTGTAGAGTAACTCCTAAAACCTGATGGTTGGGACCTTGGGGGATGGAGGACACCTTTAGAGGACTCCTAAGGAGGAAAAAATACCATATATTCAAGGATTATCAGTTTATAATGAATGAAATGGAAGAAATGAGTGGGTATTTATAGTAAATGAGAGGGTTTTTTATTAATTTCATAGGACACCCAATTAGTTGTTTTTGAAAAACCCTAGGCTTGCCCAGAGTAATTGCTCATTGTATTAGCCACTTGGGATACCAAATGTCTTATTTTACTGTACACAATTCCACTAGAATTTTTTATTAATCATTAAATCATTATGATGCCATTAAACATACCAAAAATTTACAACAATATTTTTACTATTCACAAAAATTCAAGTATTTTAGAAAAATCCCAAAATTTCACCCCAATAAATTTTTGACATATTGAATTAAAAAATGATATAAATTTTTTGAAAATAATTTTCTAACTATTTTTATTTTAATTTTTAAATAAAAATATAACTTATTAAAAAAACAACTTTAAAACTATAACTCATTTTATAACACCATGAGAAATTAATCAAGGTCCAATAAAATTATCTTATAACCATAAGACAATAAAATAAAAATTTATGATTTCATTTTATGAAAATAAATTTTCATTTTAAATTTTTATACTAATTATAAAATTTTATTTAAAATATTTATGACATAAAAAATACCAATACTTATACTATGATCGTTTTTTTCGCTTATAAGATGTCTAAATTATATTTTTACATTCATGGGTGAAGTTTATATTTTTTGGCCGATTTACTATTCATTACTATTCATAAGGGTATGTTACTATTCATAATGGTATGTTGTTATTCACCAAAAAATAATTTTATCTTATTCGATTTTAAAAACCTTACTAAACACAACATTGTATCTTATTTTTTTGAAATTCAAATCACAGAGGTGTAAAAATTATTTTTACTGGATAGGTTATAACAAAGTGTTGTTTTTTAGAGACTTAATGTTTCAAGCATTCTATATTAAATATATTTGTAACTTCTTAGGGTGTTACATTATTCCCCCCTCAACATAATTTCATTCTCATAATTTTAAATTGGAATTCAAAAATAAAAGTTTGATTCATGAAATTGTTTTATAGGAAACCCACATAGGTTAATAAAATATCCTCCTAAAATTGGTGAATGGTAATTAGGTGTTCACCACAAAAAATTATTCATTCAAATAGGGTGACATTAGTTAGAAGAAAAAACTAGGACATGGACAAAATATCTAACTATGAAGTTCTTATGGAACCTGATAGAGAACATATTTAGATGAAAGTTCATTACTACAAAACTATAAACTACTATAATAAAAAAATCATCGATATTATCAAATATTATATTAATCAGAAAAATGTTATTTAAGATACTTTTCCTTGATTTGAGGAATTATTCCACTCTATATGAGTATAAATATACATTTCTATTTACAATCTCATCCTTTGATTTCACATTAAACTATCTATACCTCATCACTTAGCACAGGTTACACCATGTGGTGAAGTAATACATTAACCTCTAAAAGGTCTTACAAAGATCAACTTAATCCATTTCATAAACGGTTAAACATACCAAAATATATTGATTCAACAGTTTAGAATAAAGGCCTCTAAATTTCCAAGATGAACTTATCATTAACCCTTAATCAATATGAAGCAGTGATAAATTTTCACTTTCCAAACATGTGAATAACGTCATCATGTATCGTTTTGAAGTATGGTAATAACATAAATTACCATAAAAAACATATTGTAAACATGAATTGTTTTTTATTTCTTATGTAAGATACATTTTATTGTATATATTCCATAAATACATAAGTTTTGTAAACTCCATCGATGATAGCATATACCACTTCTCAAAAAGTCAATAATCAATTCCAAGGCAGTCAGTGCTTATCCAAAACAATCCTTTCTTCATCATTATATCAACATCATATATATTTATTAAGGGTTGTGTTTCCCTCAATCATGAATTTTCTAAAAAGTTTAACTTCCGTTCAATATATTTTCTTGGTACTATTCAACTTATGGTTTCAAATCTATAATGAAAAAGTATTATAGTAAAATCCTTATATATTCCTCAATTCTTATAAGTTGTACATTAATGACAAAATATTAAAATAATATGATTCTTGACATGGAATATTAATCATTATACTTCATCTATGGTAGTATCATAACTTGATCATTATACCGAATCATCATTGGGGGTATATTGTTTTGACACATGGGACATTGATTCACATAGTGTCCCATCTTCTTACAGATGAATAATTATACATTGGAAACATTTTTATTACCCTTAAAATCATGAACATTTTTCCTTTTTGTACATACTTATAATAAACACGCATTCCCTTCAATCATTTACCAGGGTGATTATTTCCATAGTTATCACATGTGGGAAAACCCTTCTTTCCCTTCTTCCATTTATCCATATTTTTCTCTACTATCCTCTTCTTATTTATCTTCTCTTCAAATCCATAGAACTCAGATAATTATTTACATAACTTATTAAATATGATACTATTTCTTCATATTATTAGGACACATGAGAGACTATCTTCTTTTAAAATAATAGTTTAAGACCATGAGTGATATGATTATTCTTACTATTTTCATAACATTCATTGGTGATGATCTTATTCCTTCTACTAGGTTCTATTTCTAAAAAATGGCATACTCTAGATTATATTATGAATCATGATGTATAATCTCAACATAGAAAAATAGTTATCATAAATTGAAATCATATCCATAACTAATCTCATAATCATAAACATGGTTTCTTTTAGGTGAAAAAATTGCATTTAATTCATTCATCAAGATTTGTAAATAAAATATGAATTATCCCAAGGATATCCCCTGGGAGTGCCAAACTCGGTGTGGAGTAAGGCCTGTTGTCATGTACCTAGATACCCGTCAAGCCCTAAACTCCTTGTCGATGTTATTACTCGTAGGTATATCTATTTCAGAACCATGTCAACTTGTAGTATCCATAGTGGGATTCATTTTCTAGAATGACCCACAAAATAAATTCCTAACCAAAATTCTAGGAAATTCTTGTATGTTTATCCTCAAAGTATATATCAGGGTTTTCTTCCACAATCTATGTTTTTGAAATCTAGCTTCCATGTTTTACAATTAACTTCCATTGATAACAACTTTAACACCCCGAAACCCAGAATCCCAAAGTCGGTGCATTATTTTAATACATTGAAATAATTAAAAGGAATCAAATCCTAAAGGACTGAGTAGTTTAATAGTATTTTAAATCCAGATACATGCATAGGTTCAACATTATAACTTTAAAGGAAATACAACTTAAATGTTTTATTGGGAACATGCACAACTATAAATCTATCCCTATAGGTCATTCATAATTAACATCTTCATGTCTTGTGAAAATAAAACATAACAAAGGGGTGAGCTCAGATGCTCAATAAGGGTAAGAAATATAGAATAATGTATCACAAACATAAACATTAGACATGGTGAATAACTAATAACACATTCCTTTAAAAGATAATAAACTTGAACACATTTTGGTAGGAATATGAGATGAGTAAAAAATTCCATAATAAAACATAACCATTGGTATTCTAATAGTAGAATAACCACATAAACTATGAATTTATAGATTCATAATAAGGGAAATCAATATGCCAGACATTCTAAAACATATCGTCAAGGCCTTGTTCCAAGACCATAAATAATAATTTTGTTAAGGTCTTGTGCCACGACCATAGTTTGTATCATGAGACCCATCAATGCACTGAGGGGATATAATGGGCCCCACCCGAAAATTACTAAGTCTAATTCATTCCTCATATGAATGGGGGATAAATATAAACAACATACACATTTATATTGAAACTATCATATGAAATGTTAATGACTTTCCTCAAACATTAAACATAAATAATAACCATTCTGAGTAAATTGGTGAATGGTTTTAAGATAACAAATCCACAGTAAAAATAATCATAAAAATTTAATTAAATATGGTATATGATATCAATGTATATAAATATATATGAAATAAAAGACTCATCAAAGGATGTTGACATAAATAAATATACTTTTAAAAGAGACCATTGAAAAATTCCTTAGGAAATAATCCTTAAACAATCCAAAAATTCCCCATACCACATTGAAAAATTCAATTATTAATCCTTTAAAATATCATGAGAATAAAGAGACTCTTGATATGATATACCAAAGGGAATTAAATACACCACAATAAATAAATAAGTGGTGAGAAAGGCATATATCGTATAAAAGTTAAATTTAGATGAGAAAATTCATTTTTTACTTTCGAAAGAAGAGTTCTTTTGGAAAATCATTTTTATTTGTCATGAAATAATATTTTAAACATGTAAATACCAAAAAATAAAAGTTAATTTAATTAAGATAATATTTGAGACTTAAATAATGTCTTATTTAGGTGAAATCATTTTAAAATAGTTTTTATAGAAAATTTAGAAATAAAATATTTTAGTACGATTTAAGGAAGATATTAAAGAATTTTAATGTGAAAAGGCATGTTTGATTTCATAAAACTAAAAATGATCCAAAATAATTTTTTCATGTTAAAATATTTGATTTTATAAAGATGAATATGGTTTAAAATATATTAAAGTGTGAACTTCACAATAGGTAAGAATTCTAGAAGTTACTTGAATCGAGTTTGTATTTCAGGAAGAATTTTTGAAAGATACTTTTAAAACATTTAACTCACCATAAAATAAATAAAGACTCTTATTAGTACACATATATAGAACATTAATATATAATTTTTGATTAGTATATATGAATAAATAATAATTTCATTAAGTTGAGTAGAGAATAAGAGCAACCCGAATGAAAATAGAGGTTCGGGTAGAAAATACTTAAAACATTGTAATAAATTAAATCATCTGCCCAAAAATTAATAATCTCCAATGATATATTTATTATCATGAAAATAAAAATATTCATGATCTGAAACACTAATGTTAAGTATATATACACTATACATAAGTAGTATTAGTGAATACAGAATATCTCACAAAAATGGGAGTGAGATAACGAAACCCATTACCTTAAGTCTGATGATGTTCTTAACTTGGTATTAGTGTACTGGATAACCAAATTAAATTAATTAATTAATATTTTAAAAACTTATTATACATTTAATTGATTTATTATAACCTTATTAAGTTTATTCATGGTCTTTTTGATGGGTTCAGAGGTTCAATTTCATTGTTTGGGTCTGTTTGTTTCATGATTGGTGTACTTATATACATGAATGAAGAATAATTTAAAATGAGTATGGTTATACCGAATTGTAGCTATATGTTATTATTGAAAATCAAGTACGTTACATGTTTTTAAATTTCATATTTTTACTTGGAGTGAATATGAATCATTATATAAATTATTTAATGATAACCGTTTGGGTTAATTGGCGGTTTTTGAACACAAAAAACTCATTTTGATATATTAATAAAAAACATATGTAAAAAAGATTATAGAAATTGAAAACTAATCATCCTCGAAATTGAAAACTCATGATCAGAATCAAAGATGGTAATAGAAATTGAAAACTTATCATCCTTTAATGTGGTAAATTAGGACATCTCGAATGGTGTTTTAATTTTTAGTATAAAAGAATGGGAATGTAGAGATGTTGAAGAATTATTATATTATCATGAAAAAATTACTATACATTTTAGGTATTGGATTTATCACTACATTTGGATGAAATGAGGTGAGTAATGAAAAAGAAAAAAGGAACATGAAAATAAAAAAGAAAATTTGAGAGATCCCTTAAGAAAATTCGGCAGCCTAACAACATCGCTTAAAAGTTCATAAAATATTTTGATAAAATAAAAAGGGTTCTATAATCATTATTACATAACATGGATAATAATAGGGATATGGAATGACATATCCTATCATAATCCAATTGAAATTAAAAATAATAACATAAAATGAAAGCTTGAAAAAGAAAAGGGTGGTACCTCATAGAGTAACTCCTAAAACATGAAGGTTGGTACCTTGGGGGATTGAGGAAACATTTAGAGGACTTATAAAAAGGTAAAATATCCATATATGCTATTATTATTAGTTTGGAATGAATTAAAATGAAGGAATGAGTGGGTATTTATAGTAAATGAGAGGGTTTTTTTATTAATTTCAAAGGACACCCCATTTGTGGTTTTTAAAAAACCATGGGATATCCCATCATATTTTCCCAGGGTATTGTCAACTTGGGACACCTCATGTCATATTTTATAATAAAAAATTCTACCAGAATTTTATATTAATTATTACATCATTATGAAGTCATTAAAAATACAAAAAACACAAAACTGTAATTTTAATATTCACGAAAATTCAAGTATTTTTAGAAAAATCCCAAACATTTACCCCAACCATTTTTTGATGTGTATAATTAAAAAAAATACATTTTTTGAAAATAATTTTCTAAATATTTTTAATTTAAATTTTAAATAAATTCATAATTTATTGTAAAAAAACTTTAAAACTATCACTCATTTTATAACACCTTCAAAAATTAACCAAGGTCACATACAAATATATCACAACCAAAAAACAAAAAAATAAAAATTTATGATTAAATTTTATGAATATAAAATTCCATTTTAAATTATTAAATTAATCATACATTTTTAATTAAAATATTTATGGAATACAAAATACCAATACTTATAGTATGATCATTTTTTTCACTTATAAGATGTATAAACTGTATTTATATATTCATGGGTGAAGTTTCTATTTTTTGGCTAATTTAAAATTTATTACTATTCATAAGGGTATGTTACTATTCTCCAAAAATTACATTTGTCTTATCAGACTCTAAATATCTTACTGAATGCAACTTTGTATGTCAATTTTTTGAAATTCAAATCACAAAGGTGTAAAAATTATATTTACTGGCCTGGTTATAGCAAAGTGGTGTTTTGTAGAGACTCAGTGTTTCATTCATTCTATACTAAATATATATTTATAAATTCTTTTAATGTTACATGAGGTAATAATGGGTTATATATAGAAGCAACTATATATGTTTTTAGTTCATTTAGCTTAACTTGATATGGGTTTCTTAGATTGGTACTATTATAATTACACTAATTTTTTTCAGTTTGTAATTGAATGTTTGTTTTCATTTTTTGTTGCTTTCATTACATATAATTATATTTATTTCACGTCATAAAACTTGTTTTAAAACTATTTTTAAAAAACATGTATAAATTGGTTTTAAATTACTGTTTCTAAAATATGATATTAAATAAACATCCTTAAAACAATATTTTAAAAAAAGTTTTCAACAATTTTTCAAAAAATGTTCAAATCTAGTTATTGAAACTATTTTAGTTCAGGTTTATATAATATGATGTTAGGATATTATTGATGAATTTTTTTGGACTTATAATATTTATGAATAATATTTAAAAACTATTTTTAAAAACTGTTCATTTTATTCTTATGTAAATTATGAAATATATTGAAGAAATTTTATGGAAGATATTCTTTGATAATGATCGACGACTACACAAACTAGGTATACCTCCTCTTTCTCCCCTTAGTGAGTATAATAAGTCGAATATTTATCCTCTATATTACATTTAATTACATGTTCTTTTATTTTTCAAATTTCTTATAAAGAAATTCATCTGAACCACAGTTAACCTTTACTCAGCCTACTACCATGGGCCAACAACATGGGAAATTGAGAGGTGGTGCTACTAGAGATACACAAAGCACATTTCAAACATGTTCAAACCCTTAACCACTATCAGACATACCAACTACCACACTATATCCTCTTCCACTTGAGTCTCTAGGGATGTTCACACCTATGCATACATTATCATGTTATCTATGATTTACTTCTCATATACCATTTCTATATTCTATGATGTGTCCTTAACCCATTTATACTTATCCAAAAAAGTCTATGATGCATCCATTCCCCAATTATATCTATCTTGGATAATAAATTTCACTCCTTTAACTTATACCCCATAGCATGTAGATGACCTAGAACATGTAGTGGAAGAGGAACATCCTTCACAGGCTACTGATTTAAACAGCTCGTAGGTCCATTAAAGCCTAATGATCATCCCGAATTAGGCTTATGCTTATAACCATGTTGAATTATATTGCATTATTATCTTTTTTTTAATGTGTACTAATTATTATTTAATTTTATTTTATCTAATTCATTGGGGTATTCTAATAGGAGAGGTTGGAGCACCCGTATGTGCGAATCCTAGACCCTTCAAACAGAAACCATGGTATATTACAATAAAAAACCAAATGATATTTTAATATGATAGAAAATGTTTAAGTTTCATGGAGATGTTAGATAAGTATTATAATATAATTCTAGTTAAAACAATATCATAAAGGCATATTAGTAATCAAATCAAGGATAATTTATGGGATGTCATATTGGTAAAAAAGTATGTTAAATTGAAATATATATGATTATTTTATTTATATGAATGGACATTCCCATTACATCCTTCATTTAAATTCCCTAAACTTCAACCTATTAAGATGATACTATTGATGGAACTTTGGAAAATTTGGTGATCCAATAAGCATGATCTATATATTGGTTAGAAGAGTAGAGTCAAAACTGAGTTTGAGGGTGTGTTATTCTTCGATGATTGTACAAAAACAAAATAAAAAGAAATAATATCTTTTTATAAGAGTAATGAGTTTAAGGTATTCTTTAAATTTTATTTTTTATTAAATATTAAATTCTTATTATTTATACTATTTATCTATTTTTACGATTCTTCTGAAAAAAAGAACAAGGGTTCTAGGAAGTATATGCACACTTTGGGTTCACTACAATGCAAGAGCATGAGATATGTTGGATACTTTTATAACCAATTAAGTTTTACTAGGAACTAAAGTAACTTAACTAAACCAAATATTTATTGAAAAGAACAAAATAGATGTTAATCAAATTAAATGGAACAAAATAAAAATATTCACAACCAACTAAACAATCCCATTCCAGATTGAATAATACTCAATAAAACCAAATAGAATCTATCCTAATAGAACTAAATAAACATTATATAATTAAAATTGAACCAATACTACCAAATGAAACCTAACCTAAAATGAATTGAACCAAACCAAACTAAATAGACCAAAAAATATTGAACTATCCTAACAAATCTTATTCAATTTAAATCAAATAAAAAAAATCAAAGATAAAAAACTCTATGATCCTTTGTACAATAGAACAATACCCATTTATACCTAATGGAAAAAATATACATGAACAAAGAATAACTAATCTATGTTGAACCAATTTGACATAAACTACCCAACAACACATACAATCAAACCGAATAAAAATATATTTATGTGAATTTAATGAAAGTAAAATAATGTAAACTACATCAATTATAACTAAAATAATACAATTTATGTTGTATTAAATCCTAATGAAATGAACTAAATGTAACTAAACCGCATCATATTTAGTTGAAGGAATACAAAACACTTTGAATTGATATTAACAATACCATAAAATATAAAACCATATTGAAAAGAACTAACTGAAATCACAAAAAATATACAAATACAACTCAGTTAGGATTAAATTAAATTAAATTCATTCAAATAAAATTTAATTGTATTTAATATAAGTGAACCGAACTAACACATACCAAACTAAACCAAAAAAATAAATTCTAATTGAATTGAGATGAATCAATAAAAAACCTATAAAAAACATATCTTAAACCAAATTTATTAGATTTGAACTATACTTAATTCAACTAGATATAAAAGTTTGAAATCATCCAAAAAAATGTTTCATTAAACCAACCTACCTCAAAACTATACAATTAAATAAAAATGAACAATAATTATTAAAACTTAATTGAATATCTTATCCAACATGACTAAATAAAAAATGTAATAAGATGAATATGAATATAAATCAACCAAAGTAATGAATGGTCATTGAAATTTAATTTATTTTTTTGGATTTGATCAGTCCAATATTGGTTAGAATGATTTAAATTTTTTATGAATTTCATAATACCAAATAACGAAATATTATAGTAATAAATATTATTTACAGTGAGTAAAACTGTGAAATGAATGTCATATGACTTGGGGAAAATTATTTTTATTTAGTATGATAAAAAAATATGGAATTTTTATAATTTAACTAACATAAGAAAATATTGTAACTATTATTATTTTTATTTCAAATTTTGATACCTAATTCAAAATTAAATACCTTATTTATATTTCCAATAGTTTTCCCTTTAGCCCCTTGATGATAAACAAGATTAAAATTTTTAGCTAAATGATTATTTAATATAGGTATTAGGTGAGGGCCACCAAGGTAGAGTTTGATGTTGACCCAATAAGAGTATCATACCAACTTAGTGTTAGAAATCATTAAGAACCAATCTATACTTTAGAAGCATCATTCTACAAAACTCTCATGAAAAATAAACTAAGGCCGAAAAGTAGATATAAAAAAGCATGAAAGAGGTAAAATGGTTACAGATATGTCATTGAAAGATGTGATAGCTTTATGTTGATCACTTCTATCAAAATCTGCTACGGGTTTTGATTCATGTTTGGAAACAATGAACTCTTTATATAATACACAAGTTGATGGAAATTATGGTCCTATTATTGTTCGAGGTGATAACATTATTCATGATGAAAATGATACTGAACACTATGATGGTGGTGAGAATGTACTTGATGTGATTAATGATTATAATTGTTGTGGCGATGATGAGGTAGATATTGATCTCCTCCATTTTTAGTTGAAATTAATGAGAGAATTTTTTGGATGATGTTTAATGACTAAAAATGATTGTGTGGATTGTATATTTATTTTATATTATTGTGAATGGATTTAAAAAAATTATATATTTATCATTTGGTTAAATGATAGATAAATAATATAAATACAGCCTAGAATGTGTACTGTCATTGGTATCTTGCTTTCATGTTGTGGTATTGATTATATGGAGCAGAAGGTTGGGTCTGTGGTGCTAGATGTGGAGAAAAACCTATACCAATGGTTCATAAGAACCATTTGAATACATCTATACGAATTATTTACACTAAATCATTGGTATTCAAAATACACCATTGTCTGTACCAAGATTTTCAATGAAAACTATTGGTATAACTCTATACTAATGAAAAAGGACCCCATGGTTCATAAAACCATTGGTGTACACTATACCAATAGTTCTATGTACTATACAAATTGTTTTAAATTTTTGGTATATGGTATTTTTATTGTAGTGAAAATAAAAAAGGTGAACAAGACCATGATTCCCAAAGGTGAAAAGATCTAGAAATCTAAATTTGTAACCATGAATAAGTCTAGAGTTTCATGTCTTGGGTTTTGAAAATTTATTTAACCTTTCTACTAAAGATGAAGATATATTCATATATCCACCTTAACCATAATAAATTTTTAGGTTCTTGAATATTATGGGAAGAATGGTGAAGTTTTATGGGAATAACCCCTTTAAGGGGATCTATTTAAGGAGTCAAATATTCTTGGGACATATTCATATCACTAAGTATTTTATTTGGGGTAGATTTGAATAAAATAAATGTTTAAGGCATGGTGTTCACACTCTTTAGCATATATTAGTTTATATTGTTTTCTATCAAGAGGGATTTATTATCTAAAAAATATGGAGACAAAAATTACTTGGACTTGAATCATTTTACTGTGTTTGTTTGAGTGAAGTGTAGGTTTATGAATAATTTTGGAAATATTTTTCTAAGGCCACAAAGGACTGAAAATTTGAGTTATAATCACATAGAGAGTTATTATGGATAACTTCATTGTTTAAATTATCCACTCATGTTCTACACACTCGTTTTTAACATATGTAATTTGAGTTGGTTGGTTCAAGTCAAACTACTAAGGAACATGTGATGCCACAATAATTAGGATAATGATTATATTGATCTTTAGTTCTGATAGTCACATGAAACTAGTGAGATATGACACAATATGAATTCATTATATTATTGAATTGATTAAGATGTTAGAAATATATGGAAGGGAATAATGGGTCATATAAAGGATTATTTATTCACAAATGGTATCATGTTGTAAAAATTTAAATTTATATCTCCAAGTTACACCCTTTGAAAATGTGTATCATTTTAGTATTCATAAGGATAGAAGAAGTAGAATTTGGAGTATGTAAGATCCCTCTTATATTAAAGGGGAGGAAAATATCACTGCCTTTGTATTTAGGTTCATTAATGGATAAATAAATAAAACATATATTGGAGATTGAAATACACCTTATGAGTAATGAAGTTAAATTCATTGACAACAAATCCAGGGGGGATAGAGCACCATTTGGATTGTGTTTTTTTATTGTTATTAATGTTCATGTAAATAATGGTAAAAAAAAGTATGTGATATATCAAAGTACCCACCCAATCCATTAGCGGATTAAAAGATAACATATTCATGGATACATATGGAAAGTGTTGGGGAAGGATTTAAAGTATTGTCTACAACAGTATGGAATAAAATAAGTGATGGCTATAGACATTAGCCTAAATAGGTGTTGTAAAAAAATTAAAAGGATTGATGTTTCAATCTTCAATACCAATGGAATTAGAGGAATCCATCCATGTGTGTTATTAAGGTTTTATTCTAAAAACTATGTTGAAAAACACTTAGATGAAGCTAAAGGTTGAATAAAGATTTCAGTGAAGTGAAATCTCATATCAAAGCTCAAGGTTTAGTAAACATGTTAAAAGTTCTCGATAATTGAGATAATAAGTTTAATGTACTACCAAAGGTATTTTTGACTGTCTTGAGGTATTTTGAATAAGAACTTGTCTTAGTTGTTGAATTTATAGACTTAAATTATAAGAAAATAATTTTTCTAAGTCTCAAACATTATTTCTGATCCACTGACCATGGGGTTAATTATTGCAGTTGATCAAGTGACCTCATATTTGATTAGCAACATGGTTGATCTACTAATCGATGAGGTTAACCCTAATAATCATATAGTAGATCAATATATTCATAATCATTTTAAGTTTCTATGTATATTAGATCCTCTAATTCATATGATTAATCCATCATGTCATGAGTCTAATATGTCCCACAGTTGATTAAATGGTTCACGATCACTTAACAAAGTAAGTGTTTTGTTTATGGGGTCGATAACCATTTACATAGTTCGTTGGAAGGGTAAATAATTATTTCATTTGGTTTGTATAAATGATTAATAAAGTTAATCATTATGTCATGCGTTCGATCCAAGTGTTTCACATAGTTGATAGGTGGGTAATGCAGTTGATGCACCCAAGATCGTTTGTCTTCCAAAATGTTCGGTCAATCCAAGACACAGTAAAAAATGTAGATTTATATAGTTTGAAAAATAGTAAGAGTTATGGATGCTAAATATGAATATGAAATTGAATGTGATGATAATTGATCTGGCTTTCAATGATCAAAACATCAAAAAATCAAGTGTGACAAAATCTAGGAAAAGGTGTGTGAAAATCTTTATGATGATTCAATTAATATCAAAGATATAGGTATTATAGACCATATTAACTACTATTTAATTATGAAATACTAGAATTAAGAAGAAATCATATTTGGTGATGTTTATTATGTTCTTAATATATCTAAAAATTATGATTCTACTAAGAGCTATGATACATACATTAACTAGATAATCACGAGGAACAAGATGTATGAGGAGATCAATATTTGAGATTATTTAGGGTTTTTAGATTAAATTATTATAAAATCTATTCTCTTGATTAGAAATAAATAAGTTAAATCTAGAGAAATTTGTTTTAATATATTTTTACTAAACATCATAAAGATTTTTTATTCATGATTGATATAAATAGAGAGCTGAAGATGAGATATTATTTGAATGTTCTGTCTATTTGAATATTTGCACTATTATTTACTAAATTAAAAAATATAAATAATGTTATTATATTCAATAATTTTTTTGGATATATTTGAATTGAAATTTATATCCGTGGAATATAAATAAATAATATGAGGATTATTTTCTAGAAATAATTATTGTGTGTTACCAATAATGAAGTTAAGAAAAGACACATATATTTTTTCTATATAATTTATCTATAGCCATATAAAATGTCAAATATTTGGATTTAATTGAGAGTTTGAGAATAAAGGAAGAGTTCATGATGAGGCTACTGGAATAATCTAGAATAGATTCCTTTTCCTGAGGGAAAATAAAAAAAAGATATTAGGGAGTAAAAGGTGAGGGATCTCCATTCATTATGGGTGACTCAATGATTTTAGGGAAAAATAATATCAAGATCGTGGGTGAATCCCACATATGATAAATGTGAGAAATTAAATTAGGATCATGGGAAAAGAATTAGTTTGTGAAGATTTTATATTCTTAAATGGTTGAACTAGTTCCTGGTGAACTATTTATTAAAAAATGTGATAGGTGATGTGTTTTTTTGAGTTCATCCAAGATAGATAATATAGATAGAAAAATAAAACTCTCAATGAATAATAATATATAGGTGATCCGCAACTAAAGAATTAAATCATCAAGGTTTTAAAGTTAAAGGAAGAAGAATAGATTCATATGATAACCATTATTGTAGAATCTTCAGAAGAAGAAAACAATTCTGGGATAATATAC
The DNA here is from genome assembly GCA_963277665.1 of Viscum album. NCBI lineage: Eukaryota > Viridiplantae > Streptophyta > Magnoliopsida > Santalales > Viscaceae > Viscum > Viscum album. Next base: position 825,425,861 of record OY728164.1, read on the forward strand.
CATGTATAGTCTCATTTATTAATGTTGAGATTATAGTAAATTAAGAGATATTGGGTTTTAAATATCTCCATATATTAGTGAGCTATGAAGCTAGATGTGAAATTTATGATGATATGTGAAGTTGAGTTTCATGAAATGAAAGAGTTGTAAAGTATTCATAAGGACTATCTAGAATTTTAATAATTTACTTGTGAGAAGAAAGAGATCTATCATATTAGGGAAGAGTCATCCTATGAAAAAGTGGTATATACTTTAATGGAATAACTATAACTAAACACTTGTATATATATGGTGGGACTCCATATAACATGTGAAACTTAGGGTATATTGGGAAATCTTAGGAATTCTTATGTGAGAGAGACATTTTTAATTTTAATGAGACTCTGGTAGTGATGTTGGGGGAAACACCACCCATTGTAATCAACATTATTTTATATTTGAGAATAATTTATTAAGGAGAACAACTAATTAAGGAACAAAGTAGGTATTTTTACTGAACCATATAAAAAACCACATGCTTATTTATTGCATTAATTTCATTGGATTTAGTTGATAATGGTAATATTAAACAAAAAATAAATCCAAATGCACTATAAAAACATGGGTTAAATTCCAAAGGGGATTCATGATAATTTGGAATTTGGTAAAAAAAATAAGAAACACTTGATTTACCCCCTCTGAAGTGTAAAACAAATTAGCAGTGGTTTTTTAGAGGTGGTTATGCACAACCCCCTCTAAATTTATTTCTAGTATGAATTAAATGGAGTTATGTACAACCCCCATTAATAATCAAATTTTGAGGGGGCTCCCAACCCCCACTATTTTTTTTTAATTTTTAATATGTGGTTATATCAAAATCACAACTAATTTAATATTTAGTGGAATTATATTTTCGGTTGAATTTTAGAGGCACTATATATATGTATAAATAAAATATTCATTTGGATTTTAGAGGAACTATATATATATATATATATATATATATAATTTTTTACTATTTTAGAGGATATATATATAATAGATTTTATTAATGAAATAGTGGGGGTTCACAACACCATCAAATCTCTTACATTAGTGGGGGTTCAAAAACACCTATAATCATTTAAATTTATGTGGATTCACAACCCCTAAAATCTATTTGATTAGAGTTGATTCAAAAACTCCTATAATATAAGATATTAGAGGGGTTTTATGAACCACCAATCATCCATTAAATTAGATGGGGTTTTGAACCCCCTCTAATGTTTGAATTTAGTGGGGGTTCTTGAACCTCCACTAATACTTTATATTAGAGGGGGTTTTGAGCCCCATCTAATTTATGAAATTAGAAGGGGTTCATGAACCGCTGCTAATTCCTTAGATTAGATGGGGTATTAACCCCAACTATTTTTAAAAAATAAATCCCATATAAATTCAAATTTTATAATATATATGTGTGGAGACACACACACACACCTGTGTGTGTGTGTTTATATTCCATAAACACATTATATAAATGTATTTAAAAAAATTATCAAAATACTTTTAAAAAATACTTATACATATAAAAAAATGTATACGTATATAAATATTGGTATAAATTATATAAATGTAATTATAAATATATTTATTCAAATATGTAAAATTTAGGTGGTTTTATAAAAACTAGACATTTATTAAATACATTTATATTATGATTTATATTATAAATATATTATATTAAATACATTTGTATTGTATATTTTTTTGTATGAATACATTTATATTATATTATATATAAAAATACATAAAACTTTTAAAATATTAAATAAGAAAAATAAAAAATAAAAAATGAAAAATAAATATTATATAATTATATTATATATATATATTATATTATAAATATTTTATTGTATATAATTTTTTTAAATTTTATTATATATATAGTTTTATACCATATTAATTATAAATTAATTCAGTATATATATTTATTATTTAATTATATTATAAATTTACAATTATATAAATATATTTAATTTTGTGTTTATATATATATGTGTGTGTTTAAATGATATAATGTTAATGTATATAATTAAATACATAGATACATAATATAAATTTATATAATATAATATATGTATAATATAAATCATCAAATAAAAGCATAGTATTTATGAAACCAACGTGTAATTTTTATAGTTTAAAAAATAAGTGTAATAATAATAGTAATTAATAATATTTATGTCACACACACATATAAGTTTATAAAAATGATTACATATATATATATTATAATTATATTATATATATAAATATTATATAAATATATAAATATATAAATATACACACACACATACACAAACAAATATAAATTTATTAATAATTATATGTATAAATATATATTTATATATGTAAATATAATTATATATATTATATAAATAGATATATATTTATATATAAATTAACATATTATATTATTTATAGTTTTATAAACATATATATATATATACACAGATATATATATATATACACAGATATATATATATACACAGATATATATATATATATACATACATAGATATATATATACATATATATGTATACATATATACAAATATATATATATACATAATAATATATTTATGTATCAAAATAAATTATTTATAATCAATATGTTAAAAAAACTCATGTTGGTTGAGTGTTATAAGTGAACAAGGTTTTCCAATTTACCATGGGTTCAAATCTTGTGAGGGGTGTTTTTATCTGAACTGGGGTGTTAGGTAGATGTGTGTGTGTGGGTGTCAAATCTGTAGGGGGTGCATTGGGGTGTCTGTCCAGCGGTGTCTCTGGATAGGGGGTTCCTGTGGGTGGTCCAGAGATAATGGGTGGGGACTGGGGGCAGCCTATGGACAAGGTGGGGTGCCCATGGGGTGCCTGCAAACCAGTGGGGTGTCTGCAGTCAATTGGTGTGGTTTGGGGGTTGTATATGGACAGGGTGTGGTGCCTGTGGGGTGTCCACGACAAGTGGTGGGGTCTGGGGGGGGGGTTTGTGGACAAGGTGGGGTCTGGACAGGGGGGAACTGGGGCATTGGGGTGTCTAGGCGGGGGTGCCCGCAAACAGTGGGTGGGGTCTGGGGGGGGGGGTGTCAGTGGAAATGGTGGGGGCACCTGTGGGTGTCCATTGGGGTGGGGTGAGTTTATGGTAAAAATAAAAAAAACAATGTGAAATTTAGAGGTGGGTTGAGATAATTTCCTCTAATTTTGTTCAATTTAGAGGTGGTTCTAATCACCCATAAATCAGATTTTTTCTGGAATTTTGGTGTATAATTAGAGGGGTTTTAAACCTTCTCTCAATTAACCACCTCAAAATTGTGTTATATTTTACCAGTTCTTATTTAATGATGCATCTAACATTATAGTTCATCCACATTAGTGTTGGTTCCTTATAACCGATGCTATTGTGTTTAGCGGGGGTTATGACCGCCTCTAACTGAGGAATTTTTTGTAAAGTGATTCAATGTCTAATCACCAGAGTTGTCATTTGAATCTCTTAAAAACATAATAAATATAAAGTACTTCTTATATCCATGATCAAGAATGATATTTTTAGATCTTGATTTGATGATGAGTACAATGTACATAATTTGTTTCCATGATCCACTTCATTAGTTTTTATTATATAGGATTTCCCTTCTTCTCTTAAAATATGTTGTTACTGACATCAATATTCATCATTAACTTTATGTTTTTTTACTTAATATTTATATTAACAAACTCATTATAATTAATTCAATTGAGTTTGGGTGGTGCATTAGGGCGAGTTTTCATTTTATCTATTTCATTGGACAACCTCTTCATATCTATTCAACATTAATGTTCATGATAACCTTATCTTTCATACTTAATGAATTTACCTATTCCCTGAATAAAACTTCCCACATGCTTCTTCCTGCATTTTCAACATGTTTGAATATTAATTTTCTTTCCTCTATGAGGTATATTATTTTAGTTATTATGGATCTTAATTTTCCTCATCATGTCCCGAAAACCATGATGGTAATAAAATCCTCTTATATTCATTTACATTTATATTTTGAGAGAATATCAAACAATTTATTCATAGATACCAGTATCATTTATATCCAAAGGATTTTAAAGACTTAGTTTTTATCCACTAATGAAATAATAAAATTTTCCTATGGTCAATGATCGAGGTAGATTCATACTTTTCCTATCCTGTAAAGATTTTTTCATAAGTTCCAATGGATTCATCATTCTTTTTTAGATCTCATAACTCTCTATATTTTAGTATGAAGAGTTTGAGTAATAAACATAATGAAATCATCTTCTTTAACTCTTCCCATTAAATAGAGTCAGTTCTATCCTCCAACATAGTGTTCTTAATGAGTGTCCCCCATTAACAAGATTCTCTTTCATAATGAGAAAGATATAAAATAAAAATTTCATGATCTGAGCATTAGAGAACAAAAAATATATTTTCTCTTATGTTGATACATTTCTCTACAATTAATTAATTAAAATGCCCAGTAAATTCAGGTTTAATTTTATGAAGGAAGGAATCAATGAATATTTGTTTCATACTTAGAATGTTTTAGAGTCTGAAATAATTCATATTAATATTCATTGTTTGAGAGTGTTGGGTGAGAAAAGCGATGATATTTTTCAATTTAGATCCCATTACATTTTCTTTCTCTTCAGGGATGTCATTTCACTACTCATAACACTATTTTCTTAATTTATTCCTCCTAATAATATCTATTTACTAATGTAAAAAAAGGTTAGTGAGAGTGTTAATAAATAATAATAAGAGTATAAAATCACATGATAAGAAAATAAATCACAAAATACCTAATATTATGACATATTAATCTTAATATATGACATTATTGGTTCATATTATATTAATTTTGGTTGAACATAGTTTTCTGTATGTTTCATAATTATAGTCATCAAAACCTAATCCCCAAAAATAAATTAAACTCACTATGATACAAAGTAAGATTCTCGAGATCTATAATTTTGGATTCAGTACTAAAAATACAAACTTTTCTTGTATGTTTTGATTCCAAATGATACAAATCATGTATAATAAATATTGATTTTACAAAATATACATAATTTAAACATTTAATCTCATAAATTCACATATTCCTAGACCCCAATGGTTCAGTGTCTTTGAAGACTAGCTACATGATCTTAATATTTTATAATAAGTCTTTAACATTTCCCATAAATATTTGTCTCACATGATAGAGTTTTAGAAAAATTATACATAATACTCTACTTCATAACCAAGGGGATAAAAAAAGTAAATGGGTGAGCTTAAGGGTAAAAAATAAGAGATAACCACTGGGGATCACCAGTGAGAATAATATGAACATGTGGGTATGAGATCACATTCAATGTACATGAATATAAAATTAAAAAATCATACAAAATAAAATGTTGACCATAAATCATAAATCATTAAATATTGTTTTTTCATAAAACATGTGTAACATGAGACCACAAATATTCAATCACGGTATGAGGTTATTTTCATAACACTTGTGTAACATGTGTAAAAAATGAGTTAATATAATATAGGTACAATGAATAAAATTATAATATGGAATAAAGAAGAGAATGAAACATACATACATGGTCACCATCGAGTTATTAATCACATAGTAGGCTAATATAATTTTTTGAAAATAACATATTAGGCTTGGGATAACTACTTATATACCTCTTTGGAGCTTAGGATAACAACCCTTTCACGAAAACATTTTGGGCTTGGGCTAACCACTCATGTACCATAACCTTTTAGGGTTGGACTAACCACTCATGTGAAACAAACTTATCTCATAAGATATAAATTATTTATGAAATAATTGGAGGTATATAATAGTTCAAACAATCACATGATGGTAAAGAATACATAAGTTCTCCACATGAACATGTAAATATTAATAATTCATTCAAATATTAATTACCCCATGGGAAAGAGATAAGTTTCATGAAAACTTACATAAGACATTATTATAAGTCATCTAGATAATGAATGTGGATGATATAATTATATAATACCCATAATGAAGTATTGGAAATGTTAAATGATATTTACATATTTGAAAAACACTTTTTTAAGAGAATTATAATATTACTTTAAAAAAATAAAAAGAAATATCCTTTAATTTTCATTATCTTGATTTTAAAAGATAATAATTTTTTAAAAATGAGAATAAAATTACCTTATAAAACCATGTAAATGTGGAGAGTATGTTCTTTAAATAAAAATCATGAAGATAATGGGAAAATACATTCATATGGGATTTTTTTGGAAATATATCCATTTCACACATTTGTATCAGAGGTCAAAGTTGGCAGAAAATGTCCGCCCCAAAAATGTTAATGAAAGATTACATTTGTAAATAAATGAAATAAAATTAAAAAAATCATAAAAAATCATATATTTAGATATAATTAAATATATAAAACAATATAATGAATATTTTAATGGAGGATAAAAGTTCCCAATAAAAATAATAGATAATTCTATATCCACTTACAAATATTTTTTAAGTCAATTTATAAACCAAAGAAAGATAAAATTGTATGATGGCATCAAAAACTCATGAATAACTATAAGATAAGATAATAAATGGGATTTAATAAAGAAATAATATTTTTTACTATGAATAAGATTTCAGGAATATATAATCTCGATTTGAAATTTAGATTAGTAAAGTAACCCTTCTAGTTTTGGTAACTTTTGAATGGAAATCAGTTGAAAGAAGAAACTCAGATGGATTTTTAAATAAAATGAATTGAATGAAAATTATTATTAAATATATTCATGTTAATTATGTAAAATAAAAAAAAATAAAATAAGCGCTGAATATGAAACATACCTTACTGAAGGAAAATATAGACGATAAAACCCTTACCTACAACTTTCTATTGGTCAGATATGATCTAAAAGGATGTATAATAAAGTTATATTATTTTTATTAATTTGAATTATAAACTCATTAATATTTAGTTACCTCTATACCATTAATTTATAATTCGTTATTACCTATATATTTATGGTTTATTGTTAAAATAAATATTTGGGTGTTACCTGTTCTATTTTCGAAGCATGCCTCAGTTTGGTGATTCTGATTCTTGCTCTTTGGTCATGGGTTCATTACATATATAAAATAATGAGTAACTGGTATATATAATTTTATACTATTTTATAGCCTCATGGTAATTTCTTGGAACTTATGGTGATGGTTTTCATGGGATTCATAAAAAATTTCTTTCCAAGGGTTATTGAATTAACAAAATAATTGAATTTACTAGTGAATATATTTTGGATTATTACCTATAAAAAACTATTAAAACATATTAAATTAATAATTTATATTAAATATTAATAATATTTAATTTTTATTAGTATTATATGATTGAAATTTTATAACATCATTTATATTAGTGGTATAACTGACCCAAACAAGAACACATTATAACTACTGAATGTGTAAGAACATGTTTTTGTATAGTAATAATATCACTTTTACGGAATATTAATTATTTAAAATTTTAAAGTGTTAAATAATATTCAAGAATAGGTATATAATTAAGGTATATTAAAAATAGGGATAATAAGTCATTACTTATAAAGATATAATCATATCTTATCTTGGATTCCATCTTAGTTTTAAAGGATTCAGAGAATCTTATTGAGACCCGAGGATAAAAAATTTTTGTGAGTATTATTAAGGAAATAAATATAGTATATTATAGGTATGAATCCCAATTTTAGGGTTATCTTATAAATGGTGGTAAACGGGTCCTTTTATAAGTGATAAGGGGTGGATGGTTTTGTAAATACCAATTTATTAACATAAAAGTGATACCATATTCCACAAAAGTGGACCAAAAATTAAAAATTAATAAATATAAGATCGTTAGAGTTTAATAAATCCCTTATATATACCTTTATATTTATGTTGTTGTGATATTTTATAAATTCGTCCATTGATTTAGGACTTTTACCCCACTTTATCCTTTACTCTAGTAACTAATTTCTAATTTTGTACTTTACTTTTATATCTAAAAAAGAAATTGACCTTAATAAAAATTTGGAAATGATGATTCCTAATATTTAATCCATCATAATAGATTAAATTTCTAAATTGGATAAAATTAAATTTTCATATAAGTATGAAGAATTCATAGAAAATATTTAAAAAAAATATATTTTTGACATATAAATAAATTCATACTTATTGTTTTCCAAATAATAATAATTAAATGATTGGAATTGTTTATGAATATGTGTGTATATATATAAAAATTCCATTTAATTAAAACTCATATATAAATATGTGAAATTAAAACTTTAAAAATATATAATAAAAATATTTTATTTATGAAAAACATTTTAATTTAGTCATGAAAAATTAAATTAGTATTCTCCTTGGTTACTTAATTATTTAATAAATATTATTAATTTATTTTACTAATTATTTATTGAATTTTATGAACAAATTTTATTAATTTCATTATTTAATAATAAATTTAATTAAAACGCATAATTTATATAAATAGTTTTTTTAATAAATGGTATTTTAAAAACCTTGTAATTTTAATAAATAATTTAATTTTTTAATTTTGTTTTATTAAACTATCATTTATTGTATTTAATTTTATATAATAATCACGAATTATTAAATTTAGTTTGATATTCCATGAAACACAAGCTATCAAACACAATATTTATTTAAAATAAAATTTATACTAAACTTTTAGGGTGTTACATTGTTGGTTGGTCATCCATGATCTAAATAAAAAGATTAATTGTTTTTTTTGATCAACAGGTGTAAGGTCAACTATTTTTTATTCATTTTATTATTCAATCTAAATTTATAGATATATTTAGTGTATATTCTAGTTTTGGTGTTGCGTTTTATTGTGTTTTGGATGATTCTAATCCCTATGAAACCCATTAGTGGTATTATTGCAGTTTTTATCTACATTTAGTTTTATTTTAAATAAATGAAGAATAATAGGAAAATTATTTTTATAGATACCATGGTATAAACCCATTGAAAATGTTCATTTTGGTTATTGATTTCACAATACAACAGTATAACCCTTCTAAAAATGGGAGTGGTCTCATTATTGTTATGAGATTGTGGAATAGTGCCTGAAAAACATACACATAGAGAATCGATAGAAAATCATGAAATGATGAATCTATTAGATGGTTAACCAATCAATATTCCATGGAGGCCTTCATCATGAGGACCAAATGAAATAGTTGATGCTTCCAAATATATTTTAGAACTTCAGAAGTTCTATCTAAAACTATTTGGAAAACCGTATTGTATAATCCATTTTTTATAATGGTATTTTAACCCAAAATAGAATCTCATAAGTGAATGAAAGATAACCCAAAATATCTTACCCAAAAAACAAAGGAATGGTGAAATGGATGGGCTAAAATGGAAATCATGAAATGGAATTCTAACCCAAAAATATCTTTCAGAAATGAAATGGTTTATTCAAAATAGATTATATGGTAGGAATATATGGTATATATTTTTTTAAGTGATTATAAATTGAAAAAATGTGGTTAAATATTAAAGTAATTATATTATTTTATGATTTTTTAATAAATTAAATTATAAAATGTTTATACTAAGGCCTTATTAGTAAAATTATATAATCTATTCCAAAAGATTTAATCAATGGTTTAAATAAAATAAGTTATGTGATATCTAATTTATGTTAGTTGTTTACATAAAATATAAAATTGTTATTATTTGATAATAAATGTGTTCATATATTTTTTAATTTAAAAGTGTTCATATTAAAACCATGAAAATGATAATATAGAATTTTTAAATTAGATAAAAGTCAATTGTTAATGTTTATCCATGATTAAATTATAAAGTGTTTATAATTTATTTATGAATTGTTTCTAAATGTTTACCTCATGTATAAATTTATGCATTTTTCATTTATTTTTTTATTTTATAATTTATTATTCATGAGAATAAATTTTATATTACATATTGTGATTCATAATATAGATTAATGTCTTTAAATTTCTTATTTTAATTATCACATATGCATTTAATGAGTTATATTATAGGCATGGTAATTGATTTAGTTTTAATTTACCTTAAAATTTTATTTTATATTGTTATGATATATAATTAATAATTGAATTATATTTTATTAATTTTATATGTTATAATTATAACGAAATTAATGTCTCACTTGAGTAAAGAATGGTGGAAAGAGTTAATTTGGGATGGACGACTCACTAACCTCGTTGCTAATGCCTTGTATAGAAAAGTAGAGGCTGGTTACATGTCTATCTATGATTACATTTATTGATATTATTTAATTCATATTATTATGATACTTTACTAGAAATTTTATCATATACCTTATGCATGAGATGCCATTAGATATGTGTAAATATTATTAGATTTTCATTTAGGTTGGTAACCCATGCTATGAGTTCTGTTAAGAGTTATAAATCAATATTATTGGAACATATTGATGTGGTGGAGGGAACATGGATTCCAATAAAATTCATTAGAATAATCAATATATAAAGGGGGAAAATGATATAAGAAGGTGAAACTAAATCCATTTAAAAATAATAAGTGTCATATTCCCTCCCCTGAATGAAATTGTCAAGTCATTAATAATCTAATTGAGTTGGTTATTTCCAAATTAGGGTTCCGTAATATTATATTGTATAAGAAAATTAATTGACACTAAGAGTTAATTTATTCAATTTTTGAAATATAATTGGGTTAAATTTATCTAAGAAACCCTTGGGAAATAAACTATAGAAATACTGGTAAGTTTACATATATAATGTATTGTTAAAGAGTTTTACTGATCAACTATACAAGATTTACATATGATATGACTAGTATTTTTTCATACCTAAATAAATAATTTCATTAGGTTCACTATAATACTATAATATTTTAAGGAGAAAACTATTTTCAATTGTGCGTATGACATGTAATACTGAGCATAAACAAACCATGAAATATTATTATTTCAATATCACTATTATTTCATAGTCATTAAATTAGCCACTGTAAATTGGATTAAATAATTTATGAAATATATATATAAAGGTTCTTCTCAACATGATTTTATCTCATATTCTCATAAAATAAACACTCAACTTATTATAAATTAATTTTATTGTTTAAAATTACACTTTTCTTAAAAAATAGTTTATGTAGATTTTTTTGAGAAAATAATATAATTAAATTCTAGATCTTTTAAAAATTATATTTGATAAATATAATATCATTTTTAAATTGTTTTACGAAAATTATCTTATGGTGAAACTTTGATATTTTTATGAAATGTTTTATTTTTTAAAGAATTGTGAAAAATATTGACTATTATTCAAAACTATATCATATCATAAAGTATTTATAAATTAAAATTATATTTTGGATTAGTTTTAAAATTTAATTAATTTTTACTGATTAAAAAAATCCAATTACAGTCTCTCAAATGAATTTTATACATGAATCTAGTATAAAAACATTTTTATACTTAAAAAGCATTTGTCTAAAAAACTATTTTTCATTGCATTTTGTGTTTTAATATTAAAATAATTTATGCCAATTTTAGAAATTTTATATGGGAAAATTTATTTCATTATTTTAAAAATGAGTTCCAAATTTTGTAAACATTAACCTTTTATTTTTTTCATTTGGAACAGTTACCATAGTAAATAATTGTCACCGAGGTAAGGGTGAATTGGTTAATCAGGGATAAAAATAATTTGATAAAAACTAAAAAATGACATTAACACTTGAATTTAACATATTCAATGATTGTTTATTTTTTTTTTCATTAGTTTTTCTAAAATATTTAAAATTGGTTCTATATTTCTTTGATCATGACCTATATAATAATTATGTAAAAGATAAAGAAAAAAATGTAAGTATCTTACTTTCAATTTTTATAATATTATGTGACAAGGATAAAAGAAAACTTATGTCTGAATATAAATACTTATATGGAATATATGTTATATATTTTTATCATAGTAACATATTTTTATGTTCTTAGGGATAAAATAATTACCTTAAGATCTTATGAAACACCGAAACTATATTTATTCAATTTATATAAAATATGATAAATGATATGAAAAATGTTAAAGGTAATATAATTTGAATAAATTATTTCACCCCATGTATTTTTTAGACCAAAATTACATATTAAAAAGGTTTTAATGGATTATTTATTAATTTTGTTATTTATGTGTTTCTTTCAAATTCAAATTAAATGAATAGGTTAACAATGAAATTAATTTTATATTACAAATAGTATTTTATTAAATGATTCAAAATACCTAAAAACTCTATCTTCATAAAATTGATTCTATTTTATAATAAAATATAATATATGGTACATTTATGGTCAAATTTTCAATTTATAGTAACTATATTGACTTCTAAATTGTAAAAAAATCATTATCGAGGTAATTGTCAAAATGGGTTATCACATGTTAAAACAAATTGAAAAGGGTAAAAAAATTATCTACACTTGTAAATATTTTATTTTATTTAATTATTTTGGACCATTATCATCTTATATTCTAATTATATCCATTTGTATCCATTTATACCCAGAAATTAATTTATATTAATTTAATATTTTATGTAATTCCATGTGTGACCCTCCCCTCACATATAAAAAGACACTGCCTATCCTTTTTTTAACACTTTAAAAGACTTTAGTTTCATACAATACCTACCCAGAAAAATTCATAACATCATTGAACATGTTATAGAGGTACTTTTTTGGGTATAATACTAACCTTGTATGGTTTATGGTGTAAATAAAAGGAATTTATCTGAAGATGAGGTGTAATATTTAACCAGATATTTTATTTTTATTTATTATTATATCTCCTTAAATAATTATTAAACCATGGTGATATAATAAAAAAGTTTTATATAATTTACTAATATGTAATTATTTTTATTTCATAACCTATATCTACCTCCTTACATCAATTTGGAAACAAACCCATCGTTTGTGTGTTCAGTGGACTACCGCCTAATGAACTAATGTAATTTTTTGACCATCATCACCTCTCAAAGATGGATATAATGATCGATTTAATTATTATACATGATATTCAGGAAATTTTTACCATTTTTTTAAATTAATTTATCATGTTTTTATTATCGTTCAATTCATTGAAAAATGATAACATTGTTCATGCGTACGTATGGATTACCGCTTCCAAGAAGAGATGTGACTAATTTTTCATTACTTCATAAAATAGATGGTATATATAAGTTTATTTATAGAAATAATATGAAATTTATTATATAAAGATAATTATTTAATGATAAAATAATACTTATATTATATTGGTAATTATCAATGAAAAATTGAAACCTTACTCATCCGTATGTTCAACCTACCGTGTCCATGATTGTAACGTCATTCATTTTTCATGAACATATTAAATGGTGGGGTTTCAAAGTATAATTCATGTATAAAAATAATAATTATTTCATGATAATTATTCTTATTATGATATAATAAATAACTATTTAACGTTTTTCAGCCAATTGATGTCATTTTGGACATATGATCCGAGTAACATCAAAATGATAGACATGAAATTAATTGACTATATACTTGAATATAACATGAAAATAAATAATATAAAAGTAATAGTATAATAGAAAATGTTACAAATAAATTAAATAATTAACATAATTTTATTATTTAGTATGTCAAGGAACATACATGATGATTCAGACTTGTGGTAAGGGATCTCTTGAAACCACCATTTTTCTTTGGGTTTTGACCCCTATCCCTACAACTCACTTCCTATCTATTGTTAATGTTATGGAATGATTATAAATTATGTATATATTTGTCCCACATAAATACATAACTTATTATACCTTTATTTTATTTGGTAATAAATATATTATATTCATTTATCATATGCCTTATTTATGAAATATATTTTGATTATGATATGAGGCAAGATTGTGCAACAAATTTAATTCTATGTGTAATTATTATGTTTTCACTTTATGATTGATTTTTATTTGTAGAAAACATAATCATGAAAATTTTATAATTGGGGAACCCAGATTTTTCACCAATGAATTCAGAAAATCTTTTGTCTCATGAGATGTTATGTATGGGATTGGGGGGTAGACCTAATCCACTATGATGCTTTGTCCACCAGGTGATGTTTTCTTAGTAGTAAGCCTTATCATATGATTTTTTTAGGTTTTATGTTGTTGAAACATTTATTTTATTTCAATGATATTATGAAACCATGTTATATTAGTTATTATCCCATGTGATTACTCAAGATCCTTATTTTTTATAATATCATGTTATACCTTTGGCTCACACGTTATGATCCCTTATAATGTTTATCCCCTTACTATGTTTTTTACCCCACACCTTTTTGTTTAGGTTTTACTTTGGTTATCCCATATAGTTCTAAAATATTAAATGGTTTTATGAACGCAATATGAATATTTAAATACTGATATTCTATTTTCATGTTTTATTTAACTAATCATCTAATGAAACTAGGCCATTTTGAAACCAGTTTTGAATTTGAAGTATATTCATATTAAATTTCATGTAATAAGATATGTAAAAAGAATTGGGTCATTATAGTTTGTATCAGAGGACATTATAGTTATTTTTAAGGATTATTACTATAATAATTTAGTGTTAACCCTAGAGATAGGTCTACGTATAATAGAATATCTTGGATTTTCGGTGAAGTATAGATAAATTGGTTTTTAGAAAATTATATCATTATGTAAATTTTATAAGTGTATGTGGCTCTAGAAAAGTTTTACATAGGGGTAAAAAATATAAAACTTATGTATTGGAAATTGAATCTATCATCATCTAGTGAATGTGAAAATGGACTTACCACATTCTTGTTTTGACACATTCGGTGGATATTCTTTGAATATTAACAAACTATTTACAAATTATTATAAAGGACCTGAATAGATTACTAGGTTGGAAATTTTAATTGGAATAATTACTATTGAAAACCTAGTTTTAAATATAGAGACTCATAAGTAAGAATATACTTATCATTTATAAGTTATTCCTTTTAATATTATATGATTTCCTTTTGTATGTTTATTAGTTAATTTATTATCAACTTTTTTCTTTTTATGTTATTGATTAGAAAGAAGAGAAACCATGCCAATAAAAAATGTGATCGGTAATGTGATTATTTAACGAATGATATGCCTAACCATATGGTAGAATGTTATTGAACCTTCATGGAAGTAATTAATCAACTCTCTCATATTATGAATAATAACATAAATCACACAGAAAGCCATTCTACACCTACGAAAGAGAAAGTTTCTGTTGAGAATTTTAAGTAACAAATTCATATTTCCTTTATTTGATATTATGATCCCATGATTGTGGAAAAATATATTAACTCCATTGATAATATATTATCTATCGTCCAATTCTCATCATAATATTAAGTTATATTGGATGTTTATCACGTGGAGGGGGAAACTGATCAGTGGTGGGAACTGATCAAGAACATGAAATGAATAGATGATTTTTAATCCATGGAAATGGAAGAATTTAAAAAAATATTTTTCAATAAATATTATCCTAGAAATATATATATATTAAAATAGAGATGGAGTTCTGTAGAGTAATGAAAAAAGAAGATGAGTATATCATGGTGTATGAGTAAACCTTTATAAGGATTTCATGGTATACCTTTGGCTCCTTTATTGATGTTGAAAGTAAGTTGGACAACTTCTTTATTAGGTTAAATCCAAGTCCATGAAAATATTTTATGATTCAAGAATTTGATATATATAAAGATATTGTTCATTGTACTATCAATTTTGAGATATAGATAGTTGAATCTCTATGGTATTATGGTCTTGGAGATAAAAAAGATGAAATAATGTTTTATTTTAGAGGATTAAAAGATAAATATCATGGGGAAAAGAAAAACCCAACATCCAATGTGTTAAAAATGAGGGAAGAAGAATCCACAATAACTATCTAAATGGTACCATATGATGAAATAAATGTGGAAAATGTGATTCAAGATAATCAATTATGATGGGAAATGAATAATTTCATTAATGTGATAGAGGAAAAGAAGTTTCATGTCAACACTCACCATATGGTACAATGTTTCAAATACAAGGAACATGGAAAGTATACAAGATAATTCCTTAATCCAAGTGTTGTTGGAGACAATAAATGAAAATAACCTTCAAGGAATAGAGAGCAAGGAAGGGCATATACTATCACTACTACTAAGGTTGATCTACAAAATTATGTGTTGACAGGTATGCTGGTTATTCATTCCAAAATAGAAAATTTAATTTTTTATTCTAATTATATTCATTATTTAATATCATTCGTTTTTAGTAGATCTTTTCAAGGACCACCTTTAAATAGGGATGGTTTAAGCTATTTGTGAGAATAAAAAATAGTGAAATTGTCTTATCCTAAGTATCTAACTCCTACCAGTCTATGTTCGTGGATTGAGTCCTCTATAAAATCTTATATTACATACTTTAGTTGAGTTAGATGTTATATTGGGAAATTATTTTTTACCCTTATATAAATCCAACATCAACTATCAGAAGAGGTAGATCATTCTTCACAATATAAGTCATCCATCGATTTAGTAAAAGGTTAAAGAAGAGGATAAATCTTCTTTGAAACCTTCTCCAAAAGAATGGATATTATTTATTTATTATCCAGAATATTTAACTCAAATGATTGAGAAAAATGACATAATCATTCTTTCATAAATTCCCATAGTTAGGGATTATACATATGTAATCCTTGAAGAGTTTCTTGGCCTTATTCCCGAATTAGAGGTTGATTTATCAATAAAAATTATTTCTTGATTTCTACCCAAATCCGATAATCCTTAAAAAATGACCACCATTGAGTTTGAAGAACTAAAAAAATAAGTTACAAGAGAATCTAGAAAATGGTTTTATATGATAGATTACTTCACCATGGGGTTCAACGGTTCTCTTCTTCAAGAAGTGTTATGGGTTAATTTTCCTTAGTATTGATTATAGAGAAAAAAATCAGGATAAAGAATAAGTATCCCCTAAAGTGGATAGGTGAATTATTTTCTAAACTATGTGAGAAACATTATTCATCTAAGGTGGGACTTCAGTCGAGATATCACCAATTAAATGTGAACACGAAATATATTATGAAGAATACTATTTATATAATTCATGGGCACTATGAGTTCATAATAATTCTCTTCAGACTCACTTATTATCCTAAAATATTTATATATATAATGAATAAAGTGTTTATATATTTCCTTGAAAAACATATGGTTGTCTTTATAGATGATATAATGATATAATTTAAAATAAAAGAGCAGAATGGGGAGCATTTGAATAATATGTTAATGACTTTGTGAAAGGAGAAGCTATATGAAAATTTTAGTAAATATGCATTTTAGATGAAGGAAGTATCATTCTTGGGGAATGTTATCACTAAAAAAGGGATATATATGGATACTTTTAAGATAAATTAAATTAATGAGTGACCCAGAATAGAATCTATAATAGAGATCCATAGTTCTTTATACTATCTGGGTATTACTAATGATTTGTGTGAGAGTTATCACAATTTTTAGACCAGTTATCCATGATTAGTCGGAAGGTATAAATGTTTTCTAGACAAATGAACATTAAGATATCTTTATGGAGGTGAAAAAAAGTCTTTTAACTGCACCATTCATCATTTTTACGTTAATTGGGGAAATTTTAAAAGTATATAGAAATGCTTAAAATATGGATTTGGGCTGTGTACTAATGAAAAATGAAAAAGTGATATCATATGCCTCATGGAAGTTGATTTTTTGTGAGAAAATTTATCCATCACATGTTTTGGAGGTGGATGTAGTTATCATTACATTGAAAATAAGACGACATCTTCTCTTTGGGGTGAAGTGTAAAATATATACAAATCATAAGATCCTTAAGTACATATTTACATAGAAAGAACATAATATATTCCAAAAAACATGGGTAGAGAATATCAAAGACTATGATATCTCAATCCATTTTCATATTGTGAAATAAAAAATTTTGGTAAATTAACAAATTAGAACATTTCCAAAAAATTTATTAATGATGATAATTAATAAGGATACAATATTATTTAACTTTAGAAGGATTGAAATAACCGACTAATAGACTGAAATATATATATTTTATTTCAAAACCACTTTTAAGGAAATGTGAAAAACCTGACAATACCTTTACACAAAAACTAACCACAAAAGAAGATAAAAAATTCATAAAATAAAAATATAAGGATGTTAGAGTCCAATACTCTAAATAACCCCTAATTCCACATAGTTAACTAGATATATGGATCGACATGTAAATGCGATTTAATCTGGAATGCCATTTTTTCTATAAATTTTAATATATTCCTCCAATTTTATAATCCTTTCACTGAATCCTCACACAAAAAATGACCTTTCTCATCAATCCATTTTATTTTATCCTCGTTAATGAAGACCTGAATCATTCTCTCAAACATCTTGTTAACTACCTATTTTGGAGAATTGATATAAAGGGATTAATCTAAAACTTCATCTTTGGAATTTAAAACAAGTTCAATGTGTTCCTTGATATCTTCTCCCATTTTCCTCCCTCCATCTTTGTCCCTTCATCCAACACTATGCACTTCTGCACCTTGGATACACACTCATGAAATTCTTTATTCTTAGTAGGAACCAGTTTTCCCATTATCCCTAAAAATAATTCCAAACCTTCAATAATTGAATATTCACCTAGTATAACTTCTGTCCCATTAAACATTTCATTTCCTAATGATCTAGTTACTATTGTCTTGGGGTTGGGGGGTTTGAGAAATCTTTGCGGGGTTCTAATTTCACCCCTGAGTGGAACAGAAAATTCCTATGACTAATATTCCCTTGTTTCCCTTTCCTTGATCTAGTCCCAACCAAAAAATCATACCCATAATCTATATTTGGTTTGGATTCCCTCTCTTAATAACTTGTATCCTCATCATTCCATTCTAAAATAAATTCTCAACCATTCATTTTAGAGAAGATAAATGATTCTCAAAGAGAAGATGTTGAAATTAAAAATAAGGTGGAAGCTATAAGAAAAGAGAAATCCTAGGAGTTCAAAACAGATTTAAAAGGAGTTCTAATATTTGGTTAATGATTATATGTGCCATCAAATCCTGATATAATGATGTATTTGTTGAATTATTCACATAACTCAACCTTCTCCATCCACCTAGGGATCACAAAGATGTATCAATATCTCTGAGAAAACTATCGGTGGGATAATATAAAGAAGGTGATTATATAATATAGATCAAAGTATCTAGTATCTATACAAGTGAACACTAAAAGGAAATAGTCTATGGGGATAATGTAATCATTACCCATACCAATATATGTTTGGGAAAACATAAACATGGACGTTTTCACTGGTCTTAAAAGGAAATCAATAGGAAACAATGTTATATATATTATACTGGATCATCTTCTGAAGAATTATCAGTTTATTGAAATTCAATATAAATTATCACTCAATTATATTTCATGGATATAAATCAGATAAGTGGTGAGGGTGCATGGAATAACAGTATCAATTGTCTACGACTAAGATCTGATATTCACCTCTATGTTCTAGAAGAGTCTCTACCATGTTATAAAAACTAATTTAAACATCATTACAACTTATCACCCACAAACTGATTTCCAATTTTTATGGAATATCCAAAAACAATAATATATTTTAAGAGCATGATTTATGGATTTAAAAGGAGGATGTGATCAATATTTTCCTCTTATTTAGTTCTCAAACTATAATAGATTTTAATCAAGTATTCAAATCAATCAAAAGATGATCATTATGCGAAGAGATGTAGAACACCTGTGATTTGGGATAAATTCCATGAACACAAAATTTTGGTACCTAAAATAGATAAGGAAATTGTATAAAAAGTAATGACTATTCAAAAATACATTAGGGTTTCTCAGACTCTATAGAAGATAAATGATGATAATCATTGATGAGACCTAGAGTTTTAAGTTAGAGATAAACTATTTCGTTACATATATCCATAGAATAGAGTCATGAAGTCTTGGATTTTGGGTAAGATAAGTACTAAGTACATTGAAAATTTGATATTATTAATCGCATCGGAGCTTTAGAGTATCGACTAGCACTCCAACCTACCCTATCTCAAGTATATGATGTATTCAACTTATCCCTCTTGAGAAAGTATATAAAAAATCCATATCATGTACTAAATTTAGAGGTTGTACAAATGAAAAATGATCTATATTATAATAATCAATTAGGGAATATCATGGACCATATATATAAATTTTTACACAATAAGATAACTCACGTAGTCAAAGTACTGTTGCAGAACTATAAATATGAAGAGGCAACATGGGAACTAGAGGAAGCCATGAAGAGGAAGTACCCTTACCTTTCTTCACCTTAGTATATAATAAAAAATTCAAGGGAAAAATTATTAATGAGGAATAATGTAAAACTATGAGGTTTTTAAAATAAAACTACATTATATGGCATATACGACACAAAACACAAAGCCCAAATGAACTAAAAATATATTATAGTTTTAATATGACCATTATAACCTTACCATTAAAATAGTGAGTCTAAATAGAATTATCTAAATTATGAAATACATATAAAATCCCTTGTTATTATAAATATATTTATAAATTCTTGTTAAATAATCACTCATTATTTAGTAAAGAAATTATATTCATAAAAAATACGTTTTCTTTAAATATTGTTTTTATTTATTTTTTTGAGAAAATATAATTATTATTATTTTGAATATTTTGAAATTTTATTTTATAAAAATGATATAATTTTTCAAATAATAATATCATTATTATAATATGGAAAAAGTTTTAGATTTTTATGAAAATTTTTATTTTTTAATAAATTCTAAAAAATACTGATTTTTTTGAAAACTTAATCTTATTTTAAAGTATTTAAAATTTATATTTATATTTTGGATTAGTTTGAAAATTTTATTAGTTATTTATTATAAAAAATAATCTAATTATTGCCTTTAGAATGAAATTTTTACATGAATTTTGTTAACATGTGTTTGTATGGCCTACAATCTCAATGATTATAACAATGTTAATTTTTCATAACCATATTTAATGGATTATTTTAAAATTATAATTGATATAAAAAAAATTATAAATATAACATGTTTATTATTCTGGGTTAAATATAATAATGAAATATTTAACATTTTTAACCCGCTAAAATCATTTTGGAAATATGAGTTGAATATCATCAAAATGTATGAAAAAAATTAATTGATTATGTAATTGAATATGAAATGATAATAAATAAAATAACAAGAATAATAAACTTGAATTTTTTTTGAGAAATAAAATGATTAAAATAATTTTATTATTCAGGAACAATAAGAATGTACATGATGAGTCATACACAAGGTCATAGATCTCTCCGAACGACCCCTTTTTTAGGTTATGACCTCTCTCTCTCTCTATAAATCACCTTCAATATATATTTAATCTTATGAAATATTTTAAAATTATGTATATGTATATCCAAAAATATATAACTATATTATCATCCCTTCATTTGATGGGGTAATACATTCCTTGCGTTCATTTCTCAAGTTTCTTATTTAAGAAATCTATTTTTTATTATGATATAATAAAAGATTATTAAACCCATTTATTTATATGGGAAATTATTATATTTATGTGTTATGATTGATTTAATTTTTTGGTAAACATAATCATGATCATGTTACGAAAGGTGTATCTAAATAGTGCTCCAATGCGTTGGATACAACTTTTGTCTCATGAGATGTTGTGTATGAGATTAAGAAGTAAACCAAATCCACTATGGGGCTCTGTCCACAATGTGATGTAGTCTTGGAAATCTACCTCAACTTATGATTATGTCATGTTTTTTGTTATTTTCACATTTCATATGCTTCCATAATCTTATGATACCATTTTATTTATGTTATGCTCATATGTGATTACTCACGGGCCGTCTCTTTTATGATATCATGTTATACCTTTGACTCACATGTTATCCTTACTTATCATTTTTATTCCCTTAATGATATTTTAAATCACCCCTTTTGAATATATATGTTCTAGGTTATCCCATGATTTTTTAGAAGATCAAATTTATTTAGTATCTCACTATTAGTATAAAAATAAAATAAAAATATTTTCATGTTTTATGTACTTAGTATTTCAAAAACACTTGGAATTTTCAATTCTTGTTTTGTATTTAATGGATATTTATGTTATAAATCAGGTATTAAGATTTTTAAAAAATACTTGGTTCACTATATTCAATCAAATAAAGGTTATTTCTTAGTGAAATATGAATATTTACCCACTAATGGACATATTGGGATTTTATAGTTTTCATAATTTTAGAGGGAGAATATTTTACAAAAATATTTTATTAAATGAATATAGAACATGATAATCATCAAATAAAATTTTTTTTTATCAATACAATGAAATAATTATCCTCAAACATGGATTTGATATCAATAAAAATATAGAAAAATTATAATTTAATAAATATTTTGATTGGTATAAAAAACCTAAGAATTGTTCTTAAGAGTGAACAAAGAATTCTATATTCTAAAGAAACCAATTCCTGAGTTACCAAACATCATAGTTGTTCAATAAGTGGATCAATATGCACATGAGAATAATAGATGAATTCACATCAAGAGTCAAAGTAATTATATGTAAAATGATTGAAGAAACATTTATTACTCACTCCTATAGTCAATGTGATTTGGTCTTCTAACAAATCTGAGAGACTAAAGTTCTTCATCTATGTATTATTTGATTATGGGATTCATTCTATAATTATTATTTGTAGTGGTTATGATAATATAAAATAGTATAATATTGGTTTACCCTATTTTATTAATGTATTATGGATAGATGAACTAGGTTAAATATTTATAGGTTTTAGTAATATATTAATAGTACATGTTGGTAAAAGATCAAAATAGAATAAAACATTTAGTAGGAAATTCCAATTATGTTTCCTCAAGTCTCCAAAAAGAGTTATTTAAACCAATTAAATCTGTCAAAAAGATAGGAAATGTTTTCCATGAGACGTTATTTTTTAAAACACCTAAAGGGTTTATGAAACTCCATGTAAATTCTAGGTAAGTTATTAGTGTTATAGAATTAATTATTTGATTTTTAAGGATATATGATATGAAATATATATTTTATAATTGTTTCAAATATAATGGATTTAAAAATTGAGGTATGGATTGTTGTTTCTTGTAGTTTTTATTTAGATGATGATTTAAAGGAATTACAAATCATATATTTTAATATAATTGAATATTTCAAGCATTGATGAATATAAATAACTGATGTGTATTGTTATATCATCTATATAAAATCTCTCACTATTTTTGGATATGTAAATGAATAAATAATGGGAACTTTGGATTGATTAACTAGAATCCATCTAGATACACAATATAACCAGTCATGGACCCCTTATCTACAATGAAATTAACATTTTCATAATTGACGAAATTATTCTTATCAATGAATATTTCAATAACATTATCCCAAAATTTCAAAATACTATCAAGTTATGAGCCATAAGTAATGAAGTCATACATAAATAAATCATTTCAAGTTTCTTGAAATTTATGGAAAATTATCATCAAACACCTTTGATAAGTTTTAGATATATTACATAAAATTAAGGGAGTTTTCTAATAAAAAAGGATCTGATTGGGTACATGACAATTGTTTTCTCTTGATACTTTGGTGAAATATGAATTTGTAAATAACTATACAATCCATTAGTAAAACAATTTTGGGTTTTCCTACATAATCATTTAAGGACTTGATCATAAAATAGAAGTGAGAAGTATTATTTCCTTGTAAAAGAAGAGTTTCCATTAATCAATGAAAATTATCAATTTATTTGAAATAATAATAAGGAAAGTATTACCAAATTCATTAATTGATATTGTAAAATCACATTTTTGGGGAAGAAAATTGATAGGAATCATCAATTAACTGTCAGAGATGGAAAAAAATTCCAGCATCCAGTATGGTGGTGATTTTTTTATAAATAACTATAAAATTATTGGGTTAAATATCCATTGAAATTAACTAACTTGTTCAGAATTTTATTCCAAAAAGATTATAAGAATTTCCACTGAGGTATTAATTATAGATAAATCAAATAGAGTCCATAATATAGATTTCTTTTGGGTTTTTAGGACTCTTAATAGTTAGTTATTCTAGTCCGTTGACAACTATTTTGAATTGATTTCTGGGGATTGTTCATTCTTACCTAAGAAATCATATTTGAGTTCTTTTGAAGTTATTTCAAATCTAACATATGGGGTAATTTTATTGATCAAAGAACAATTCTTGTAGGCGTGGTTGTTCTATTAAGTTCCATATATTAAAGGATATTCATATTCTACATCATTTTGATCACTTCCTATTTTCCAAATATTTGTTTCATGTAAAAAATTGTAATGTACTCTAAAGAAAATACTAGTATGTTAAATGGTATTTAGAAAGTCAAATTCATCAATTTTGAGATAAAATGAAACTTTTAAATCTATTTCAACATTTCAAGACTCATTACAATCTTCATTTTCAGTCTCTTTTTGATCATATTTTCTATCAAAAAATTTAAATCTTTTAATAAATAAGTTTTTTTATTTATTGGTGAAAAAATAAGGAGACGTCTAAGTGGAAAACCAATCAATCATGTTTACTTGAGGGGATGAATTATCCTTTACTAGGAGTTTCATGATCTGGGAAATATTGAGGTGAAAACCACCTCCTCCAAATTCAATTTAAAGTGTTCTATTATTAACATTGATGATTTATTTTTTAGTTATACAAAAATGGTCTCCCTAAAATTGTAGGTTCATGGGAACTAAACTTGTCATCTTTCTTATCCAAGACATATAACTCCATATAAAAAATAATGTCTCTCACCTAAACTATAACATCCTCTATAACTCCTGTGAACATGATAGTGCTTTGGTAGGAATGTGGAATGATAGTTACATATTGTTTTTCTTCTCTAACCTATAGATATTAATAAAGATAATATGGCATGTTATTGATGGAAGATCCAAAATCAAGCATGAAATCATTAGATTCAAATTTTTTAATGGTTAAACGAATGGTAACATATCTTGGGTATTAAGATTTGATAAGAAAATCATGTCGAATCATTGATGAAATATTCCACCCTATGTGGACTTTTTCACCTCCTTAAAATTTCCTCTTATGGGTACACGTCTCTTTCCAAAACATTTAATATGATGGAATTTGTTCGAAAACATTGAAAAAAAGGAATGTTGAATGTAAATTTCTTTAACATTTCTAAAAACTCTTTATACAAATATTTTTTAGCACTCGACTTCATTCGTGGTTCACTCCTTGGATAAGTCATTGGTGATTTGAATTTTTCTGGGGTATTTTGAGCACTAAATTAAGAAACATAGGAGACAAACACCAACTTATAATACTTCTTAAATCTTTGAAATAGAATTTTTTCCACTAACATTTTTTATTCATTCCAAGAATATTCTTAATTACCATCATTTTAATTAGTGGGGGGATTGTCTTTAACAGTGTCAATAAAATGATTGAGTTTCTTAGTTTTAGGGTTATTCAATTTATTTAAACTCATATGTTCTATAGAATTCAAATTTTCTTCCCTTTATATATCATATTCACATGGATTTTCAAAGGTAAACAACCACTAATTTTATTTATCATGCAACTATAAGAAGAGGAAAGTCAATGCATTTGAATTATCAAGGTATTCATCATGTTTTGTTGTTGATATTCTATTTGTCTTATTTCTTATTGTTCATTCCTCATTGATTCTTTAAAGACACTCTTTGAATTTTCCTTAGGTTGGGAAGGATGAAATTTTCTTCCAAAATGAGTATTTTCTTTCCCATTAAAATATATTGGTTGATAATTACTTGATTGACTTTTGAAGAAGATTATTGGTTTCTTGGGATATTGAAATATTTCATTGGGGTGGTTTTTCAATCCCTAATTTATATTTTGGTTGGTTTGAAAATGTATTTTTTTTCTTTTATTAAAATTTATTTCTAGGAAAAACAACATTTTAATTATCAAAATAATCTTTCATTTATTGGATTTGGTTACTAAAATGTTCATTGGAAGAGTAAATTACACAATGGAAATGCATTTTAAAAGTCTCATCAGATTTGGTTTCGGTTGATGGGCTATTGGAAAACATCATCAATCTCACAGCATTGGTAATATAGGTAATTTGAATCACAATCTTATTATTTTAAAGACTATGAGTGGGGACTTCTCTAGATGATTTCACTTGAAGAAGGACACCTATTCCAAATTGTTGTTAATTTTGGGCCATGTTTTCAATTAAAGTCCTATAAGAAACTAGTTTTTTATAAACAAATACCCCTCCCATAGAAACATTGATCAAAATCATATCACATTAACACAATCCTTCATAAAAATATTGAATCAGGATTTGGTCACTGAATTAATGGTGGTGGTAAACTAAAACAAATACTATTTAGTCTTTCTGAGTACTAATGTAAGGTTTCAACTTTAGTTTTCGTAATCCTACAAATAAATTTTCAAATAGAAGTATCTATGATATAAGGGAAAAAATTTCATGTAAAAACTCTATTTATTAAATATAGTATCTAATAAATGTTGAATGTGAATAGAAAAACCAAGATTTGGAATCTTCTTCTAAGGAAAAATGAATTAAATACAATTTCATTTTATTTTCATCAACTATTTGTGGGTTCACATTATCAAAATATAATTAAATTATTGAAGGTAATTATATGGATATTACCTAAGAAAAAAAATTAAATTTTGGAAGTTTGTGAATAAAAATATTTATAATTTCAAACCAGTAGGTGGATTTGGATATTCTATATGGTTTTCTTGATTTTAATTATAGAATGATGCCAGTTATTTCAATGTTTTATTATCAACCATTAGAATTTCAAGTTCCAAAAATTTATTTCTTGGTGTATTTATTGAATATTTAGAACTATGGATAATGGTATATCTAATAGCTCTAATAATAGTGTGATAAGTTCTGTCAATTTCATACTCAAAAGGTATCTAGTTTGGGTCAGAATTTCGAGTGATGGAAAATTTTTCTGAAAAAAACTCAAGAGTGTTCCACAAAAATGAATCCAGTTTATGTGTTTTTTTTTCATGAAAACTCATATAAATAAACATATAAACTAGAGAAATTCAATATAGAAGTTCTTGGATTTTCTCTCAATGAGTTTTTTATTTGAGTTTCAAAACTATCACTTTTGATTTGTTTGTTTTTTCATTTCTGTATTTAATGAAATGTTATAAAACATTAAACAAATTTAAAATAAAATTAAATAAAATTTAAAAACATAATAAAAATTTCATTGGAAATAAAAATGTTTTGAAATAAGAATTAAATCAGTAATAGTGCACATTCTTAGACCTTCCAAATTGTCTCTTCTTCCCTATTTAAAAATTATTTCTCAATTGAATATCTCAATGTTCAAGAAATTACCTCTAGATGAGAACCATAACTAGAAAATACATCATACCAATATATATATATATATGATTTTTATCCTCTATTAGTGATTTTATTACTCGAAGAACTCTGAGAAATTAAACTTAATTGATATCAACTTGCTCACTAAAAATACATTGATGAACCAATTTAAAGAGTGAAATAAATTATTTTAATTAATTGATTGAAAAATGATCCAAAAAATTAGTTTAAAATATATTGAAGAAATAAGAAAGCACTTATATTCAAAAATCTATGTTTGGGAGAAATTAAAAGAGTGATTACACAAGAATATCACAACTCAGAAGAGGGAATCCGTTGATTTTCATCATCCAAAACCACTTGGTGTTTAGCATCTCATCACTTAATCATCCACCATATTATCCAGTCTAGAAATAATGCACAGAATCATGATCAACCTAAGTATCATAGACTTTACCTTCCTCTCTCAATCCTATAATAACCCATAAAAAGACATGAAGATGGAAATATAGAGAGGAGGGGTGAAATCTGCAATTCAGTTTCTATCCATCCAATGTCAGATTGATTTATCCCCATTCAAAGACAAATCTCAACTATAGTTATTGAATAAATATGTTCTAAATTAAATTCTATATTGACAAAAAATTTAAATTCATTTGTACATATGATGAATATTATAATAATTAATTACTGAAGATAATTTTTCTGAGCCGAATAGAGCCGTCATATTCCTCCACTTTGAGTTGTGAATAGTAAAAATTAACAAGAGAATCATTCATTAAAATTTAAAATGAATATGATCCTATGAGTCATATTTCTTCTAGATATTTAATAACAACAATTGGAGGAATATATCTAGTTTTATGGATCATTTATTGATCCTGATTTAATTTTATCATCCAAAAAAATTTCCCATATTCAGTGATTTATTTGAGCCTAAAGAAGTTTGAATTATTACATAACCCTATTAAAAATGTTTTATCCCATGAAAATTGTAATCCTATAAAAATATAATTACCCAATTGATATCAATATGAAAAAATGTATTCCCAAAATAAATAATTGAATGGAAATAGTTAAAATTAAAAAATTATTTGTTTTTCACTTTAAAGCTCAAAATATTATTAGAATCCAAAATCTATGCAATTAATATAAAATTAGTAAAATTAAAGGGATAAAATCTTTTAAATACACATGATAAATAATTTAAATATTCGCTTTGTGAGATATTTTTTCCACTATAACAGTCTTGTGAGAGAACCATGATGACTATGATGGTTTGGGGAATGAACTCATTAAAATATGATAGCCTTGTATGTGAGCCTTGAATATTATGAAAATGATTTTATATGATTATATTTATTCCGCAATCCTAATTATTATACCAATTTTACACTATCATGGAATTGTTTTCATGATTACTTTATGATTTATGTCTTATAAACTTTCTATCTTTGTTCCATGACTCAAGATTATGATCTTTGATATTTATGGTATGGATTTCAAATGTTATTTTTATGTTATAATATCCTTATTCTCATGTTATACTTACATATATCTATTTTTTACCCTTTTATATCATCTTATATCACCCATTGTTATGTTTCCTTTCCCCGGGTCATGAATAAACGTTTTTACGTAGGACTACTAAAGTGTAAGATCTTTATGGGAGACAATGAATATCTGTCATGAATTAAAAATATTGTGTTCTATGTTTCTAATGGAACTAAAGTATTAGAGTTCTCTAGTGGTTGTTCAAGTAATATTCATCTAACAAGATTTATTACCCATGTATGAGAATCCCGGGTCACTATAATTGGTATCAGAGAAAATGTTTAGCTAACCTTCAAAATATAGGAATATAAAACTTTAGTGAGGTCTCTAGTGATATTTATAAGGATATTTCATGGTATGTATCGAAGGATATGTCTAAATATGAGTCAATGTATAGGAAAATGTCTTTGAATTTTGGTAAAGGATAGAGAAAGTGATATCCAATAAATTTCATCCCTATATGTATACTACATGTTGATGTTTGTCATGTACTGAGGTACCTAGGGGTAATAATTCCAAAAAAAATCACATTTTGTTAGACTTGATCACCACCTAGTGCTTGAAAATGGGCCATAATTCTCACATAGTTTGACACTCCTCGGAGATATGATTTGGGAATTTAAAAAAATACTTTATGAATCATCATTAAGGATTTAAATATATTTTGACTATAAATGGTCAAGGATAAACCCAAGGTTTCATAGATTAAAAACAAGGTTTCATGATTTAGACATCCAATAAGTTATTTTTCATTATTATTAGGTATCCCATTATCATTATCGTTTCCCACACAATAATTTTTTGTTTTAGTCAATGAAAAGAATGAAAGGAACTAGGTTAACATTGAATGTGGTAGATTTTATGCTGACATGATTCCAAAAATGGGATGTTGACAAGAGTAAAATATGTTGTGATTATTATTAATTATATATCATGATATACAATTAATAATGTATACCTTAACCAACTCTTGGACTCCCCAAATAAAATAATGATATTTTTAATTGAGAGTTTAGGTAATAAAGACCCTGGAGGAAATAAGATTTAGTTTTCTATAAGATGATAATGTGGGAAGAAGTACTCAAGGTAATGTTATAGATGGGAATATAGATGTTTTGAGTTTGGGAAATAAGGATACAAAGTAAGTAATTATTGATTAAAAATGAATGTTTGGTTAAAACTATGAATGATAATAATGGTCCCCATAATATATCATGTATCGTTGAATGTATCAAATTTTGAATGTATAGGCATTATGAAATTTTTTTTCCTATGGGGAATGATCATAAAGACAATAATTAAGGTTGTACAAGTAATTCTTTTACTATTAAAAATGATTATATTATGAATGAAATAGAAAAAGAAGGCGGTATTAAGGAATAATATGATGAAGTCTAGTTAACAGTTTAATAATTAAGTTGGATGATTTATGTATTATTGTGTTGTAATTCAAGGATTATGTTATATGAATCATGAAATATATAATGACTGTTCAACATAAGTTTATCATTAAGGATTTGAAAAAATATTTCCAATGGTACCGATGGACTAAAAAAGTGATTTAATGGAAATGTTTTATTCTGATTAAGGGAAGATAAACTTTAATATGTTATAGATGTTAAGAAAATGTTGTTTGGTTTGGACAAATATATTAATGATATGGATAAATTAAATGGGAAAGTATTGACAACCTCATAATTGATAAATGATTTTTTCAAAAAATATATTCTATTATCATAGATGGATTTTAAATATTTGTTAGATCTATGTAATGTGTCATGAACCAACCTGGGTCAACCCTGAACCGGTCACCTGAGGTGGTCCGCGACACGACTCGAGAGGCATTCCTGATCCTCCCAGGCTAGGGACAAGCGCCATGGCATCAACAGAGGTTGTGGGAACAATTTCGTCCAATATAAATAAATAAGTCTGCAAAGATAATACAGAGCAGGGAAGAAAAGATAAACCAAACAAAGTGACTAAACAGGAATAGAAGAAAATAAAATCGACCAAACACGACGTCCGAACAAACTCTGTGCGACCTCGCGGGTCGCTCTCCGACTCAATGATCAAGCATCTCCCTAGGCGAGCGCACTCAATCTAGAGTCTGCACAATCACTAAAAATAGAAAAGAACTATAGGCGTGAGTATTACAACTCAGTAGGCTAGCCCGATATCTATTCCCAATTCACTACCTTTAAAATAAACGAAACATCATTTCATGTTTGAACTACAACTTATAGAAGTATATTTTTCTAAGTATTTTACTTAAAAACAAATTAAGAACCATTGCCCTTAACCATTTCCAAATTTGGGTTCATTTTATTAGTGTCAATGGGTTTTTAGGAAAAGGGAAAGTGAGGTTTATATTTTCAAATTGTACAAAGAGGATTAAACACTTTCATTTGAAAACCATTTCTAGAAACCTAATCAAAAGCAATTTACCACTTTCTAAGGAAAAATAATACACCAGAAATGCACAAAGTAATACAAACAGCAAGGGCAATGTAGGTATACATATGAGCATCGTAATCACTACTGCAAGCAACAAAAGCTGAATAGACATGGGTGAACCTAGGAGATTGAGAATAAACCAGAATACACCAATACATGAGAAATCATCCTTATCGACACGTCACGATGAAATAAAAACGCACAATATGCTCAACTATCCTCTCTCAGGCAGGTCGAGGGAAAAACCCATAGTAATAAACCCAATATATCCACCTACTATGGTCCATTGGTCAGAACCATAACCTGCCAGTGCATTAATCACTCTTAGAATATTCTCTCAATATGACAGATTCCCATGTATCAAGTGTTTAAAAAGGGGGTGAGCTAACCGATGTCAACCGAGCATCAAATTATATAAATCTATATATAAAGCAAAAAATGCATCACCCCGAGCCACTCCATGGGAAAACCTCTTGACTTTAACTACTCAAGTACCCAGGAGCCTCTAAGTGTGGCCTCCCAAACAATCAATTACAACCAAGGCATGAGAGTCTTCCTAATAGGGTTTTTATCAAAACATTTTGATCGCTTTTCATAAAGTGCCAAACAGGCATTAAATACATTTCACAATCACTACTCTAAAAAAAGTACAACTTTTTTATAAGCCCAAACCCATTTTAAAACCATTTAAGGAACCCCCAAAACACTACTTCGTAGGATGCCAATATTATTTTATAAAACCAAACCAAACCATTTTATTTTTCCAAAAAAACTCTAAGAGACAACCGGGAAATTTCTCAAAACAACCAAAATACACGTTCACACTTCAAAATAAATCATTTATCATTAAAACATAACTCTATTTTATATTCTGTGAATTATGTTTAAAATCCAAACATGCATTCTTTCATTATTGGGTGTCTGCTCGTCAAGAAAATATTTCATGTGTCGTGTATAAAATAAACAACACTTTCATACACTGAGTAATTATAAAAAAACAATTCTCTAATACTATTTCACATTTTCTAAAATTAATAAAATATTTAATTTGAACAGATAGTGTGCGCAAACAGCAGGAAATAATGTACCTTAAATTTTAAAAGTAGTGCAAAGCGAACCTACCTCAGATACATGACGCGATGTAACGACTCACGTTTGAAAAATCTTGGTAAAAGTCCAGTTCCCTACAAAATAAATATCAAGGGCTCAAAACACATACGAAAACTCACTAGAGCATGCGAAACCAAGCGTCGGGGAGAAACGCTCACCTCGAAACTAAAGCTCGACGATGACGCAAATTCGGAATCACCCTGCGCGGGTTCTAAAACAAAAATCCTCCCAAAAACAAACATAATTTGATAACCCCCTAACAAAGCAAAGGCCAAAAAAATAACAATAATAATAATAATAATAGTAATAATAATAACAATAATAATAATAATAATAACCAAAAATAATAATAATAATAATAATAACAATAATAACAATAATAACAATAATAATAAGAATAATAATAAGAATAATAACAATAATAATAATAATAATAATAACATTAATAATAAAAAAAATTATAACAATAATAATAACACTAATAATAATAAAAATAATAAAACTAATAAAAATAATAATAATAGCAATAATAATAAGAATAATAACAACAACAACAACAACAACAATAATAATAATTACAATAATAATAATAAAAATTAAAAGAAAAGAAAAAAATTTAAAGAAACCTGGGGGAAAATGATGCTGTGAAAGGAGGAGGGCGGCCGGTGTTGGGTTGCTACGATAGTAGGGCGACGGGGAGGCCGACCAAGTCCGGTGGAGAGGAGATGCGGCTGGCCGAACAAAAAATAGAGAAGAAAAAAAGGACGTTGGGAAGCAGGGGGAGCGAGCTACTGCGCAGGGTGAAACTGGAGAGGGTCCGCGACGGGGGCTGCTGGACAGGAGTCGGAGGGAGAAGCCGGCAGTGGTGAGGTACTACTGGGAGCCGGCTGGGCTTGCGCGGAAGGAGGGCTGTAGGAGAGGTGCTGGGGTCAGTCGGTCGAAGGACAAGCATGGGGAAAGGACAGGCCGAAGGTGTGGGATAGTGTTGCTCGGCCTACTCAAGCGCAGCAAAGGGGGGGAGGGAATGCTGGCCTGCTTGCGCGAAACAAAGGAGGAAGGAGCCGCGGGTGTTGGGTCACTGCGCCAAGAAGAGGAGGACACCTGCTATACTAGGATGCTGCTACGGAAAGAGGAAGGAAGCTGAGCATTGGTGGCTGTTGTGTGGGTTGCTGCAAGGGAGGAGAAGTGTTTCTGGCCAGAGGAGAGCAGGGAAAACGGGAGGCCGAGGGGGTGATGACAGCTGGATTCAGGGAGGCAGCCAAGAGGGGGGAAGGCGTCGGCGTCAGCTCGCTGAACGTAGCAGGTGCGAGGGGGATATGGTGCTAGGAACATGGATGCAGCGATAGAGGCCAAGGCAAGTGGTGGCAGCACGCGGAGTGTTTGGCGGAGGGGTAATTGGAGAGATAAGAAGAAGAAAAATAGAGCCGCCAGAAACCCTAAAGAAAAGATAAAAAAAATAAAAAAAAATAAAAAAATAAATAAACACAACCAACGAAATAAAAAAACAATTTAAATTGTTACAAATTAATAATAATAATAATAATAGGAATAATAATAATATTATTAATATGAATAATAATAATAATAAAAAAAACAACAAATAATAATCAACATAGTGATAAAAAAACAATAACGGTGTTCATAACGTTTTAATAATAATTAATTCTTAACGAAATAAAAATTTTAACGCCAAAAAAAATCATGCACATTCTAATTACAAAAGTATATTTATTTTAATTCTCAGAGGAAATGCGGTCGCGCAATTTCGAGGGAGAATCCATGCTGCTTCCAAACTCGCGCTCCACCTGCACGCCCGACGACGCCAACCCTAAAAGGGCACATTTTAATATAACCAAAAGAAATTAATTCGGGGATGAACCCGAACACCAACAAAATTTTAAAAAGTCAAAGAAAATTATAAAATAAAATAAAATATGGAGCAGGGTGTGACAATTCTCCCCACCATAACACTTTCCGCCCCCGGAAAGCCACAACACTACACTGCAGATCGATCAACACCTAAGGATTCCACACAACATGATCCAACCTCTTATCCCAAGGACATCACACCGACTACCAGCAGGACTGAACCTCATTTCCCAAAATAAATCACCAATAGAGGGGAGGCCTGAACGGGATCCCCACCATAAGCACTCGACTATCATCTGATAATGATATAAGAGAAAACCCAAAGAGACTCATGGTGGGTCTCCCCACCATAAAGGACCGGCCTATAGCGACCAACTTGAAAACCGACTTAGACCTACATCAGGCCTTACCCAAGCTATAAAAAGTACAGAAAAAACATCTAAACCACTTACTCCCATCTGAAAGGAATAAAAGTTGATCCAAAAAGTCCGCATAAACCAAAAACCTTTACCCCATGGGCGGAGAGGGTGGGCCCAAGGATTGGATCACTGAAACTTGGACGGAAAAACTACTCATGACTCACCACTTAGGGATGGGAACAAATCAGGGCCACAACTGATTTACATCAGTGGTCCATGAAAGAACACTAATTGACACCTCGCATCTAAACAAAAATGAACCATTAGAGACATTGTATGAGGGATAAGTCCATCGCACTCCTTGGGTCAAGAGGAAAATTTATAATGACGATGAAACTACAACAGATATGCTAAAACTATCTCACCCCAACGATAGAGGAGCAACCTTAACCAGACACCTTAAAATTCCCCGGGGGTTCCTGACTACGCGTCGGCATCACTCTGTGGCCTTTTGGCTGGAGCTCTTATGGATGAAGCATCTCCTGCCTCATAGTCAGGTTCTGATAATCCCAACAAGAAACATACATCTTTAGATTTGATAGATTAAAGGACGATATTTTAAAATTAAAAACATACCAGCATTGAAATATGAAGTTCATTAAAAGACCCATGACATTCCCATACATTTCAAACCCAAAACAACACCCATACAACGACCGTGATAAAATACCACTTACACTGAAAGGAAACTTAAACCGGAAACTTTGAACAAAGACCCAACAAAACATTACTTTTGAGAAATTCCTCTGCGACACTTTCTTGCAACGCCCTGAAAAAAACGTCGCAAGTGACCCAGGCGTCCACATGCCTAGCAGGGCTTCAGAGCGCTTGGGCACGATGACTTCTTGTGACCTCGCTTGCCACACTGATAACATACAATAATGTCTTTCTCCAAAGAGGTTGATGAAAGATCCTGAGGCCTCTTGATTCCACGACCTACTCCATACACTTTCATTTTCCTACTCATCTCCTTTCCAAAGTCTTCACCACTGCTCATAGGGATCGAAAGAGGGAGGAATACTTCGAGCACTCCTGCCATCGCGGCTTCGACAAGAAAAGATTGACTTGCCACATCGACAAAAGATGTCAGGTTGGAATCTGACACCATCGACTGTAGATCAGGGCAGACACCCGCCACAAAGCGTCGAGCCTTCATGTGGTCATTGTTGGCATACCTTGAATCATAAGGTACTAGGTCCACAAAGTGCTTGAAATATTCCAACACGGATCTGTCAAACTGCTGCAGACAACACATATCTATCCCCTTTCTCACCCTTTCTTCCTCAGAAAAATACTGGCGAATGAACAAGGCCTTGAAAAACTCCCAGGTAAGCTCTTGACGAGACTTGTTCCGAGACACTGACTTCCACCACATCCACGGTGAACCTTCAAGCATGAAGGTCGCAAACTTGACCTTCAACGACTCAGGCAACTCAATGAGGCGAAAGTCCCTTTCAATATTCCACATCCAATCCTCTTCCACGTAGGTTTCTACTTGACCATAAAAGAGAGGTGGATCCAACTTCTGAAAGTCAAGCATAAAATCCTTAGGTTGACCAACCGCACTACGATCACCCATCGAAGCTTCAAAAGGATAACCGCTTGAAAAGGAAAAATAAAAAACCCAATCAAGGCCAACTCAATGAGTGAATAAAAACCTCAAAATAAAACACTGCATTGGTGATAAGTTCAAAACACAAGAAAGCAAGTTATCATAACATCAAACCTTTTCTCTTTGAAAACATCTTTAATTTAAAACAAGCTTAGTGGGTTAACCCCACGCCATTGGTATCCCTTTGATTCTCACTCACATGCATGTATTTGTGCCCCCGGGCATCTATCCACCGTACCAGAAATCCATCCACATTTCCAACATACCACAATGCATGTGAGCACTCATCGAAACACCAAGGTCAAAACAAAGAAACTTCATTTTCCAAAAACAATTCATTAATACCACTTCTTTTAAAACAATCTAAAAATTAAACATGTCATTTCAAACAACCATTATTTTTCAAAACCAACTTTTCTGATTCAAAACACTTTCAGAAATCAAGGGAAACCCAAAACAACTCAAACAGGGGACTAGTGTCAGTGGGTGACTTGACCATATGTTTGGTGGCTATATGCCAAACACGTCACTGACACAGAGAGCCTTCTTGGACCATGCCCCTAGCTATGCATGGCTTGCCAGGACGTGCGGGTTAGGAGGACTAGTGGCCCAAACTCCTTTTTTCGTATCCCAATCACAAAACATTTCCATAAAACCCAAACAAACAAATTAAACTGGACTTCCCCTGGAAACATGAGGATCAGTATGGGCGAGATTTCGCGACGCTATTCTCACACCTACCCCTCAATTCCCAAAAATACTACTCCATCTACCCCAACATCCCAAATAACAAAGGGAGCTTTGAAAAGTGAGGTCTGCTAAGAGATGACCCCTCTGATACCATTTTTTCATGAACCAATCTGGGTCGACCCTGAACCGGTCACCCGAGGTGGTCCGCGACACGACCCGAGAGGCGTTCCCAATCCTCCCGGGATAGCGTCAAGCGCCAGGGCATCAACAAAGGTTGTGGGAATGATTTCTCCCAATATAAATAAATAATACTAAAAAGATAATACAGATCAGATCAGAAAAGATAAACCAAACAAAGTGACTAAACAAGAATAGAAGAAAATAAAACTGACCAAACACGACGTCCGAAAAAACTCTCTGCGACCTCGCGGGTCGCTCTCCGACTCAACGATCAAGTGTCGCCCTAGGCGAGCGTACTCAAGCTATAGCCTACACAAACACTAAAAATAGAAAAGAACTATAGGCATGAGTATTACAGCTCAGTAGGCTAGCCTGATATCTATTCCCAATGCCCTACCTTTAAAATAAAATAATCATCATTTAAAGTTTGAACTACAACTTATAGAAGTATGTTTTTCTAAGTATTTTACTTAAAAACAATGTACGAACCATTGCCCTTAACAATTTCCAAATTTGTGTTCATTTTATTAGTGTTAATGGATTTTTAGGAAAAGGGAAAGTGAGGTTTATATTTTCAAATTTTACAAAGAGTATTAAACACTTTCATTTGAAAACCATTTATAGAAACCTAATCAAAAGCAGTTTACCACTTTCTAAGAAAAAACAATACACCAGAAATGCAAAAAGTAATACACATAGCAAGGGCAATGTAGGTATACATATGAGCATCATAATCACTACTGAAAGAAAAAAAATGTGAATAGACATGGGTGAACCTAGGAGATCGAGAATAAACCAGAAGACACCAATACATGATAAATCATCCTTATCGACATGTCATGATGAAATCAAAACACACAATACGCTCAACTATCCTCTCTTAGGCAGGTCGAGGGAAAATCCCATAGTAATAAACCCAATATATCCACCCACTATGGGCCACTGGTCAGAACCATAACCTACCAGTTCAGCAATCATTCTTAGAATATACTTTCAATATGTCAGATTCCCATGTCTCAAGTGTTTAAAAAGGGCGTGAGCCAACCAATGCCAACCGATCATCCAATCAGATATATCTATATATAAAGCACAACACGCATCACCCCGATCCACTCCATGGGACAACCTCTTGCCTTTAACTACTCAAGTACCCAAGAGCCTCCAAGCACGGCCTCCCAAATAATCAATTGAAACCAAGGCATGGGATTCGTCCTAAGAGGGTTTTTATCAAAACATTTTCATCACTTTCCATAAAGTGCCAAACATGCATTAAATACATTTCACAATCACTACTCTATAAAAAATTATAACTTATTTATAAGACCAAACCCATTTTAAAACCATTTAAGGAACCCCCAAAACACTACTTCGTAGGCTGCCAACATTTTTTTTATAAAACCAAACCAAACCATTTTATTTTTCCAAAAAAACTCTAAGAGCCAACCGGGCAATTTCTCAAAAGAACCAAAATACATGTTCATGATCCAAAAGAAATCATTTATCATTAAACCAGAACTCTATTTTATATTCTGTGAATTATGTTTAAAATCCAAACGGGCATTCTTTCATTTTTGGGTGTCCGCTTGTCAAGAAAATATTTCATGTGTCGTATTTAAAATAAACAAAACTTTCTTACACTGAGTAATTATAAAAAAACAATTCTCTAATACTATTTCATGTTCACTAAAATTAATAAAATATTTTATTTGAACAGATAGTGTGCGCAAACAGAAGGAAATAATGTAACTTAAATTTTAAAAGTTGTGCAATGGGAACCTAACTCAGATAGACGACGCGATGTAACGACGCACGTTTGAAAAAGCGCGGTAAAGTCCAGAACCCTACAAAATAAATATAAAGGGCTCAAAAAACATAACAAAACTCACTAGAGCATGTGAAACCAGGCGTTGGGGAGAAACGCTCACCTAGAAACTGAAGCGTGACGATGACACAAACTCGGAATCACCCCACACGGGTTCTAAAACAAAAATCCTACCAAAAACAAACATAAGTTGATAACCCCCTAACAAAGCAAAGGCCAAAGCAATAACAACAACAACAAAAATAATAATAATAATATTAATAATAATAAAAATAATAATAATAATAATAATAACCAAAATAGTAATAATGATAATATTAATAATAATAATAATAACAATAATAATAAGAATAATAATAATAATAACAATAATAATAAGAATAATAATAATAATAACAATAATAAAATTAATAATAATAATAACAATAATAATAAAAATAATAATAACAATAATAATAACACTAATAATAATAAAAATAAAAATAATAATAATAATAATAGCAATAATAATAAGAATAATAATAATAATAACAACAACAACAAAAACAATAATAATAATAATAAAAGTAAAAGAAAAGGAAAAAAAAATTAAAGAAACCTGGGGCGGGGAAATGATGCCGCGAAAGGAGGAGAATGACCGGTGTTGGGTTGCTGCGATAGGAGGGAGACAGCATCTGGTGGAGAGGAGATGCGGCTAGCAGATCAAAAAAATAGAGAAGAAAAAAAAGGACGTTAGGAAGCAGGGGGAGCGAGCTGCTGCGCTGGGTGAAACCGGAGAGGGTCTGCGATGGGGGATACTGGAAAAGATCCGGAGGGGGAAGCCGGCAGTGGTGAGGTACTGCTAGGAGCCGGCTGGGCTTGCTCAGAAGGAGGGCTGTAGGAGAGGCGCTGGGGTCGGTCGGTCGAAGGCCAAGCAGGGGGAAAGGACAAGCCGACGGTGTGGGATAGTGTCGCTCGGCCTGCTCAAACGCAGCAAAGGGGGGTGTGGGAACGCTAACCTACTTGTGCGCAACAAAGGAGGAAGGAGCCATGGGTATTGGGTCACTGCAGTAAGAAGCGGAGGACGCCGGCTGTACTGGGTTGCTGCTGCGGATAGAGGAAGGAAGTTGGGCGTTGGTGGCTGTTGCGCGGGTTGCTGCAAGGGAGGAGAAGCGCTACTGGCCAGAGGAGAGTAGGGAAAACGGGATGCCGAGGGGGTGCCGATAGCTGAAGTCAACGAGGCGGCCAAGAGGGGGGAAGGCGTCGGCGTCGTCTCACTGAAAGTAGCAGGTGCGAGGGGGCTATGGTGCTAGGGAGAGGGATACGGCGAGTGAGGCCACGGTAGGGGGTGGCGGCGCGCGGAGTGTTTGGGGGAGGGGTAATTGGAGAGATAAGAAGAATAAAAAAAGATCCGCCAGAAACCCTAGAGAAAAGATAAAAAAATAAAAATAAATAAATAAATAAATAAACACAACCAACGAAAGAAATAAAACAATTTAAATTGTTATAACTTAATAATAATAATAATAATAATAATAAAAGGAATAATAATAATAATAATAATATAAATAATAATAATAATAATAACGACAACAAATAATAATCAACATAGTGATAAAACAAACAATAACGGTGTTCATAACATTTTAATAATAATTAATTCTTAACGAAATAAAAATTTTAACGACACAAAAATTCATGCGCGTTCTAATTACAAAAGTTTATTTATTTTAATTCTCTGTGGACATGCAGTCGCGCAATTTCCAGGGCAAATCCACGCTGCTTCCAAACTCACGCACCGCTTTCACACCCGACGACATCAGCCCTAAAAGGGCACATTTTAATATAACCCAAATAAATTAATTCGGGGATGAACCCGAACACCAATTTTTTTTTAAAAAGTCAGAGAAAATTATAAAATAAAATAAAATATGTAACCGGGTGTGACAGAATGTTTTAAAAAATATATGTTCTTATCGAATTAATGAGGAAGCATGCATGCTTTCATTGTGTTTTTACCATGATCCAAGAAAATATATGACTATAGTATTCAAATATTTGGTATGTGAAAATAATTAACTACCTTATGATAACTCGGGGATTAAAGTTTTTTTGATTTTGGAAAATTTAGTAACCTTATTTATAAATAATGAATTTTATAAGGGTCATAAGGTTAAGCATATAAGGAATGATTTCATGTGATCTTTTCTTGTGGTTTTAGAGATTAATGTGTTACATCAACATATGAATATTTATGAATATTGAATAACCTAAGCTAAAATATTTGTGGCGATGATAAAAAAATATAGAAAAATGAACTATCATTATAATTATGGATGTTTTGATTCATGATTGGATTAAGCATAACAAATTCAACTTCATTTCTTAGAGTAAGAGATGAAGTTTAAATTAATGAAGTCACAATCAAAGGGTGATATTGATCTTATGAAATTGAATGAAATAAAGTAATTATATCCTCTCGTATAAATTCATCAAAATTAGGAAAAGGAAATTGAAATAAAATATTATCTTTTTATCATTATTTATGATGATATCAATGACCTATTTATTCCTCTTTTCGATATGGTTTTCCGGTCGTTAATCTTATTTGTATAACCCAATTTCTTATTATCAATTATCTCTGTCACTATCTAAAATTATTTAATCTTTTCTTACATGTTCAAATCCTCACATACCACATATTTTCTACTATGTTTAAAAATAGTTATGAAATATTTTAGGTAACATTTATGTTTACATATATCCCCTTTTAAAGAAATTTTTATTATTCATTTTTATGGTGTGAGTTTTTGTGTAGTAATTCTCAAATGTTAAACCTTTGATAACCAAGATTAATTCTAAGAGTGAAATTCATTTTAAAGAGGGTGAAATGTAAAACCATAAGATTTTATGAAATATTATTTTGTGAAATTAATTTAAATTTTTATATGGGATTCATTACACGAGACAATGGGTTTCTTCCTTAGCATGCATGACACTCACTACCGAGTTTCAGTGAACCATGAAATAATATTTTTTATATAAATAGTATAAAATAGGTATTAAATAAGTGAATATAAATAGTATTAAGTACTTTATGAACCATAAATATAAATTTTATCCTTAATGTACATTTATTTATAATTTTTAGTAAATAATATATCAATTTTTAGTAATGTTATTATATTCAACAAAAATATAATTTCTTCAAAAAAAATTTATTTATTTTTATAAGAAAAATATTATTGAGAAGGTAGAAAATTAATTTGATAAAATGTAATTAATTTTTGAAATAATCATATATAAATTAACGTATGTGGAATTGTATGGAATTTTAAGTAAATATTGATTTTTCATTGAATAGTTAAAACACAAATTTTTGTAAAAATATCATTTATTTTCAACAAATTATGAAATTGAGATTCCAAATTATGTTATAAAGTGACACACGTATTATTTAGTTTCATTCCACCCACTTAATTTCTTTTCAATCAACTTTATATTGTATTTTAGTAAATGTTTACTTTTGGGTTTTAAAAAGGATTTTTTTTAAAGATGTTTTAAACTAAATAATGCTACTCCATTTTAATAAATTAAAAAAATACCTAATAAAGAATATTTTAAAAGAAATTTATATATTAAATATAAATAAATTCTAATATAGACCCATAGGTTGATTATATTAAGAAATAGAGTTAATATAAAATGATATTGTGCTTGAAAAATATGTTTATCGAAAACCCTTCTTTTCATCACATTTACAGGTTTTTTTCATTTATTTTTTTTAATATTGGAGAATATATTTTAAAAAATAAAATTTATTATTTAAATCATCATGTAATAATAATATTAGGGGAAATTTCTGAGAAATTTTTAGAATGATTTTTTTGACGAATATTGAAAAATATAAAATTTCAATTGAAAACTACATTTTGTTTAAATTATTAATATAGTTAAATAATATTTTAAATTGGTTTCAAGGTAAAATAATTTCAATTATGTATCTAAAAATACCATTTAGGTTATTTAAATCATTTTTATATTTAATTTGGAAATAAAAACTTTTTAATCCTTTGAACATTCTCTCATTGAAAACCCGCTTTTTCATCTCGTATGTAGGATTAATTTGAAATAAGAATTTTACAATTATGTGAATTTAATTTTGAAAAATGAATTAATTTTTTTTAATAATAATTTATAATGTAAATTTAATTTTCGATCAAAATTAATATTGGTAACATTAAAAAAATTAACTATGATGGTTAAGGTAATAATAGAATTACCAAGGGGTTAAACTAAAATGATACATGTTAAAATTACCTAAAAAATGTCGAAAACCCATTTAATATCCCTATTTAGACCCTATAATCTATAAGGATTAAGAAATTTTCATTTATGACTCTTTTTAATGTGAGAAACGTGGTTACAACTTATTATTTTCAAAACCTATAACTGTATCACTCACCTCGCTTACAAAAGGCCACCCCTCTTCTCTCTTCGTCACACCTTCAAACCCATTTGTTTTATAAAATACCTACCCAAATTACTTCCCAAATTTCATATTATCATCCCAAAATCCTAATTTACGTAATAAATCCAACATAGTAATGATTTTAGTTAAAAATTTAGGTTACCATAAGAATATGTAACGTTCTTTGACTGGTGATATTATTTTATTTCTTCCACCAGCTCATTCAATTATTATTAAAAAATGATGATAAAATAAAATAATTTTATTAAGTATAAAAATATTTTTTATTTTAATT
Organism: Viscum album; assembly: GCA_963277665.1. Classification (NCBI taxonomy): domain Eukaryota; kingdom Viridiplantae; phylum Streptophyta; class Magnoliopsida; order Santalales; family Viscaceae; genus Viscum; species Viscum album. The sequence goes on from OY728164.1 coordinate 825,469,999, forward strand.
AAATGACCTAAAAACATATCCAATTCAATAATATGGCTAACATAAAATTTCTCATGTGCATGGAAGACTACCGCCTCGAGAACCGATGTCATTAGTTTTTCCATTAACACCTCTCATGATTGGATATGATGATGGATATAAAGTGTATATATATATGAAATTTATAAAATAATTATACCCATGTATTCATTATATTATATATAAATTTTTATTCTCATTCCATTGGGTATATGATAATGTCTCTCATGTGTACGACAGACAACCGCATTATAATGCGACATGATTCATTTTCACCAACACTTCACATGGAAGATAATAAGTATAAATTTAATAAATACATATGATATACTTGGAATAATTATGATATTAATTAAATAATTATCATTATTAAAAGATAATATATCATTTTATATCTAAATTTTCAATCATATAAATATGATAATGTCGTTCATGTATGAATGGACTACCGCATTCACGAAGCGATGTGACTCTCTTTTAATCGCCACACCACATGAATGATATGTATAAGTATATTTAGTGAAATAATATTTTAGTTATCATATAATTATAAATATATTAATATAATATATTACATACCTCCTTTATATAATGATCATTGAACAAAGTGAATGTTACTCATGCGTATGTATGATCTACCGCCTCCATGATCATAACATACTTATTTTCTCATGATAATTTTTCATGATTAGAATTAAAATTACAGTTTATATATAAATATGATAATTATATAACGAGTATTATTATATATATTATGTAACCATTAACAAATTAATATTATGGAAAATAAAAAATAGAAACATATATGAAAAATAAAGGGGTTATTACACAAAATGCGACTTTAACACATAATTATTAATAAAAGGGTAATAAAAGTACATTAGTAAATAAAATATGGTATAATATATGTAAATTTGTTTCTTTAATATATTTATATTAAAATTATGTTAATTATGTAGGAGGTTTGAATGAGTATGAGGGATGTTGAGAATTAGGTTGTGGGAATGTCATATCACTTTTTACTTCTGTAAGACACAAGTCATAATCACCACCTATTTCTTTTATGTGATTTTTAAACCACACATAAATGTATTTAATTATTTTTCTCCTGAAAATTCTTGGTATTTACATATAAATTTTATGAAATATCTTTCATTTGGTTAATTTTCAAAAGTTAGCAATGCGGTAAGAGATTTTTGTCACAATTTTCCTTCTTAATGACATATTTAATGTTATGCACCTATATTTATTTATGAGGTGTATAAATAGATCATTTGAAATGTAATATCATGAATTTATTTATCCTCGTGAAATTTTATGTTTCATTTAATGACATTCCTTCATGGAGATTATGTCACAAAGTTATGAAAGTTGTAATGATTTGGTGTTACAATCTCATCATTTATCAGGATTATTTAAGATAATGTTTTTGATGATAAAATTTTATGATCCATATCTCAATAAAATAATTGATTTTTTCTCTTATATATTTTTCATGATAATACCTATTAGCCTTTAGTTTTCTTTCCCTATTAACCAAGATTTTAGAAGAATGATTTTAAGAAAATCATATTTATTTGACCTTTCAGTCGAATAAATTTGTTTTCTTCAAAACTAATGTTTTTCAAATGTGTTTTTAAATTTTTTTAACATTATTTGAATTCTTTTTTAAATAAATTTTAAATCAAGATTTAAATTTTACAATCCTTTTAAATGGAATATTCATGTTTTTTTCTAAACAATACTCATTTGGTATTTACAAAAAATGTGAAAATAATATTTGTTTTTAACAAGCATGCTGTGAACAATATTTCCTCTTTTATGACTACTCAATTATTATAGAATTAGATTAAAAATTTTCAAAATAATTTTCAAATAAATTTTCTTCCGTAATATATTAGATATTTTTTAAAATTTTATGACTTATTTCGAATTGAAAACAACCTTTGAATGTTTTTTATGTTTTTAAAAGAGTTATTCAAAATGAAAAGGATATTTTCCTCAAGAAATATTTTAAATGATTATAAATTTTAATTTATATTTTTTTTAAGATTATTTTTAAATAAAAGGATTTTAATTTTTTTGTATTTTTAATTTTTTTTTTCATATAAAAGTTATCTTCCTCATGAAATGTTCCAGGGGATTTATCTTTAAAAATAATTCTCTTTAAAAGATGAAATCCTTTGATATAACTTATGATTTACTTGGGGAATGAACCAAGAATAATAATTATTTTATTTCTCTGAATGGTTTAGAATGAAAATATGTTTATGAAACTGATTTTTCATCGACAGGTTATACCATGATAAAATTATTATTAAACCTTATTCTTTTTTCCATTGTTTATTCTCTAGATTTGTTTTGAAAATTTTAGGGGTAAAGAGCCTTTTTTGATAAATAATAAAGGGAAATTTATTTTGAGGACTAGGAGTAGAGGGATCCTATTACATGATAGAGGAATAGATTCCTTAAAAACAAGACTCAAAAACATTAAACAGGCTCCCAAATATCAAAAGGGAAGTATACATCATTACAAGAAACAAAAAAAAGCCTTATAAACCCTGCCATACCATGAAAAGTGAGATAAGTATGTATATATTTCTCCCCCCACTACCAAGTAGTTGTGTCATGCTGGAACAACACAACAAGATAAAGCCCTCCTCCAAATCACAGTAACAGGTGGAAGGAGGATTGGATGATAAGTGATAGAACACCTATCTATCTTTTAAGATGCCCACCTGATAGTGCATGTGAAGAAACCTACACAATCAACCTGATGTGAAGAAAAACAATACCAAAATCAAAATGAAAAAGATCCGCATGTTTCCCATACATCCAAATAAGTAGTTGGAAGATGATGGGTGTCATAAAACCCAACTTTCTTTCAAGTTCTCCAACCCAAATTCAACTGGAAGATGTAGTAACACCATCCAAATGAATTGAGACAGACTCCAAAGCATTCAATTACATTATAAACCATTCAAAAAAATAGACCCGCATTGTAAATATTGAACAAGTTCCACTAAACTGAAAATGAAACCAAATCAGAAGACATCTATTGGGAATCACTGCAGATCCATATCCTACCTCCTAACAGAGCAGAATTAGTGAGTAGGATACACTACAACCCTTCAAACCACATATCACTAAAGCATCGTATCAGAAACGAAGAGAAAATTTCCCTATAAACTGTCTGCAAAACTGCATGTTACCCTCCCAATCCCCACCACCATCCAATGATCAACCCGATAACCACAATTGAAGGCCAACATAATCCATCTGAGAATAACTATTTGAAAAATTAACACCACAACAACCAGAGATAAGACCCCCTTGATATAATTTCACCTTAAAGAACTTCCCCCATAAGAACTAGAACGACACCATCCATGTTCCAACTTCCAGGATAACTAGTTTATGTTTTATATATGATCTATAAACTTTTGAATCTAAGAAGACGTAGACCAATCCATGATTACTGAATCAATAGAGGAAAGAATATATGAAGAAGATCTAAAAATGGAGATACAAATTGCACCGTATCCACTAAGAAGTGTTATCACATATCCAGTAATCCAATAGAAGAGAAAAAGAACTGTCACAAAACATAGACCAAGGCCACCAGAAGTAATGGAAATGGTAATTATAAAGAAAAACGATAAGGAAGAAGTAGAAATAAAAAAATTTCTGAAATCAATGAGAAAGATGAGAAATCCTATGACGCACCTGAGAGTGCATGCCTAGGGAGACCAGATCCTTCTTCTTAGGTTATTCTATGATGAAATAATGAAATGATTATGAAACATATATCTTTTCCATAGGTTATAATATTGTGAAATATTTATTAAACCCATTTCATTTCATGTTTTGTGATATAATTAATGTTTTATGATTCTATGGAACACCCAAATATTGATTTAATTATGAGATGGTTGGGCCCTATATCTCCCTTTAATGCATTGGGTAAATATGTATATCTCATGTGATATTTAGGACTCGTAGGGGTGTGAACCTAGTTTAGTAAGGGACTTTGTTTGTTGTGATGGTCATGGGTGTGAACCATGCCTACTATGATTGTTTTGGGTGTGATCCACTTCCACTTTGATAACCTTGGGATTAATACTTGACTAATATGGAAATTATTTTCATTACTTATGTGTATGCCACAATACAACGTCTTATTCCAATGTTATACTCTCATGGCCGGTTTTCTTTTATTGAATTAAGATTCATGTCTTATGAACCACAAATATTTTCTCTATGACTCATGATTATGATTTTTGATATGTATGATATAGTTTTTGATTATTATTCTTTTTTTCTCATAAACTTATGTTCATTTTATTCTTAAATATATCCCTTTTTTCAATTACTATGTTCTGATATCAAATTTTCTTAGGTTTCCTTTACCGAGGTATTGTATAAATGTTTTTATATAGGAGTATTAAAGGGTATGATTGTTATGGGTTATTTTGAATATATTTCTTGAATTATAAAGATTGTGTTGCATGTTTCCAAATATAATGAACAATTATGGTCCTCAAGTGTGTGTTCATTTAATAATCATACAAAAGATATAATATTCATGTATAAGGATCTTGGGTCTCTATAATAGGAATCCTATGATGATCTTTTTAATGAAATTATAAATAAATGTTTATTCGTTAATTGGAATAGTTAGTTTAATGTGAAATGTTTAATTTGATGAAATATATAAATGTACTCTTACTGAATGCTAGTATACTGATAGGATACCATGTCCTTAGTAGTGGCTACTGGGTGTTCAAGAGATGATAGTTGTAGTTGATTATAAGTCTAGATTAATTACCCTAGTTTGGTTGAGAGATATATTATATACTACATATTTTTTAATTTAATTTGACACCCCACTCATGTCAGTGTGGTGACTATCACTCAATGTATGTTGGGAGGGTATTTTTGCTATCCTTAAATATGGAAAATAAAAAAATTTCTAACTACCCTCTATTTCCCATATGCATTCCATTGATTGTATTATATGTGGAATGCACCGAGGTTGCCTTACCCATATATGTGTATAGAGGGGTTTAATGGATCGTGGTTACTCCACTCATAATTATCACCATATATAATATCGTAAATATTTTTATAGGTATGTTTTGTATAATTTTTGAAGGATTTAGGTATAATACATGACATATGGGAAGTGGTGGCACCCATAAACTACTTAGTTACAATATAATGATGTGTCATGGAATGATGTGATTCACATGGTTCATGATATGTCATAAAAAAATATTATGCTCGATATGTGTAATAGGATACTACCTAGGTGTCTTTGGGATAACTTCCTTTTAGAGATAGATGACTCTAGACATATGTTTCTTGGGAAGATAGGCGAACTAGTGGGGAAATGGTTGTGGATTACCCACTTTTTATATTATATTATATGATCTATTGTATGAAATAACTAGTGAGAGAGAGCTATGATGAGTCTTAGATTATTGTATACCTATTTAGATTAAGAGTTCAATTTACTTATTATTAACTGGGATTTTTTTCTTTCTTTATTTCTTCATGAGAGGATATAAGGAGGATATTACTATGTATTCATGTTATGATCTCCCTATGTATATGTAAATGGTTTTTAGGTTTCTTAGAGCTTGTTGGTGATCGTGCTAGACATCACTAGCTCATGGGTTGTCTAGGAATTGTATGGGATTTCTTGATCAATGTTGAGGATTATATTTCAGTGCTTTCAATTCCATTTTGGTGTTTGTTTAAGTTGTATTACATTACATGAATTTATTTTGGATCTTTTAATTTTATCTTGAGTTGCGGTTTTTGGATGTTTTATCTTAAGTTTCATTACTAATGTTCTTTTATAGGTAAATGCCTCCAATATGGGTGTATGATATACCATTAGTTATTTTATCTAACTTGTATCTTATTGGTGTCTGGATTCAGGTTTCAATATCTCCCTTCTATCATTATTTTCTAGGAGGGGTACCATTTAGGGGGGGGGGGACCATGACAGAGTGGTATCAAAGTTTTATGTTGAGGGATATAATGATGTTTCGAGGTAAGAACAAGAGAGGACTATATGGGTTGGTAGTGAAAATAGTGTCATCCATGATTAATAGGAAATAAACAAAAGTGACCTATACTATGTCTTAGGTATTTAGGCACCCCTATGGTCATATTCATGGAAATTTATGTTTACTGAGTGTAATAAGTGAAGTAAGACTTATTGTGGGTTAGATATCTATGAAAGAATAAATCATCATTTTTTGTTCCAATGTTTGAAATGAGTAGACCATGGTATTAGGTTGAAATTTAATTAATTAACTAATTAAATAATAAATATTAATTATTCCTAGTATATGAGACCTTTATTGTATATAATTTCATAGCTATAACTCCAAGTTGATGTATTTTTCAGTTTCATGCCAAACATGTTTAGGAGGATGGGAAGAATATTGCTACATTGTAGAGGTTGATGGAAAAGAAACATGAAGGAGGAAACTCTAAGAGTTTCAATGTCATATTATATAGAAGTTTGAGGGAAGAATTTATTACTCATTTAATGAAGACTGGTTAGAGGTGGTGGAGGTATCCTTCTACTAAATACTTACTAGGAAAGAGAATATGGTTTCATTGGAATACATAATACTATATGGAGTAGTGAGGTAGTGGCAGTTCTGGTTTTATAAGGTTTTTTTTCAGTTAGAAGTCTCATGGGAGATGTTATGAGACCAGTTTTGAGTATAGTTTCATTTTTCAACCACAAACGAGTCCAGTGACCAAGAGTTTCTAACCATTTAACATGGGAGTTCTGACATGAATGATTTCTAGATATATTTCTAGGTCCTTCTCCATTATGTATTAGACATGTTTCTAGATGAGGATTATAGGGGGTTTCTTTTACAATAGGTTTTATACATAGATATCCATAGTAGAGTCATCCCATTTTGGTTAACGATGTATTTTGAGGTGCTAGAAAGATCATATGTCATTAATAAGATGCAAGATAGGACAAAATAGTCACAAGAGGATAGTTGTTAGGATTCCTTGTGTAGTAGAACAATGTTTTGGGGTTCTGATTTTCCTAGAAATAATAGATTTTAGACATTTGGGGTTAGGTTCTATCCTATATCGACTTATTTCTCCGTGGGTACTAGATCTTAGGCCCCTAACAAGGTATTAGATGCATGTTTTTCATATATATACTAAGTTCATCTATAATAAGAGTTCTCATACTTTCTAATTAGGTAATGTGAAACAACTATTATTCTTATGGTTCCTCTATTAAGGTAGTTTAATCTAAGGAAACTACTGTTGGGTGCTCAAACTTTGGATCAACATAGAGGAGATAGGGTTTTAGAGAAAACCCCATATATTATCCCTATCATTTGAGAGCATAACATGAGCATGGATGTGGTCATCATCCAATTTAGAGCGTTCATGGAACAAGTCATGGTCATCTGTATGCTCTAGATTTTTCATCTCTAGAAAATTCATACATCGTTCAAGGTACACTATGCTTTTTTTCTACTTGGGTTCATGTTTTTTTTTGAATCAAGGGCTATGGAATCCTCCATATCACCTACCCTAGTCCATACTTTGGGACTTGAGATATATATTTTTCCAGTTCCCTTTGTGTTCAAAACATCAGTTGGGGGTCAAGATTATATGTATGGAGTTTGTAGAGACTATGAGCTAGTGTTAGGGTAGCACCACCCTAGAGGAGACTTCCTATATTTATGGATATATCCATACAACACCGTTATCAACAAGGAATGGATATATTTAGTATAGGATATTTTGGATTTCTTGATGAGATGAAATGTGTTATATAGTTCCAATGGATATAACTCAATGTTCATTGGAAATTAATACCATAGGATTGGCCATATGCGTATTTAATTATTATCTTTCTAGATGATTGAGATGGTAAATCATTGGGGTTTCAACCGATGGTGTTTTCCAAGGCTGTGGAAGAGTACCCCGATATCTTCCCATGAGAGTTTTTATCATTACTTCCTTAACAAGAGATCCAATTAGAATAAATCTAAAACCAAGCACTTCTCTAATCACAATGTCTCCATATAGTATGAAACTTTATGAGTTACAAGAGTTAGGGGTGCTTATTAATGATCAATTGAATAAAAGTTTTTCTCATATGAGTGTGTCACCATGGGGTGCCCTATTTCTATATGTAAAGATGGATGATAATTGTTTTCATATCTATATCAATTATTACTAGTTGAACAATGTGATAGTTGACACATGCCTGTCGTGGGGTGTGGTAATAAATTTTATTTACTAAGGTAAAATATACTATATTGGTTAAACTAGGTTGTCTTCCGATGAGGAGTGCACAGAAAATAGTTTGTCACTTTTAAATTAGAGAAAAAGTTGTGTGTTTTTGAAATTGTTTAGTTTTTGAAATCAAAGAGAGAAATAGAAAAAAAAGAAATTAAGGAAGTGATTCAAGACAAATATGGAATTAAAGTGATTTAAAAACTATTTTATGAGATGGGTGATCAAGTTGGGGTCGGTTTTATAATTGCAATACTATCCTTTTTCTGTTTCATTCAATCCTCCTCTGCTAGGTCGATTTAAGTGAGAATCCATAATTACTTAAACTCACTTTTTTGGTTAAATTGTTTAACAATATTCTTGTTTGGAATACACTTCATCCGTTGTGTGATAGAGTTGTAATGAACACCCCCAATTATATTAGGCAATTCCCAATCAGGTATTGTTAAGCATAAATAGTCATGAATATTCACCACCCCTCCCACACGTACAAGCGATCACCAAGTACTTCACCCTTAACCCCTATTATTATTCTATCTAATATATACCAGAACATAATGGATGGAAGAAAATGATCATTTATCAATGAAATAATAAAAATAGAATATAAAATTGAATAAGATCACATAAGATAATAATTTCTCTTTTTAGAATTTGAAAAAAAACTTCAGAGAAGAGATAGAGTTTTTATTCAATAAAATGTAAGAACTAAAAGATTTATAAATATAAAACCTTCCCTCCCCCAATCCCCTCATATTTTTACCCCACTAGGGTAAAAGAAATTGAGAATAATGGGGAAGATGAAGGCATTGCAAAAATAAGAATAAGTATGAAGTGAAAATAAGGAATAGAATTTTCTATTCCAGATTCAATTCTTCAAAATTTTAGCTTTGGTTCTCCCAACATCTCTTTGAATCAGGCCGGGGTCCCTTCTTATAAGAGGTGAGTAATGGAGTGTTCTATCTACCCACGATGTTTGAAAGAATTTTGAGCTATGTGGAATGAGTTATGTCCAAATTATTAGACATGAATTTTCCTGGACCCAATCACTATTCCACCAACCATACTTTGACCAGTTGAAGGGTGGCATTAATAAACTCAGTTATCCATGAAATTTAATTTGAAGCTTCCTCGTCAAGTTGGATTTCTGACCCATCTAGAAGAACCCCATTTGATAGTCGGTATACTATGATATTGATCATTGAATGAAGTCATGTCCATTCTGTCGTCCAGAATAAGTGTTCATATTGATTGATTTGTTTTTTCTTGTTCGAGTTTGAATTGGATTTGGGTCCAGAAGACTTATATGTATCACATGAATTATATAATCCTAAAAAAATAATCAGGTGATTTGGATTAAAAATGTAGATGTTATGCTTTAAATAAATAGGCAACATAAATCTGTTTAATGTCTAGAATTAACCACTTTTCACATTTAAGCTCAAAACTCACCAAAATTCATAAAATGCTGAAAATAATATCAAATTGATTAATGGGAAGGGGGTAAATCATTTAAAAACACATGTATAAATATGAAAATATGATCTCTGTCAATTCCCCCACACTTATCACTTGGACTCCTGGACAAGTAAACATCGATATTAAATCAAAGAAAATTTAAAACACATATCCATGTGATATAACAATTTAACATCAAGAAAAAAACATATCATGCTTCATCAACAATAATTATTCCCAGTTCTCAATTCAGTTCATTAAATATATTTTTTCTTCATTTATTCTTTTATGCACACAAAACACTTACCTAAAATGCATTTTTTTTCTCATCACACAAATATCAAGTTTCAACAATGTCTTTCTCATCCAATCTCATGCAAGGGTCACCATAGGATTGATAAATTCCTACATCTCCACCGGATAAGATTCAAGGAAATATGTTTATCATGAGGACTTTTCATGGTTTTTCTGTGGCTTCATGTTGGTAGGATTTAGATGTGACACATTCTGAGACTGAATAAGGAGGGCTTGGCTCTTTTTGAAGCAAAATTGCATTATTCTAAGTTTTACTTAAATATGGTCTCCTCCTCACTACCCTTAGTAGAAAATATGCTCCATCAACATGAAAAATAAGTGAAATTTCACACCATTCATCATTTCATCAGAAAACGTATCAGTATCTCAAACATGATTTTTTTGAAAGCTCCAGATAGGCACAACTTACTTTCTCTATTGGAAGATCCAGAAAGTAACAACTTCACTTATCATGAGAGCTCTAGAAAATGAACAAATTTCAACATAATTATTTTTTTCAGTAGAAAGAACATATCTTCAACATTTTATTTTCCTCCCAAAGTATCTCCAAATGAAGTCTCAAAACACAAGTCAACCTCCCCCAAACATACGTTCAAGTAGATTGTGTAATTTTACTTCAAGAGCAGGTCAGATAAAGAAAATTGGCTTGTAATGTGGCTAACCTAATAGGATGGTCATGGCTTCTATGGGATACAAGGATTAAATATACATGTTGGGACATTATAAAAGGATTATTTTGAAAAGGGGGATTTAATACCAAAGAAATGCCTCAATCATTTAAAACACATGTATCTCAAAACCTCAAGTTTTGATAGAAATAAATCAAATTCTGGTTAAATCAAGCATGGTATAGTTCTCTCAAGAAGTGAGGTGAATTAAAAGAGTATGAAAAATAGGTTTATAAGCCTCATAGAAAAGTGATTTCAAATATCATGATAGTGAATTGTGGCATGGGATTAAAAAATCAGAGTACTATTCATGAAATATCTAAATATTTGAACTTGAAACAAAGTCATTTTCAGCATTCATTTAAGATTAGTATCATAGGATAAATTATTTCAAACATTGAAATTGGTTTCAAAGTATGTGATGATAATCACTTAAGCTCAAAAGTTAAAAAAAAACAAAACAAAACAAAAAACAAAAATTTGAAAAACACACAACTAAAAATACTAAACTATAAATTTTCCCTCCCCCACACTTAAATGATGCAGTGTCCACAATTCATTAAAATTAATTTAACTTGTAAGAGTATTTTTAATTGAATTATAGGAATCAATAAAGTTTAAAGGAAAGGTATAACCTGATGGATTTATTGATAAATGGGTTTGAGGAGTGTGATCTCCACAACTGGATCTCATGGTATAGGCCCAAGGATTTTCTTCAACCGATAACCATTAACAGGGAATGGCTTCCACACTACAACCCTCACAATCTTCATAGTATCAAAAGGATATACATGAGTAACTATAAATGGACCTTCCCATCTGGAACGAGGTTTACCTGGAATCAGCTTGAATCTTGAGTTGAATAATAGCACCATGTCTCCAGGATGGAAGTTTTTTGTTTGGATCAACTTGTCATGATCAACTCTTGTTCTCTCTTTATAAGTCCTGGAGTTTTTAAAATATTCCCTTCTAATATATTCCAGCTCCTACAACTGTAATCTTCTCTCTTTCCCAGCACATTCAAGATCCAAATTTATCTTCCTCATAGACCAGTATGATTTATGTTCCAATTCCACAAGTAGTTGAGAATTTTTCCCATAAATCAACCTATATAGACTCATTCCAATTGGGGTTTTGTTGGTTTTCCTGTAAGCCCATAATTTGTGTTCCAACCTTTGGATCAAATCCTTCTTATTTTTATTAACAGACTTTTCAAAAATTAATCTTATTACTCTATTGGATACTTTAGCTTGACCATTATTCTGTGGATGATAGGGAGTTGATGTTTTATGATGCACCCCATATTTATTTAGAAATTATTCCATTATCTTATTAAAAAAGTGACTCCCTTGATCACTAATGATTTCTCTACACACTCCAAACCTACAAAATATGTTTGTCTAGACAAAATCACAAACAACTTTAGCATCGTTAGTCCTAGTGGATTTTTCTTCCACCCATTTGGAAACATAATCAATGGAAAGCAACATAAAATAATTTCCAAATGACATTGAGAAAGGGCCCATAAAATCTATTCCCCAAACTTCAAAAATTTCACAAAAATTAAGTGGTTGTTGGGGCATTTCTTTTCTCTTTGAAATATTTCCAGAAAACTGACATTTTTCACAGCTTTTACAAATATCATGAGAATCTTTAAAAAGGGTGGGCCAATAAATTCCAAATTCTAAAACCTTACTTTCTGTCCATTGAGGTCCAAAGTGGCCTACACAAGCTAATGTGTGAAAAAAATTAAAAGACAGAATTAATTTCAATTTCAGGAAAACATCTTCTTATTACTCGTTCATTGAAAATCTTATAAAGAAATGGATCATCCCAATGTTAATATCTAGATTCAGATTTCATCTTTAGAATTTGGTGGAAATTTAAATGAGATGGGACTTGAGATGTTACCAGATAATTGACCATATTGGCATACCATGGAACTTCACTGTATATGATGTAGAGTTGTTCTCTAGTAAGCTCATCATTAAGTGGGTTCTGGTTTGGAATTTCTCCTATAGTGGTGTGGGGTAGTCGACTTAAATGATCAACCACCTAATTTTTAGTTCCCTTTTTATCTTTAATATTCAAATTAAAATCTTGTAATAGTATAATCCATCTCAATAGCCTTGTATTTTCATCTTCCTTTTTCATTAAATACCTGAGTGTTGCATGATCATAAAAATCAACATCTTTAGTTCCAAGAAGATATGATCAGAATTTATCTAGTGCAAAGACAACTGAAAGGAACTCCTTCTCGGCGTTCGTGTAATTGATTTGTGTAGAATCCAAGGTCCTTGATGTATATGACATGTCTTGAGGCTTTCTTTCAATTCTTTTTGATAGATCAGCTCGCACTTCTTGGTTTGGACGTATCACAAAGCAACTCAACAGGGTAATCCCAGTTGGGTGGTTGCTTTATTGTAGGTGAGATCAACCTTTTCTTTAGTTCATCAAATAAATTTCTGCATGCATAATCAATATTAAAGTTAGCTTCTTTCAGTAGTAATCATAAGAGAGGGAGAGAAATCTTACTAAAATATTTGATGAACCTTCTGTAAAATCCAACATGTCATAAAAAGGATCTAACATGTTTTAAATAAGTTGGATATGGTGAGGAATTTATTACTTAAACTTTTGATTTATCAACCTCTATCCCTTTTTCTGAAATTATGTGCCCCAACACTAATCCATTTTCAACCATGAAATGAAATTTTTTAAAATTTAAGACAAGATTATTTTTAATGCATGTTTTCAAAACTTTTTCCAAATTTCCTAAGCAATAATCAAATGAATTACCAAAAACTGTGAAATCATCATGAAATACCTCTAAGTAGTCCTCAATATGATCTAAGAAAATACTCTCCGTACACCATTGAAATGTACCTAGGGCGTTGAATAGCACAAAAGGAATCCTTTTGTAGGAAAATGTACTAAATGGATAGGTGAAAGTTGTCTACATCTAGTCTTTTGGTGTGATCGGTACCTGAAAGTATCATGAGAATCCATCTAAAAATAGTAATGGGTTTTTCCAACTAACCTTTCTAGCATTTGATCGATGAATGGAATGGGGAAGATTTTTGGGTAACTTGATTTAGCTTCCTGTAATCTATAGACACTCTCCATCTATTTTTTACTCTCATGGGGATCAATTCATTTCTTTCATTTTTGATAGTTGTTAGGACAATTTTCTTTGGGACTACATGAATATAGCTGACCCATTGAAAATCAGAGAATGGAAAAATGATGTCAACTGATAGAAATTTCTCTATCTCTTTCTTAAAAACCTCCATGACTGTGGGATTAAGTCATCTCTGTGGTTGTCTAACTGGTCAGGAATCACTTTCTAAAAATACTCTATGAAAGAAGACCTTGGGAATTTCGGGTATATCACATAAACTACATCCAACAGCTTGGAAATTTCTTTTGATTAGGTCAATTTTTATTTCCTCTTGTGAATGGGATAGGTTATTAGTAATTATTACTGGAAATTTCTCTCCTTCCATTAGGTAGGAATACTTAAAATCACTTGGAAATGGCTTATGTTCTAGACATGGGGGTTGTTTAAGGGATCACATTGAATTAAGTTATCCTATTCCTAAGACTGGAATCTCTGGTATAATCTAATTTTCTTTTAATAAATCATTAGAAAATTCGTATTTTACCTCATTCTATAAAATGTATTTAGGATTTATAGGTTCATTGGAATTGGAACCTTCAAATGAAAAATGTTCTCTTAATGATAAGAAGTCCATAAGCATACCTAAATCTTGAATTGGTTCTATACCTACTTCATGGGATATTACATAATGTGAGTGATTACTAGAAGGATGTTTCATTACATCATAAATGTTAAACTGCACTGTACTATCTCCAAGTTCCATTATGAGTGTTCCTTTATGGACATTGATGATATTCCATGCTGTTTTAAGTAAGTGTCTCCCTAGGATGATGGGAGAGTAGCCTGAAGCTCTGTCTTCTTCCATGGTAAGGACATAAAAGTCTTCTAGAAAGATAAATCAACTTACTCCAATGAGTAAATATTCTATAACTCCAGCTGGGAAAACGGTGGATCTGTTTGCTAATTGGACCACCACTCGAGTTGGTTTTAGTTCTCTGATTTGCAAGGATAAAAATACTAAGTGAGGCATAACATTTATTGAGGCTCCTAGATCACATAGTGCATTAGAAATATTTAAAGAACCAATAGTGTAGGGAATAGAGAATGTCCCTATATCTTGACATTTTTTTGGGTATCATTGGTGTGATCAGTGCTGAGAAGCTTCTTACTAAGCTAATTCTCCCATTTCCATCCAACCGCCTTCTTTTTGTGCACAACTCCTTCAAACATTTGGCATAATTAAGAATTTTTTTGATTTCCTCTAGTAGTTGGATATTGATATCAACTTTTTGAAAAGTTTCCTGAATTCCTTTTTGAAGTCTACATTCTCCAACCTTCTTTGACTAAACTAATGCATATGGGAATGGTTCTTAAATATCCTTCCTCTCCCTTTGTTGTTTTTGCAAAGGTGTTTCTGTCCATTCCTTTTTAAACATGATTCGTTCACTTTTTTTGTTCTAGTCTCATTCTTTTGTATGGATGTGTTGTGATTTAGTAGGATTCATAGAATCTTCATCCTCACTTTGTTCAAGTAACATTAGCACTTTTCTACTTCTTTTTATAATGACGCTCATGCTTACATTGGGATTTGGAACTGTTTGTGCTGGGAATTTTCCTTGATTTTTGTTTAGAATATTTAAAAAGTTGTCAAAATTATTATCTAAAATTTTCACTATCTTATTTAGATCTTCAATATTAATTTCTTAGGGGTTCTTATGAGAACTCGTTGATGATTTTTCATATATTTTCTGCTGGTATGGCTGTTTATAGGGTTGTTGGAATGGTGGAGGATTCTGGTATTGTTGGTGCTGGAATGGAGGTTGAATTTGGTATTGATTTTGAAATGGAGGCCTATCCTGGTTATATCTAAATCCATATCCTTTTTGGGATTGACATGGTTGATTTGACTGGATTTTCCTTTATTTATAGGTAGCTAAATTTTTTTTAGTCCCCTGCACTTCTGAACATTGATCAGTGTAATGATAACTATAAGAGAATAAACCACATACCTTATTCGGGCCTTGGTGTTCCTTCACTTTGGTCACAACAAGTTGTCTCATCACACTAGTCATATCCTTAAGTGTGGTTTCAAGTAATGATGAGGATGAATCAGAAGTTCTTACCTCATGGATACCTCTAGTGCTGGTACCTCTAGTTCTAAATTGCTGCGAGTTTTGCGCAATCTTCTCAATCAGAACTCTAACATCTACTGGTGAATTTTCGATCAAAAATCATCCAGATTAGGAATCTAGTAAATTGCGATCATTTTCGAGAAATCATTGGTAGAAGAACACATGAAATTAGTTCTATTCCATTTCTTGGTGTGGGAAGCTTGCGTAGAGTATCTTGAAATGTTCCCAGTATTTGTAGAGAGTCTCTCCAGTCGATTGATGTATGACATAACACTCATTTTTAATTATTATGCTCCTAGATGTAGGGAATAATATATGAAAGAATATTCTTTTGAGATCTTCCCAATCGTTTATCTCCCCTGTTTGGAAATTGTACATCCTTTCTTTTGCTGCTCCCTCAAGTGAGAAGGGGAATACCCTCCACTTTACTTGAACTTCTACGACACCTCAGGGTTTGAAGCTGGAGCATACATAGGTAAACTCTTGGATGTGTCAATTTGGATCTTCACCTGCAAGACCATGAAATTTTGGTATCACTTGAATCATATTAATTTATAGCTCAAAATCATTTTCTATATCAGGGATAGTGAGTTAGTTATTTTGATTAGCAAATTGAGGTGTGTAAAGATCACACAGAGTTTGGCTGGGATTACTAGCCATTATTGTAGGTTCACAGTGATCACTAAAAGTATCACTTGAATCCGTGAGGTGTATTTATTAAAACCCTATTTGAATTTTTTTCTCAATTTGATTACTATACGATCAATTTCAGGATCAAATTCAATTAAGGGGTTATTTGAACTACGGGTCATTCAAGAAACTTTTTTTAGTTTTTGTGTTTTGAGGCACTTCCTCCCCGACAACGACGCCAAATTTTGACACATGCCTATCATGGGGTGTGTAAAAAAAATTTATTTACCAAGTTTATATATATTATAGTGTTTAACCAATTTTTTCTCCTAATGAGGAGTGCACACAAAATAGTTTGTCACTTTTTAATTAGATAAAAAGTTATGTGTTTTTGAAATTGTTTAGTTTCTGAAATCAAAGAGATAAACAAAAACAATTAGAAATTAGGGAAGTGATTCAAGACAAATATGTAATTAAAGTGATTTAAAAACTATTTTATGAGATGGGTGATCAAATTGGGGTCAGTTTTATAATTTCAATACTATCAGTGTTCCATTTTATTCAATCCTTCTCTACTTAGTCGATTTAAGTGAGATTCGATAATTACTTCAACTCACTTCTTTGGTTAAATGGATTAACAAAATTCTAGTTTGGTATAAACTTTTTCTGTTGTGTGATAGAGTTTTAGTGAACACCCCCAATTATATTAGTCAATTCCCAATCGGGTATTGTTTATCATAAATAATCATGAATATTCACCACCCTACCCACAAGTACTAGTGATCACCAAGTACTTCACCACTAAGACATGATCTTATTCTATAGAATATAGACCAGAACTGAATGGAGGGAGAAAAATGATCATTTATAAAATAAATAATAAAAACAGAATATAAAATCAAATACGATTGCATAAGATTATAAATTCTTTTTTAGAATTTGAAAACAGCATCGCATAAGAGAGAGTGTTTTTATTCAATAAAATGTAAGAACTCAAAGAATTAAAAATATAAAAACTTACCTCCCCCAATAACCTCATTTGTTTACCCCACCATGGTAAGGGTAATTGAGAATAATGAGAAAGATGATGGCATTACAAAAATAAGAAGAAGTAAAAAGTGAAAATAAAGAACCGAATTTTCTCCTCCAGATTCAGTTCTCCAGAATTTCAGCTTCGGTTCTCCCACAATCTCTTCGAATCAGGCTGATGCACCTTCTTATAAGAGGTTATTAATGGAGTTATCAATCTACCCATGATGTTTGAAATCATTTTGAGCCGTGTGGAATGAGTAATGGATGAAATATTTTATATGACTTTTCCTGGCTGCCAATCACTATTCTACTGGCCATAATTTGACAAGTTGAAGGGCAGACTTAATCAACTCAGTTCTCTATGAAATTTAATGTGAAGCTTCCTCATGAATTTTGATTTCTGACCCAGCTAGAATAACTCCATTTGGTGGTCATTATACTGAGATATTGATCATTGAATGAAATCATGTCCATTCTACTAGCCAGAATAAGTGTTCATATTGACCGATTTGTTTTGGCTTGTTGGAGTTCAAATTGGATTTGGGTCCTGAAGACTTATATGTAGTACATGAATTATGTAATACTAAAAAAAGATAATCAGGTGAATTTAATGAAAAATGTAGATTTTATGCTCGAAATATATAGGCAACATAAATTTGTTTAATGTACATAATTAACCAGTTTTCACATTTAAGCTCAAAACTCACCAAAAGTCATAAAATGATGCAAATAAGATCAAATTGATTAATGGGAAGGGATTAAATAATTGAAAAAAATGTATAAATATGAAAACATGAGCTCTGTAAATAGTGATAAATCCATATCCTCTTCCATGGATTGATGAATTGTATAATAAATTGAAATTACCTACTTGGTTCTAAAAGGTCAATATATGGTTGATATATCATCATATGTGTGAAAGAGATGAGGATATTATATAGAATGATTTTTGATTTTGTTATGGTAATTAAGAGATCATTGTGATACCATTCAACATGATGAATTATCCATACATTTTCATGTTTTTGATGAATATTGTGTTGAAAGAGTTTATAAATCAGTTCATTATGGGTTTTATGAATGTAATCTTTATTTACTCTATATCTGAATTAGATCACATAATGATTTTTTTGTTGTTTTGAGAGTACTTCAATGTTTGCAGATATTCAGTGTGATTTCAAAGTGTGATTTTTTGGATTATGAAGTTCATTTCATATGAAATTTCATGTTCCAATATGGTGTAGCTATGGATCCTTTGAATATTGATATGGTAATTTCATGGGAATCCCTCAATGCAGTTGTAGTGGTGTAGAGTTTCCTTGGTAAGTTAAGTTATTATAGGAGGTTCATAACTGATTTCTAATGGGGTGCGACTCCTCATACAACAAAGACCAGAACAGATCAGACATTAAAGTAGACATATTAGTGTCAGGAAACTTTATAGTAATGAAAGGAGAGGTTGGTCATCACTCTAGATCATCATTTTCCAGAAGATAGAGTTCAATATATGGTTTTTTTGACAGATTGTGACTTGGTTTAGTCAATGTTCTAATAAATTTGAGATAAGTTATTTATAATTGGTATTGACTATTAATCCCCAAAGATCGTAACTATTCCTTCCATGATCTTTGGTGGACGTAGTAATGTTTTACATGATCATTTAGTGAGATTTTTAAGAACCCATATCTTCTTTGTAGGTATGTTTTCTTTTAATGTTGTTTTTTAGGGAAAAGAGAAGTTTCTGGAAATTTCCAGAGTACAGGCCATGTACTTATAAGTACACGGCGTGTACTCAGTTTCCGCACGTAGT
Organism: Viscum album; assembly: GCA_963277665.1. Taxonomy (NCBI): domain Eukaryota; kingdom Viridiplantae; phylum Streptophyta; class Magnoliopsida; order Santalales; family Viscaceae; genus Viscum; species Viscum album. Next base: position 825,489,484 of record OY728164.1, read on the forward strand.
CATGTGTTGGCCATGTAACGACTGAGAACACAACCGTGTGGGGTGACCTAGAGACTGCCTAAAGCAGAGGCCGAGAAAGGCAAGTACACACTGCATACTATTAAAGAACACACTGTGTACTATTTTTCATTAAATAGACTGGCGTCACGTCTAATCAACAGAACCCTATTCTTCTTCATCCGACTCATCCATGAGAAAACGTACGACTGTGGGTCTTCTCCGAACCCCTGGCTATCCATCCGTTCTCTGAATCGAACTCCATCGGTTGTGTTGGATCTGCATTAGTGAGTTCCTCCTTCTTCTAGAACTTTATCTCTTGTTTTCTCCTCTCTCCTAAGATATTCTCGGTTGAACGTTTTTAATTTTTTTGTATATCAACAGAGTTATAAGGAGTTTCAAGTCATGAGGTTCACATATATAGATCTCATGACACTGAGGTAGGTGGTTTGGGCCTTTTTCTATATATTCTTTGAATTTTATGTGCAAAAGTGCCCTATACTGAAGAACGGGGTATTGCGTGTTTATGGTTTTACCCATGTTTTTTCTTATCTACCTTGTTTGTTCAGATAGAGGTTATTTTTTATTAATAGGGTTAATTTCTCCATGCTATGGAGGTTTTCCCATGTTTCCTTGTTTTGACCATTAGGTCTAGCTTTTCCTGTAAGGTTGCAGCTTTGTTTCCCATGCCTAGTATTATTAGGATGGAGTGATTATTAACTAACATGCTATGATATGCTACATATTGTTTATCCAAGTAGTTCTTGAGGTTTACATTGGCTGCCATGTATCGTTTGTGCATGAATGACTTACACAGGGCCATGAGAACCTAGTGTAGTATACCATATATAGAATAGACATTGAGGAATTCTCCAGAGTGTTTGTTTTCTGCTACATTATGAGACCATAGATGGGATAGAAGTAATTGATTCCATCGAGTGTCTGTAGTTCCTCGATATAGGACATAAGGGGAATTGTACATTGAGTGCTTCCTCAGAGTGCCTATTAGTTGCTGATATGAGACCATAGGGAGAATTGACGGTGAGTGCTTCCTTAGAGTGTCCTTACTAAAGGTGAACCGGAGGGGTTAGAATGTGTGTAATTCTTAGAGGGTTTCTTGTATTTGTTTTTATTGAGCCAGAGGGGCTAGGATGTGTGTACTTCCTAGAGGGTTACCTACATTTGATTAGCTGCTTACTTAATATATTAAAATGAATGCATTTGAATTTTTAGGTTTGTTACTATGTGAACTTCCTTGTTTACAACTTCATTTTGTTTATTGCCTTCCATATATATTCACTGACTATTAGGCACAGATCATTGGGTTGATTCCTACTGGGATTATTCTCACACCTTGTTTGGGTCCTGATTTTGGTCCCAAATAGATAGTATTGCTACAGGTATAAATAAGGGCAATCCCCCTTCTACACCAGGTACTTGATTGTTGTGGATCTGTGGAGCATGGGACCAAGCTGAGGCTTGCAATGCTATGGAGAAGTTTACTTGATTTTGCTTTTTTACTTGGGTTTAATACTATATTCCAGCATTATGATTTTTTTGGATTCTTTCCTAGACATATGTACGATGCATCATTTATATATGTGGGCTACAGTTATTACATCTAGTCTTCCACTAATTACTGTTGTACGGTGTTATTACTGCATCTGATATTGCTTTTTGTTTTACTTTTTCTATGTTACTCTGATAACGAGGGAATAGTTTTCCCACCATCACAACCAAGGACCTCATTGCTAGTCAGCAACCACTGGCATTCGAGGAAATGCTCTTGAGGCAATGTGACCAACCGGGTACTAAGCATCTCTGGGCGGCTTCTGGAACCGGGACGTTACAAAGTGGTATCAAAGGAATTCATTTCTTCTTGACTTACTGTTTGGTTCCTATATCCAGGGATAAGAAGTAATAGGTAGTTGATAATAATCTATGCCTAGGATTAGATAACCCATGTATAGGGAAAATCCAATTTACCTCGTTATTGCAATTTTTTGGTTTTTTAATTTTTACAGTTGATTTGTTTTCACCGTTGGGTGATTCACATATTTTGTGCTGTTATCATTGATATTATTATGGTTCTATTTCCATTTTAACTTGATGAGATGAGGGTATTCTATCTCATGAATCATATACGCACTTGCTAGAAATCCCATGTCATGCATTGTTGCCATGCCATTTAGGGTTCATTAGTGATTGCATGTTGTTGTGATAGATATTGTGTAAGATATGCATGCTATTGGGATAAATTCCTTGAAAGAATGCCTAATTTTGATATAGTATTTAATTGTGTAAGGTTTCGTTTAAATTAACACTAAACTTTGGTTCTTGAGGTGTTATGGGCCCTCATGGATCGGAATTTGATGGATTATTGCCTTGTTTTTCTTGTATATGACATGTATAAGATGAAAATATTTGATAAACTGGGTGTATGGGCCCTCACAGATCAGAATTCGACACTTTAATGTATGTTTCAGTATTTTTCTAGGTTCCAGAGTTGTTTTTGAGGCTTACTTTCTGGAAAACCCCAGAATACATTGGGTGTAATGATGAATACATTCCATGTGTCCTTCTGTTCAAGAAGGAACTTCTTTTATTATGTACATGTCATGTAATGTATGTACACACTATTTAATATATGCACACACCATATAGTCTCTAACCATGTCACTGGTTGTGTTGGTAGAGACACGGGGTTGGGAAATGTTTGGTAGAACATTCCATGTACCTTTGCATACGTCGTGTTGTGTGGACCATGTGTCCACCCATGTGGCTAATGAAACAGATGAATACAAACTTAAGTCGTACACCCTATGTCAATCTTCAACTAGCCATGTAGTGTAACCCCTGCATCGGACCGTGTAACGAACAACATGGTGTAGTTGAATCTTTCTAGTTCGCGTCGTGTGTGTCATAAACACACCGTGTAGAGTCATCCATGTAACCGGTCATGTAACTGACAACACGGGTTGGTGAAGTTCATCTAGTACACACCGTGTCTAGAACTAACATGCCATGTAGTCTAGTTTTAGGAGAACTGTGTGGCTTAGCCATGTATAAGAACTCGGGCAAGGGAAGAGGATTCAAGTACACGCCGTCTTTTAGGACATCACACCGTTTGTAAGGGGTGTTACACGACCTGAGTTGGCAGAAGTACATGACCATATGAAGGCTTAAGGGAACACACTGTGTAAGAATTATAAACTCCGTGTATCCATGTTTTAAAAAACATGAATGATTATTTATCTTTTTTCCTTTTTACACTTCTATGTTTCAGTCCCCGTTAATCTTGATCAATGGTGTGCGCATGATCTTACAGAGTCATGCCACTGAGATGTCCTCCGGTTGTCTTCCAGTTACATGGTAGTGATCAGACACTAGATATGGATGATTAGGGACTACCAGTAGATCCTCCAGTAGTGCCAGTCTTGGCACCGACTGTCATCCTGGACACAGGTGCTGACACATAGTTCTGAGAGGTCTTTATGAGGTTTATGCAGACCTTCCAAGGAGTACCGCATCATGCCCATTCTATGGTAGAGTTGACTTGGGTTTTCCAGCAGCAACATCCTCCCACCTTCACAGGGGAATGAGGACCTCAGGATGCAGATTCATGGTTAAAAGTCATGCTTTCTATCTTGGAGCATTTGTAGATTCCTCTAGAGAGGAGGGTGATGCTTTCTACCTATATGCTTTAGGATTCCACCAAGAGAAGGTGGGATGTGATCTCATAGGTAGGACACCATCAGGTTATGGTGTGTGATGAGTTTTAGTGTGCCTTTTATGACTACTTGTAACTGGATACTTTGAGGTCCGATCGAGCCCGAGCGTTCATGAGTATGGAGCATGGTATTCTTTATGTTATGGAGTATTCTTCTCAATTCACAGAGCTGCAACGCTTCACGCCTATTCCAGGAGGTTATGAGTTATTTCTAGCAAGGAAGTTTGAGGATGGTCTTAGGAACGACATATGATATCAAGTTAACATCTTCCGGTTCACTTCCATAACATCTATAGTAAACCAGGAATTAATCATAGAGTGAAATATGAGGGATTTTGAAGTTGTGAGCCAGGGCGGCTCGACATCCGGAGTTGGTATCCCTCCTACTGATAGCAGGAAGCACTGCAAGGAGTTTATATGTGGAGATCATAGTAGGCGAGATACTTCTTATTCTAGCCAGGTGGTGTGCTAACAGTGCATGAAGAGGGGGCATACAAGGCCACATTTCCCAAACGACATAGCGGAGTGTCGATAATGTGAAAATATGGGTCATTTACAGCTCTTCTGTTAGATCTTATCACAAGAAACTGGTGACATGGTTTTTTTATGACTCTATGTTCAATAGCAGCAACACCAGTTTCTCAATAGTTAGGGAACCAGAGTTCTTCCAACCGTTCAGGATGAGGTGGATATCGCAGCCGTGGTGGCTAGTCACCAGGATTTCAACGACAACAAGGTGGATCAGCTCAGAGTGGTTCGGCAGAGTCATAGGGCCATTGTACAGGTCAGACTTTTGTAGTAGAGCAGACCCATCAGGAGTAAGATCCCAGACCCTCTACAGTTCGAGGTACAATACTTGTTGCCTCAGTTTTAGCTTATACTCTTTTCGATATAGGGGCTTTCCATAGCTTTATATCTATTTCTGTTGTGGATATCCTCAAGCTCTATATCTTTTCTTCTGCTGATATCTTAACACTAGACACACCTTTGTGGACAAGAAAAGCTAATATGCATCAGTGAAATGATTTCCCTCTCGAGGTTGGTGGGTGTCACTTTCTATGTGACCTTTTTGTCCTATAGATGACAAGCTATGATGTCATTCTCAGAATGGAATGGTTAGTTCTCTTCCATAAAGTTGTCAATTGTTATCTCTGTAGGGTGAGTTTCACATCACCGAAGGGTGGATAATTTATTCATAAGGGGAAATGGGATGTCCAAGTTAGAAGAGCAGGACTAGAGCATCATGGGTTGAGAGGAGTAACAACCTAGTTTGCTAGTCTGCATCTGAATGACCAGGAAAATTCACAGATAGACTTTCCTCTAGTGGTGTATCATTTCCAAGATGTCTTTCCAGAGGAATTTTCTAGTTTTCATCTATAGGGAGAGATGGAATTTTCTATTGAGCTTGTGTCAGGAGTGACATCGGTGTCCATTCCTCCTTATAGGTTAGCTAATCCAGAGTTACAAGAGATCAAGAAGCAGTTGGAGGAGTTGTAGGCTAAGGGGTTCATCTGACCCAATACTTCTCCTTGGGGTTCGCCTGTACTATTTGCAAAGAAGGAAGATGGTACCCTACAACATTTCATGTATTATCGAAGGTAGAACTAGTTAATGGTTAATAACCGATATCCCTTGCCGAGGATTGATGATCTATTTTATCAGCTTCTAGGATCCCGAGTGTTCTTGAAGATTGACTTGAGATCTAGTTATCATCAGGTGCACGTTAGACTATAAAATGTACATCTTACAGCCTTCTAAAGAAGGTATGGTCTATAAAAGTATGTGGTTATGCAATGCAGTCTCATGAACGCACCTGCAGTTTTCATGGAAATGATGAACCGAGCGTTCCATCTGTACTTGGATTCTTTCAGGGTAGTCTTCGTGGATGATATATTGGTTTACTCTCACATTCGAAATGACCATTCTACCCATCTGGTGATCGTTTTCAGTACACTAAGAGAGCATTAGTTATATGCTAAGATCTCAAAATTCCACTTTTGGATGTACCAAATTCACTTCTTGGGTCATGTTATCTTAGAGACTGGAGTATCAGTAGACCCAGAGAAAGTGATATCAGTAGTTTCCTAGGAGCATCCAATGAAGGTATTTGAGGTACGTAGTTATTTAGGGCTGGCTGGTTACTACAGATATTTCATACATAAATTTTCATGCTTAGTAGCTCCACTGATGGGCCTGACTAATGAAGTGTGTGAAGTTCCTGTGGTCAGAATCTTACGAGTCATCCTTTTAGAAGTTGTAAGGGAGGTTGACGTCAGCACTGATACTAGTATTACCAGAGCCAAAAAATAGCTATACTGTATACTGTGATGCATCAGTTATCGGGCTTGGAGAAGTGTTTAGGCATGGAGAAGAGGTCATTACATACGGGTCTTGGCAGTTGAAGCCACATGAGAGAAATTACCTGATGCACAATCTAGAGTTGGCCGTAGTTGTTCATTCTTTAGGATATTAGAGACACTACATGTTGGGAAATCATTTTGTGGTTTTCAAGGACCAAAAAATTCTCAATTATATTTTCCCTCAGTGTGACATGAATTTGAGATAGTGGAGGTGGTTTGAGTACCTTTAGTCTTTTGACTTTGAGCTTGCCTACACGCCTGGAAAGGGAAACGTAGTGGATAATGTGTTGAGCAGGAGGAATCAATTACCAGCAGTGAGTTGAAGCTTATGGATCTGTTTTCTGAAATGCATTTGGAGGTTCACGATTGATAGGGGTAGAAATTTCTATCCTCTATATCTGTTACCTCTATTCTTCTTGATTGAGTGAGAATGAGGAAACTATTTTATTTAGAAGGCCTAGACCTATAGAAGTGTGTGTCAAGAGAAGACCCTATTCCTAGATGGACAATAGGAGAGGATGAGATCTTTCATTTTCAGGGATGCATGTGGGTGCCAGTAGACATATGCGAGGAGCTGATGCGAGACTTTCATTCCTCAGTTTGGGAAGTTCATCCTGGTGTCATGAACATGTATCGTGATCTACACCGTCAGTAATGGTGGCCATGTATGAAGAGAGATGTTGCTGGTTTTTTCATGAGGCGTTATACTTTTCAGCAGGCGAAGGTGGAGCATCAGCGACCATCAGGTTTTTTGCAGTAGTTATCGATTTTCAAGTGAAAATTGAATGATTTCACGATGGATTTTGTGACAGGTTTTCCAAGGTCTTCTCGAGAGAATGATGCAGTTTGGGTTTCCATTATCATACTCATGAAGTTTTTTCACTTCTTGAAAATCAATGAGATCTTCTATGTTGATGATAAAGGACAGTTGTACATCTAATAGATTGTATATTTACATGGAGTTATACACTCCATTGTTTCAGACAGGGGTTCCTATTTTACTTCTCCAGTCTACCAGGGACTTTAGAGGGCTTTGGGTATACAGGTACTTCAGAGTACAACTTACCATCTCCAAACAGATGGACAGTCCGAGCATACGATTCAGGTTCTTGGGGACATGCTTTGAGCATGCATCTTGAATTTTGGAGATTCTTGGCAGAAACACATAACTCTTGAGGAGTTTTACTACAATAATAGTTTTCAAAAACTATTCATATGGAACCTTTTGAGGCATTTTACTATAGGATATTCCGATCACCCTTATTTTGGATGGAGGCTGGAGAGGCATCTATGTTGGGACCTCATCTTGTCCAAGAGATCACAGAGTAGATAGAGTTGATTCAGAAGAAGATGGCTACTACACAGTCATGACATAATTCTTATGCTGATTGACGGAGATGACCTCTAGAGTTCGAGGATAGAGATTAAGTTTTTTTGTGTGTCACACTGAGGTTGGGAAGTAGGAGGTTTATGAGATAGGGTAAGCTTTCTCTGGGGTATGTTAGGCCATTTGAGGTTTTAGAGAGAGTCCATCTAGTTGCATCTCGGTTGTAGTTACCTCAGATGTACCGGGATATGCGTGATGTCTTCCACGTTTCTTAGGTTTGACTTTACTTCTCAGACCCGTCTCATGTTTTTCAATCTGAAGAGGTTGATCTCGAGGTGGACGCCTCGCTCGAGGATCATCCTATCTATATTTTTGATCGATGTACGAAGGTTCTCTGTGGCCAATCTATTCCTCCAGTACGAGTGCAATGGAATCACAGGCGTGTACCAGACGAGACTTCGGATATGGAGGCCAATGTACGATCATAGTGGTTGGAGCTGTTTGAGGATTCTTCTTCTATGCCACCTTTCTAGGGAAATTCAGGGAAGAACTTCATTAAGGGGGGAAGTTTTTAAGAACATAGATCTTCTTTTCAGGTATGTTTTCTTTTTGGGTTGTTTTTTAGGGAACAGATTAGTTTATGTAAATTTTCGGAGCACATGCCATGTATTTATAAGTACATTCCATGTACTGAGTTGCCGCATGTAGTAGTGTGCGAGCCATGTAATGGTCGGGAACATAGCCATGTGTGGTGACATGGAGACCGCCTAAAGAAGAGGCCGATAAAGGAAATTACACACCATGTGCTTTAAAAGAACACACTAGGTACTTTTTTCATTAAATGAATCAGGAACACATCTAATCAATAGAAACCTATTATTCTTCATCCTTCTCATCCAGGAGCTATCCTATGATTGTAGATATTCTACGAGCCCCAGAATCGCTGTCCGTTCTCAAAATCTAACTCTGTCAATTGCATTGAATCTCTATCGGTGAGTTCTTCCTTTTTCTATAACATCATTTCTTATTTTCTCCTCTCTCCTGAGATATTATTGGTTGAAATTTTTTAATGTTTTTGTAGATCTATGACTTTCTGGGGAGATTCAAGGACTATGGTTCACATATATTGATCTCACGACACTGAGGTAGGTGTTTCATGCCTTTCCATATATAGTCTTTGAATTTTATGTGAAAATTGCCTAATACCCAGGAACGGGGTATTGCATGTTTATGATTTTTAGCCATGTTTTTTCTTCTATGCCTTGTTTGTTTGGATATAGGTTGTTTTTTATGAATATGGTTAATTTTTACATGTTATGGAGGTTTTCCATGTTTTCTTGTTTGGACCATTTTGTCTAGAATTTCCTATTAGGCTGATATTCTGTTTCCCAAGCCTAGTATTATTAGGATGGAGTGATTATTATCTGACATGCTATGATATGCTATAGATTGTTTATCCAAGTAGTTCTTGAGGATGACATTGGATACCATGTATAGTTTGTGCACGAATGACTTACACAGGGCCGTGAGAACCTGGTGTAGTAGACCATAGGAAGAATGAAAGTTGAGGGCTTCTCTATAGTGTCGGTTTACCATTACGTTTCAAGACCATTGGGGGGAGGGATGAAAGTGCTCCCTCAGAGTGTCTGCAGTTCCTCGATATGGGACACATGGGGAATTGGACATTGAGTACTTCCTCAGTGTGTCTATTAGTTACCGATATGAGACCATAGGGGAATTGACGATGAGTGCTTCTTTAGAGTGTATTTTCTAAAGCTGAAGTAGAGGGGTTAGACTGTGTGTACTTCACAGAGGGTTTCTTGTGTTAGTTTTGGTTAAACCAGAGGGGTTACACTTTGAGTACTTCCCAGAGGGATATCTGCTTTTGATTAACTACTTACTTTATATATGAAAATGAATGCATTTGAATTTATAGGTTTTTTACTATGTGTACTTCCTTGTTTACTGCTTCATTTTTTTTATTGCCTATCATATCTATTCACTGACTATTAAGCACAGATCTTTGGGTGGTTTCCTAATAGGATTAGTCTCACACCCTATTTGGGCCATGGTTTTGGGCCCAAACTGGTTATATTGCAATAGGTATAGATAAGGGAAATCACCCTTCTACTTCAGGTACGTGATTGCTATGGAGCTGGGGAGCTTGGGACCATGCTAAGGCTTACGATGTTGTAGAGTTTCTTACTTGCTTTTATTTTGTACTTGGGTTTAGTACTATATTTCAACATTGTGGTTTGTTTGGATACATTCCAAGACATATGTATCATGCATCATTTATATATGTGTTCTCCAGTTATTACTTCTAATATTCCACTGATTATTATTGTATGGTGTCATTACTTCTTCCGTTGTTGCTTTCTATTTTACTTCTGCTATGTTACTCTGCCAATGATGGCATAGTTTCCCTGCCATCACACCCAAGTCCCTCACTACTATTCTACAGCTTATGGCATTTGGGGAAATGCAGTTGAGGCCATGTGACCAACCAGGTATGGAGTTCCTCTAGGCGGCTTCCAGAACCAGGATGTTTCAACATTACCTCATTAGTGAGTGTTTTTTGTGTTTTATGGATCACAAGAGACTATGATATGCATTTTCCCATTATGAACTGAACTATTTTAAAATGACTATGAATGAATCTATTTCAATATTATCACTTGAATATTTCATATAAATAGAGAAATTGTAATGCTGTAGCTAATGAAATGAGAAGAAAGTCAGGCATTAATGGAGGGAATGAATATAGATATTCATAGAGAGTAATATAAGATATAAAAATGATGCATATTGATATAATATAAGTTGGTGAAAGTGGTTTCCTTTTTTAGAGGGTAAAAATTATTCTATGGTATCATAGATAGAGGATATCAAACTAGGGGATTCTAAGGTGGAGGTCTGGAGATAATGAATTGTCTTTGGTGATGCCCCTAATGGTTTTTTGAGGATGAAAATACAATGTGTATTATTATAGGGGAATATTTTCATCACTTTGTAGATATGTGATTTTGTTATTTTTTATTTACATAAGTCACTCTTGGATGTATATCATACCATGAAAAATATGTACCAAACACTATGAGGTTAGTTTTGGTGGCCTAGGTTGAAGTGTTTTGTTTCAAGGTTCATGTATCAATTTTTGGTCTTCTAGAAGGTTAAGTCCAAACACCATGTCCTAAATTATTTTCTACAACAATTGGATGTTCCTTAGAATAAGTGGAAATAAATATTGACAGTATTCATCGTAGTTTTACCTCAATATTAGGGAAGATTTGATGTTATATCAGTCATATTGTATTGTTTTATGAAATCATAAAACATTAGAACAATCAAGGATCATAGATTAGTGTTGGTTTTATCATGGATTTTGGAGAGGAGGGGGTGAGACTCCATAGAGTATCGAGGATGACCATCTCTAATCATGATCCTTGTTTTACCTATAGGTTGTGAAGAGGTCTCTAACACACCTTTGAAACTCAATTTTACCTTACCACTACTTTCCATACATAGATGTATTGTAAGATATACTAAACCCTTGAAACTACTGAGGAAATGATGTGAATTTGTGTCCTAGATTTTGGGGGTTTTTGATGAGGCACCTGCCTTTGGTATGGTATTCTTACAAAAAAAATATTCACCCCACCATTGGTATAAGACCATTTGAAGCTAGTTATAAATGAACATTACATTCTATATTGTTTTGGAATAGATTTATAGAGTTTGTAATTATAAAACTAGAACTAGTATATAGAACAATATATACGGTTTAAGGGATTCATGAGAGGATGAAGGTAGTGCAAGATCACCAACTTTCCAATTTTTATTTGAGAATGAGGAATCTAAAGTTCAACATTAGATATTGTGTGTTCCTAAAGGTGGCTAATTTTCATGGGAAGTGATGGTTTTGATGTGGGTGAAAGATTTCTCTATATTTTTCTAGGGGCTTTTAAGGTGTTATATCATGTTAGATCCATTGTGTATAGAACTTACCTATAGATTAACATGATCCATGATTCCTTCTATGCGTTGTAGATTCAACGTTATATAATTGAAAAACCTCCCATAATCAAATGGAATGATATCATTGTTTAAGATGATGAAGCCTTCGAGTATTATCGCATGAAGATCTTGGATAGTTAAGAAAAGTCATTACATGGACATGATATTGCTTTGGTGAAAAAGTGGAATGGAAGATAGTACTTAGAACATGAGTCATAGATACATTCTCAATATCACGAGCTAGATGATGTTTATCTCTTCTTTTGTTTCATGATTTTTTGATTATTATCCATTATCTGGCATATGAAATGGTTTTATCTTCCTTGATTCCTTGTTTGGGGTCTTGATTTTGTTTGAGAAATATCTCTCTCCAAGAGAGTGTTTGGGATATGTTTTTTTTGTGTTTCATTTTTTTGTGCCTTGTTTCTCTGAGTGAGGAGGATGAGATCCTCTCATGGTGTGATTCTCAAGAGGTATCTCATATAGTGTGTATTTATAAAACCCCATATTGTTCCCTTTCTATTCACATTTATTTCTAAATTATCGTTGAAAATGATTATTTGAGAGGCATTTTATGTAAGGGTATAAATTCTTTTATCTCACCCCTTTATTTGTTTAAAAATACCATTGTGCTCAAAGGTGACTTAGTGTTGGTTTAGTAGAGTTTTGGAGGTTAAATATGGTTGTAGGAGAATTTCATGATCTCAATTTATTCACAACATGTGTGTGAAATTCCTAATACGATAGGGAATTCACTAGTTGAGAAGGGTAGTTTTTAGGGAATGATTTTAGATGTGGATCATGGTTTCATGATGTGAAAGGGTGGAAAATCGGATTCGATAAATATATCCCCAAAAATAACTGACTTGAACATGAAGTCCATGACAAGAAATTATCCATGTTTATTAGATCAAGGTGACCCATTTTTCAATGAGTCTTTAAACTCTAACCATTCATGATAAAAATTACACATTCACACCATGAACCAATATCTAGTAGTGTGACTATAAATCTAATATTTCCCTTGATGTTTCTGTAATACCATTGAATTGTATTAATCCTTAGGTGACTATAGGATTTATCTAATGGTTGTTTACATCCCTTTCTAATAGGGTTGATCCCTAACATCCCATGTTCGAACTGTGGTGATCTGAAAAGAGTTTTACTTCTTTATCATGTGTATTATTCCTTAATTGGTCTTATTTCCTCATGATCTATCATTCAATTCTAGTGTTTCTGATCTCTTTTTTTCTAATAGGTAACTTTTTTTGTGTATTGAATTCCTTGGAGGGATTTAGTTTCCTTTTAGGTGAGGTGATCATAGATCCACGATGTTGTTTCATTTTTTTAAGAATGTTGAAAGCATTTTGGTAGGTGGTTCATTTATTCTCCATGTCATTATGTATAGTTTTATTGTTATCATGATTTATATATTTGGGTGATATTGGAATTTACCATATTACTGTCTAAACCAGATTGATGAAATAAAGAACTTATTAATTTTATCAATAAAATGTTTTCCACTGTGACAACACCTTTTCAACTATTTTTATAGATAGTGTGTAGTATATGTTCATAATTTTTAGAATGTTTCTTATGATTGGGTTTAGAATGTTTTTATAAAAAAATTGTTAAAGAATATAATGTTGGTAATGATGTTGGATCAAGAATTAAAGAGGCATGTTTAAAAAAAATTATTCTTATATTTTGATGGAAATCAATGTTATGAATAATTAATATTTTAATATATTTTTATTCTATATATTTATTGATTGGATAAAGAACATTAATTTGGATGTTCTTGTTTTTATAAATGATTAAGGAATGTAAAATGAAATATTCTTCCATAAAGTTAAATGAAACTAGAAGTTATTCTTGAAATAATGTTTAAATAATTAATATATTTTAGTACATAATACCTTTGGTTATGCAAAACTATAACCCATGATAAATAAGTTGGTTAATCTGAGATGGTAATAAAACTGGTTTTTTAATAAATACAAATATTTGGGTCCCAACAATCTCAATTTCATGTAAAGTATGGATGCCTTGTTTCTAAGGACTGGATTCCTTATAGAATATTTATTATTTATTATACTCTATGTTTTATCTAGATGTGACCTTTCTATGTGATGTGATGTGATCCAATGATGGATGATGGTTAATGATATTTGGGTATGGAGGCCCAAGATTGAGGTAGGAGTTGAGGTTTATAATGAAAAGATGCATGGTGATATGCAGGATAGTGTCATGGAAGGAATCAAGAATAATATAATAGGTTAAATCTTGGATTACCAATTTATATATTGAAATATAAGATTATTTCTTGTTAAAAAAATATTATTATGATTCATATTTATGGGTTTTACGTTTCTATATTCCATTACTGACTACAAGAGAGAGCTTTTTGTTCTTATTTATATATATATCATTTATGGTAGATTATGGCAGTATAAATATTTTAACCCATGATAATGATTGTTTGTTGTAATTTAAATATTATTAAGCTTGATAAATCATCGGATCTGTTTGTTTATACTTAAAGGTAAGGGGGATCTATTAGTGATCATTTTAAACAAATTCTATAGAAATGTTTAATGGTTAATGGGAAGAATTATTCTATTGATAAATGTTTATTAGGATGAAAAAAACAAATTATTATTCAATTCTTGTGTTCTTATAGGATACTTTGTCAATGGAAATGGTAGCTCAGTGTTTAAGAGATGATAACTCCCGTTAACCCTAACACTATGTTAATACACATAGTTTGGTTTTGAGATATATTATATCCAATATTTTATGTAATTTCATATAATACCCTACCCATTCACTAGTGTGTCTAATACATAGTGGATTATATGTGCGTGTTTCCCCTAACATCCTAGTTTGTGAGGAATGAATGGCTGACTTCCCACTCTTTTCCCACTCTATTCTCTTCGATGTATTATATACTACATGTATAGAGGATACTATTCACACAAATTTTATAGAGTTATGTAATGGTTTTTTATTATTTCACAGACATGTATATCCAGATATAGAATAAAACATATTATTATAGGTATATCATGTATGGGATGTGATGACTTGAAGTATTATACATGAAATATGTGCTATGGTGCCATCAAAAACTACTTGGTTACTATCTAGATATGGGGCATGTGATGATGTGGTGATGTGACTCACAAGGTGCAGAATAAGTGATGAGATGATATGATGCATGAGACGCATGAGTTGATACTTAGCCCAGGTTCCTTTTGGAATGATTAATTTTGGATATGGATCACTTAGTATGTATTTTAACACCCTGAGATTTTGTGATTTTTTGGAATTAAGTTAATTCTTTATATATTTTACAGTTCATGATAGATTGAATATATATTTTTTCTCTTTAATTATACACAACACTAGTTTGAAATTTCAATACACGAAACACATATATTAACTCTTAGTATAAGAAAAAATATGATTTTATTTTTTTACACACAATTCATTGTTATTTTGATATGTTATGTGTCACACAAGGCAATGTTTAACCCAAAAACAATAAACTATAAATATTGTTATTAAAATATTATTATAGTTACCACCTGGAAGTTAGAATAGATATTACGAATAATATTAAAAACTATATAAAAATATTATTTACACATGTATATAAAATGTGTCATTTGGATTTCAATTTGTCAGATATGAATGTATAAACTACTTTAAAATATTGAAATTTTTTTCTAAGAAAGATATTTTTCTATGTAGAGGCATTATTTTTTTGTAATAAATTAAAATCCCACTTTTGATTAATGTTTTCAATAATATTTCTATATTTTATATTCGATAAATATTTTTGATACTCATCCAATATATTTTATTAGCATAAGATAAAAATAAATCCAATTATATGAATAAAAAGATGTATTTTTCTAAAAGGTAATTTTACAACCTTTTATTGGAGAACCTATTATAAATATAAATTTTGAAATTTTAATAATTTTTATTTGAAACAATAGAAATAATTTTTTAAATTTTAATTTAAAAATTTACTTTGGGTAACTTTTTTTATTTATCATTGAATTTTTATATTTTGATGAATAGTGAAAAACACTGAATTTTAATTGAATAATTATTTTTCATCTAATTAATTTATATAGATAAAAATTTATTAATGGGTTATAAAATATATTTATATTAATTATATATAAATTAATCATGGGTAGGTCATTTGAAAAAATTTCACATTGAAGTTCGATATATATATTTTTTTTATAATTTAAAAAAAATTACTTTAAAGAACTGGTTTCCCATATCATCTATGGGATAAATTTCAAATTAATCTATGAACATTTTGTTATTAGAATTTGGATAAATAAATTTCATATTTGGAATCATTATAATTTATAATGTCTTATAAGTTCAACTTATTTTTTGACAAAAAAATTTAGTGAAAGTAATTAAAATTAATTATAACAATGTTTGTAAAAATGAGTTTTCATAGTGGTTAAACATTAACATAAGTGGCCAAATAATCTCTAAAAATGTCAAAAATCCATTTTATAGACATATTTAGACCATATACTCCATTTTATCAAAACATTACCATTATTTGAGACACATTATATAACAGATACCTCTCAATAGTGTTTTCCTTTTTATATTTACAAGAATGAAACTCCTCCTCCACTATAAAAAGGCACTCACCCCCTCACATACTCACACCTATAAAAATACATTGGTTATTCCAAAACCTTACCAAATATCTTAAAAAATATCCTTAATTTATCCTATAGGCCATAATTTATTTATAAATACCACCAGGTAACCCCTTTAGTGAAAACCAAAAAGTGTTACCCTAAGAATATATAACATCATTTCACAATCCATTTTGTTTTATTCTCATTATACAACACCAAAATGATTATTATTAAATAATTATATGATAAAATAAGTATACTAAATATAGTAATATGTTTTTATGTTAATATTTAGACCTAAACCCATACACACTTCCATTAAATGGGATACAAAATCCCCATTCATGTGTACAACGAACTACAACCTCATGAACTGATGTCATTTGTTTTGAAATTACCACCTCTCAAGGTTGGCAATAATTATGGAATTTATATTTTTATATGAAAAATATGATATATATGATTCCTTTATGTTTATGTAATTACTATATAAAATATACCTTCATTCATTCCATGTTGTGTAAATAAAATAACCTCATTTGTGGATGTGTGGACTACCGCGTCCTCAAAGTGATGTAATTCATTCACTCTTTGTATAAAATGTATTAAGGATGGGTTTATTGAATTTATATGATATTTATGAAATAATAATTATATTGTAATATTAATTTATATATATATATACATACATATATTTCATTTACTTTATTTCTTTCCATACAAAAAGAGGACAGAAACAATGTTCATGCATACGTACAACCTACAATCTCTATGAACGGTGTATTCCATTTCATATTCCTATATTTTATAGATTTTAAAAAAATATCAATATACTGATATATATAAGAATATGGTTCTTTGGAATATATATAATAAAATTAAATTTATTATATGGGAGTTCTGAACATGTACGAAGAAATTCAAGACTTATAGTAAGGGTCTTGTTATCTCACATTTATTTCTAGGTGATGTATGCCTTACTCACCAATCATTTATTTTGTGTGGTGTATATACTACCCATTATTTTATTATAATATTGTAAAACATACAATTATTGGTATTTTAGTATCCATTTTATGATCATTATTTAATGGGGTTATGGTTCAAAAGTTACCATATCGGTAAAGTATTTTTTGTGTCGATTTTCTTTCTTTGAGATACATATTATATTATGTACCTAGATATTTATTTTTGGTGTATATACTGACCTTTAAAAATTTATACCACAAATATAATTCATTTCATGATATTATAGGATTCATGTAATTTATTTATTTCATGGGGTATTATGACTCAAAATTACCAAAGTGGTAAGAGTTATTGCTACAATATCATCATTTATCATGATTATTTATGATTACGCTTCCATTGATGAGATACTATAATTCATATCTTAATAACTCTCATTAATATTCTTACCCTCTATTTATTCATGATATCTTCATGTAATGGTATCATTTTTTAACTCTTTGGTACTTAATATAATTATAAAAACTTTTTTAAAAAAATTTGACTTTATTTATTTTTTTGGTCAGAATCATTTTTATTTCCAAACTATGTTTTATAAAATAGCTTTCAAAAAATTTATAATATTCTATTATGTTATTTAAAAGAAAATTTTAGCCATGTTGTTCCTTTTTAACAAAATGGATTTTAAAAATGAATCTTCTAGTCATTTTCTAATCAAGTAACTTTTTAAAACATTCCATAGTGAAAAAACAATGTTCGACATGTACCAATTTATATTACATCATGACCATCATTCCTTAATGCTAACCTTACATGTTTACAAGATTTAATTTTAGGAAAAATTTTTTTCCTAATATTATTGACATTAATTGTATTTAAGGTTGTTTTTAAAGAAATGGGGTTTCAAAAAATGATTTATATTTAATAAGTGTCTAAATGATTTTAAAATATTTTTTTATAATCTCTCAATGTTATTTTAAAAGAGAAGGATTTAAAAAAAATCAAGATTTCATTATATGTTTTAAAATTTATTTTCAAATAAATGGTTTCTAATATTCCTTTATATGTTTTCAAAGTTATATTCAATGAAATGGTTTTAAGAATGTTTTAACATTTCATTTATATATTTTCAATCTTATTTTCAAAAAAAAAATTATTATTTGAAAAAAATTAATTTGGAAAGGAAATTTTATCAAAGAAAGTTTTTTAAAAAAAATTCAAAAATTTCATTATAATAAAATTATTATTATTTTTTAAAAATTGAGCTTTAAAGAAAGAATATTTTTCTTATGAAACATTGCATGTGATCTTTCAAGACCCTTATATATATATTATGATATAATTTGATATAGTTTATGAATTACTACATATATATCCAATGATACCTCTCTTGTTATTTATTTGAATGGTTTATGATTAACATGAAATGTTTTTTAGGAAATCCTTTTCTCTTCCACATGATATACCATGATAAAAAAACTTATGAAATACACTTCCACTCATGTTTTATTTTAGGAATATGAAAATTTTATTTTTTTCCACAAGTTATGATAAGATGTAATGTTTATGATACCCTAATCAATTCAGGTATTATGTTATGGTGTTTATGAAACCCAATTTTTTATGGGTCCTGATATGATGATTTTTTATGATATTGTAGAACACGTATGTATGATTTATTTATGAGATGGTTTTTACCTTTATCTCTCTCAAATAAATTGGGTAGTTATTTATATCTCATGAGATAATTCTGGTAAAAAAATTACAGTATAACACCCAAAATTCTAATGGAAGAACATTCCATTTAATAGCATGCATGACATTCAACTCCAATAGTAGAAATTATTATATCATCCCAATTCATTAATATATATTTATTATTTTAAATAGATATATTATATATATTTTCATTTACTCAACACTATGTTGTCTTTTATTACACACAATAAAGACATTGTTCAATAGTTTGCATTACACTTAACATTGAGTTTTACCGACCAATAATATATTATTAAGATATTAATTATTTAATATAATAGGATAAAAACTAGCTGTTAAATTGGTTATTAAGAATATAATTTATTAAATTTTTTAAATATATTGTTTAATTCATTTGTTAAAAACTGAATACAATTGAATATCAAAACCAATTGAATATATAGGGAATGTTTTTATAGATATCTATATTTATGATTCCAGATGAATTTTATCATAATAAATTAATTAATTACTATTATTGAATTCTATTAATGATATATATATATATATATTATATGTTCACTAAAATATTTTTTATACTAATTCAATAGATTTTATTGGTATAAGTTAAGAAGAAATCTAGTTTTTATACTTAAAATAATATTTTTCTAAAAAGGAAAATTTGTAATCTTTTAATGGAGAAAATATTTTAAATCCTATTTTTTTAGAAATTTTATAAATTTTATATTTCAAAATATACTTAATTTTTGGATTTGGGATAGAAAAATCACCGTATGGTTCATTTTTGGTATTTTCCAGTGAAGTTTCATTTTTAAATGAGTAGTGAAAAATATTGAATTTTAATTGAAAATTGGTTTTTCATCAAAATAATTTATAGGGGTAAATTATATTTAAAATTAGTCTTAAAGTTTAATTAGAAAAATTATGCATAAATTAATCCAATTTTGAACATTGAAATTAGTTTTACTTTGATATTTAATATAAAACAACAACAAAATTTTGAACATTTTTACCTTAATAACCTGCTTTGTCATCCCGTCTGTATGATTAAATTTAAATTAATTTATGTTACTTATGATTTTTGAATTTAAAAAAAATGATTGAATATTTTTTATGATCATAATTTATAATGTTTAATAAGTTAAACATAATTTTTGACCAAAATAGTTAATGAATGTAATTAAAATCAATTACATCAATTAAGTGAAAAAGTAGCTTCACATGAGACTAAACCATTAACTTAAGGGAAAAAATGACATATAAATTAGTCCAAAATTATTTTTATGGACAAATTTATACTATATTATCCTTTATTTAAAATTGGGTTAATTATTTGAGTCATATGATGTAATGGATACCTCTAAATAGTGTTTACAATTTTATATTTTCAAAAATACAACTCTTGCTCCACTATAAAAAGGCACTCAACCCTCACCCTTATTCACACTGTTCAAGACATTTTTATAGTCAAAAATATTCCCAAATAATATCTGAAAATCACTCCCCTAAAATTATGAGCACCAACTTGGGATGTAATTAATCCAAGTAAATATTTTGTGATAAACAAAAAGGAGTTACCTGAATAGGAGGTAATGTTCTTCAATGATATCTTCTATTTCATTTACTTATCAACCACTTAAAATTATTTTTATATAATGATTATATAATAAAATTAAAATATATAATATAATTATATATTGTTATTATAATATTTCTACCCACGCCTTCATACACATCCTTCAAATGTAATACACAGTAATCATTCTCGTGTATAGCGGACTTCTACCCTACAAACCGGCGCCATTATTTATTCCATTTACCACCTTTGAATGTTATAATAATGATTTATTTATAGTTTATGTATGGAATATATAATATTTATGATATATTTATTAATTTTTAATTCTTTAAAACAAATACCTTCACGTTTCTCATTTTGTGAGAATAAGATAACATCATTTGTGGATGTGTGGACTACCGCCTCCACAAAGTGATGTGATTGGTTCACGCTATACATGAAATGTATTAAAGGGGATTTTAATAAATATAGGTAATATATACATTTTCAAAGTGATAATAGATTGAAAATATACATTCATACAATCATATATTTATGTATGTATCCATAATTTTTGAAATATGAGAAAGAAATGAAGGAAACATTCATGCGTACATACGACCTACCATCTCCATGAATAGTGAATTTTATTTCATATCATCAAATTTAATGAACTATTATAAATACATACAGACTGAATATATATGATATTTACATCATGAATTAAATTATGGAGATGATTAAACCATGGTATAACTAATAGGAACAAAAATAACAAGTCAAAACAAACTTAAAAAACTAGGCAATTAACACCTGAAATAGTAAAGATAATGAAAGATTGTTTACAAATTGGTAATAATATATTATAAGAAGTGAAAGTATGGTGTTATTAACTTTATTATGGTTTTTTTATAAGTTATTAACATGTTTTAATCCATTATAAATAATGTTAAAGTACATTCACCAAAAAGTAAACGCATGGTAAATGATTTCCATCTCACTTTTTACATATTTGAGATAAATGCCATATTAACCACTTAATTTTTATTTTCGTCCATATAATTACCCTTTTGATAAATTATATAATTAATTAATTTATATTAATTCTATTTAAATGTTTTATTTTATTATTTTTTAGGGATTCCGATTCAAAAGTTACAAAATTAGTAAGGGTTTTCATCTCAATTTATGTTCCATTGAAACTTATTTTTTATTATGAACCAATTCACAATGATGTATTTTATATACTTACCATTTTAATTATAATATTGTGATCACTCATAAATCATGGTATTTTATGTTTCTCATTAAATTATCCCATTTAATGGGTTTTCCTTGAAAATTACCAAGTGCTGAAGTTATCTTTTCAATCTCACTTTATTCTATGATTGTTAAATTTCTTTTGACACAATCAGTTCTTTATGATCAATTTTAATATATATTAAATTTATCTTAAATATATATATTCATATAAAATAGTTATTATTATTTTCTAAAACTTATACCATTTTTATATAGGGTGATTACTTTGAAAGTTATTTGATTAATTGGGGAATTATTAATAAATCCTTATATTTTATTCAATACTGATATTTTATAAGGAACATTGTTTATGATTTATATTCATTATTTAACTATATTATGAATTATTTGTACATTTAATATATGGTCTGGGTACTATTTAATGAAATTCCCTCTATGCATCGGTAGTCTCATGAGAGAAATCAGTTAGCCAAATCAGGGTTGTTTAAAATGGCTTGAGAAAAAATCTTGATGATAAAGGTATCAAGTGCTTTGGAAACATGACATCCAATAATTAAGAATTTAATTTATATTTAATTCAGTTATTTTTATTAACCATGATAATTTTCCTTTAACATTATCTGTAGATTCATTTCATTCTAATTTAATTGATTAAATGGTAGGTGTTCCAGTTATTTTCCTTTCCATATTGACGATTTCATGCCCAGTTATTTGAGTGGTATGTGTTCTTATTTATTTACAATGAAATGTTAATTATGATTATCTATTTTTACTTTTTCCTTTTTAATTACCCTATATGATAATTTTATCTAAACCACCTTTTTATTTTGTTTCCTGAGGTTATGATAAGTAATCCTTTGAATGAGTTTCAATGATGATGAGATATTATTTTCATTATGTTTTATTTTCTATTTTACAATGTATTATGGGTATCATATATGTAATCTAGTTTTCTAAAACTACTAAACTATTAAGTTATTCGGGATTTGAAGATTGTATCTATGCTAATGTAATAAATTAATGCAACAACTCTGAGGATATTTTACATTTATGTGTGAACTATTATGAAGAATTTGAAAGAAAATGTATCACTAAGGAAACCATGTTTATTAGTATGAGATTAGATACACATAAAATTTTCAATTTATGATATAGTTTTGGGATTATAAATTATGTTAAATAATGTTATTATCTAATCCACTATATTCCATTATTTATAAATGGATCATATATGGAAGAATGCTATTAATACTCAAGGATAATGTAGAGGTTTCCCAACTATGAAAGGTGTTATAAATGGTATTGGAATTGAGAAAGTCATGGATATATTAGGGAATCTTAATCAGGTTATGACGCATAAAATTTTCAAGATGGAGGAACCTATTCCACAATGAGATTATATGATGCTGGATTTCATTATATGATATGAGCCCCCATAATTTATTGGGACTACAGATAGAATTGTAGATGATAAATGGATTACGTTTTTGGAAAAGATATTTTTGGAATTAAGATGTGGTGAAAAAGAAAAGGTTACACTTGTGGTACATTATCTTAATGGAGATGTTGATCAATTATTGTCATTAACCCTGAATACTAAGGAGAAAGAAGAAATACATCTCATATAATGGAAGATTTTAAAGGAAATATTCTTGGACAAATATTTACCTCATAAAGAAAAAATGAGATGAAGAGGAAGTTACATAATATAATGGAAAATGAGGAACAAATTATTTAAGAGTATGAAACCACCTTTACAAGGTTATTAGTGTGTGAAACATATTGCATATGAAACACGAAATGGAATATTGATCATTTCTTTTAAAAACATTTATCCATGTCTCTAAAGCACTATGGTATCACAAACCTTTTATTCATATGAAGAAATAGTTTTATGTGCTATCAAGGTAGAAAAATAACTTTCTATGTCTTATGGATCAAAGAGAAGAAAATATAAGAATAATACAAAAGGGGAAATAATAGATAAATACATGAGGGGAATGAATGTTTTTTCAACATGTGACAATTATTGAAAGAACCACACTATGAAATGATTGAATGGGTTGGGAACTTGTTATAAGTGTGTAGAGAAAGTTCACCAAGAAAAATAATGTGAAGGGAAGAATGAAAATGATCTATTAAATGTTAAAACTATAAAAATATGGGTCACTAGACAAAATAGTTCCCCAGGAATTAACATATTATAGCTTGGAAGAAGCTAAGGGATCCAATTAAATCTGATGTTATTGATACAACCAATGTGGAATGATAAATGTCCCTATGTATTTAGATATTTCAGTAATGTAGTAAAATTATTTTATTAATGATGTCTTAGTTATAATAATTATGAAATATATAAGGATTGTACTAAAATACTATTTTGTTAATGACTTAAGATCCTATGTTGAATGTCACCAATAAATATTATTCAATAACAGGTTAAACTTTTTAGAAAAAACATGTTTTGGGGAAAGATAACCCTTAAGATGTTCCTGATGTTGATATAATGACAATTGATATGGATAAAGAAAATTAGATACTAGTAACTTACAGGGAAATTATTCTAAAGTGTTGGGTTATAGTGTTTTTAATGGTTATCCATTTATGAAATGGTTTAAGTTGAACATTGAATGTGGTTTTAGAGATTTATGTGTTACTTCACCATATAATGCAACCTGTTATAAGAGATTAAGTATAAATAGTTCAAGGTATAAAAAAAGGATAATATTTTATATATAGAAACATATCAAGTAAGTGTATTTACTTATATTCTTAGATAATAAATCAATTCCTCAACTCTTGGAAAATTGGCCTGGAAATAAAAAATTTATCCTATTATATTCATTTTTGATGACATCAATGACCTTTATTCATACCACTAGTTTATGGTTTTGTGGTTAAAAAAATTCTCATTCATATTTTTAATATCAGTTTTCTTTGGATCCTAATGGTTATATTTTTCTTCTATGTCCATGTTTTCACTAATTATATCATATTTAAAATCATAGTTTTGTGGCGACCTTCACATTTCCCTTCCCTTATTAATAAGAATATGTGTTATTCACCCTATTTAAGATATGTGTTTTTCAATAACGATATTTTAAAATAAGAAATCCCTCAATTATCAAAATCCAGTTTAAATTGAAAGGAATAAATTTAATTAATGTTGGGAGAACATAACACCCTAAAATCATAAAGTAAGAACATTGTATTTAATAGCATTTATGACACAGAAAACTAAGTAGAAGAAGAAATATAACATCTATAGACTTTATTATATACTTAATATTTAAAATAAATACATTCTATATAAATTAATGCTGAAACACTGAGTTTTATTATGTTATATATAGGAATGAGATTGTTCTGTAGTTTACGTTACACACAAGATTGAGTTTTACAAAATAATAATACATTATTAAGATATTATTTATTTAATATAATAAGATAAATCCTAGTCCTTAAATTTATTTTTATGAATATTATTTACTATCTTATGGAAATATATTTTTTAAATCATTGTTTAAAAAATAAATAGAATACAATATAAAAACCAATTGAATATATATGAAATGTTTTTATAAAGAATTATTTATATGCCTATAAAGAAGTATTTTCATAATAAATTAAATTAATTAATATTAGTGAATAATATTAATTAAAACTATAAATTACAATTTGAAAAAAAATATTTTTGATATTTATCCAATATATTTGATAGGCATAAGATAAGAATAAATCCAAGTTTATGCTTAAAAATTGTATTTTTAAAAAAATGCAATTTTGTTTCCTTTTAAGAGAGAATATATTTTACATCCAATTTTATGAAAAATATTAAAATTATATTTAAAAATAAACATAATTTTTGAAATAATAACATAAAAATGAGCTTAGGATTAATTATTGGTATTTTTCTATGATGTTTTATTTTTTGATGAATAGTGAAAAATACTGAATTTTAATAGAAATATAAATTTTCATATAAATTACTTATAGGAGAAAATTATATTTTTAATTGTTTTAAAAATTAATTAGATAAATAATTCATTAAGTAATTCAATTTATGTCATTGGAACCAATTTCACATTGATATTTAATATAAAAATATATCAAACTTTTGAAAATTTTATTTTAAAAAGCCACTTTTTCCTCACATCTACAAGATTAGATTTAATTTAGTATCTTACAATTATGTGAATAGATTTTACAAAAATGTATTCCATATTTTTAATCATAATAATTTATAATTTATAATAAATTTAACATAATATTTCACAAAAAAATATTAGTGAATGTATAAAAATTAATTACATCGATTAAGAGTAAAATTATCTTAACATGGGACTAAACATTAAACATACTGTCCAAAGTGACATATACACTTGTAAAAAATACATTTTCTAGACATGTTTCGACTCTATCCTTACTTTTATATATTTTTTCATTATTAGAGTCACATGATATAAAGACCCTTTCTTTTCATACATTAACATTACAAAACTATTACAGAAGACTTAAAACATTATACAAATAAGCACCCAAAGAATGTAAGTGGTCTAGTGCCTTTGGAAAGATAAAAACATGAAAACTGGTACATAGATGAGCTAAATTATCTCCCAATAAGTGTTTATTGGCTATCACCCTTTTTATACACATCAAACATAATACATATCTCCATAACCTAGGGAATGGAAACATAAAAAGAGGTGAGCTCAAATGCTCAATAAGGGTAAAAAAGGGATATATTTAAGAAAAATCATAATAATAAGGTTAATAGAACATGATCATAAAAATATAAGATCCTAAAATTCATATAAAATATCATAAACATGAACCATAACAAAAATTTTGGCAGTTCATAAGACATGAATCAAAAGAAAATAAAGAACATAAGCCATGAAAGCATAATAGAGGAATAAAACATGGAATTGTGGTAGACACATTTGCATATAATATTATTTCCATATTATGCAATGCATAAAACCATAGACCATTTTGGTATTATTTTTTCTCTCCCCATACCATCCTGGTAGTCATGGTTTACTCCCATGGCCATATTGGTAGCATGACTTCACTGGTCATACTATCTTGGTAGTCAGGGTTCACTCCCATGTCCATCTTAGTAACATGACTTCACTCATACCATATTTGTAGTAATGGTTCACTACCATGTCCATATTATTAGTAAATGTTCATTCACAAGATCATCTTAATTTATCTAATGAGATATAAATATTTACCCAACGCATTGGAGGGAGGTATAGGTCTCACCTATCTCATAATAAAATCATACATACATGTGAAGAAAGATCATAAATAAGAATATCATAACCCATGAAATTAAATGGGTATTATAAACATGTAATCATATCATAAAATTTAAAAAAATATAGGTTTCATAATCATTTCATCATAGACATAACCTGTGACAAGAAGCGGGTTTCAAAAGTATATAACCCGGAAAAGAGAAACGAGTTTCATAAACAACATTCCAAAAAAACATAATAAAATTAAAGAAATAATACAAATAGAAACATTGAATAATTTCCTCATAAAATAATTAGTAAAACCAATGGATTTCCTTTTATATGGTAATTAATTTTGAATGATATTTTAAAAACATTTGTTGAGGAAAATATTTTTTCTGTATTTAAAAGGACTTTTTAAAACATAAAACCTTTTAAAAGATTTTTTATTTGAAAAAATATTTCAAAACTTATAAAGGATGAATTTAAAACCATAAAACATTTTTAAAATCCATTTTCCATGAAAATGAGAAACAAAGATCTTTTGAAAACATTTTGGAAAACATTGTTTTTGAATACAATAGATTTCCGATTGAGGAGAGAGACAATAAAATTTTACATAAAAACGTTATATGAAGTACCAAAGAGTGGTAAATGGTAATCATACATGTATTTATCTTGAATAAACATTGTATAAGTACACTCATGAGTTTTCTTGAGAGATGGATAACAATATATCATAAAAGGGAGTATAAAAAACAATATTGAAAAGTGAGGAGATTGTCTCAATAAACTCTTATAACTTGGGATCATACTTTATATTTTAGAAAAGAAAATTAAATAAAGCTTAAAATATCATTAAATTAAGTAAGTTCGTGATATAAAATGTAAAATGGAATAATATACATCTCATAAAGGAATTTTGGTGCATAAAAAAACTAGAGTCTCAAAGAAGGAACATTGAGAAAAAACAATTTTACAAATTTGGTATCTTTTGAAACAAACTCCACATGAAAGAAGGATCCTAAAATAGATATGTTAATACCCATAAATTTAACTATAATATGCATGCAGTAAAATAGTGGTATTTATATACACCATATAAAAGGAAAGAGTTTCGAACATAGCATGTATCTCTCGGAAATAAAAAGTGAGATGAAATCCCCTTACCTCGTGTCTTGACTCTCATCATACTCATTTAAATCACCTGTATAATAAATATTAATTTATTATAAAACTTTTATTGAACCATTTTATTATATCTAATACCATATATGGTTTTATTTCAATCTTATATTACCAACTTGTTAACTATCTTATGTTAATGTTTTACTTCAAATAATATTTGCTTTGTTCGTCGCATGTGTCTTCATTTGTTATATAGTAGGTATTTATACTTATATTATGATTATAGAATGTAAAACATGATATAAATATAATTTATATCTATAATATATGTATTATAATAATTTATGGAATATATAATTATAAAATGTAAT
Source organism: Viscum album (assembly GCA_963277665.1). Classification (NCBI taxonomy): domain Eukaryota; kingdom Viridiplantae; phylum Streptophyta; class Magnoliopsida; order Santalales; family Viscaceae; genus Viscum; species Viscum album. The sequence continues at coordinate 825,517,857 of OY728164.1, forward strand.
ACACCGTTCCGGGAGATGGTAAGTCGTACGTACACATGAACACTGTTTCCGTTTTTATTGTCCTATTGAAAGAAATACAAAAAATGAAATACATGTATATATGTATATAATATCATTAAAGTATAATTATATTTATATATCTAAATAAAATATGTTTACTAAATCCATCATCAATACATTTCATGCAGTGTATGAATGAATCACATCACTTTGAGGGGGCGACAGTCCACACTTCCTCAAACAAAATTTTTATAATGACACCAAATGGAAAGTAAAAAAGATATGTGTTTTAAGAAGAATAAATAATATTCAAAAATAATAAATATAATATATAATATATTTAAATAGTGTTTCCAGCATAATTTCATCCATTAGAGGCGGTAATTAAGATTTAACAATCATAATTTTTGGGGGCAGATGTTCACTGTAAACATAATCAGTATGTTCGTTACCCATTAGATTTAGGTGTGTGTAATTGTAGGTCAAAATATTAGAATAAAAAAATCATAGTATATCTATCATAATTATTTATTTATAAAATCATAAAATAGATAGAGTATAGGGTGCAAACGAAGAAAATAAAAGAAAGGATCTTGAGAGAAGATATTTCCTCTTAATCATGAAACTCCTTTTGGTTTGTTCCAAAAGGCTATGTTGGGTTGCCTTATTCAAAAGTTAATGATTATAAGAGTATGAGAGAGATTTTGGAAAGTTTATTGGTCAGATATGGTGCTATCCTAAGTGGTTTGATAGGTGTGAAGAAGAGGGATATGTGGTGGCCTTTTATAGGGACGGGATTGAACTCACTCGGTATTTTTGAAAATAAGTTCAGAGAACCAAAGTGTTTACCTAAACATTGTTATAAAAACAAAACAATAGTAAATAATGGAAGGTTTAGGGACAATTAAAAGACATTAAATGGGAATTGGACATGTTTTAATGTATTTTTGGGTCTTAAATTTATGGTTTAATCTTTAGTTAAATTCAGTTTTATCTTAATCGATGTAATTAATTTTAATTATTTTCAATAATTTTTTTGTTAAAAACTAAGTTGAAATTATTATAATTTATAATTTATTCTTATTAAAAATATGGAATCATTTTTTCCCAATTCAAATCATTTAAGCGGTAGAAATTAATTTAAAATTAATACCGCAGTCGAGTCCACAATGCGGGGTTATAAAGTAAAAATGCTCAAAAGTTTGCTATGTTTTTATAACCAATTTCAATGTGAAAATGGTTCCAATTACAAAAATTGGATTCATTGATAGAAATATAATATAATTATTATTTTAAAAAAAATTAAATTTTAATTTAACTTTATAAATAAATTAGATGAAGATAAGTTTTGAATTAAAATCTGGTATTTTTCACCATTCATCCAAAAATGATGTTTCTTAGAAAAATACCAAAATTTCAACCTAATATAATTTAAAAATTCTAAATTAAAAAATGAAGTTTATTTCGAAAAATTAAATTTCTAAATTTATCTAAAATTAATTTCATTATTTTTCATACAAGGATAATAAAATTGGTTCATTTGGGAAAATGGTATTTTTAAACACAAAATGAAATTACCAAAAATCATATCTATCATTTTTAATATGTTTTATTTATATAAAAAAAATTATAAATTGTATTTTAAAATTAGTGATTACTTTTTATATTACTATGTTTAATGACAAGGTTATAGTTATATCATTTAAATAATTATTATAATAAAATGATGATTTATAGAAACCTCGATGTTCCGTGTAACATATGCCATGTTGATGTTTCATGTAACGTACAAAAATTTCATGTTTCATTTGAAAGGAATTTTTGACTTATTAAACAGCAAGAAATAAATTAAAATTTAATTTATTTGAAAAAATAATCCATAAAAACTCGGGGGGTTACACATGATGAATGGGAGACCTCTCAACAGTGTTTTCCTTTTTATATTTATAATAATTACACTCCTCCTCCATTATAAAAAGGAACAACCCCTCATACTTATTCAAATATTTCATGCCATTTTTTCCATAAAAAATATTCCCACATAATATCCCAATATAACTACCCTCATCCTGTAAGCCGCATCTTGGGAAAAAATAAAACCAAGGAAGAATTTTGGAACAAACCAAAAGGAGTTACCTCGATAAGAGGTAACATTATTCATTGATCTCTTTTGTTTCATTTAATCATACACCCCTTAATTTATTTATATTATTCTTATATAATAACCACATTATATTTAATATAATGAGATGTGTTTTATGCTAAGAGTTATACCTACACTTAACACAAATCCATAAAGTGGGATACATAATCATTGTTTCTGTGTATGATGGACTACCGCCTCATGAAAAAAATATCATTTATTATTAAATTTACAACCTTTTAGTGATGAAATAATGATTTATTTATAGTTTATTAATGATATTTTTTATATTTAATGTTATTTTATGCTCATTTAATTCTTATGTAACTCATACCTTCATGCATTCTATTTTGTGGGAATATGATAACATTACTTGTGGATGTTTGGTCTATTTCCTCCTCAAAGAGATTTCATTCGTTCAGGCTATACGTAAAATGTATTAAAGAAGATTTTAATAAATTTATGTGTAATATATGACATAAAAAGGATATTTTAATGATAATATACCTCTATATGTTTCACTTAATATTTAAATATGATAATGAAATGGAAGTAGCTTCTATTTGTACGCACAACCTACTGTCTTAATGAAAAGTGTATTTCATTTATTATCTCCAAATTTTATGGATTATTATAAATAATATATACTGAACATATATTATTTTTATATCATTTTTTAAATTTGAGATATGATTAAATCATTGTCAAATTAATAGGTAAAAAAATAAAAGGTCAAAACATATTCGAAAAAATAAGCAATTAACACATGTAACAGTAAAGATAATGAAAGATTGTTAACGAAGAGGTAATAAGATATTATAAGAATTTGATATAAGATATTATAAACATTATAAATTTTTTTATAATTTATTAAAATGTTTAAAACCCTTATACAAGAGGTTTAGGGATGTTCACCCAAAAAGAAACACAAAGTAAAATATTTTCATCTCTGTTTTTACATCTATGAGATAAATGTCATTTCCAACCCTTACTTATTTTATGTTGTGTATCTACAAAAAATTTTGATATATTATATCACTAATTATTTTATCTAAATTGTACTAAATTTATATATTTGATGATTATTTCTATTGGTGATTTTGATTCAAAACTTACTCAAGTATTAAGGGGTTTCGTCTCAATTTACATTCCATTAATACATATTTGTTATTATGAACCAATTAACTTTGATGTGGTGCACATATTGACCATTTGTAAATTAATCTCAAGAAACAATCCTATTTCATGATTTTTTATACTTTTAATTATCCTATTCATAGGGTTTTGACTTGAAATTTTTAATGTGGAAAAAGTTATCTTTTCTATCTAATTTTATTTTGTGGTTGTTAACATTATATTGAAACAATCACTTCATTATGTTAATATTTAGTCTACATTAAATTTATCATAAATATCAATATTTTCATGGAATGGATATTATTATTTCTTAAATTGTATACCATTTTTACATATGGTTCTCACATTGATAGTTATTTGATTAAGTGTGGAATTATTGATAATCCATATCTTTTATTCAATACCTATATCTGATACGACATATTTTTTATGATTTAGTTTATTATTTCAGTATATTAGGAATGATTTTTACATTAATTGTATGGGTTTGGGACTAGTTAATACAATCCCATTGATTTATCAGTAGTATCATGAGACACATAATTTGTCCAAATCAGGGTTGTTTAAACTATATTGAGAATAAATTTTGATGGTAAAGGTTTCAAGTTCATGGGAAACACGACATCCAATAATCAAGTATTTAATTTATTTATAATTAAATTATTATTATTATTACCCATTATATTTATTATTTAACATTACTTATGGATGTATTTCATTCTCACATTATTGATTAAATGGTAGGTGTTGGGGTTTTTTAAATTCTATATTGATTATGCCTTATACAGTTATTTGAGTGGCATGTGTTCTCAATTATATACCATGAAATGTTCATTATTATTATTGATTCTTTATTTCTTCTGTAGTATATACACCTAATAAGAATTTGAGATCACCCTTATTTAATTTTCATTTCTCCATGTTATGAAGAGGAATACTTTGAATGAGTTTCAAGGGTGTCGAGATTTTATTTTAATTATGTTATATTTCATATTTTCTAATGTATTATGGGTATCATGAATGTAATATGGTTTTCCAAAACTGTTAAAATTTTCGATACTTTTGGATTTTAATATTTTATCTATGATAATGTAATAAAATAATATATCATCTCTAGGATTATGGGGTCAGAGCGTTATGGATGAGCTTGATCCATAATGGGAAATATGTGCATCCTAATCGATTATAAGAAATACGTGAATCCTAATGAAAAATGGGACGAAGGAGAAACAGGTGCGTCCTTATGGTCATGTCATGCTTATAAACATCCCTTTTTTACCCCTACATAGCATCTAAGATCACCCCTTTATTTTGTTTCCTTTCCCTAGGTTATGAAAAATGGTTTTATGTGGGAGTAATAAATTTTTTTTATTGAAGGGATATTTTAAATATCTTTCACAAAGTTAGAATATTCACTTATATGTTTCCAAATAAACTAAACTATTACGGTCCTCGAGCATGTAATTTAATAACGTGTTTAATATTTTCTAAATTGATGAAATATACATGTATATTAAGCCTAGGTCACTATAGTTGGTATCAAATGAATGATTTAGTCAACCATTGTAAAATAGGGTGGTAAAACTTTAGTGAGATCCCTATGTATATTTCAATGTATATTGTTAGGTATGTATCGTAGGATAATACTAAGGTGTCATAGATCTGAAATATTGTGCCATAATTTATCATCCTATAAGTTATTTTAATAACTATGTGATTTTCTACCATGATAATTGTTTATCAAATTATGATTTCTAGTTTAAGTCAATGTTGGGAACCATAATGAATTTGGTTAAAATTGAATGTGGTGGAAAATTTACAAGTGAGAAATCAAATGGGATGATCACTGGAGTGAAGTATTTCATGATCATGTTTAATAAGTTTTCATGGAACATGATTAAAAACATGTTCCTTATTCAACTCTTGGTCTCATTAAAGAATATAAGGAATGAGTTCACTAAAAATTCTGTTAATAGAGGGCATGTAGAAAAAAAATATTCAATTTCATTTATGTTGAGAATGTGGGAAAAAGAAACCAAGTGAAAATATTAGGGTAACGAGAGTATGTTTTTTACTGTGGAAAATAAGGACACAAAAAAGTATCTAGAAAGGAAAAATTAAAATTTGAGTTCACTCAAGGGATGGATATATTTTCCTCTCTAAGGTATTATCAAAATTTTAATGTTTTATGTGTGGAAGGAATGGGAATTATGAAAATAGATTTATTTAGAGGGAAGATCCCAAAGAGAATTATCAAGGTGGTATAAGTAATGATTATATTATTCATAATGATAATAATACATATATAATGTGAAAGGAAATTGGTATTAATTAATATAATTATGTAGCCTTATTAATGGATTAAAGATGAAGTAGAATAAGAGAAGTGTTTATGTATTTGGATTCAAGAATTAGGAATTATAAAATATATAAGGATTATTCAGTGTATGTTTTTCACTATGTATTTTTCATGAATATGTTGAATGGTTCTAATAGCCTAGAAAAGTTATTTAATGGAAAGGATGAATTTTTACTAAGATAATATAACACTTAAAATGTTACTAATATTGAGATAATAATTTTTGGAGAAATATATGTAGCATATGAATTAGTAAACTAGACAATACTTATTACCTCAGAATAGATAAAGGATTTTTTTTGAAAAAGTAGTTTTCACTATCATAGATAGAGTTTAAAAAAATTTATTCTTTAAAGAATATATCCAATAAACTTTGGAATAAATAAATATAAATGTTTTTTATAAGCATTTTTATTAAAATGTTTCCAGAGAATACATGATTAATGTATTCACATGTTTGGTATGTGAAAAACAAGAGTAACTTTATAATATTTAAGGGATCAATGCTAAGTTGTTTTAAGAAATTTATTGAATTTATTAATAATGTTATAAACTTTTAACTTTAATAAGGGTCACATGGTTAAATATTTGTGGAATGGGTTAAGTTAGAATTCAAGATAGGTTTTAGATATTTATGTATTATCTTAAAATATAAGGATTTATGCATATTGGATAACTTTTACTAAACTTTTTACTATGATGGTTACTAAAGAAAAATGGAATAACTTATTGTTCTACCTCATTATTTGTTAGTACTTCAAGAATGAAAAATTCACCTTCATTTCATGGAGTAAGTGATGAAGTGGAAATTGAACGAGTCACAAAAAAGTGTCTAGATATCTGGAAATCATGTAAGTATATCTTTAAATGAAATTTTTTCAAATTTAGGTAAAAGTGTCTTGAAATAAAATGTTTTCATGTTATCATCATTTTTTATGACATCAATGACTTTTTTATAGCATATTTGTGTTATGGATTTGTGATTATTAACATTCTACCAATCATGTTCTCTATAATACTCCATTATAACATGATTGTTAGATTTCTCTTCCATGTCAATGTTCTCACTCACCACCTATGTTATCTTATGTGAAAACCATTTTATGAGATACTTTCGGCAACTATTATATTGATATATTTATTTTTTTGAAGAAAGATTTAGTATTCAATTTTATGAAGTGTGTTTTTATGAATGAAACATAAATGCATTAAACCATTAACAACCTAGAAAACGTTTGAGGGTGAAATTAATTTTAAGGGGGAAGAATGTAATAACTAAATATTTTGTAATTTTTTTTGAATTAATATAATCTTTTTATATTTTAAATTTCATAAAACACCGAATATACCTTTTTTTCTCACATTATATTCAACACCACATTAATCTTGCACTATATGCATCACTTAGATTAACTTTTGGTAAAAACAACATGATCTTGGTCTTATGTTAAGAACAATGATGAGTTACTTCAATAGTATGTGTGACACGAAAGTATGAGTTTTACCAAACAACATTATACTATTAATATTGTTATTAAAATTTTAATATACTTACCACCTACCTATTTGAATGGATGTTAAAAATAAAATACACTAATGTGTGAAAATATTATTTACATGTGTATATAAAATTATTCCTTTTGTTATAAATTAGTTAGAAATGAAAGTAATTACTATTTTAATGTAATGATATTTCTATTCTAAGAAAACTATTTTCCTATATCAAGGCTAATTTGAATCTCAATTAATTCAATAAACCACATTTGATGATTTTTAGGATAAAATTTATATATTCTATATTCAATCAATATTTTTGATACTTATCCATCATATTTGATGGGAACAAGATAAAAATTAATCCAATTATATGAATAAAAACTGGTATTTTTCTAAAAAGTAATTTTACCACCTTTTAATGAACAACCTATTATAAATATAATTTTGATACATTTATATTTTTTATTTTAAAAATTAAAAATTATTTTTGAAATTAAAATATAAAAATATACTTTGCCTGAATTTTTTATATTTTTCATCGAGGTTTCATGGTTTGATGAATAGTGAAAAAACATTGAATTTTAATTAAAAACTAATTTTTATATAATTTATTTATGTATTGATAAATTAAATCATAAAAAGTATTTAAGAGATATTAAGATCAATTATACCTGAATCAATATAATGTATGGCATTGGAACCAATTACATATTGAAATTATGTCACATCTATGATTATTTTTTGAGGTATTATTTTGTTTATATTTAGTCTTGCGATAGTCCTTGGGTTTCCCCTTGTGTTTTTGAATAAAAGTTGAGATTTTGGGATTGAAAATAGGTGGTGCATGGTTGGTTCACAGATATGAGAAGCTGTGTTCTCTCATCCAGTTAAGAATGCAACCAATTTTTATTTTGGATAGTTGTGACCGCATGGTTGGTGCACGATTTTGAAAACCATATGGGCTAACCGTGTGGCTGTTCTTATTAGATAGTGAAGAAAACCATATTGCTGTATAGTTTGAAAACCCATATGGTAAAACCCTGTGACTTTTCTAGGTCATTAAAATGTGAAAAATTATATTTATACGCTCTTTAATTTTACCACTAATTCGCCTCCCATTTTCCACATTTGGGATTTGCAGCCATGGAAGCCTCCGCCAAGCTTTCTTGAACCTTTTTATCTTCAATACATTTGTAGTTTTTGTATGGAAACTTCCAGTAATTTTTAAGTAATCATATTTTCTCTTGATTTATCCCTCTTTATAGGTTTTCTCCTCCACCTTTATTGATTTCTTATTTTCTAGTGGGTTATTTGACCTAAAGAGGGTTTGATATTGTGTTGTTGGGAGAAATATTGATGTTTTTTTCAATATTTCCATTTATAGGGTCTTGTGGTGGTGCAGTTGTGGTTTTCCACTTATTTTTAGAATTTTCCAAGTGTTGGGTAGGTGTTTTAATGCTTTTAAATTATTGGGTGATTTTGATAAAGTTTCTTGGTTGTTTAAATGTGTTCTATGAACTATTTTTGTGGTGAAAAAATATGTTTTGGATAGGTTTTGATATTCTCATGTGATAAAAATGGGTTTTCTATAGAAAAATGGTTATGTTACAAGTTTTATTTCTTGTGTTGTTTCATAAATATGTTTTATACCTTATGTATGAGGTGATAAATGTGTTTTTAAATATAATTAATGGTGAAAATGCATTGAAAGGGAAATTTTATAGAGAAATGGGGTTTTTTTCTTATTAGCTTATTTGTTGGCCACCTTTAATGGATCCATGACTTATGAATGTGATGTAAAGAATGATATAAAATTGACTTGTTGTTAGTATGAATTTAAAAGGGTCTTTTCACCTATAAATTATTGAGTTTCATCTGTAGTGTTTTCCAATGGGTTTCATAAAATTTTAAAGTTGTATGGAATGTATTTACAAATGGTTTTGGTGTAAATATGAAATAAAAAGTGGTTTTGTTATGTAAAATGGGAGTTTTGATGTGGATTTTGATCATTGGACTGATCAGAAAATGAAAAATTTGTTATTTACATGTGTGCTTATGGTTTCTGACCGTGCTATCGTAACACGTCAAATTGATTATGTTTTTGAGGATGATATATAGTCTAGGGTAGAGCCTAGGTCGTCTCTCAAGGAGCGTTGGTAGGTTTAGAGTGTGTGTTCTAATAAAAGGGACTAAAAGGGTGGTATTTTTGAAAACGGTTTAAAGAAAATGAATTGATTTAAAGAGTTTAATAATTGAAAAATAAAAGAGGTGTTTTACAATTATGTGATAAAGGAGATCATTTCAATTTCACTACACAACTTGGATAGTTCATTGTTCTGAAAATATTGACCTGGTGTTGTTCAATTCTTTGGTTGAGGGTTGTCAAGATCTTGATTCCCCTCTTGCCTCTTAAAATGTTGCACAATGCACCAAACCTTGACAAAACATTCATGTTGTCAAGGTTTGGATCTCAATAACAGAGTTAAGGCTACCAAAACATACTGAAATCTTATGTATGTGTGATATTAATAGGGTTCATGTCTTGTCCTATCGGAACAAACCAAGATCCCCACTTGAAATCTCAACCCAATCGGTGTTGAGATAAAAAGTGTTTCACTTAAATTTAACCACACAAATGAATTCATAAGAGAAGAGCATAGAGATTAATCATAAGTGAAATATTTAACACAAAAATTATACAAAACCAGTGGAAGAACAAGTACTGGAACTCCCTCCCATGTAATTGTAGCTCCCTCGAAATGATCGCCCAACGTTTAGCTCGCCATCGTGAGGAGGAGGAGGCTCGGGTGAAACTCATTCTTCATCTTTGATCCCCCTATGAGAATAGGGGACTATAGAACATCTTTGATGATGAGATTACTCCCTTGGGTCTCCAAAATACTAGAGCTTTTCTTCCTAGTAGAACTTCCAAATGAGGAGCTCAAGGTTCCCTTTTATAGGAAATGTGGGAGGTGGTTTTGGGCACACAGATTTACTAAAACCGCTTGGAACATTGTTTTAGCCTAACAGACAGTCTTAATACGCTTTGTGGAAAAATAAAAGGTTGTATCCCCACGTCTTGACTATCTCCACCGAAATTTTGACATCATTTTAAAAAGTGGAGCGCGAGATATGGACAGATCACTGCACACAACTTTTGACCACGAGCAGATTGGGTGTGCTGGACAGATCAGGTCGGCTGGGCCCTTTAATTGCCGAATCTATCTTGGGTTATTAAATCAAAGTTGTAGAAAAATTAGTTTTGGATAAGGCTGAAATATTTCATCCCATTTTGATGCACGGTGTAGTATCAGAATGCATTTTATTCCACTTAACTTCTTGGATCCTACGCAGTTTGGCACATTTTTCAAGGACTTCATCGTGGGCCCTGCAAATCACCTCCACCTACATTGTAATTTTCAAAACAAGCATAATTTCCCTATTTAACAGTGATAAACACAAAATTATTTAATCAAACATGAAGCACAATTTTATAATATTTTTATAATTTTTATTACAAATTATGTTTAGCACAACGGTGTAAGGGTGGAAATGAAACAGTGAATCGTGGTACGATCACACCTCCACACCTAAACATTTTCACTCCTGGGCAAATTAACATTTATAAAAACTATGCATGTAGATATTCCTAACTTCATGAAGATTTAACATTCTTGAGAAATTAATTTCTGATAGAATTGTGATCAAATCACAAATCACACCGAGGAGTTATTCTCAGTGATCATGGAAAAAGTCATCTAAAAAATTGTATCCAAATGAAATTCAAAGAGACTAATGATACCAATAAAAGAAAGTAATTCAAAAGTTAATCATGTCACCAATTCTCCACGTGTTTGTGTGACAACCATTTCATGCTATTCTTTCCACTTTCTATTAAATAATTATAAGTTATTTTAAAATTAGTCTACTAACTTGATTCTTTCCACCGAACCTACCCTACATCCTTTGCAATCAAATTCCAAGACCCACTCAATTAATCATTCCCCGAAGTAAAACCTAAATCTCCCGACCTAGATATCCCCATATGCTGTACATTTCATCACTCCCCTCAATATTTATTTTTTTTCAAAAGTTGCACTTGGAACAAATGTCACACTCTTATCTCAACCCATGTTTGATGTCCTCACGACACTAATTGTAATAGTTATAACAACATCAAAAGTCGAGAAAGGGTGGTTTTTGACCTGCCCAAAATACAACCCCATTTTTTTGTTTTTTTTTGAGGGTGTACAATAGTCGGATAACAGGTACACACGCGTAGGTCAATCTGATTTGTAATGAAATAGATCAGATAAGGAACAAACGTATGTAAAGATCATTTGGAAAGTAGAGAAAAATTAACCTAACTTATATTTTCCTTCAATAAAGTAAGAAATATTCACACTTCATGGTTGGGTGAAAAAATTTGTGGAGAGATTAAATAAAACAATTTTCCCTTAAATTATTCACAAAAAGGGTACCACTCTTCTCAATGGATTAAAATTGATACAACCATTCATATCATCGACCAACAACCAATTTTAAAGAGAAATTCACACCACAATATTGAATTCATGATGAAATGCACATTTCATCAGAATTTTTTTTGAATGTTAAAACAACTTGAAAATGGGAAATTCCTCATGTATTTTCAATAAATTCAATGATAAAACGGGCATCATTTTCCATGATAAATTATGCATAAAAAAATATCATTTTAGCACAGAAGTGAGGGGGGGAAATAGGGGGGAAAGTGAAAATACCATGCAACAAGAGAAAAAAGAGAACAAATAAGAGAGATAATGAACAATTCCTAACAAATATAGGGATGTACCCATGAGGGGGGGGGGAAGTAACAATACCATGCAACAAGTGAAAAAGAGATGAAGAAGGAAAGATAATAAAAAATTCCTAACTAACCCAAGAATGTACCCATCCACCCACACCTATAGAATGCAGTGTCCTCGCTGTAATAAAAGAGACTGTGGGAAGGAAGGATAAATCCTGGTGAGTGTTGTTCATAGACCGCTTCATGAACATGGAGTTCCTCCATTGGGGACTCCGGAATGGATTCATGGAAGTGCTTCAACCGCTGCCCATTGACAGTGAAGGTTTTCTTGTTGTCTTTATTTTGAAACTGGACAACAAAAAATGGAGAGACATTAGTAACAATGTAAGGTCCAAACCAACGGGAACGAAGCTTACGAGGGTGCAACTTCAGCCTTGCATTGTACAGGAGGACCTTCTACCCGATGTGGAATTGACGATGAAGGATGAGATGGTCGTGGGCAGCCTTGGTTAGCTCCTTATAAATCCGGGAGTTCTCATATGAATCTCTTCTCATTTCCTCCAACTCCTGAATCTGCAACTTCCTTTGAATACCTGCACCAGAAAGATTGTAATTGAATTGTTTAATGGCCCAGTAGGCCCGGTGCTCTACCTCAACAAGGACGTGATAACTCTTCCCAAAAACTAGCCGATATGGTGACATGCCAATTGGAGTTTTGAATGCAGTACAGTAAGACCATAATGAATCATCGAGTCTAAGACTCCAGCCTTTTCTGTTTGGATGAACCATTTTCTCAAGAATCTGTTTTACCTCTCTATTTGACACTTCGTCTTGACCATTTTTTTGTGGGTGATAAGCAGTAGACACTCGATGCCCAACCCCATACCTGTGCAAAAGTGATTTTATTATGCGGTTGCAGAAATGAGAACCCGGATCACTGATGATAAACCTAGGTAATCCAAACCTATAAAATATTTGGGTTCTCAAAAATTCCAAAACTGTCTTGGAATCATCTGTCCTCATGGGTCGTGCCTCTACCCACTATGAAACATAATCCACTTCTAGAATAATGTAAAGGTTCCCAAATGAATTGGGGAATGGTCCCATAAAGTCAATGCCCCAAACATCAAAAATGTCATGAAAGAGAAAGGGTAGTTAGGGAATCTCATTTCTTTTAGAGACATTCCCCATTCTTTGACAGTGAGGAAAAGATTGAAAGAATTCATGGGCATCCCTAAAAAATGTGGGCCAAAAGAGACCAGAATCTAAGACCTTGCGAGCAGTCCGTTGGGGACCAAAGTGGCCCCCACAACAAGTGTTTGGCAGAACCTAAGGAAAGACTGAAACTCACTATCGGGAACACAACACCTAATAACTTGATCACTACATGTGAACCATAGGTAGGGGTCATCCCAAATATACCAACGAGACTCATGTTTTAGACGGTTGGCCTGGTTTTTGGTGAAATCAGCAGGAATGCAAGACACTGCCAAATAATTTACAATTTCAGCCTACCAAGGAATATCATCTTGCACTCGGTACAATTGCTCATTAGGAAAAAATTCATTTATGAAAATATATGGGGATGATTCAATGTCCGTGGATGGGAGAATCCTACTGATATGGTCAGCAACCACATTCCCTACTACTTTTTTATCACTAATTTCTAGATCAAATTCCTGAAGGAGGAGCATCCAGCAAATGAGACATGGTTTGGCTTCCGGTTTCTTAAAGAGATACCAGAGGGCTGCATGGTCTGAGAACACAATGGTTTTGGACCCTAGAAGGTATGACCTGAATTTATCGAAGGCAAACACAATGGAAAGAAATTATTTTTCAGTTGGGCTATAGTTTCCTTGGGCAGGGTCCAGAGTACGTGAGGCATAAGCTATGACATGTGGAGCTCGGTCAACCCTTGGTGATAAGATAGCCCCAAATGCATAGTTAGAGGCATCACACATGAGCTCAAATGGAAAATCCCACTGAGGGGTTTGGATTATCAGGGGTGACGTGAGACTTCATTTTAACTTATTGAAATATTCCTTACATTTGTTATCAAAAACAAATTATTTTTCTTTTTGGAGTAATCGGGAGAGGGGGAGTGCAATTTTACTAAAGTCACAAATGAAATGACGATAAAATCCAGCATGACCTAGGAAAGAACGCACATCCTGAACATTTTTAGGTAATGGTAGGGAGGAAATGATATCTACTTTTGATTTGTCCACTTGGATACCTTCCCCAGAAATGACATGCCCCAAAACTATTCCTTGTCGCACCATGAAATGGCATTTCTCATAATTTAATATGAGATTATGTTCAATACAGCGATGTAGGACAGAATCAAGACTACTCAAACATTCATCAAAAGAGTATCCATAAATAGTAAAATCATCCATAGAAACCTCCATGAAATTCTCCAGGTAATCTGGAAAAATACTAACCGTACATCGTTGGAAAGTACTTGGAGCATTGCACAGACCAAATGGCATCCTTCTATAAGCAAATGTACCAAAGGGGAAAGTAAAAGTTGTCTTTTCCTGATCCTCAGGGGCAATATAGATATGAAAGTATCCAGAATACCCATCAAGGAAACAGTAATGGGACTTCCCTACTAGCCTCTCTAGCATCTGGTCAATGAATGTCAATGGAAAATCGTCCTTCCTAGTGTGTTGGTTTAGTCGGCGATAGTCTATACAGACACGCCAACTATTCTGCACACGAGTTGGAACCAATTCATAGTTTTCATTTTTAACTCCAATAAGGCCAGTTTTTTTAGGAACTACTTGAACGGGACTGACCCATTGGCTGTCAGAGATAGGGTAAATGATTCCAGCAGCCAACAATTATGTTACTTCTTTTTTAACAACATCAAGTAGCTTTGGGTTCAGTCGACGTTGTGACTGCCTCACTGGTTTAGCCTCATCATTTAATAAAATATGATGTGTACAAATTGATGGGCTAATGCCAGGAATGTCAGCAAGTGTCCATCCCAATTCTTGTTTATACTTCCTCAAAAGATCAAGCAGTCGCAATTCATGCTCAGGAGGGAGTGAACTAGCAATGATGACGGGCAACTTTTTTCCATTCTTAAGATATGAGTATTTTAAATCTTGAGGCAGTTGTTTCAGTTCCAATTCTGGGGGATTTCGGATTGACGGAAGTGTGTGTGAAAGTGAGAAGTCACTGATCTCATCTAACTACTTAATGGTAACATCCTCAGATGAGGAATGAGCTTTTACAAGCTTAGCAGTATATTCGATGGTCATGTGATCCTCTATGTTCATGAAATCATCAATTAACAAACATGTATGGCATTTATCTCGACTGCTACAACAATCAATTCAAGATTCATTACCTAAAATTTCAATCAATGATGAAAACTCAGAAAGGGGATAATGTGAATGAAAATATGTTGTTTCAGGGGAAGGGAGAACATCAATTGAATTGACAGAGAGAGAGGAGTGTTCTTCTGAGGGGTGCTTCATGGAATCAAGGATATTGATGTGGAAAGTATTACCACCAAAATCCATAGATAATGTACCATTATGGACATTAATTATGGTTTTGGCGGTTTTCAAGAAAGGTATCCCCAATATAATTAGGGCATGTCCATTCATCCTATCATATTCCATTTTAAGCACGTAAAAATCAGGAGGAAAAATTAAATTTTGCACCCTCACAAGAACATCCTCTAACACACCAGAGGGGTGTGTTGTAATCCGATTTTATAGCTGAACGACAATACCACTGGGCTTCAGTTCACCGACCTACAATGAAGAGTAAATAGAGTGAGGCATCACATTAATAGAAGCACCCAAATCAGGCATAGCGTTGGAACATTAATACTCCCCTATGGTGCACGAAATCGAGAATGTCCCAGGATGATTGCACTTGGTAGGAAGTGATGGATCTATCAATGCTGAAACATTCCTCCCCATGATCACCTTCTCATCACCAAAAATCCTCCTTCGATGTGTACACATCTCCTTCAGAAATGTGGCATATCTTGGAATTTGCTTCACAACATCAATCAAAGGAAAGTTAACCTGTACTTTCTTGAAAGTTTCCAAGATTTCTTTATCAAGTTCAGTTTCTTTTTGTTTCCTAGATTGGGTAGCCCTTTGAGGAAATGGAAGAGGAATGGTTGGGATAGGTGGCTCATCAACATCCATAGTCTTTCCTTTGGAAGGGCTTCTCTCAGGAAAAGGGTTTTCTTCTCTTGGACCATTTTTAGCAGTCAGGATGGTGGTTTACTTTGGATGGGAGGACTCTAATGGAGGGGGAATTTGGCTTTTTAGTTGTGTCCCACTCCTAAGGGTGATGACACTAACATTTACTTTATCCCTAGGGTTTACTACTGGTTGAGAAAGTAGTTTACCCAACCCATGACTTTGGATTTCCCCCACCGAGTTGGAAAGCTGGCCCAGTTGGGTCATTAGGTCTTGTATGGCTGCTTGGGTGGTTTGTTGGAATTGGATATTATTGGCAGCCATTTGCTTCATCATATCTTCTAGGATAGGCTTGGTTTTTGGAGGGGGTGGTTGGAATGGCCTTTGGGGTGGTTAAGGATTTCTAGGTGGTGATGGATGACTACTCTGACCCTGTTGGTTCCATTACTGTTGAGGTTGGCTTGAATACCCCCCTTGCCTATAGGCTTGGTTGTCCTTCCACCCTTGGTTGGATGGATAATATGGTTCTTGCCTAAAGTTTTAGTTAAAGGGGTGTCCTAGAAATATTTCCTCACAACTCTTATAATTTTCTCTCAATTGAAGACATTTTTCAGAATAGTGGGTGTCAGAAGAGCAGATTTCACAATGGATGGGAGGAGGAGATTGATATTTCCCTTGGGAGAGAGCAAGTTGTCGTAGAAGGGCACTTACCTCTTCAAACTTTGTGTCCACCTTCTTCTCAAACTCAGTACTTTTCACCTCATGGACACCTCGAATGGGAACACTGGACCGTGTACCGAATTCTTGAGTGTTCTGTGACATGTTCTCAATGATGGTTCTTGCAGAAATTGGGGTCTTATCTACTAATGCACCACCTACAGTAGCATCAATCATATTTTGATCAATAGGAATCAAACCTTCATAAAAATATTGAATTAAAAGTTGATCACTTATTTGGTGGTGTGGGAAACTTGAACATAACATTTTAAAGTGTTCACAGTATTCATGTAATGTTTCCCCTTGAGATTGTATTATACCACATATTTCGTTCCTTATAGTTGTAGTTCGAGAGGCGGGGAAGTATTTTTCAAGAAAAAGGTGTTTCATGTCTGCCCAATCCCTAATTGGTGAATTGACATAGTATAACCAATCTTTTGCAGTGTCTTCTAATGAAAATGGGAATTCCCTAAGCTTCACTTGTTCTTCATCCACATTAGAAGGTTTTAAGGTTGAACACACAGTATGAAATTCTTTTAAGTGCTTATGAGGTTCTTCTCCAGGAAATCCATGAAATCTTGGTAATAAATGGAATAGACTGGATTTTAGTTCAAAATTAGGTGCATCGCCTTGAATTTGAATGTAAGTGGGTTGGATATCAACATCAGGCGAGGTTAATTAATTTCATGTTCGATTATTTTCAGCCATGTTATTGAAGATTATTTCAGGTTCTAATTTGGTTCCATAAGAAGATGGGTTTATAAGAGTCTCGAGTGGTGTGTCCTCCTTCAAAATGGGGTCTTGTGCGTCTCGGTGTCTCTGATGTAGGATCCTCTTCGGTTCGGGTTCGAAAGGTGGTAAGTCTCCCGAAGTAGAATGCGTCATGAACAGAACCTACACAAGATATGGATCAGAACACAAGAATAAATTAAAAGGTAGAAAAAAAAACAAATATTCACAAAATTTACAACTACTTTATCAACAACACGCACTAAAAACCAAAGCGCTCCCCGGAAACGATGCCAAAATTTGACCGTGCTGTCGTAACACATCAAATTGATTATGTTTTTGAGGATGATATATAGTCTAGGGCAGACCCTAGGTAGTCTCTCAAGGAGCGTTGGTAGGTTTAGAGTGTGTGTTCTTAAAAAAAGGGACTAAAAGGAGGGTATTTTTGAAAACAGTTTAATGAAAATGAATTGATTTAAATAGTTTAATAATTGAAAAATAAAAGAGGTGTTTTAGAATTATGTGATAAAGGAGATCATTTCAATTTCACTACACAACTTGGATAGTTCATTGTTCTGGAAATATTGACATGGTTTTGTTCAATTCCTTGGTTGAGGGTTGTCAAGATCTTGATTCCCCTCTTGCCTCTTAAAATGTTGCACAAAGCACCAACCCTTGAAAAAACAATTGTGTTGTCAAGGTTTGGATCTCAATAACAGATTTAATGCTACCAAAACATACTGAAGTCTTATGTATGTGTGATATTAATAGGGTTCATGTCTTGTCCTATCAGAACAGACCAATATACCCACTTAAATTCTCAACCCAATCGGTGTTGAGATAAAAAGTGTTTCACTTAAATTAAACCACAAAAATGAGTTAAGAAGAGAATAGCATAGAGATTAATCATAAGTGAAATATTTAACACACAAATTATACAAAACCAGTGGAAGAAAAAGTGTTGGAACTCCTTCACAATTAAGTGTAGCTCCCTCGAAATGATCGCCCACCGTTTAGCTCGCCATCATGAGGAGGAGGCTCGGGAGAAACTCCTTCTTCATCCTTGATACTTCTATGAGGATAGGGGAATCCAAAACTTCTTGGATGATGAGAGTACTCCCTTGGGTCTCCAAAATACCAGAGCTTTTTCTCCTGGTCTAACTTCCAAATGAGGAGCCCAAGGTGCCCTTTTATAGGAAATGTGGGAGGTGGTTTTGGGCACACAGATATACTAAAACCGCTTGGCACATTGTTTTAGCCTAATAGACAGTCTTAAAACGTTTTTTGGAAAACTAAAAAGTTGTATCCCCACGTCTTGACTATCTCCACCGAATTTTTGGCATCATTTCAACAAGTGGAGCGCGAGATATGGACAGATCACTGCACACAACTTTTGACCTCGAGCAGATTGGGTGTGCTGGACAGATCAGGTCGGCTGGGCCCCTTAATGGCCGAATCTATCTTGGGTT
Source organism: Viscum album (assembly GCA_963277665.1). Lineage (NCBI taxonomy): Eukaryota > Viridiplantae > Streptophyta > Magnoliopsida > Santalales > Viscaceae > Viscum > Viscum album. The sequence continues at coordinate 825,536,869 of OY728164.1, forward strand.
ATTAAATTAAAGTTGTAGAAAAATGAGTTTTGGATATGTCCAAAAACTTTAAGCCCATTTGGATGCATGATGTATTATCATAATGAATTTGAGTCCACTGAACTTCTTGGATCCTGCGTAGTTTGGCCCATATTTCAAGGACTTCATCATGGGCCCTCCAAATCACCTCCACCTACATTGTAATTTTCAAAACAAGTATAATTTCCCTATTTAACAGTGATAAACAAAAAATTATTTAATTAAACATGAAGCACAATTTGATAATAATTTTATAATTTTTAATAAAAAATATGTTTAGCACAGCGGTGTAAGGGTGAAAATGAAACAGTGAATCGTGGTATGATTAGTGCCTAACATGTATATGGTAAATTCTTTATTTATGTGATGTGTGAAATGGAATTTTAACACAAAGGTAATCCAAGGTATCTAGGTGGTCTAACTAGAAATAGTACGCTAGTTTATTCGAAAGTGGCTGAGGACCAGATTCATGTATTAGGATTGATAATTACAACACTAACTATATATGTGATAAGACCACAGACCACAACACATTGGTATGTGTTCTTATATACTGGATCATCCATGATAATGAGCTTGGTTTTGGTTTATGATATGAATATCATTATACCTTTGGACATGATCTCCTCTTAAAGATCGTGCATGAGAACACTGTTGTTAGTTTAATTGGAGGATTTTGATCATTTAGGTATGAGGTTCATAGTATCCCACTTATTTTGTATAACCATGTGAATTTTCCCATGGTTCTCCCTCATGGAATGAGGATTATGTGATGTGGTGCTAGACATCAGTATATGGTAAAAATTGTGTACATTTTTATTCAAGCAAGATTATTTTTGGATATTGTGTTCCTTAAAAAGTGTTTCTTATGAATATTTTACATAAAAAACTTTCTTGGAAATATTTCAAATATTCTTATGGAAATGTCCATATTGATTTGTCTTCTAATGTTATATAATTGAATCTCTTATTTTCAATGTTATCCTACTGGGATTTTGATCACACTCTGCATGCACCTTTGCGTGTATGTAAAATTTGTTATGTATAACCCATGTAAAGGAAAAAAGTTTTGTGGTAGTGATGGTGGATATAGTTTCTAGTGTTACAATTATTACTAGTGTTGGTGGTGGTGGATTGGAGGTGAATAACCTATTTTTTGAATAGTGATTTTTGGGATAGTTTTTTTGTTTCATTTCATTTGTAGAAATTTTGGTTTTAGTTAAAGTTGTAAACATGAATCTTAAAATTGGAGTACCTTGTTTGGTTACGATTACCGGTTATTTTTATGTTTATTGTTGTTGTTTTTTCATGTTTATATAAATGGGCGAAATCATTACCAAAATATATTGTTGATACCCAAGAATTAGTTGACAGCCCATGGGAATTGGGAACAACCTTTAGGCCATGCCATAGAATGGATAGGAAGTCCGGTTTGATGGGAATCCATCTTGGTTCATGAAAAAATATTATCATAAGAGGTTATGAATTTTTTGGGTCACGTTATTTGGGGAATGAGTTTGGATAGATCAGAGCTAGGATTGTTGGGGCTTTTAGTCCTAGTTACAGGTGGGGTTGTCTAGAAAACACACCTCTTGACAGGACTTGAGTCACCATGGAATTTTGGAGTTTGGTTTTAGTTATCCTCTATGTGATATGTACAATATGTAGACTATATATGGAATCTAGGTGGGGGTGGAGTGGTTTGGTTGTAGTGTTATTGTGATAGATTTGGTTATGTTTGGTTTAATGAAAGTGTTTGTATTTTGTTGTTGTTGTCGGAAATTTTCAAAATGGTTGTATTAATGATTTTCCTTGTGTTTATTACTTGTTGTAGCAAGATTTGTTCCCTGATACATCTGGTGCGACCCCAAGAAGAGTTCAGAGATATTTCTACCTCACAAATAGATTAGAAATTATTTGAAGTAATGGTTTAGACTATCCATGATTTGGGTCAAGGAGTGGGCACTGATTTTTCTAAGGTTAGAGAAGCTGAATGAGGACCTAGAAAGAAAGAAGCTCAGAAGTTCCAAAAAACAAGGCTTATTCTTCTTTAAGGTATCACAAAACCACAAGTAGAAGCGAAGTGGATTGAGAAGATATAGAGAGTGTTCTATTTTTTGATACTTCCGAGGCATTTTGAGTGAAGTGTGATTCATTCTTGTTGAAAGGTATTTATTGAAAGTGGTGAGACTCAATAGAAAAAGTGGGGGAACCATGATAATATGGGCCAGATTATTTTAAATTCTTTATTCAATGAATTTTATTTCCCTTAGATTTTGGATTTTTCTAGGTCCAGGGAGTTTTTGGAGCATACCCAAGGAGACCAGACCATGGTGGGGTATGCCAACCGTATTGCATATTTAGTTCGGTATGCACCAGAGATCCTTTCTAAAGAGAAGATGAAGGCTAAAAACTTTTATATGGTGTTATGACTAGATATTCAATATTAGGTGTCCTTGTTCAAGTTAAAAACATATGCTGAAGTGGTTGATTATGCAATGATTGTTGAGATTTATTATCGTGAAATGTTTTGTTTCCCTGGATTCGTATTAGTAAGGGTTTAGAGAAATGGAATATCATTTGAGAAGAAGAGGAAGTAGGATATGTATGGTAAGAAGGGAGGTGGTAATTTAGGCTATCCTTTTTAGCTATATTCATCCATGTCTTTCGATCCGGGGTTAGTTATGTTCCATTTGTGTGGGAAATTAAGTAACATGTGTCCATCATGTTCATCTCCACCTAGAACATTTCACCAATAGAAGATTATGGGGAATGTTTTTTGATTTTGTAATGTACTGTTCCCATATCAGAGTGGTGAAATATTTGTAACTCCCAAAGGGATTTTAAATTAGTCAGAACCATCCAAGATAGTGGGTTCTTGGTTCAAGGGTCACGGCCGTAGGTTTGGGTCTTCTTATGGGAAGAGTTGGTTTAGGTCAAAGCCATTGTCTAGTGTTCATTATCAGGCTTAGCCGGAGATGAGGAAACCTCATCCAGTGGATCGATCACCAATGGAAGAAGATAAAATTCATTCAATAGTTCGAGGTATCATTCTTAATGGAACATATTTAGATATTGTTATTTTTGATTTTGGTGCTTTAGTTTATTTTATTTCTTATTGTCTTGGGGATGGTTTAATCTTTCAAACAGATCTTATGCCATATGCGATAAATTTCGTAATTCCTCTTTTTAATAAGTGGGATTAGGGTTTATAATGTCCATATTTTTCACTCTTCGTGTCAGGGTCGAGCTAAAATGTGATTTTATAGTTTTAGAGATCAACCTCTTTTATGTGATCCTTGACATTAATTGGATGGTGCATTTCTAGGAACACATTAATTTCTATCAATGACGAGTATGTTTTATTGAACTTGATGGAAGTGACCAAGTTTTTCAGGGTCAATAGGATCCTGTTTTAGGATGTGTTGGACCTCCACTTCAATAATTGGGAAATCTTGTCTATCATATCTCATCGCTCACATTGGAGGAAGATGATGGTGTTCTTAAGAGTGGACTACCTCCTATGTTGGATGAGTTCCCAGAATTTTTTATATAGGATTTTTCGAGTTTTCCTTCAGAGGGGGATGTGGAGTTCTCTATTGATTTGGAAATGGGGACACAACCGATATCTCCTCCCACATACCATATGACCCCACCGAGTTAAGGTAATTAAAGTTACATATAGACCATTTGGAATCTAGAAGATTATTTTTCCCAAGCATCTCACCTTGGGCCACCCTAGTTTTGTTTGTGAAAAAGGTTGTTGGATCTATCCAGTTGTGCATTGATTACAGGAAGGTGAACAAGGTAAAAATCAAGAAAAAATTTCCTTTTCATCATATTGATTAAAAATATTATCGTATTAAGGGAAAAGGTGGTTTTCAAAGAATGAATTTCATTTTTGATATCACCATGTTAGATTTAGGAAGGAATATGTTTCGAAAATAGCCTTCAAAAGTTGGTATGTCCATTTTGAGTACATGGTCATGCCTTTTAGGCTAAAAAAATTCTCCAATTCTCTTTATGGTGCTTATGAATAGGTTTTTCCACTATTATCTCAATCCCACTATAAATATATTTTTGGATAACATCCTGGTCTAAATCCGAACCAATGAGGAGTATGAGCGACATTTGAGAATTGTGCTAGGCACCCTTCGGGATCATCGTTACTATGAAAATATTTCATAGTGAACCATATAGATCCGAGAATTGATGTTTCTAGGCCATGTGATCTCAGATTAAAGGGTTTTGGTGAATCCAAAAAGGATAAATGTAGTGATTTCATGGAAAAAACAAACAAATGTTTTTGTGATAAGAATTTTTTTTTCATATGTCATGGTATTATAGGTGTTTATTTTTGAGATTTCCACTAGATTGCTTCATCCACGACTAGGCGAACCTAGAAGTGGGTGATGTTTTAATGGATCCCAATGTGATAAATGTAATTCTTGGATATTAATTAGTGGTTGAACACATCCTCTATTTTAATCTTTCGAGAATTCATAAAGGGATATATAGTCTATTGTGATACCTCCGGTATGGGTCTTGTGTGTGTGATAATGCATGATGACCTTGTGGTGGTGGGTTCTCCCCTTTTCTAACCACTAGGAAATAATTACCCAACCCATGACCTAGAATTGGAGGTTGTGATGGATTCCTTGATGATATGGTGTCATTTATTTTTTTTGTCAAAATGTTTGTGGTTTATTCAAATTATATGTTTTTAGCCTATATTTTCCCCTAGAAAGATTTAAATTTAAGGCATGGTCATTGGGTTGAGTTTCTTCAGGGGTTAGATTATAATATGGTCTATACCTTAGGAAAATTATACTTGGTTATAGATTTATTAAGCATGAAATTTCTAGTGAAAGCATTAAAAGAGTCCCATGATGAGTATACATTAATTAATATTTTTGCTCAGATGCATCTCAAGGCGAAGAAACACATTGGAGGTGTATTATTGTCCAATGTGTAGCTAAGAACTTCTATTATAGAGATTTATTTAGTAGGAGAATCAAAGTAATGATCTGTGTTAGTTTTCTTTGTAGCTTCTAAATAGTGGGGATGATCCTTGTAAATGGTCGTTGTCTCCTGAGGGTCTTTTGTGCTTTTGAGGTTGCCTCGTGGTTCCATTATCATTGAAGAACGCGGTGAAGAAATAGATCCACTAGTATTAGTGGATATTTTATCATGGTGATACTAAGATGTACTATGTCATGAATTTATAGTTCTGGTGGATAGGTATGAGGTGAGATGTAGATGGATTTTTATTGTGGTGTTACACATGTCAGCAGTGTAAAGTAGAGTACCAAAGGCCCTCTAGTTTTCTTCAGTCGCTACCCATTCCTACATGGAATTGGGATGATATATTCATGGTTTTTATTATTGTATTATCTAATACACCCTATGGGAGGAAGGCCATTTGGGTAGTGATTTTCCATTTGAACAAATAGTCCCATTTCGTTCCAATCAGGGATTCAACCAAAGTGGATAGTTTGGGTCGGTTGTATGTTTAGGAGGTTATGAGGCTTCGTGGTGTGAAATCAAAAATTATTTGTAATAGGGTCTGTCATTTTAAATCATGGTTTTGGGAAGGTATTCAGAAGACAATGGGGTCACAGTTCATGTTGAGGATGACATACCATCATCAAATAGATGGTTAGATGGAGTGAGCGAATCAGATTTTAGAATAAATGATTTGGGAATGTGTTTTGGATTTCAAAAATTCATGGTATAACCATCTAGGATTGGATGATATTTTGTATAACAATCATTATCAATTATTAATTTAAATGGATCATTTTGAGATTATTTATGGTCAGATCTGTCGGTTTCCCTTGTGTTGGGATGCGGTGCGTGAGACTTTGTTATTGGGACCGAGCCCTGTTCATGAGAATTATTATAAAGTTGTGTTGATTAAACATAGTTTTTGAGAAATTAGATCTATCATAAGTATTATACCTATCAAAGGTTCCAATCATTGGAGTTTATTATGGGTGACTAGGTGTTTCTTAATGTTTCACCGCGCTTGGGTATTCATCATTTGGGTAGAAAAGGAAGTTAACTCTGAGGTATGTTAGACCTTTTGAGATTACCGATAAGATTGGAAAGGTGGAATAAAAGTTATACTTTCACTCTAATTTGATGTCAATCCATGACGTTTTCTATATATCATAGATGAAAACGTATAACCTAGATCTATATCATGTGTTTAATTGGGAAGAGTTGGAATTTGAGTAGGATTTGTTAGTGTTTGAGTATCCATTTTAGATTGTGGATTATTAGGAGAAATTTATTCATGGGAAGTTCATTCCATTTATCATAGTTCTTTGGTATCATGGAAATGATGTTCATAATACTTGAGAGTGAATGTTTTGGGTTGATGAGGAGTACCCATTTTTGTTCTCTAATCATGTTTTTGAGTGAATTTATTTGGGAAGAACGTTTTCATTGTGGGGAGAATTAGGACATCTATGATTTGATTTAGATTTATTCTTTAATTTATTTTTAGTTGTGGATTTTACCTTGGGGTTCCCCTAGCATTTTTGAAGAAATTTTGAGATATTTTTTCTTGAAAGCATGTGTCGTAAGGTTGGTGAATGGTTAGGAGAAACCTTGAACCCTCCTCTAGGTAAGCGTGTAGAAAATATTCATTTTGGATAGTGGAAACTACATGGTTGGTGAACAGTTTGGAAAAACTTTTGGGATAACAGTTCATCTATTCCTCTTGTGAAGTGAGGGATACACAGTTGCTGCACTATTTAGAAAACCATGCAGGAAAACCTTGTGACTTTTCTTGGTCATTAAAAATATGGAAATTACCTTTATAAGACCTTTAATTTTGACCCTAATTCACCTCCCATATCCCCCATTCGGGATTTGTATCCATGTGGCCTCCTCTAAGATTTCATAGAGCTCTTGATCTTGAATGCTTTGGTTTTTTTGGTGTTGTAAATTCAAGGAATCTTCAAGTAATCATGTTTTCTCATTATTTATCCCACTTTATGTGGTTTATCTACCCTATTTATTGAGTTCCCATTTTCTGATAGATTTTTTGACCTCAAGAGGATTTTATCTTGTGTTGTTGGGAAATATCTTTATTTTTTATCTATATTCCAGTTATAGGTTTTTTGGTGGTGTGATTGTGGTTATACACTAATTTCTGAAAGTTTACAAGTGTGAGGTAGGTGGTTCCATGATTTTACATTATTGGATAATTTTGATATGATTTCTTGGTTGTTTAAATGTGTCCTATGAACTATTTGTGTGGTGTGAATCATGTTTTACAAAGGTTTTAATTTGTTTATGTGATAAAATTATGTTTTATAAATAAAATTGGTTAGGTTCCAAGTGTGATTTCTTTTTCATTTCTTAAATATGTTTTATACCTTGTGTGGAAGGTGAAGAATGTGGTTTCCAAAATATTTAAAGGCGAGAATGCATTGAAAGTATAATTTTTTAGGGAAATGGGTTTTTTGATTGTTGTCATATTTTTTTGCACCTTTAATGTATCTTTTAATTATTGAAGTGATGTAATGAATGTTATAAAATGAATTTTTTGTGAGTATGGATTTTAAAGGGGATTTTCCCATGGAAATGGTGGAATTTAATATGTTTTCTCCTCATTATGTTTGAAAATGGGTTTCATAAATTCTAAAAGTGGTATAAAATGTATTTTCAAATATCTTTGGTGTGAATATTAAATAAAAAACGTTTTGTTATGGAAAATGGTGGTTTACATGTGAATTTTGATTGTTAGACCAATATCAAAATAAGAAAGTGGTTATTTCCTTATGTTCTTATGATTCTTGGCATGTTTATATGGAAGTGTTTAAATATGTGATGTGTGAAATTGAATTTTAGGACAAAGGGAATTGAGGGTATCTAGGTGGGTGAACTAGAACTAGTATGCTTGTTGATTCTGAAGTGTATGAGTCACATATTCATATAGTAGGAATAACAATGAAAACACTAACTAGACTAGTGATATGATCATAGGACACTAGATAATGGGATGAATTCCCTCCAAGTGGACCATGCACGAGAATAATATTGGTTTTGTATAAGATATGGAAAAAATTAGACCTTAGGATGAGATCATCCCTAATGGATCATGGTCTAGAATGTTGTTAGTAGTTTAGTTGGTGGTTTTTGATCACCAGTGTATGAGGTTCACATTGCCCCACTTATGATAGTTACCCATATGGATTTTCCCATGGGATTCTATCATTATAAGATTATTATGTGATTTGATGCTAGCCCTCGGTATATGGTAGACTTTCTGTACAATATTATTCAAGAAACAATATTTGTGAAAAATCATTACATAAAAAAGTGGTTATTGAGAATTTTTTCGTTAAAATGATTTCTCGGAAATATGTAAAATATTATTATGAAAATGTGAATGTTGATTTTTTCCCAATGTTATAGCATGGAATCGTTTATTTTGGGTGGAACACTAGTAGGATTTGACTCACACCCTACCTACACATTTGGGTGTTTATATACTTTGTTATGTATGAACCTATTAAAAACAAGATGTATCGTGGTAGTGATGGTGGATCTTATTTCTAGTGTTTATATTCATGAAGGTGGTGGTTGTGGTGTCTTTAGGGTGAAGTAACTCTTGTAGCATGGAGGTTTTTGGATAGTTTAGTGGTTCCCTTTCATTTTTAGTACTTTATGTTTTGGTTAAAGTTGTAAACTTCAATCTGAAAATTGTTGTACCTTGTTTAGTTAGGGTTATCAGTTATTGTGATGTTTATTATTATTGGGTTTTAATGTTTACATAAATGGGTGAAATCATTCGAAAAGCATATTATTGGTACTAAGGCACTAGTTTCAAGCCCATAGGGATCAGGAATTCCCTTCGGGACATGCCACATAATGGGTCAGGTTATGAGTTAGATGGAACTCTGACTTGATTCTTGAAAAGATGGATATAAAATTATTTCAAACTTTTGAACTTTTCAACTTTAAAATCAGATTTCCCCTCACTTATGTTGGATTGATATTAAATTAATTCCATCTACTTTAGTGATTGAAATATTGAAAAATGGATTATAGTTTTTCAAACTAAAAAATTTATAATATATAATATGGTAAAATTAGTTTTTTACCAAAATTATTAGAGAATGTATTTAAAATTAATTACAATGATTAAGCTAATAAAAAATTTACTTAGTGATTAAAATTTAACTTAAGGGACAAAATAACCTAGGGACATGAAAAAATCCATTGGATGTCCATATTTGGACCATACACTCACTTAGATCGAAAATAGATCATTATTGGAGACACATGATATAAGGTATACTTCCCAATAGTTCTTACCTTTTTAAATTTACAATAATTTCACTCCTCCTCCACTATAAAAAGGCACTACCCCCCTCACGTCCTCACACATATCAAGAAACTTTGGATCATCCAAAATCTACCCAAATATCCTCCCAAATTACATGCCTTAATCATAGAAGCCTCAAGTTTTTTAGAAATATAATCAAGTAATCTCTCTCTTTGAAACAAAAAGAAGTTTCCCAAAGAAGAGGTATCATGTTTCCATAAGCTCTTTTGTTTTATTTTCATTATGCACCCCAAAAATTACAATTATAACATACTTATATAATAACCTTAGAATCATAAATATACAAATATGATATTATGTTAAGGGTTATAGCAACACACACACACACACTTCCATAAAATGGGATACACAATCATCATTCGTGCGTACGAAGGACAACCGCTTCACAAACTAATGTCATTCATTCTTCCATTACCACATCTCAAGGATGTAAATAAAGAAGGAATTTATGTTTTTATAGGAAATATATGAAATATATGGTTTATTTATTCTTATTTAATTACTATATAAATCTTACCTTGATGCTTTCCATTTTTTGTAAATATAATAACTTTGTTTGTGGGCGTGTGGACTACCGCCTCCTCAAAGCGATATGATTCGTTCAAAAATTTAGTGGAATGTATTAAAGATGGTTTTAATAAATTTATATGATATTTATGAAATAACTATTATATGATAATATTTATATATTTATGTCATTTACTTTCTTTAATTCAATATGTCCAGAAAACATAATCCATGTTTATGCATATGTACGACTTACCGCCCCCCTAAACTGTGTATTCCACTACATATTCCTATATTTTATAGATTATTATTAAAATTTATGTAATGAATATATAAAATATTTATATCATGTTTTACATTATTTAAATAATTAAATCATTTTCGAAGTAATAGGATCAAGAATGAGAAATTAAAACATATACGTTAAACTAAGCAGATATTACCTAAAACGCAACATTAAGATAAAATTATTAATAGATGGGTAATATAAAGTTAAAATAAAATCATATATTGTATGATATATAATAATATGGTAATCTTTTAGATTTATAATAAAATTATACTCATTATACATGTGGTTTGAATGTGTATTATGAAATTCATGACTTAAGCTAAGGGTTTTCTTGTCTCACCTTTATTTCTATGAGACTTATGATTCATCCACCACTAGTTTATTTTGTGTGGTGTATATATCAACCATGAATTTATTATATGATTCATATAAATAAATTTATGGGTATTTAAATATCCTTTTTATGATCTTTCTTTTATTGGTTTATGGGTCAAATGTTACTAAATTGTAAAAGTAAGTTTTGTCTCAATTTACCTTCTTTGAGATACAAGCCATGTTATGGCCCTATATTTTACTATGGGGTGTATATAAACCTATTTTACATGTTATATCATGAATATAATTATTTTAATTATATTTTAGTCTTCATTTAATGTTTTTATTTCATGGGGGCTTATGATTCAAAGTTACCAAAGTTATAATAGTTTATTGCTAGAATTTCATCATTTATCTTGATTATTTATGATTGTGCTTCCATTAATGAAATATTATAATCCATATATAAAGAAATCTGATTAATTTTATTATCCAATATGTATTAATTATATCTTCATGTAATTTTATTTTTTTTCCACTCATCGATACTTTTGATAATTAACACAACATTTTTAAGAAAATATTACTTTATTTCTCTTGTTAGTCAGAAATATGTGTGCTTAAAAAAAAGTTTTCTAAAATTTTATTAAAAAAATTTCTACTATTATCATGTTTTATTTAAAACAATTTTTACCCATGTTTTATCTTTTATAAAAAATGATTTTTTTTAAAACCAATCTACTTGTTATTTATAGATTGCGGTAGTTTTCGAAACTTTTCATGGTGAAAAAGGAATGTTCGGCATGTAAATATTTATCCACCATCATGACTTCCCTCACATTGAATATTACATTTAATATTTGAATGATTTATTTTTAAGAAATTTTTTTCCCTAATATTACATACATTCATATTTTAAAATTGGTTATCAAAGATAGAGGTTTTCAAGAAAATTGTATGTTCAATAAGCTTTTTAAATGATTTAAAAAGCTTCCTTTATATGTTTTCAAAGTAATATTCTAAGAAATGTTTTTAAATTTTTTTTAGTATTTCATTATATATTGTCAAAGTTGTTTCCAATTAAAATAATTTCAAAATGATTTCAGTATTTATTTATATGTTTTCAAAGTTATTTTTAAAGAAAAGGTTTTCAAATTTTTTTAAAGATTCCTTCATATGTTTTCATGGTTATTTTCAAAGAAAAAGGTTTTCAAATTTTTATTATTTTAAACACATTTTTTAAAGAGTAAAAATTATTTTACTCCAGAAATGTTTCAAATGAAATTTCAATAATTTATTTATAATAATTTATTTTTTAAAAATGTTTTATGAAATGAATATTCAAGAAAAGGATATTATATTTAAGGAAAGTTCCATGTGAACATTCAAAATCCATCTCCATATAAGATGATATCCTTTGATATATTTTATGAATTATTAAGGATATTATCCAAGGATACCAATCTTATTATTTATTTGAATGGTTTATGATTAATATGGAAACTTTTTTACATAACCCGTTTCTATTCCACTAGTTATACCATAGTAAAAGTCTTATGAAACCCGCTTCCTTTCACAGGTTATTCTATAATTATGAAACCCATATATTATCCCTAGGTTATGATATGATGGCATGTTTATGATATTGATTCTAATTTATGGGTTATGTTATGATGTTTATAAACACATTACATTTATGGGTCATGATGTGATGATTGTTTATGATCTTTCGGCACACGTATATATGATTTCATTATAATATGGGTGGGACCTATATCTCCTACCCATGAATTTGGTTATAATTTATATATCATGAGATAATGATGAGAAAGAAGTTGATATTCTTGATCCAAAATGGGAAATAGGTACATCCTCATCTATAATGGGAAACAGGTTCGTACAGATCCACAATGGGAAGAAGGGGAAACACGATCCACTATGGGAAAAAGGGGAAACATGATACACTCTATAGAGAAGGGGAAACCATATCAATTATAAGAAATTGAATGTAAATGGGGATTGTGGTGTTTACACGTAGTTGGTGTAGTCCCCATGAAGTGTGCTGGTAGGTTTTTTGAAATGAGTCTTGACTTATACATAATGATATTACATGTTTTTGTGTTATCCGCAGTTCCATTCCTTATTCATATGGTATTATTACTTGGATTTTGATATTTATTCCCTTATAATTCATTTATTATGAACTTATAATCATTATTTCTTGACACTTTATTACGATGATTGATATATAGGGTATGGTTCTCTAATTTTATAATCATTTTTTCAATTCCTTATAATCATGTCAGGCTTATATATCTCCCTTGTTTACCCTCATTGAGAATATGATATCACACCATTCTTTTGTTTCCTTTTCCTAGGATACGAAGAAATGTTTTAAGTATGATTACTAAATTGAATGACCTTGAAGTGCGATTTTGATGATCTTTCACCATGTTACAATATTTCATTATATGTTTCCAAAAAAACTTAACAATTATTGTTTTTGAGAGTGTAATTTTTTAATGTGTTGAATATTCATCTAAATTGATGCAATATCAATGTATATTAATATTTGGTCTCTATACATATGATGTTTGGGAATAGTGGAAAACCAGTGAGGGAATAGAAGCCAGGTACCCACTTTTTCTATTATATTACATGATCTATTGTATTTGATATTTGGTTAGAGGTATCCAATGTGAGGTTAGAATTATAGTACTATAGTTTAAGAGATGATTTATCTTCACTTGTTTGTCATTGGTGTTTAGTATTATATATTTATCTTTTTCATGAGAGTATCTAAGAAGGATCTAGTTGAGTATACATGTTATTCTCACCCTATGTATATATATATACACTTTTCATGTATGTATGAGATGGTTGGTGATTAGGATGGATATTACAAGCTCATGGGTTGTTCAGGATCTATTTGGGATTTCAAGGTCACTACCGAGGATTATATTTTTGTACTTTCAGTTCCTTTTTTGAAATGGTTTTAATTTCAGGACATTCCATACATGTAATTTGGGGTCTTTTACATTTATCTTGATAAGGTTTTTTTGGGGTTTTTGTCTTATCTCTCTATAATTATGTATTATTATAGGCCAATGACTCCCATATGTGTGTATGATATACCCTCGGTGATTGTCGCAAACCCGTGACCTGTTGGAGGTAGGATTTAGGAGTCATTATATCTCTTCTCTCATTACTGGCCTTAGATTTGTAACTTTGTGGGAGAGGATCATGGAAAGATATCACCATTATGTAATATTTGGTGAATGTGTTATCACCACTAAAAACATAGTATGGGTAAATGAGATTTCGCCACTTCAATCAACAAAAGGTGATCATGTTATCATAATAGAAATAACATGGACAAATGGGATATCACAACTATATAATCATAAAAAAATTAATAAGGATATCTAAGTCATGATAATGTAGGTAAATGATTCATCAGTATAATAGTATACACGGTCATGGAGAATAAGTTATAAATAACACTATAATATAGGTGAATAGGCTATAACCATAACATTGATGTATGGGTGAACCATCTGTCACCACTCTAACAACAATTATTGAAGAGATATTCATCACCATTATATGATCAACAAATAAAGTGAATGGGTTATCACTATGAATGTAATAAATAATATAGTGAATCAGTTGTCACGATTTAATCCATAAACTAGAGAAAACGTTATCACTATACGCTTCATCAATAAGCATAGTGAATAATTTTCCACTATATATATAATCCAAAACATAGTCATTGAGTTATCATTATATATAAAAATACACTCATTTATGAATGAATTATCATACAAATAATGAACTTGAGATAATGTGAATGAACAACCATCCAACCCTGAAATTTTCATGGGTGAATTATTTATCACCAAAATTAATGGTCCCACCAATATAAATTTCTCACTTGGATACCCACAAAAATTATATTGTATAAAAAATACACCCAAAACAAGATTCAACTCACATTGGGGTGATTTTTAATCCCAAAATATCACCTAACCTCAACGGGTGTCCCCAAAATGGTCAATTCTTATAGAAAAATTAAATAATAATTCTAATGTGATACTATTAGAAATCAAACACATGCTTAATATTACCAATGAATTCGTGAGTAAAATATAAAAAGATCCTTAAATAAAGTCAAAAGCATAGATACCCTTCATGGGTTCCAATTATAATGTCTCTTATCTATTTCCAAATGAAATATGGAAATAAATGAACATAGATATATGTTAAATGTTTTAGAGGGTATATCTTGAGTTAGATAGGTTATAGTTACCCTAGTTGAAGAAAAGAAACCAAAATTTCTTTCAATCCTACGTATTTCAAACACACAAAACAATTCCCATATATTTTACAAAACATGAAAATCATAAAAAATAGTGGTAGATTATAGGGACCACCTACAACTATATCGTAGGTTTCTACTCATCGAATATTGTTAGATAAATCACCCACACTCACATGAAATCTGTAATATAGAGGAAAAAAACAAATTAATGGATTTTAAATGGATATCAGTGGTTACTTGGGAGAAATATATAATATTGGAAGGTGGAACATTAAACATATGACTATAAATACATCGAGATAGACAACACATCATTTTGAGCTCAAATAAGGGAGATCTCATTGTGGGAGGAAAGAATTCCAAGGAGAGAGGGGGTTCGATAATTGGCCTATTGATAGAGGACTGAGGGGGTGATTTTATATTTTTGAAAATGTAATAGTCAATTTCATTAAATTTTAAAAATACCCGCTATAAATCCACATGGTTTCCAACACCCAACCACTAGGTACTTGGTAGCTCATCAAGGAACATGCTCAGGGCCACTGGGTGGCCATTGGACCTCATAGGAAAACCTCTCATCTACCTTTTCCATTGGGTAGCCACTATGAAGTCACCGAGAACCCACTACTATCAGTGATTAAAAGAAAATTTATGTACTAATCTAGTTTCCTAAAATATAGACCCATATCCTATGTCAACTCCCATAATAGTAAAAACCAATAAACTATAATTTTTTCCAAGGTTCCATTACATAGTGGACATGAATCTATACTCACACATCAAAAAATATTAATTTTTTGATCAATTTTTCAAATGATTTTAAACAACATCATTATTAGTCCACTAAAACTATCATTTCACAACATCTCTTTAGAAATGGTTATAAAACCCAATGATAATTGTTTTATTTAATATGTTTTTTTAGTAGTGATTTTTATAGTTTTATATTCAGTTATTAATAATTATAATTTATAAATAATATAAATATTTATATATATATATAGTAAAAATTAAATAATTATAATATTATAAAATACTTATACTAGTTATAAAAATAGTAATATATTATTCATATTTTAAAAAAATTAAATATAAAGTATCAATTTATTAATATTTAACATTAGTTAGTTTAATTATTGATATTAATTAGCAATTAAAACATAATTATTAGTAATATAAAATTAATACTAACTATAAATTTGAAAATAAAATATATATTTATATTATTAATGTTACTTAAATAAATAAATTAATATATATATAAAAATATGAATAAAAAATATGAATTTAATTATAATTATATATTTTTATTTACAAACAAATATATATATATATATATATATATATTATCCTTGAAATGTGTGTGTTATGTACATTACCATAGAAACCATGGTATGGACCTTACTCAGGAGATATTGGTCATGTATGGAAAAAACATATCTTTGGTCCATAGGATGATACAGATGGTATCTCAATGTAAAACATGATTTTTCATACACATAGTGGTAAATAATACTAAATTTTTTTGCCCAATCTGGTTACATGGTGGTGTAAAACTGGCTATGAGAGTAGGAAAGTATTTTTTTTATTTCTAATGAAAACAATACCTGAATCATAAAAATCATTTTTAGGGTATTTTGGGAACTTTTTGCCTTATAAAACACTCTCTATGGGGGAACATGTTATAAAAACATGCATAAAATTTTATTGTCTTTGATTTGAGACATTTTTGAGGAATAAGGTACATTCAAATCAAAAGTTTTGTCCAACTGAAGTTAGATGGAGTTTTTTTCCATATTCTAGTTTCATACCAAGGTGAACTCAGTGTGAATTCCATACCTTTCATACATGCCATTATCTTCCATTCCAAGATCTGTGTGAATATTTCCTTCTATATGGGCTCCCTGACATTCATGTGTTCATGTTTTCTTCTACCATTACACGTCCCCAAGTATGACTACATGCAAAACCATACCTCCTAGCCCAAATTTCATTAGAATTCTTGTGTTGTGTGATCAGGTCACCTAAAAAAGTTCCACACCATGGTCCCCATTGGTATATAAATAGACCCACATTACACTCTTTCGATGGAATTTTTGGAATAATGATAATATTCTTTTCGAACCTAGGTCTTCAAATTCTGTGTATCCAAGACATCAATCCTTATGGTGATTCATAAGTCTAAACCTAAGGAAGAAAATGATAGGGTTGAAAAAAATCAAGAAAACCTAGAGGCTCTATAGTTTGGCTATATGATAAAAAAAATACCTAAGGATACTATACCATAGCACCACAAACACTAGACTTCATAGAGATTAAATACTAGGGATCCAAATTCCAAGGCCATAATGGAGGTACCCTACTAGGGAGACACATTTTCACATACTCATTTTGGGGTTCCAATTCACCCTATCATCATACTAGGTAATTCCTTTAACTAGGTACCCCACTAGGGATGCACTCCATGATACCCTTTTTCAATGGTTTCACTTCTCCCTACCTCAAAAAAGGGTGATATTTCTTTAATGTTATATGGTTTAGCACACACTCACCCATGTACCTATACCTAAGGACCCACTCAACCAAGTACAATACAAAGGAAATAACATTCCTAGGTCCCTAACCCTAGGTTTAAGTCTCCCCAATGTCACATACCTAGGAACCACTTATCTTTAGTCCTATAAAAAGATGTGAATTCTCCCAAACCCCTTCCTAGGTACCCACATCAGATTAGCCTCCTACGTAGGTGAAATATCTCATAGGACTCTTTGTTAGGAATTATCACAAACCATATTACCATTAATGATATCATATTTAGGTATTTTCAATGAGACATGCATATACAATATCCCTCCAACCTAGTGTAAGCCTGAAGTCTTTCCTCCATTAGTGTCACTAACAAGGTCAGGAACCTCCAAACAACATAGTCATAAGACCCACACATATCATTCAGATTCCAACATAGGATATGAGCCTCCTATTTGGTTTATCCCTTGAAAACCATCCTTGATTTTATTCACTAAACTGTTTTGGTATCTATTGGTAACACATGTCTAATCCCCACATGTATCCTTCCTACTCATAACTAAATCATGTAACTTTTACCAGGTATAATCCGCAACAATAGCATATCCATTTTTGCCACAAATATAAAGGATGAACCTGATAGGGGTTTCCCCTTGTAAGCCCCATCTCTTACTTGATGGTAATTATTACCTTTAAACCCCAATCATAGATTATATTATTTAGTACCAAAAAACTAGATTAACCTGATAGTGCTATCCATGTATAACCCCCTCTCAATCTCTTATTATACCCCCTTTCATGGAAGAAATGTTATTACTGTATGATGTAAAACTACATGGAGTAGTCCATACACACTAACTAAATAATGTGGAATGAACTTTGTGTGTTTTTATTCATTTTCTAGTTGGACATATAACAATCCTCTTTGATGTTCATTCTTAATATCCTAACACCAAAACTGCCTCATCTCCCCATTGGGAGGTAGTATCTCCCAAGCGTAGATAGCCTTACTATGTTATGAGTATATGAAACCAACTACCTTATATAAAGATTATAATATTACCTTTGTGTAGATAATATAATTAAATTACATTCTTTATGTGATAGCCATAAGATTCACTCACTACCTAAAATGTGGAAGATAAATGGGCCTCCACCTATATGTAAGCCAAAACCAAACCCTCTCCTAACCATTTACTAATAGATTGGATGAACCAAAAGGAACAAAAATAAATACATCTCATATCAACTGTTTTATGGATGATTTTCACTAGTAATTTTGACTACATAACTTTAAACAACATATCTTAACATCCATACAACATGACATTAAACTTCATAGACCAGTTCTGATGCATGACCTTAAGTTGTGAAACCTAAACTATATGGGATATGATTCCCAGTAACAAGTATATTTTGGAAACCCCCTAATGTAAAATACCAACTCCATATAGGCCCTAGATGTATGAACTTGAAATGAAATTCAGTTAGTCTTGATTACATAACCTTAAAAGGCACCACATTGGTCCTTTTCTCATGAACTTAAAATGTATTTTGTGTCCCATTAATCAAAACCAAACTACATATGTTATGATTCAATATATATATATATATATTATCATGGGTCTGATATCAACTTCATTAATTCCACTACCTTCCTGGATGGGGATAAATGACAGAGTTCACAGCTACGTGACATTAAAGCATAGTCTAGTCGCCAAGTAAACATTAGATGGAGAACCTATGATATATATAGATTTTTACATCAATGAATGGTTTCAAACAATCATTTTCATGAAGGTAACTAGTCCCATAACACGATATTGGAAGGATTCAAGAACAAAATTAAAATATATAAGAGAGTCATAGAGTTTGAAATAATACATCTTATATGGATGAGATTAGGCTGACCAACCATCATCTCGACTAATGTGCATCCCAATGCACCACTAGTAAATCCTTAGTGACTTCTTACCTTTATAAAGAAGTCTCACATTAGCTTAAAACATCATGAGCATGATGAAAAACTAGAAAAAATAATATAAATATATATTCACATTTATAATTACATTTTTAAATATATATATATATACATATAAAAATATACATGAATACAAATAAATATAAACATAAAAACCTATAAATTTATTTCTAATTATATATTTACAATTACATTTACACACACATTTTTATGTACATTTATATATATATATATATATATAATAAATTTATAACTAACAATATTACTACTTAATAATAATATATTCAAATAGTAATTCATAATTCATAATTTTTAATTATAAGGTAAAACTATATTTTTTATTTTTTGTTATTACAATTTACAATAATTAATTACTTGGTAACACATAATTTTAATTAATAATTAATTAATAATTAAAAATTCAATAACATTTAATTAATAATTGGTAAAAAAATATAAAAATTAATATATATAAATTTAAATTAGTAAATAATTATTAATGATTAGTTATTGATTATTAATTTTATTTTATATAAATATATACTTATATATACTTATATATATTTTTAATAGTTTTATAAATTATTATATTAATATATATACATATTTATATTTAAAAATAATATTATTATTTCGATGCCCAAGTGAGTGTAGACCAGCATTGGGTGGGGGTAGGAATTTATGGTTACAAAAAAATCCTCAAAATCATTTTCCCATTACCGGTTAGTGATTCTAGATCTCAAAATAAATGATGTGATGATGATAGATAGAATGGGAAAACACACACACAACACACAAGTTTTTACAAGGTTTACTCAGCCATGTTATTGAGTGGATTATCCTTGGTGAATGATGATTTAAATCTAGTTTCACATATTATTATCTTATCATAATAAAATAATAAAGAATGTATTACCAAGATGATCCAAAACTATAAGTATAAAAAAATGTAATGTATTAATAAGTTCAACAAACTTTTATTTCTAGCCTCATGTGGCTTGGAAATCTGAATCACACACGAACCCTTTTTCTTCTCATTAGTAATAGCCAAAATACCCCTAGAATTCTAAATGGAATATCAGGTCGGCTATCTAATTGTTTTTCACACATATCTAAAAGTGGATAGACTAATATTTATAGTACCTTCATGAATCATGATGTTTCCATATTTCTAATGTTGTGATGGTTAAATATAAAAGATATAGATTATATATTTAAAAAATTAACTTCTCCATTGAGGTTTGTCTAGACGCGTTTTTGATAAGGTCATTTTGTCTACACATATCGATATAATCCCTGTTAAAATGAAACCTCAAGTATTATAACATCATAAATAATTCTTCTAAGATAGTCATGCACCGAAATTTCACAACCACATATATTGAGCATGAACTCATCTATTATGGTATGTTTCATGTCTTATGGAAAGATGATTTTTAGCTCTCTTAGACAGTCCCATACTGAATTATCACAGATCCTAATTAATGTGTTGTCTAACCCCATTCACTCTTTTGAAAAAACCTTTATGATTCAAAAATAATTATTTGTTTTCTAATTACTTATATAAGTGTAAAAATTATTCTTTTATTTCAATCATCACAAAACAATGTTCTTCTTCACATTATAAATACCCTCAACTCATAGAATCTTTTATTCTTTATCATCCAACTCAACTCTAATAATCTTCCAAATCATTCATGAATATGTTTTCAGTAAATAAAATCATAAAAACCCTATATAAAACAAGAATGTATTTTCTCAAGAAATAATTAATAAAATACCTAAAAACTGAAGGTTATCAAAACACTACACTAAAAGAATTAAATTGTGTTTCTGAGAGATCCTAATCTCTCAATATAGCGATCTATAAAATATTGAACATTGTTTAATTAAGATAAAGTCACAACCCTACATTTTCAGTGCACTTAATGAGGTTCCTAAAATCTGAAACTCAATAACCCAATATTTATGGGATATTTAATCACCCCCTTGGGAATTATCAAAAACATGAAAATTAATATATGAGATCCTATATAAGACAAGGATACCGAAACCTCATATATCCCCTTTCAATGAGATTTTTTTATCTTATACCCCATAATAATAATCATAAAATAATAAATATAGTCTCTAAAACTTTATAAGAATTGATACATTTCATTTACTACATTATTCAATAAAATAAATAGATTGATTGTGGGAAAACATAAAATAAAATTTTCAGGAATTTTGGTAAGGAATCCACTCCCAACAAGACTCTCAAGTGATAAAAGGAAACATTTGATAGGGAATTTTTCAAGATATATGAAATATTTTTCTTTTTAAAAAAATATTTCAATGAAATTTCACCATGTTCCACATTATCTTTAATGATGTGTTACTTGATGTAAATATTCTTTGAATACAAAAAGATCAAGTTTTTACTATGAATTTTTTTATTAAATATGTATTGTGTTTAGTACATTGTTTCCAATATAACACCTTACTTAAGAAAACCAAGTGACATCCTATAAAGATAATATATTTAAAATTAATGATAAAAACAATATATTATTAGAAAACAATATGAAACAACATTAATAAAAGTGCACACATGATAAATATTCAAGTAAACAAAAAGACCATAAAAATAACATCTTTATCCTTAGAGTTTTATATGAATAACATAACCCTAATTGAAACTATGAAAATAATTAACACAATTATAATAGAGGTAAATGAATATGATTAATTATTTTAGGGATGTGTGTAAGGATATATATAGGAATAAAATTTTACTGTTATATTTTACGGTCATTATGGTTTTATGTACATTTTGGTTATATATCCATTATGATTATATAGAAATTCAGCTAATATGGATAATGATGCCATTATCAGGCTTATGAATAATTAATTATTTAATTTTTTTATTATTTTATTAAAAAATAATAGTTGTTGCTTAGTTTCTAAATTGGAAGGTACAAATCGTAAAAATTTTCTTAGAAATCTATGTAGAAAAAGTGGAGAAATAAAACCAACTAGTGAATGTCTTACTTTTGAAGCTCATTTTTTCTATAATGGGATGGAATTATCATCTCTAGGGTTTTCATTAGACCAACAACAATCTTAACTTTAACAAGTATGAAAAAAACAAAATCTATTGTTAGAGAAGATCAAGAAAAATAAATTAATACAAAATCCATACTAGCTGAATCACCAACTATGATTGGAATGATTATAGATCTTATAATTTGGTATTATATAGAGGTATTTTTGGGTTTTTATGTATATGTTATGATGATATAAACTTGTAATTACTAAAGTAATAAATTCATTATTTATATATATATATTTACACATATCTAATACATTTGAAATTTCCATAAAATCTAGTTTTAATAAATAAATATAATTAAATAAGAATTGTTTCATTTAATACAAATTCAATTTTAAATTATAATTAATACATATTAAATAATAAATAACCCTTAAATAACTAGGAATAAAATCATTTAATGTTAAAAAAAAACTTTCTTTCATTCAATTAAAAATTATATATATGTTTTGTATTTTGTTCTTAATAAAATAAAGTGAAAACTATTGAATAACGATAATATGAATATAAAAAAAATTAATCTTATGATATCAACTTTGAAAAGAATAATAATAAATTATTTTATTCATTAAAAAATTTCTAAATTTTTTAGGTCTTTTTATGGAATTTCATTTTACTCATTTTTAAAAACTGAATACAATAAAATGGATTTCATATTCTAATTCATAATATCCATATTTGGTAATAAATTTATTTAAATTTTTTAAATAAAAAATAAGTTAGCATGGTAAAATTAAGTAACCATAGCAATGGTAAAAGTGTAATTTTTAATGAATTTTTTTAATTGTTGTATATTTATTTTTAAATAAATTAAATTAATATATTTTAAATTATAAATCAAATGTAATGTTAAAATTTATAAACATGTACATTACCAATCATTGAAATTAGTAATTTATATAAAATAAGAATAAGAACACATAACATTTAAAAATTAATTTTTCTACAGAAAGTTTTATACATATCTTATGTTTTAATTTAAAAGAATAATTTTATCATATATATAAATTGAATTACATTAAATATAGTCCATATTTGGAATTATGATGTTTAAATTATGTAATAAGGTCCATATTGTATTTTTTTTAATGATAATTACCAAGGTAAATGTTTGAATAAGATAAAAAGGCTTAAAAAGTGTTAAACTATCATTGATAATATTTTTTTATTAGATATCTAGAAAATATAAAATAAATTTTTTGGTTTTTGATTCAATACTATGTTTATCACCACCAGTTCATTTCCTAAATCTGTAAATTCCCATGTGATACCATCATTATCCTTCTCCTAACTTATGTTTTGCAAGGAAATGTCCCTCATTTTCATAAATAAAAGGAGTTATACTCTACACACTCTAATCCAATATTATCCATAAAATTACTCTTGAATTCAATACTATTTTATCATAGTGTCCTCTACCCTTTTGGGAAGTCTCCTTTCACAAGGAGGCATAATCCCTTTATTATGAGGTAATTCATCATGAAATAGAGCCATTTCATCAACATGGTTAGAGAACATTGGACTATGATAGAATCCATGGTATGTATTATTTACCTAAATTTTATTTCCTTATGAAATATTTTAGATTATAAACCTAGTATTAATTTACATGCTATACTCACAACCCCATTGAGTTCTTTTTTTTCATAAATCCCTTTTGATTCATTTTATTCTCAAGTATTTTCATAACCCATCCTTCACAATATATTGATTCATTCATTACCAAAACTATATGTATTTTTTCCTTATTTCCCTTTATTGAGGAATTTTATCATGTT
This sequence comes from Viscum album, assembly GCA_963277665.1. Lineage (NCBI taxonomy): Eukaryota > Viridiplantae > Streptophyta > Magnoliopsida > Santalales > Viscaceae > Viscum > Viscum album. The sequence goes on from OY728164.1 coordinate 825,561,071, forward strand.
GCGAACATATTAATCTTTAAAATTGTGTATGTACTACTATATTGATTCAATTTATCATAAATCAATATTTTTATGAAAATAATGCAACTATGAGCCCTCATTGAATGGAAAAAATTGTTTTATGAGAACTGGAAGTCTATCATTTTTATGTTGTGAAAGAGACTCCATGTTTAAAGAAGTCCATGTTTGGTTCACCATATTTTTCTTTGATGGAAAATAGGTTTGTTCAGGTGAATTTTGTTTTCCCTGGTGATTGACTGTGAGGGGTTTAATTTCTTTTATAATAACTAATGTTGGGTGACTATTTTAGCTCTTAATGAAAAATCCCAATAGTCCCCACATCCGTAATTGTTTATAAACCTATATTCCAGAGTCATGTGGTCAGTCGGTATTTTAGTCCTGAGGACACTTATGGACTCACATTGGTCAAAAGGGAGAAAGGTCAGTCTCATCTCACCCTCTTTGTGGGAAATTTTTGACTACTTCAGGAATCTATTATAGATTTAATATATGTTCATGAATCTCCTTCTAATAATGATATGAGATCAGTTTCCATAAAAAATGATTATATGTCAAACCCTTTTATGATAATATGAATGGGATCCCATTAGTTAATCCATCTGTATATATCTGAGGTTCTTCGTCCATTTCCCAGTAATGAATAGCCACTTATATGTTAAAGTCGCATAACAAGGTACTTCAAAATTTGATTCTATTCAGGGATGCAGTTAATATTTCAAGGAGTGTATTGAGCCATTATGAGTCATCATGTGTATCATATTTATTTCACGAATAAAAATCCATGTAGTTCATCAAACCTATACTGTTTAACATCATGATTAAATGATATTTATACGTAGAATTAGGCACTATAAATTTGAGCTCAAGTATCAAGAATATGTCCAACATATATTGGTTATAGCAAGAATCAAAGTTATCAAAGTTGGATAATGCCCTAGGGACTATCCCTAAGGTAGATTCCCTTTATATGGGGGGGGGATTTATATCATTCTAATAATTGTGGATTACATTACGAGATTATGCTAGATAGTGGAGAATACTAGTGTGAATGATATGACTATTTCTCCCCTAGTCCCACATGAGCTATGATTGATGTGAAAAAACAAGGGATAACAAGTAACGAGTCCCAATGAATATGGATACATGGATTATGTAATGGAGAAAACCTTGGGATATTTAATATGGATATCATGACATAGTATGGTGTCTTACATATCGTAGTTATGCATGGAATTAGAGTCCACATAGTTCAATTAGTTCTCAATCCATTATTGAATGAATAAACATGACCTTCCCATGGGAATAATTCGGTCCTGATGGTTGAAATGCTAGAGACATTGAAGGATTTACATTGATATGGATTCCCATTTGAGTTCATAATTGGTCCTTAAGAAGGAATCCTGCATATAAGAATTATAGCAGGAATCATAGTCTTTATAGTTCAATTGGTTGGGTCTTCCGCAGTAATGTTTCCCTCATATGCAGGATATATCATATTATGTCACTAGAATAAGAATACACACTAATGTTTATTTTATATGCAGTAAATATCATATTATGCCACTGGTCAGGGCTTACATGATGAGGTTCCCCAAATATGTGGGATATATCATACAATACCCCTAGTCGGGGCTTACATGCTGAGGTTGCCTTTATATGCGGGACGTATCATATTATACCACTGGACATGGATTATATGTGCATATTTCACTTATATTCAAGACATATCATATTATTCTACTGGTTGAGGATGACACACGGAGGTTTCCCTTGATTTTATAGAGGATTATGACGCATATTTTGTGATCATTATAATTCTATAATCCCATGTGCGAAATGATTGATGTGAGAATCAAGGGACAAAAAATAATCAATATCATTACTTATAGTTGCATGAATTATGTAATGGGATAAACCTTTAGTGGTTAAATATTTTGATTGGGTATTAGGAAGAAATCCTACATATCCTTGTCATGGATGTAATCATGTTTCTCATAGTTTATTTGATTGAGGCTTAAATACTAATGTTTCCCTTATATTTTGGGATCAAAAACAGAGGATGGAAAAGTTTATTCGATCTTGGGATGCCCTTTTTACCTAGCCTACTTGTCTTCTTATAATGTATTTATTGTCTACTGAACATAACATGATTATCTCCTTGATATTTTAGTGTATTTATACCAGACAGGTCCAAATACAACACATGATCTAGTAGAATTGTTTGAGGTACGTCACTAGACTTAGAATGCTTGTTTGAAGGTTGTTTTATGATCAATGAATACTTTTCTGGAGAACATCAAAAGACCTAGATGACTGGTCCTATATTCTATCAAATGGGCTCGACTAAAATGACTAGTGGGTGTCAGATGATCCTAATGAAATGACCTGGTGTCATCATGAATGATGGATGAAATTCTCAAAGGGATTCATGAGAGTCAATGTGACATGTAGAGAGGTTGATGCATGATCTAAATATAAATGTTTGGGGGTTCCATAAAATCCAACTATCATTCCCAGAGAAAATCACGAGTTCTGATTGGTGTGATTAGAGGATGTCGTGAGAGCCAGTTGGAATTCCATGGTTCTATAGAGAGGCTTATATGACATGTACGAATGATTTCATATGATCTGGGTGACCTATGTTGAGAACTTTGGGAGTCCTAGATGGTGAACATGGAGGGTTTTAGAGGACTTGGGTGGTATGCTCAAGGGGCACCATGTGACTATCTTTGACATGTCTAGGGGAATTTGTACAATCCAAATAGTATACCAAAGGAGCATCACATGACCCGAGGAATATGTCCTGGTGCTGCTGAATGACCCGACTGGTTCACAAAAAGCACCTAAGGATCATTATATACATTCTTCATATATGTCTTGCATAATATAGTCTTTGTTCCTTAATTTTCATAAAAATACCAAATATTTTTCAGTGTTAGGTTGTTTAAGTATTACGTGTTTTAGAAAATATATGGGATGTATTTCGGGTAACCCACCATAAGTCCTCTGTGTGATCTATGAGTGATCACATGAATTTATTAGTCATGTTTCATGATCACTCTGATTGTTCATTGGATCTTACCTAATAGGATTCTTTTACAATCATGAGATCTTCTACTCTGAGAAATATTTTTTGGTTCCCGAGTACACATGTGTGAGGTTCCATGATTTCATATATCTCCATGTTTGCCTATTTTTATATTCTAGGGCGGGGGATTTATAGTCCTGACCACCCCAGTTATTTATCACTTTTCACTACCTATATCACATGAATCTAGGCTAGATTTGATGGAGGGATTTAGAATCATGTGTCTTCATGAGGTCCTAATGCAATTCATTTTGGGGGTGTCTCGTGATTTTCAATGACCATAGGACCACCCCATAAATGATCCATTTTTTGGATTATATATAATTAATGGGGTCTTTTTTAATTACATGGACATGCTAAATAACTTTTATATTTTCTTACTCGCATGTACAAGGGATTTTGTGAGATTATGGAACCTATAGAAAGGTGTTCAGATGACATTAGGAGACTTGTCTAGGACTTTATGTGAGACACAAATGACATGTCCAGGGGCCATTTCAAAAATAGTCTGACTTTCAAGGGGTATTGCGAGACCATTCTATGGGAATCCTAGGCATGTTTCCTGATTTCTATGACTACGAGATTCTCCCATAACTTCCCTCCATACTTCCTTTTTTATTTTTAAAAAGTATGGGGATTTAGTGAGGATGTATGAGTGTCATGAAAGATAATAACCCTTTCTATTATTGATGTTTCATGTGAACAATAAAAGGTCATGTGGAGATGCACAAGAATTTAAAAAAAATACCATCTGTTTGTCCTTATGTATCAAAATATGGAGTGTGAGGTTTCCTAGACATGTCTGAGGCCCCTCACATGAAAAATATTCCATTCTAATGAGATTTCACAAGGTAAGGTGGACATGTCATTGGGTACATGCAATTTCTTACCGATCTCCAGGTGTGCGTCACATCGTTTTTAAGACCACAAAAGGCTCCTGACTTCTCCAATTTTTCATTCATTATTATAAAAATTATTGGGATTTCATGAGGCTGTATTAATTTCATTGAGGAAAATAATTCTACACATCAGTGATGCATCACATGAATATTATGACCTCAAGAGGCTCTTAACTTTTGGATATTTTCCTCCTATCATTTATGGGTTTTTGGATGGTTCATCGGGTGTCTATCGATTGAAAATCCACATGACCTAGGGGAGATTATCTAGACTCCACCACTTGATCAATGGCTATTTATGGAACCACATTAAGAGTAGAATGACTTGTCAAAGATACTTTACAGGCATTCCACATGGAATATGTTGTGCAAATCTATACACGTGACCATCCATTGGTCATGTTGTTGCATGGATCCTAGGGGTTCAAATGATCTTAATGACCATTTACACCTTCTTATTAATTTTATTTTCTGGGAAAATTAATTCCTGCATTTAAGTATTTATTCTTTTTTGAATATTGCAATGCTCATTTTTCAGTTGTTATAAAATTCCATCTCATTGGAGTGAATTACACGGGGAAAAGGGATTTGTTATGAAGAAGAACGACTTCACAAGAAGTCCTTTTCCTAGGAAGCCACACGAATCCACCCACATACTCATATTTTGTAATTGTTTTAGATTTTTTCATGGGTATATAGGATTGTATTTATGGTTTCTTCGGATCTTCGGGATTGATCACATGATCCTTTGACTATTTTATATCTCATGTGATAATGCTAATTTCATGTGACCATGATTATTTTCAGGATTAATGTATTTGTAAACTAGATTGCGGGTTTATGAAATATACGTGGTCTTTGGGAGTCAAATGATTTATGATTTCTTCATTCAATTCACGAATGCCCCGTCGATTCATGCGATGTGCATGATGTTTCCAGTTTTTATGCCTTTACTTTGAAATGAATTTATTTTATTTGTAAGAGATATGAAACATACATCAATTAATATTACTTCCATAAATTTCCATTGTTCCTATTATAATACTAATAAAACTTTGATGATCACTATAAACCACTATGCTCATCCCCAATACCATGGGAATTTGGATAACGATATTTGGAAATAACTTCTACCATTAGGGCATAAAAATTATGCTTTATCACAAAATATTCCTCTATATAGGTTCAAATTCCTAGAAATTTTTTTCATTCATCCTTAGGACATCAATCAACTATCTTTCTTGGTGTCAACTTTTCTTGACTGCATTCAGATGCTAATTCTCAATGAAGGTTGGATGGATATAGTTCAATCCCAGAGTTTGTATTATTTGTTGGAAAACTCCCCTTTATGTCAAGATGTCTATGATTTTTCTCATCATCCTATTTATCATAGTTAATCAAGTATATTTTAATCTTGTCTAAACATCCTGGGAGGAGGATGATGCTCAAAATGGTATCTGTATCATTGGGTAATTTTTATGATGAATGGGAATAACCATTCAGGGCCAGGGAAAGCTTCTTAGAGTTTCTAAAAATTTATATAGGGTCTATCTTTATGATGTAGTATGAATTTATCAATTTATTGTCTATCACTAGCCAAATCTTCATTGAGAATAGACCAGTAGTTGGTGCCCTGAAATCAACTCATTTCATCTATACAATGAATATGTATGAATTGACCTATGGGATATCTACAAACTTGAATGAATCCACTCTCTTAGAGAGGTTTATGATGTGTTTCTCCTTGCCATATATTTTTGAGACAAACCTTTGTAGACAAAAGTCTTGGAGATATAAATTCACACTATTGTGAAGGATATGCTGAAAAAGGAGCTGACTTTGTGCATTCTTATCTCAATCAAATAATAGATCAATATTTTCCTTTTTCATAACAGGGTTAGGCCAAATGCTATATTCCCCCATCAGTTCCATCCATGCATGTTCATGACATTAATGGATCAGATTGGGACATTTGGGAAGCTGGTGATCATGATTCATGTGGATTTCAAGTGAAGTAAGATATCTCTCTATGACTTAGAACAGTGGGCTTTACGGCCATGTTCATGAACGAATGGATTTTCCCAGTTGGGGATGCACATTCATGTTTTTTGTCACTACATTGGTAATGAAAGAACAATTTTTAGAGGGAAGATGCCTTAATATAGTCATTCTTACCCTTACTCACCATTACTAACTCATGGGCTACATTCAACTTGGTATCACCCCCTATAGTATGAGTGACCCTTTCCAGTTTTATTTGGATGGATATGGGATAATTTACATTGCTAATAATACTACAACACCACTAATATCCCCAATTCCTTATCTCCACCCATGTTACTAAAAATATTTGGGGTTGAGTCTATGTTACTTATCTTTGATAAGGTTACAAATGTGCTATGTTAATCAGATAGTTTCTATTTCACCCCTTACAACGAATTTAATGGGTCAATCATTGACAATAACAATATTTCTCTTGACGAAAAATTGTACAATATCTTGATTCGGGTTAGGGTTCTTGTAGCTAGGCTAGATGAGATGATCTTATATCGGTCATATAGACATTATCAGTTTTATCATTTGTTTAGATACACCCAAAGGGTCTCCCCTCTCCCTTCATTTGGTGTATGAGGAGAACAAAACCATGGTATCATCCACCGGGTTTGGAAGATGTTTCCATGTAAAGACACTAATGTTGAGACAATTATTCCACCTACTGATGCTCTTTCCTTTCTTACTCTGGATTATTACTAGGATTGCATAGCATCTTATCTAGGTGTTGTTCTAAGCCAAATAATTCTTCATGTTGACAACCCATTTTCCTCACGAACCCCTCTTCCCTTGGAAAGGAAGGAGTTTATTGAAAAATTGGGTGATACTTTGAGGATGATCCCTAATCCTTGAGAAGAATATCTAGATAGTGGGATAAAATATATTAATGAAATTATCTCTACAACACAAGTAACAAGTCATGTCTCTTTTGAGGAGAGGATACATGGATTCTCCTCTCATGTTTCTATTCCAGCTCATCTATCCATCCATCCTTTTCCTATGTTCATCCTATCTTTCAAAAAACCTGAAACATGATGTAGGATGATTTGGGAGTAGACTCATTCCTTGATTACTGAGATTACCTTGGGAAAATTTTGGGACCAAGGGGAATTCCTTCATCTATATTTCATAACTTGGGGTGGGTGTTTTTTATCTACAACCACTTTAAAAAAATCATGAATCTAATTATCCATATATAGTATGAGTTATCCACCAATGATAGGGGATTGAATGATCACAAATATGAAGCTTTCATTGCCGAATAGATGAAGGATGTGTTAGAGGAACTAGACTAGAGTCATCATCTTATATCTAAATTGAAATCCTAAATGGATGCATGGACCATAGAAATATTAAGATATATGAAAATTCATAGATATATCGAGGGATGAACATTCAATGTCATCATCTTCATTAGAAATTGCTCAAGAGAGTGTAAAGGATCTGACCACATTAGATGAGACTCTTTATCACAGGGAAGAATTTGGAGAGGTAGGGTGAATTAAACTTGAACATTCAATTGACACTTCGTGATATAATCATATTGATTTTTCCAACTCAACTGATCAAATCAAGTAGTAGTTTGACCACTGAAATTCACTTGTTTTTTATGAGATTCTGGTAGAGACTCTAAAATATAGATATCCCTCCTATTACATGATTTAAATGAATGAATTTTTTGAACCGTTCATATTAATATCAAGTTGTCCTTCATTCATGATGTGGATGACTTTTCACTGATCCAATATTACATGAATCACCAACGATAACCATCAATATCATGTAAACTTGAATGCATGGATCTGAATATTTAAATCAAAAAATATTATTCTCTAGAAGTTCTCATGAATTCCCCACAACATGAGATTCTTTATTGATATATCCTCTCCAGCAATCTTGAGATCACATTATTCACTGAATGATAATTTGGGTAGAATATATTTCCCAGAGGGAGAATTATATATCATTTCTTGAAGCTAAAAGGAATAGAATGAGTATCTTGATTTTTCCCAAGTTCTTACGGTGGGAATTACATGATTTTACATTCTTGTAGAATAATCTACTATTCTATTGTAGTTCATCAACTTTAAATATGGAACTTTTATTGATGTAGTTCATGGTATTTTAAATCATACCTTCTATCTATGTAGTTTGGGATATTTTAGCTCATGCCTCCAATCATTGTAGTTTGGGTCTTTTATCTTAGACCTTCTATCACTCTAGTTTATGTTTTTTTAGCTTGAAACTTTTATCACATCATTTTAGAATATTTTATCTCAGACCATAGGATTCCATATAGTTTAAAGTATTACTATCAAGACTTGATCGATGATCCAATGATATGGTGTAGGCATGTCAGGAATGACCCAAAAGATTGATCTCCTTTCATTTAAAGAGATTATGCATATACTTGGTTGGAATAATGCCTTATTGGTTAGTATAATTTTCAAAATGAGGTGTATCCACTATTTTTAAAGATACATGAAAAATTTATGAAGGAAATATTGGTTGTGGGAGAAGTATTACGGATACTAGGTTCTCTTGAATAGATGGAGTGTGGGTGATATAAGTCATAAATGAAATGTTTTAGCCAGTGTATATAAAATGGTGTCTACATGTATGGGATGACCCATAACACTCCGAGGTTCTAGTTTCCTAAATGGTGTTTCCTAGGATCATAATTATTCATTCTTCTTTCTTGCAAGAAAGTGATGAATTTAGTTGGTTGGGTAAGCCCTTATGTGTCGATACCATGGACATGAAAAGATGATATATACTCTTTTACTAGGCGGATGATAGATTTTTGAATATGAAAATATCTAGATGATGAGGTTGGCTATGAATGAGATCTATCCAAGAAGGGTAAATCACCCTAGGGAAGTTCATATCTCAATTGTGAAGCTTGAACCCTACAAACTGTGGATTCAAGTCATGAGGTGTGGACATAAAAGGTTTGATAATGGAAGTTCACATTCCTCCATTGATAATGGGTTCAAAAAATTATGATATAACACTAATAATGTTAAATGTACTTGGATAGTTTGGTACAAATATTGAAATGATGGTCTAAAGAATTCAGGTTCGGAGGATGATACGGAAAAATCATATGAGGATTGAACAAAAACACACTGAGCTGCGGATTTCATCCATGGTGATATTAGGGATCACAAGGATCAGAAATCCCTTTTTCAGAGTGACTTTTGGTTGACGACCAGAAGAGTGTATGTATAAGAAATAGATATACATAGATAGTCAAGAAAAGGGTCCCTTGAATCTAGGTATCCTTTTTAGGGGTTTTGGAAGGTTCTGGTGATTTGAGGCCCTCAAATCAAGAAGTGTATTTTTTGGAATGTGTAATATACAGGAAGGGTTTGAGCACCCTAAAATGTTTCATCGTCTGGATAACATATTATTATGGTGAGATGATGTGAAAAACCAATACTCTAACTTTTACCAGAATAAGGGGTTCATATTAAATAGATTGACATTTAATAGGGCTCCATAAGAGGAGATATGAACTGTATAAATTATTTATTTGAACCCTGATTTTTTCATAAAAATTGGTTATGTAGAGTTCATAAAGAAAATAATTAGGTTTTGATTAGGGTGATCATTGTGGGTTTTAAACTTGAAAAGATTTGTGTCACTTTTTCTAGTAGTTTAAGGTATTGTAATTTAGACCATTATAGGCTAGAGTTTAAGGTTTTACAATATTGACCAATGTTTAGGCAGTTTAACGTCATGACAGGCATGGACCTAATTTGGGGAATGATACCCAAGAGCCTAATTAGTATAGCTAGGATCAATATCACCCTATCATCTTTATGAGCATGAGATGAAAATATTTTAAATCACATCTCAAGTTTCATAGGTCATAAGTAATGATATGGGTCAATCGTACTAGATGTGGCCCAGAACACACTAAGGTTTTCGGTTCTACCCGTGTGATTTCAGGGCTCACAGGGATCATTAGTCCCCTTTTAAAGAGTGACAGATTTGGTTGACAACCATATGCACATATGATGGAGACATAAAAATACATGCCTAGTCAAAAAAAGGGTCCCTTGATGTTGGGTGTCTTTTCCATGATCTATGGAAGACTTTATGAAACCATAGGAACTTAGGAAATGAAGTATTGTTTATGGATTGAGTATCTCAAAAGATCATGGAAGCACCCAATACTCTAGCTGAATGGGGTAAGGACCACATGGTCCTTTGATAATGGATGATAGTCTACATAGTTTTACCTCATTTAGTAGGGATGTACTTGCTTCTATGTAGTTTGATGTCTTGCGATAAGGACATTTTCCATGCAGTTTAACATCATGTCGTTAAGAAGTGGGAACGAACATGAAAAATTTTACATGATATATTATATGAACCATTAATCCATATGTATATATGACTCATACATAGGGATATTTTATGAATCAAACCCTATGTAATTTTGTGTATATTTTTTGTTGGATATTTTAGATGGACCTAGGAATTGAGATTCAGGTGTCACTATGTATCATGTGATGATAAGAATCAAGAAACACATAGTTTTTTAATGGGAAACACTCTATATAAGTTTTTCCCATATGTAAAAGTGGAAATTGTTTCTATTGATTATTTTAGGTTGTCCTAGTAATGAATATCTGGGCATCACTACTTATCTGTTGATGGTAAGAATCAAACCACAAACAATTCATGTGGAGCCAAATAATTTAACATCATGAAGGAAGGAAATTGGCATCCTGATGTGAATATTAGAATTCTGTATAGACATAAGGATGAAAATATAGGTATCCCCAGGTATCCCACGATTATAGGAATCAATTAATAGATAGTTCTTGAGGAAGAACCTTTCTACGTATGTTTGTCGTATATGCATTGATGGGAGATTTTTATATTTATTATGACTAGTCTCAAGATTGACGTTTTAGGAATCAAAACATATACTGTGATGGTAGGAATCAATACAAATGTATTTCTTAAATGGAGGTGCGGTAGGAGACCAATCACCAATAACAGTGTTCCTCTACGGAGAGACTGTCATTAATGTGAAACATTATGTCATGGAAGAATCATCAACCGGGCAGTTTAACATCATATGAAAAGGACTCAAGGTATTCATTTTATGGTCATGTAATTAGGGCCATAATGAGACTATCATGAGATGTTTTACCATGATTGTTTTGGAATTCCATTACTGAAATTCCTAACCTCTCATGAGTTATTCTCAATGTGAGAAAAAAAGAATAGAAAGGGTTCCTCTCACCATTCAAAGGAAATTAAAGATACGACAGAGGAATTTTGCATCATGTGGTGGATGGACCAAGGTATAAGATCATGGTGTCCCAACATAACTCATTGAAAATGAGAATCAATCCATATATAGTTATAGGAACCCATGCAGTTTAATCTCCTAGGATAAGGAAACCAACTGTGTTGTTTAAATTCATGAAATAAAGATGTCCTCCATGCAATTTAATGTCATGTGATAAGGACATGGATCACCTGATGTGAAATTAAAGGAATATTGTGATTTTTCCCAAGACTAGAGGTTCATACATCAATACATATTATGTGATGGAAGGAATTAATCCATTCATAGTTCTTGAAACCTATTGTGTTTAATGTCACCCGGTAATGACATCAATCATGTAGTTTAACATCATGCACCAAGGACATGGGTCACTGTGTAGTTTAAATTCTTGTTTCTAGGACTTGAGACTCTATGTAGTTTAACATATTTCTTTTTGGATGATCGTGTTCAGTTAAATATCATGAATCCAAGATGATGCCATATAGTTTAACATCATGTGGTCATGATGTTATTATATGGTTTAACATCATGAAAACATGAAGAGTTATTTATAGTATAGAAATCATGCTATAGGAATGTATTTTCTAGATGACAACTATAAAAAAAATTCACGAGAAATATCACATTGGTGGGGGGGGGGGCTGACATGATCCCCACCCATTGTGGCTCGTGAGTAAGCTCCGTTGTGATAGAACATATATATGATGTAAGTACCTTATAATTTGGGTTCCATATTTGGAGGATTCATTCATGGTATCATTGAGAATCTGAGATATAACACCAGTTCTCTTTGGAGGAATTAATGGAGGTAGACCTTCTTATTAAAGTTTCACATGATCTAATTCTGATAGACTTTATGGTTGTGTAATGTATGCAAACTATCCTCATCGAGTCCTTCCAATTCATCCAGCTACATTTTCAATTTATTATCATCTGAGAGTTTCCTACAAATAGGTATTTTGAGTGAAGGCAGCTAGATATCTTTGGGTAGCACTACCTCATTCCCATATTCAAATTAATATATGTTTTCTTTTGTAGCAATACACATAGTGGTATAGTAGGCCCATAAATCAAGGAGGAGATTATACTTCATTTAATTCTTATCCCTTTTCACCATCTTTAGAATATATTTGATATAGTCTTATTTAAGGAATATATTTATCAATTTTAAACTTCATTATAGTGATATGAGTGATTGGGCATGATATTATACTACTAATAAAATTTCTTAAACTCTATAGATTAGAAGTTGGTGTTGTTGTCTGTCAATATTGTGTGAGGGAACCCAAAAATGGTAATGATATGGGAATTTATGATGTTGATTATGTTCTTAATCTCATATTATTTTTTGGGAATTGACTAATCCCATTTGGAAATGAATTCAGTAGCAGTAAGGATGCAATTCAACTGCTTATCCATGGATACGGGATACGGCCCAACAACATCCATTACCCAGATGAAAAATATTCAGGAATATCGAGTTGTATTTAGAAATTTTGGGGGTTGATGAAGGAAGTTTTCCTGGATATGTAATGCATGAAATCTATTTTTGAGTTGGACATAGTCATGTATCATGGTTTTTTAGTAATAAACTAGCCTCTATATTTGGTGGGAGAGCCTATTCCTAGATTCATGAGTATCGTAGGAGCCCACATGGAATTCATCTATTCTTGTGTGAATCCCTCTTTCATATAGGAATATGAGGAGGATTTCATAAAAGCCTCAATTTTAGTGAGATCTATACTCATTTAGATCATCATTTAGGGTTAAGTTTATAACACAATGTCTTATTTCTTCCCTTCCAGCTTGGTGTCTCGAGAAAGTTTTGTTTCAAAGATAATCGATTATGGGTACCATCTATCCAGGGGTGGGGCTAGTTCAAAATTATATGGGCTAGTGTTGAGATGATTTATTTCATCCAGGACATATACAATGATCGACCAGAGCATTATTCAATTCATGATATAGAAGATTGTATCATCCTTATTAGGGTCATCCATGACTGTGGCTGTATTTGCCAATGAGTCTGCACAATCATTCTATAATCAGGGAATATGATGTAATGTGGGATCAAAAGGGAAGTATTTCATTAATCCCCTATTGTATCTAGTTAGAGGGATAGTTATTTCTTTATTATGGCATATTCACCATTGACATTTTGTATCACTAGTTATGAATCCACTTTGATATTTAGGTAGTCTATAGGAAGTTATTGGGAGAGTTATAACCTAGTGATGGGGGATTGCTATTCAACCACATTATTTTTGTAGCCTTTGGATAGTGAGAAATAGTTAGAGAAAACATATTTTTCTATAGAGACAAATAAAATCCCTAATCCATCCCTATTGAGCTCTATATTTTCCATCCTTTAAACAATAAGGCTTTGGGAGGCACCGAAAAAATTTATTTCCAATGTTCAGGGAGTTTTATGGGCATAGAAGATCTACCTAAATAGAATCTAAGAATCCATCATTTTATTATTTTGGTAAGGATGTGAAGCATGGAAATTATGCAAGGCATTGCATTTCAATTATTTCAATGATATGAACTGAATTTTGTATTATTGGATAATGAACTCTCATCAGGCCAATTGACCAGTAGACATAGGATGAACATAGATGTACTTGAGAGGATCAATATGAGGGACCTGATAAACATTGTTTTGCTTCAAGTAATACCTCATATTTTTCACTTTGATGACGAATACAAGGAAATTATTCTTGACATTAGAGTATCGGGTTTCAGAAGTATCATTGTTTGGATAAGGTTATAGAAACTATTCTTGCTCCCCACATCATTTTTCCATGCAAGGAGGGATCCCAATGAACATTATATAGATGCCACATATAAAATGAGTGGCCTCCCTTCCACCAGATCCATCAAAACTGGTGGTGCAGTCGATATTTCTTGAGACTTTCAAAGGCTTCTTGGAATTCCCCATTATATTATTAAGTGATACCCCTTTCCATTATCATAGTTAAGGGGATATATTTTCTGGGATGGTTGCTTATTAAATTCCAATTGTTGGCAAGATTCCCATAGACCCCCCTTAGATATTTTATATTGGGGGGAGGGGGATTGCTAAAATACTTCTTGTACTATCTGAGTCAAACATGATAACACAATGGTATACCCAAAATCCAAAGAACTTCCATAATGATACTCTAAAGGAACATTTCAGGATATTGACCTTTAGAAAATGTTGTTGTAGCTTGTTGGAAACTATTTGGAGATCCATGAAGTGATCACATTATTTTCAGTATTTGAACACAACGTTGTTGACATAAAATATTGTTACTCTTCCCAAGAAAAATTAAAATATATAAATCATGGTGTGTTAGCTAGTGGATCAAGAAATTTTTAATCCAAAGGGCATGACCAGATAGAAAAATATCCCTCGAGGTGCTCTAAAGAAAATATATTACTCATCTTCAAGGGACATCATTTTTTGATTGTACCCCAAATAATCATCAATGAAGGAATGGACTTAGAAGCTGGATATTTCATCGATCAATTGTTCTGTTATCAGCATTGAGAAATGGTCCTTTGGGAAGTTCTAGTTAAAGTCTCTAGAATCGATGCAGACCATAATATCCCATTCATTTTCTTGATAGGGACAATTTTTGTGTTCCATCATGAGTATTTAACATCATATACAAGGTTGTATTTGATCAATTTTTCAAAATACACCTCTGAATTGGTGGAATTAGAGGGGTTCACCCTCCCAACTTCCTTCATGAAGCCTCAATGCTTATTGGGTAAGATGAGATGGTGTATTTCCACATCTAGATATAGTATGACCATTTTTTTATAGTTCCAAGAGAAGACATGTTAGTTCATATTTATAAATACAATATAAATATCTTTATCTTATACGGACATGGAATCTCTAATATTTTTGTCCACATGTATTCTTATATTCCTAGATTTACCTACATGAGATTGGAAATGGTGGTGATTCCTTCTTCGAATACAAGCGCATCATTCCTAAGGTCATCCTTATCTTCTTCCATCAATTAGATTATAGATACATTCTCAAAAGAATTTAGATATCTAGGGACTTCTATTTCACTATCAGGGTGAGAAATTACATAAAGAGATACATTATCATCCACTACTACCCGAGTCACTATAGAGAGGTTCTAGAGCTAATTTTATTGTATACTTCCACTCGGGACCATAGGGGGTTAGACTTCTGGGGTTAGTTCTATCACCTCAAATATATTAAAGGGGAGCATATAGTCACCATCGAGCATACTCCATGTGTTTGCGGGGGTGGTCCCAGATCATTGGGTGTTGTGAAATACATTTCATCATCCACTATTGGTTCTTTTCATTATTTTTATAGAAACCCACTTCAGCATACGTGGCTCTGCAATTATCAAATGGGGCACTATCACAATGATGTATGCAGATGATTCAATCGGTGGAGTATTTCAGACATTGATGGAAGCTTAGTGTGTATGGAGTTAGGTCATTTTGAGTAGGACATTGTATGAAGTGTATTACTAGATAACTATAAACATAGAATAATTCTTGAGATCCCAAAATTGAGCTTTGAGTTTGATCTAACTGAGTGGAATTTTATCATGATTTTCATGCCCTTGAATGGTTGGAATTGTGGGAGAATAATCCCTATTTCTATATCCCAAACATTGGTGGGTTTGAATTGGGATGATATTGATCCCAGATTCATTTCTAATCCGATCCCATTGTATATCAACATTATCAAGTCTAATCAAAACATACAATGTTCTGATGTGTCCTTGAATGACATATACATAATCATGCTCTATAAACAGGGTGGTGACCTGTAATTATACTGACATGGTATTTATTTGATAGACCTCATCTATATTAAATTATATTTAGAATTCCTATAGTATTTTGATGGATTTAATGAGTGACTCTATATGTTATTTTGAAAAAATGAAGTGTGTTGAGGATTGATAAATTGGATGAGACAACTACCAGCTACTTTGTAATGTCATAATTTTTTTCTAGTGGTCTTCAGTACCCAAGGAGGTGTTTATCATAGACATGTAGCTAAGGAATTGAGTCATTTCATGTGGGTGGGTATAATGCCTATGAAAATATTGGGGGATTATATTACTCTAGTGGCGTGGGTCATTCTGACCATCCTCGTTTCATGGACTGATTGCATAATCAAACCCTCTCTAGGCGGTCATGCATGAAAAAATGGTGCAATTGACCACTAGAGGATTCTAAGACACCTCAATGTCTTTATTGGGCTTCGTGGAGCACTTTCCCATAGGGACCAGCTGTATATATGTCCTATATGGGAACATAACTGAAATATTCGGTCCAACCATGCTTGTCTTGTCCCTTATATCCCTGGATCCTGCACATGTGGCCTCTCATTCCCCAGTTAAGTATAGGCAACATGTATTCTAAGGAATATTAGTCATTGAATAATGGGTATAACAACCCTTATATTTATTAAAATTTAATACCTAATTTATTACATAGGATTATAAACAATACAACTAGGATGATAAGTAAGTTTGGTGTCTTGGGTAATTAGTTACATTACATAACATTTTCAAATATAAAAACAATATCTTTATTGAAAACTTCTTTCACATGATCACACTTAAAAGTACATGGGATAACCTAGGGACATACACAAAAAAGGGGTGAGAAATATATTTCAATAAGGGAATAAACATGGAATAAGGTGTTTCATATTAGAAAAATATAATATAAATAGGGAATAAAATGTGTAAGAATCATAAACCTGAAAAATAAGTCATGATATAGCATGATAATCATATAATGGGAAATTTGGAAAAAAAATTAAAATCAAAAATCATAAACAATGGTCAAGGATAACTATACAAGATATCATGGTGGAAAATTACCATAACAGTACCATGTTCACTCTATATCCCAAAAGTATGTATCATGATACTAATATTAACAAATGTATTAAAGAGCTATATAATTTTTGGTTCACCCATCACTTTGATTTCATTTTCAAGCATAAGTGTACCACAATGATAAAAAAATGGAATAATTTATCTTTAAATTTTATTCCATGATCATGGAAAACGTAATAAATACTTGTAAGTTCCCAATAAAAATTTATATGTGCATAATGGTGAACACCCTAGATAGTAAATGGGTATGTTATTCACTACACAATTGTTTCGGAAGGAAAAATCATGGTGGAATTTCTACAGAATAACGACATCACATAAAGATTCATAAAAATTAGTTGATGAGAGAGAAAGGGATCTATCATAAGATATAAATAAAATGGGAAGAAATATGGACATGAAAAAAAATCCCCATACTATAAATTTGGATATAGAAGGAATAAGGTAATTAAGAAACATGAATAATGAAAAGATTCATAATTATATTTTGGCATGGTAACGGGGGAATACAAAGGATCATGGGAGGATTAATGAGAGTTAATGGGCCTCTAATAATTTATAAATTAAATGGAATGTCATAGTAATATGGATGAATATATCCCAACATAATAAAATGGAATTTAAGAGATATAACATAGAAGTACTTGAATGGAAGAAATAAAGAGAGAAATATTTTACTTGAGTGTTTGACTCAAAATGCATGGGAGGGCTTATTGAGAAGTTGTGAATGCCTTGGGAGGAATATAGTCAGTGTATAAGAAATAATGGACATGATATAAGGAGTTTTTGTGAATAGAAATGGGGTTATGGGTGGGTTTATATATGAATGAGGGATTTATTTATTATATAGGTTTTGAACTCTACCAAATAAAATAACCAAAAACCAAAAACCATTTAATGGTTTTTTCCATTGTTTTTTTACCAAAAGGGAGTGGTTATAATTATTTAATAAGGAAAAGGTCATAAATTATTAAAATAATTCCTTTCTTTTTTAGAGGTGAGTCACACTCTTAAATACATGATTTTAAAACAATAAAATATGTTAACGGTTTTGGAGGATTCAAAACAGCTTTATAAAATGTATAAAATAAACATAAAATCAAATTATTTTAAATTAAAAACATATATTTGGTCATAGATACCATTTATAGTATTTATTACATAACTTTTTTGTCATTATGATGTTAGAATACACAAATTATATTTATATAGTATTTAATTTTTATCCAAAAATTTGATTTTCTCGTTAAAATTTGAAAAAATTACATTTGAATAATTTTGAAATTTTTTTTTTAAAGGTTGGGGCCAAAGCCTCATTTTTATTAATAAAGGAAAGAAAAGACCTCTTTTAACTGGGTAGAGGGAGACCCATTACATAGCCCGAAGGCCCAGTGGGCTTGAATCCCATTACATAACCTGTAGGCCCAAATCATTGGCCAAATTCCTATTTTGTTAAAAGTAACCCGGCTGCTACAGTACCCTCATAGTACCGCCGCTGCTACAGTGCCCTGCCGTTGCTACAGTACCCGCTGATCAACAGTGTCACCGCTGCTCCAGTACCGCTACAGTACTGCTACAGTACCTGCACCCAATGGGTTTTGAACCCCCATTTTTCATGTAGTATTACGGGGTGCTTACCACTAAGCCAAACCCCAACTACGAAATTATGATTACAAAAATAATATCCATTTTATCTAAATAATATTCGAAATATATTAATTTTCACATTTAAAATAATAACAAATGTATATTGAAAATGTTGTGTTTTTTTGAAAACAACAGTTTTCGAACCATTATAAAGATTACATTTGTATTTTTAAAAATTAGATGATCATTTATATTTAATAAATATTATTTTATAATATTATATTATGAAATATTATTTATTTAAAAAATACATTAATTATTCAATATAATTTCCTTTGTTAAATTTGAATATTACCCAAAAATACTATTTGTTTTTTATTGTATCAAAATAAAAACATTTATAAGGTATCAATAATAGGATGAAAATATATTCATTATTATACAAAAAATAATTTAAAATCTTATATTTTTAAGGACTTGATACATATCCCATTATGAAACCAAAAAATACCCTTTGGGTATGGTGTACGATGGTGGGGATTTCATAGGGTGGTTTGTGTTACATGGTTTGGGTCGTGATCTCGATGATCTTGAACTTCTCCTGTAAACAGTTTCACTCAAGCTTAAGTTGTTGGATCTCAACTTAGGCTTGGTCAAGATTAAATCCCATTGATGTTATATCTCTCCAATTCTCTAATAAATGGGCTTCATAGGGTACGATCTAACTGATTGAGGTTATCACTTCTTTTTTCTATGGAAATTGGATTTGTTAAAAACCTATATTTATACTAGTAATGTTTTCAATGTTCAATTAATATATTATCAAAGATAAAGATACATAAGGGTATTTTAAATCTAATTGGATATAATAAGAAAAGTGCATATGTCTTCTATAACCATACATAATAATAAATTTAATTAAATCAAAAGTGGAATTTTATTTATAATAGTTTGGGTCATTACATTATTCACCCCAAAAGAAATTTATACCTCGAAATGATCTTTTCCAACACCAAAACAGATTAGGGTAATGCTATTTCATCACTTCCCCTGGTTCCAATGTTGCTTCCCCAGACTTTTGGGTTCTCCACAACTCTTTCACAAGGTTCATTGTCTTATTCTGTAGCACTTTTTCACTACGATCTAAGATCTTCACCAACTACCCATTGTAGGAAATGTCATTCCACATTGGTTCCACCTTGGGATTGAGTAAATGTGAGGGTTTTTTATTTACTTTCCCAAGAGAGATACATGGAATGCATCATCTACTTGGTATAGGTTCGGTGGGAGGTCTAGTTAAAAATCCACTGTACTGATGTGATCAAGGATCTCAAAGGGGCCGATGTATCATAGACCAAGATTTCCCTTCTTTAGAAATATCATTAATTAATTATATGGAGATAATTATAGAAATATCATGTCTCTAACACCAAACTATAGGTATCATCAATAATTTTCAACATATATCTTTTTTTGACTCTGAGCAGCTTTTATGTGCTGCAGAAAGGTCTTGTAAATTTCCACCATTTTCTCAACAATTTCAAGACCTAGTTGTTTTTTTACCCAACTTTACCGCAACATATAGGTGTTTTGGACATATTCCCATAAAAGGATTCATAGGGTGCCATTTTGATGCTTGAGTGGAAACAATTTCTTTATAATAACTCGATTGGAGGTAGATGTTGGTCTCATTTTTGTTTGAAGTCCATAGATCATTCTCTCAACATGTATTATAGTGACTGAATAGTCCGCTCAGACTGACCATCATTTTGAGGATGATAGACTATACTAATTTTCTGATGAGTGTTTAGATCATGTTGAAAACTTTTCCATAACATGGAGGTGAATATCAGATCTAGATTAGATATAATCAATATTGGAACTCCATGCAGTCTCTCCACTTATCCGATGTATATATTTTCAGTTTATCTAGTTAGAAATCATTTAGAATAACAATGTAGTGTGTAGTATTTTTAATACAATCCACCAAAATATAGATATAATTGTTTCCTCTAGAAGTATTCTGATGTTCAGTGACAATTTCCATGGTGATGTTATCCCATTTCCATGTAGGTATGTGTAATGGTTGCATCACCCTCTGAGATATTTTCTTTTCCACCTTCACTTGTTCTCAAATACGATATGTTTTTGTGTATTTTGTAGTATCCTTCTTCATATTGTCACAAAAGTAGTGTTCATAGAGATCTTGATACATTTTATTTTCTTCAAGGATTGATAGAGAACGTTGATCTATATATATCATCCAACAAAT
The DNA here is from genome assembly GCA_963277665.1 of Viscum album. Classification (NCBI taxonomy): domain Eukaryota; kingdom Viridiplantae; phylum Streptophyta; class Magnoliopsida; order Santalales; family Viscaceae; genus Viscum; species Viscum album. The sequence goes on from OY728164.1 coordinate 825,582,201, forward strand.
ACTTATTTAAATCATGATTTTATGGTGCACATAGTCTTTTCACAAATCATACAACAAATTATTCATTAAAATTGAACTATATGGATTTCCATTTTTTTATAATTTCAAATTTCTTCTGAATTCAAACAACATCTCTTTTTTCGTCCTTTAAAATTTCCAGAATTGCTGGTCGATCAAACATTTTTGAAAGGATTGATGATGTTCCATACTTTATGAATCTCAAGTCCATCCATTCCTAATATAAAAAGATTAGATCCCACTAAATTCTCATCAATGATATAATTTATAACTCATTTCTACTAATATCATCCTTTACTTTATTCTATTTACTAGGATGGTAGGGTATTGAGAAGTCACATTACTTGATAAAATCTAACCATTTTCATTACTTCATATTCAACTCTTTTTTTGTGAATATATATTTCACACTTTTGTGATATGTAGATAATTCACACTTATCCCCCAAAAAGTAATTCCACCATAGTTTCTAAGAATTGATCACTGTAGTCAACTACAGATTATACATTGGTCAGTTCTATTCATGAACTTTGAACATTCTTAAAGCAAAGTATATGACTTTTTATTTCTTCATTAACACATCAACCAATCCCTTCCTTGAAGCATTGCTGAATACTATGAAAATATCTCCACTTGTGGGTAGTGTGAGCACAAGGTCAGTGATAATATTCTTTTACAAATCATTGAATCTCTATTTACATTCATCATTATAAGAAATATTGTCGCCCTTTTGAGTTATCATGGTTATAGGGTTTGAAAAACCTGATAAATTTCTTATATATCTATGATAATACCAAAATAATCCAAAAAAATTGTGGATATCTATCAAAGATATTAATCTTATACATCCTTCAATTATATATATCATTGAAGGATCTACAGATATCTCATTTCTTGTTATTATATTCCACAATAATGAGACTTCCTTCGACCATAACTCAAATTTTTGTTACATTGAATAAAGATTCTCCTTTCGCAAGGTATTTATCATAGTTCTTATATTCTTCTCATGCACCTCTATGGTTTTGGATTATATTAGAATATAATCTATAAATACTACCACAAATTTGATAAGGTAATCCATAAATACTCTATTCATCAAGTTCATGAATATTTATAAAGTGTTACTGAGTCCAAATGGAATTAATATGAACTCATAGTTCCCATACCTTATATGAAAAGTAGTATTGGGAATATCCTCCTTATTAACCATAAAATTGTAATATCCCACCTAGAGATCCACCGTGGAGAAGTTTTTTGTTCCATATATGTTATCAATATAGTCATAAATATGTGGTAGTGGATACTTGTTTTTTGTCATGATCTTTTTGAGCTCACAATAATCAATGAAAATATGTATTATCCCATCCTTCTTCTTGAATAAGAGGACTGGAGCTCCCCAAAGTGAAGCACTCGGTCATATGAACACTTTATATAAATTCTTCTGTAGTTTTTTCTTAAAATCCTCAAATTTCACAAAAACCATTCTATCTGTAGTCTTATATAATGTTAATTCCCTAGGTGTAAGATTGATTGAAAATTAAACCTCTCATCTATAAGAAAGACCATGACATTATTTGGGAAACACATCAGTGTATTCCCTCATAATAGGAATTTTATTGAGGATAGTTCTATCCTTATACTCAATAATTTGAGTTAGACACTTACTTTTAGGGATAAAATATCCATTCTTGTGATGTCAAATCTAAATAAGATTCATCCTCCTCCTTGTACTTGTACAGAATTTGGTGTTGATTAACTATAGTGAGAGTTATTTCCGTTTTATGACAATTTAAGTTGGATCTATATAAGGAAAGACAAACCATGCCCAAAATTGAATCAAATTCTTCAAAAGGGGGCATGACAGGTTTTTATAGGAAGTTCAACATGAAAATTGTGATAGGGGATAAGTTATATACTTGGGATGAAATAATTTCCCCATTTTCTATTTTAACCTATTATTCAACTTCCATACTTTTTTGTGGTATTTAAATAGTTCAACTTACATTTCTTGATATGAAGCAATGTGTAGAACCATAATAAAAAAGTGTTTTCAATATCCTTGAATGAATAACAAGCATACATATCACTAATTTGTTTTTTGGGATCCAACTTAGTAGTTGTGATGGAAAAATATCTCCCTAGATACCATGGAAGTTATTGGTTGTCTCAAAAAACCCATGTCTTAGTGTATTGGTTTGTAAGGTTCCCTAATTTCATGTAGTTGAAGCAATGAACAATTCCCCAATAGTTGACTATATAATTCCTTTCCTTCATCTCAGTAGCGGTTTTCTACTTTTAGTAGTCATTATTTAATAGCCCTTCTTTCCCACATCTAAATCATTTACTTATTCCCCTTATCCAATTTCCAGGGTGATTCTTCCTTACATTTTACATTTGGTATAATGAAATTTCATGTCACCATTATCTTTCTCCATCATATTGCTTGAAATAAAATCTACTTTCCTCTTTTTATCCCCACGATACCCTTGAGATACACTGATCTCAATTTCAACTTTGAGGGAAAATCATAAAATTTCCTCATAGAAATAAATGTCCAAGATCTCCATGGATTTTTGTAGAACTAGTTTTAGCCTACCAAAGAAGTGTAAAACCATTCATTTGAGTGTAAAAACAAATATTGAGGCAAATCATGAGATTCATGTTATGTTTTCTTCATAAGCCCTGATATATTAGTTATTATTCATCTTAAGGGTATGGAAATCACATTCCAATTTAAGATAGAGAGTTTTAGGAAAATATTTATCGAAAAACATTTTATAGAATTCTTTGCACTTCATCACTTCGCTCTCATCCCCATGATTCATATTCTTGAAAATTTACCACCACTGATCAGCTTATCAATCCATATAATAAACAACCAATTGAACTTTCTCATATTCATATCATTGAAGTATGGGTAATATATTCTCAATATAGTTGATCTATTATTCTATAATTAAGGGGTCAAATGGTCTATTAAAAGTCAAAAGAATTTGTCACATTAAGATCTTGATCATAGCTTGTTCTATCTTAGGGAGAATTTGGGTGCTCCCCTTAATCCAAGTTTATATTAAGAACCCGAGTCTTTTGATAGAGTATTTTTATAATGTTAGTGATTATTTATTTCTTCTGGATGGACATATCATTGGAGAGGTCATCATACTTCCCATCACATTAATTGTTTACCCGATTCCTCTTATTTACTGTCAATATCTAGAACAAAATGAATATTAGGGATGAGTATTTTATACTACTAAAAATATAAAGGAGAATCCAAATGCTTGGGAGGGAATCTTGGGAGGACTATAGAGAGTGTAGGTAATAGTATGGATGTGCTGCAAGGAGTTAGAGTGAAGTTAAATGGGAGATTCAGTGGGTTTATATTGGAAAAGACAGTGATATCTTTATTATTTAGGTTTTGGACTATATATAATGAAATAACCAAAAATGCAAACCATCACATGGTTTTTCCCATGGTTTCTCCCAAAAGGGAGTGGTTCTCATTATTTTATTGGACCAAGGTCCGAATATAATGAAATAATGCTATTTATTATGTGTAGGTGAGTCACACTCTAATTTTTTTTTGAAAAACCGTAAAATATATTAATGGTTTTGACGGATTAATAATAAATTTATAAATTTAATTTATTTCTGAGGGTTTCACTAGGGATGGATGCCTCATGATTTATTTCTCACTGATGACTGTATTGTAACCTGTGTTTCTACTTTCTAAAGGCAATAAAGATAGATCACTTTCTAATTGATGTATTCTATTTGATTGAAATGGGATAATGGGATTCCAGTACCTCAATCCATGGATTACTCCTTGGAATTCATCTCATAGTCTGGGTATCCATCATTGATTAAGATGTTGTTCATGAAGCTCATTCCTGGTTCCATCTCTTTGTGTATATTGATTAATTATGATGATTATTTTTGGAAATTACAAGGTTTATTGGTAGTAAGAAAACATTGGTTCGAGGAGGGGACATGTTGGGAATCACTTGCATGTTTGTATGGTAAAACATTGACCACGTTCATTTTTCTTCATACGATGGCATCTTAAGGGTCTAGAACCTAAGGCATCATATGTTCATCATTAGGTATCTTATGCCAGAGGAATGTATTTTGAGGTTTTCTGTAAGAATCTTAGGTTTAACATGAGTTAGGCCATGAGTTTAACATATTACTGAGATATAGAAGAATATCAGTTTTTTAACATAGGTAAATTAGAGAGGAGTGTCCCGAGGGAGGGTGTACTCGGACGGTTTACTGGATGGCTTGATCAAAAGACCAGTGGAGGCAGACCTTGGGTGGTGTGTCTCATAAATATAATGTTTCACATCATGAAGGCTGATTTGGTCATCACTGAGGGTGGACCAGAGAGGTTCACCCCTATGATGGGGGCACCATGGCATACCATTGGGTGGGTCAAAATGACCAATGAGGACAGACCTGGGATGGAATGTCCCATAAAGTGAAGATGTCACACTGTGAAGGGGTACGTCCATAGGAGGGAGAAGCCTAGGTTTACCATTGGGTGGGTCAGAAAACCCAGTGAGGTTAGACCCAGGGACAAGTTTCCCATAATGGGAAGATGTCACATAGTCATTGGATAAAAACCAAGGAGGGAGGTACCAAAATTTACCATTTTTGAGATCAAACCTCAAGGAGACATACTATGATATATTTTTACGATATCAAGATCAAAACCCATGTAGTTTTATTTGGACTATGTAACTATTAGAAAATATCCTGTTTGTAGTTTTCTTTTTGTTTTGGAAGAGGTTTGAACCACTACCAAATGTTTTTGTGACATTTTGGAAAGATTTCCATGAAAGTTACTCTCGACATCCAACTCGTGCTAGTTCCTTCCATTTAGAAGTGGGTTTTGGTATGATTTATAGATAAAATATGTAGTTCTAGTTTCACTCATTTTAGCAATTGTTTTTTGGCCAACAAAAATAATGATAATTTCGTTGCAGTCTAAACCACCGGTATATCCGAAATATTATTTTAATAGAAAAGAATAGAAAAAATGAAATAATAGCTACTAAATAATAATTAATTTATATAATGGTTATTTTAACCACAAAAAATAGTAATATGTATCATCTATTTAAAACACCATTAAAATAATAATATGTCATATTTAGTAGCGGTTTAAACCACCGTTAAATTCTGATTTAAAAAAAAGGTCATTGTAGAATATGCATCCCAAGAATAGCCCTCCACCCTAGAATAATACAAACAAACAAAGCACAATGGAAACAACACATATAAACCATCACACAAATAAATTTACCACCATTAATAACAATATCAACATTAATTTCACAATTCATGAATAAATATATCACAACTTTCAATGTTTACCCATTCCATTAATATTTAAAAAATCATAAGTGACACACTTTTAATGACTGATGGTGTTGGAGGAACCATCTATATAATCCCCTACAACTCCTATATGACATACCCATGTGGGTCTCATTATAACTACACATGTGTTGATCCTCCTAATCTACTATCCCATATCAATCACATAAACCGTTGATGATCCCATCAGGGTTTGAAAAAAATATTTCTTATGTTTTCACCCCCGATCCTTCCACATTATTATTTCCACTCCCATAAAATCAAAATTCTCATCATAGAGACTCAGTTCATGACACCCTAAATCCGCTCATTAAACCCACATCAGTCTATGACCCACACACATGGATTCCTATTTATTTAGCATCATATGCGTCCACTATACTGTTCAAACCAAAATCCAAATGGCATAGTGTGTCATGGCTAAATTTCTACATCTTATGATTCCAAAAAAGATTCAAAGATTCATTATCTTCTACAAGTTTATCCCAAACACCTACAAAAAAACTTTTATAGGACATATTTCACCAAAACCCATCTCACATTTCAAAGACACTATCCATGCCCCTCTCGCATTCTAGTATCACCAAGAAAAGAGAACCATCAGTTATTTTTAGAACCTGAGGTATCTCCCTGAGAAAACCCCATTCACATAACTCAGAAAGAAACATTTTTCATTCCAATGTCCCATTGGGTTTTATTTATTCTTAAACCACATTCTTAAAGGAACATCCTAAGTCGACATGACTAGGAACCTAACTAGTCCTTCCTTAAAAAATCGTTTGATCTACTGAAACATAAAATAATTTTATTCAAGAGTACTAGTATTTTAACCATTCCATGCATCTTACCCCTTTCGAAGGTGTTATTATTCACATGAAACTCATATATGAACCATCACATCTCCAAAAGGTCCATCTCACATGGTCCAAAACTCTTGATATGACACTCACCTTTGTTCCAAGATCACATTACACCCAATATACTAAACATCCTCCATAAGGTCTCATACATTATATATAATATAACCCATCCTACCCATTCAAGGGTCACTCAAAAAACTACAATATTACTTTCATCCAAATCACATCAGGGTCTGATGTTGTCATGTGATATCATATAAATCATAATATTTCATATCCCCAAGAACCCCAACATTTGTTTAACACCTAACAACCACTAATTCTACATAATACATATATATGGTTCATATTATTTACTCCTCCCAATTTTACATGAACTAGAACATTACCTACAAAGGCATAGATAAATAAGATTTAAAGAAAAAAATATAGTGTAAAATTCATTATGTTTCACATGTATAATATTATTTTTATAAAACCATTTTAGAAGATAAAAATCCACCTTGTAATTAAAAATTTAACAATATAAAAAGCCAATTTTTTACCGTTAAGGCTCTGTTATATAGGATGTAAATTACATGTCATTGGGGGAAGTATTTATTTATTTTTAATTATAAATTTCATTATTGGATACCTAATTATAATCAATCCAAATAGTCATATAATATGTATTTTATCTATTCTGGGGATCATCTAATGAATATTCCACCATATAGTTATACCGAAGAACATGATATAAATGGTTTCAAACTCTTTAAATAACCATTCATGATCACAATCTTGGTAATATTATAATAAAATATGGGAACTCATGAAAATTATAGGTGAATACTATGGGCCAAAAATGATACATGAACAAACCCTCTCCTTCCACATCGGTCTAATAGAAGAAAGATACCTCTAATCACTACTCGAGGAAATCTCCTCGGCACCCTCTCTATCTCATTCTCTACTTCCTACTACCATAACCTAAAAGACAATTATATTGAATATTAAATAGTTTTTTATATTTTTATTTTAACATAAAACCAATAAAAGTTTTTGAAATAAATGATTTTGAAGTTGTGTGATTTACCCACTATAGATACAATCACATTTAATATATTAACGTTACATAACATTTGAAGAATACTTAAAACATTAAATAAATATATACCCAAAGACAATACTTGTCTAGTGCCTTTGGAAATATTTAATCATAAACACTCATACATAAGTGAGCTACATTAAATCTCACTAGGTTCTTCGTGATTAACACCCTTGTAAGAAACATCAAACATAATACATATATTCATAACCTAGGGATGGAAACCTAAAAAGGGGGTGATCTAAAATTATTAGTAAGGCTAAAAAAGAGATATATGTAAGAATAATAATGATCATAAGGGAATGATAACATGATCATCAAAACATAAGATCATATGCATTGTATAAAAGATCACATACATGAATCATGATATAAGGCTTGGAAGTTCATAAGAGAGGAAACATATGAAAATAAAGAACAGAATCCGTGAAATCATAATATAGGAATAAAACATGGAATTTTGGAATACACACAAGAATGTAATATGATTTCCATAGTTGATACGAAATCACTTCCTATACCATATTGGTAGTATAGGTTCACTCCCCATACCATCTTGGTTGTCATGGTACACCCTCATGGCCATCTTAGCTACATGAGTTAACCCCTCATACCATGTTAGTAGTTATGGTTCACTCTCATGGGCATCTTATAAGTAAAGGTTCATTCCCAAGACCATCTTAGTCTATCTCATGAGATATAAATATTTACCTAATTCATTGGAAGGAGATATATGTTCCAACCATTTCATAATAAAATCATACATACACGTGCAACATGATCATAAATAATCATATCATAACCCATGAAATAAAATGGCTATTATAAACATGAAATCATATCATAATATATGAAAAAATATAGGTTTCATAATCATTTCATTAAAAGAATATATAGTGAAAGAGAAATGGATTTAATAAATATATAATCTGTAAAAGATAAAAAGTTTTTATAAAGATCATTACATTAATAATAACCCATTCGTAGAAACATATGAAGAGAACCTTTAGATTATTTTCTACAAGGATATGAGTAACATCATCATATTCCATATTAAATGGAAAATAATTTTTGAATATCTTACAAAAGAGTTTCCTATGAAAAATATCCTTTCTTACTTGAAAATATATTTTTAATACATAGAATCATTTGTAAATAATTTTCTTATAAAATACCCTTAAAATTTATAAATAAGACTTGAAATAATTTAAAAAACCATTTTCCTTGAAAACTTATAAAATAAGAATCACAACATTTTGAAAAAAAATTCTTGGATTTTTTTTAAAACATATTAGATAATTTTGAAAATGTTTTTAAAACTATTTTTATTGAAAACATGACAATGGATATTGAAAATATATTGAAAAACACTTCTTTTATTTTTTTTGAAAAATCAAAATCATGCCTTCGAATCATTTTGAAAACAAATTACCTTGAAAACATATGAAAGAAGGGTGAAAACATGTTGAATATAATTTTCCATGAAAATCACTTTTAATTTTTTTTATTAAATATTAAAATTTTAAATAAATGAAAAGGAATATTAAATTAAATGATGGTGGGTAAATCTGTAAATTCTGAACAATGTAAAAAGAACATTACTTTTTCATGGTAAAAATGTTATAAAATTTCCTTGTTCAGAAAGAGAAAAGAATATTCCATTGAAGAGATTAGATAAATAAAAAGGGATAAAATTTAATGTAAGTATTAAAGGATAATGGTGATATATTTTTGGAGACCCTTTTTATAAAACATGGTTATAAAGGATTAGAGATTTTCAACTGAATAAGGGATAAGGTTGGGGTTTCTTTAAAATAGTATCTTAACAATATTATATTCCAATGTGTGGAAAAAAAGATACCAATATATGAAAAAATAATTAACATACAAAGGAAAATAAAATTCATCAGTTTTATTGATATATAGATCAAAATATTTTTTCAAAGGAAGCATAAACATAAACAATCTTTAAAATGGAGGGGATTGACTCAAAGAGATATTATAACTTGGTAGAATGGGATCATAATTTCCATGTAAAGAAATAAAATTACATGTAACTTAAAATATCATGAAAATAATCAAATTATTGATATGACATGTAAAATGAAAGTATATACACCTTGAAAGAGAATTTAGGTGCATAACAAAACATGAGTCTCAATGAAGACAAATTGAGATGAAACTATTTCACCAATTTGGTAACATTTGAAACATAAACCCTATGAAATGAAGATCATAGAATTAATATGTAAATACCCATAAATTTAAGTATAATAATCATTGAATAAATCCATGGGAAGTATTGACACCACAAAAAATCAACGGGTGGTGAATAAAGAAAGTATGTCACAGAAATGAACAGTGAGATGAAATCGCATTACCTTGTGTCTTGACACTCATCAAACTCATTAAAAACACCAGTATAATAAATATTAATTTTCTATAAAGATATTACATAACCATATTTTTATATCTACTACCATATATTTTATGATTATAACATTATATTACCCTCTTGTTAACTATTCTATGTTATGCTTTAACTTCAGATAATATTCACTTAGTTCCTCACATGTGTCGTAATCTGTTATATATTTGCACTTTATAATTATATAATGATTAATTAATTTGAACAATTATATAAATATGATTAATATTAATTATATGTGTATTACAATAATATATTTAACATATAATTATGAAATGGAATACACAGTTCATGGAGATAGTAAACTGTATATATGCATGAATGTTGATTATGTTTTTATTTTCACATTTAAAGAATGAAAGAAAATGGACAATATATATATATATATATGTATATAATATCATTATGATATAATTATAATGTTATATATGACATATAATTTCACTAAACCCATCCTTAATATATTCCATGTAGTGTTTGAATGAATCACATCACTTTGTGGGGGCGGTAGTCCACACTTCATCAAATGAGTTTATCACATTTACACAAAATAGAATGTAAAATTATATTTGTTGTAAAAAGAAAAAATAATCCCAAATACATAGAAAATATAATATATAAATATATAAAAAAATTTTCCATCATAATTTCCACCATGATATGTGGTAAAGAAAAAATGAACAATCATCATATAGTGAGGCGATGGTTCTCCATACACGTAAACAATATGTTCATTACCCATTAGATGGAGGAGTTTGTAAGTGTAGGTTGAGACATTATAATAAAAAAATACTAGTAAATTGATTATACTAGTGTTTTTATATAATAATGGAATAAATAGACTATACAGTGTGGAGAAGGAAAATAAAATAAAGGAGTTTGAGGAAAGACGTTACCTATTAATCGGGTAACTCATTTTGGTTCGTGCCCTAAGAATTACATGGATAGATTTTTTTCCCAATGAGTGAATTATAAGAGTAATTGGGAGTTATTGAAAAGTTTATAGGGTAGATCATGAGAAATCATAATTGGTTTGAGAGGTGTAAAGAAAATGGAGAGGTGGTGGCCTTCTATAGGTAAGGAAGAGGACTCACTTTGTATTTTTGAAAAAAGGTTTGGTGTACCCATGTTTCTACCTAAAGAATGTAATAAAAACCAACCAAACTCAATAATGGAAGGTTCATGACCTAATAATGTCCATAAAATGCTTATTTATAAGTTTATAAGTAATTTTTGGTATTAAGTTTAATGTTTAATACCTAGTTAAGATTAATATTACATTAATCAGTGTAATTAATTTTAATTAAATTCACTAAAATTTTTGGTCAAAGAATAAGTTAAAATAAATAGATAGTATATGTTTTTATGATTGAAAATATGTATTCATTTTTCCTAATTATAACCCCAGATGTTTTATAAATTAATTTAAAATTAATCTTATAGTCGGGTCGACAATGCGTGTTTTTAAATTAAAAATGATCAAAATCTTGTTATGTTTTTAAATCAAGTTTCAATGTTAAATTGGTTCCAATTTATCAAATTCAAAAAAAATATAAATATATAATCTAATTAATCTTTTAAACCAAATTAAAATATAATTCAACCTTATATATAAATTAGATGAAAATGAAGTTTTGAATTAAAATACAGTTTTCACTATTAATCAAAAAATGAAGATTCTCAGAAAAATCCAAAAAATTATCCCTAAGATAATTTTGATATTATAAATTCAAAAATTATTTTTATATTATAAAATTCAATTTATAAATGTTTATAAAATTAATTTTATTATTTTTTTTATTGAAAGACATTAAAATTAGTTCATTTGAGAAAACGATATTTTTAAACATAAAAGGACATTACCAAAAACCATATCATTCATTATCAATATATTTTATATATAATAAAAAAATTAAAAATATTTTAAAATTATTTATTACTGTGAATATTACTATGTTAAATGACTTGGTTATAATTGTCTAATTTAAATAATTATTACAATAAAATTATGTTTTGTAGAAACATTGGTGTCGCCTTTAACATACACTAAGTCGATATTATGTGTAACATACTCTAATATAATGTTCTGTGTAACATAAGACATGTTCACATTATAAGTAATATATTCCAAGTCTGTGCCATGTGAAAGGAATTTCGGACTTAGTGCATTGCATTACAAAAATGAAAATTTAATTTATTCGAAAAAAATGTCCATAAAAACTCAGTGTTTGACATTCTACCACCATAAAATGAAATTTACACTTTAAATTCATCACTTAGGTAAAATAATGTGGAGGCTTATACTTCATCATATCCTCAAGTTCCCCCATAGATTCTTCTAACTGAATATTTCTCCACAAAACATTGACTAGGTGAGTGGTCTTGTTTCATAGAACATTCTCAATATGATCCATAATTTCAATAGGTTTCTCCTCATAAGAAATTTCATGATCCTATGGTATGACCTTTGAGTTTAGTATAAGTGAAGATTCAGGTATGTACTTCTTTAGGAGAGATACATGGAACACATCTTGCACTTGAGATAGATTTTGAGGAAGTGACAAGTGATAGGCTACCATCATGATATGATCAGGAATATAAAAGGGACTGATATACCTGGGGATTAGATTCCCTTTATTCCTAAATCTTTTTACATTAATCCACAGAGAGATTCATAGAAAAACCTTTTCACCAACATTAAATTCTAGGTTGTGCTAGTGGTTATCAGTATAACTTTTATGTAGACTTTGTGCTGCCTTGATATGCTACCGAATGGTTCTAACCTTCTCGACCATTTATTCAGCACTCTTAAGTACCAATATATTTAATTATAAAAATTTATCCCAACACATTGGTGATCTATATTTCTTACCATAAAATGGGTTTCATAATATTCCAACTAAATTATTTTTTAAAACCAATTGTTGTAAAAAAACATAAACTAGAGGATGATTTTGATCCCAACCACCTTTGATATCCAGAGAATAAGATCTCAACATATCCTATAGGGTTTTAATTGTTATTTAAAACTGAAAATTTGTCTTATAATGATATGTAGTGATAAAACTCAATTTTATATTAATTTCTTGTGGAATAATTCAAAAAAATTAAGGTAAACCTAATATCCTAATCTAATATAATATAATGTGGTACTCCATGCAACATTACCACTACCTTAATATACATCCTAGAAATCTGATCTAGAGAGAAGTATTCTCTAATAGTGATGAAGTGTGATGACATAGTAAGGTCATTGAATACCACCCATAGTGTGTTACATCCTTTAGAGGTTTTGGGTAGTACAATGACAAATTCCATAGTGATGTTCTCCCATTTCTATCCTGGTATGGGTATTGGATGCAACATCTCCTTTGACATTTGTCTTTCAGCCTTAACTTGTTGGAATTTCAAGAACTGAGATAAAAACTCTTGTATATCTATCTTCTTGTTATCCCACCAAATGTATTCTTTCATGTCCCTACACATCTTCATACTTTCAGGATGAATAAATAATTAATAACTATACACTTTATCTAAATGATCCTTCTTCAAATCTGGTATTCAATGAATACATACACAGTCCATGAACATTGTCATTCCATCTAAATCATGTTTAAAAATAGGATCATTTTTGACTTTATTTTTCAGCTCTTCATCTCCCTTCTTCACCTCATTAACCATTACTAGGATAGAGAGTTGAACATTCAGTTGAGAAATATATTATTTTTACCCTTCCTTCAATATTTCTGGATCCATCATTTATAAATCAATAAATATTGGATATTTTGTGATCCTCACATGGGATATTCTAGCATGATACTTCCATCTAAAAGCATTTTCTACCATGTTCGTTCTCCCAGGGTGGTAATGTATAGAGCAGTCGTAATCTCTTGTCAACTCTTACCATCTTCTCTGGAGAATGTTCAACTACTTTTGTGTGAATATATATATTATACATTTATGATCAGTATATATTTCACACTTTTCTCTATAAATATAATGCCTCCATATATTTAATTAAAAAATTACCACTACTAATTTCAAAGCACGAGTTGGGTAATTTTTCCCAAGAATCCTCAACTACTATGAGGCATAATTGATAATCATGTCATAATCTATAATAACACATCCCATTCCTTTCTTGGATGAATTTTTATAGAATACAAACCCCTCTCCACTACTAGGTAATGTAAGTATAGGTCTACTAACTAACATTTTATTTAGTTCGTTGAATTTTTCCTCACATTCATCTGTTCATAGTAACTTGACACCCTTCCGAGTTAACTTGGTATGAGGATTGGATAGTCCTGAATAATTCTCCAAAAACAATTTGTAATACCTAGATAAACCAAGAATTATATGGATCTAAGTCACTTGGTTGGTCTATGCCAACATTCAATAGCCTCCTTCATTGATGGATCTACTGCTATACCATCTCTTTAGATTACCTGACCCAAAAATGAAACCTTTTTCAGCCAAAATTTTTATTCCATTCATTTTCAATATAGATTTTATTTCTTTAGGGTATTCATTACAATTTTCAAGTGATCATTATGATCTTCTTTAGTCCTTAAATCGATAAGAATATCATATACAATGACTGACACAAACTAATCAAGATAATCTCTAAAGAATATATTCATTAAATGCATGATGTTATCAGAGAATTAGTATGAAGAGAAGGCATAAATACATATTATTAGTGTCTATACCACGTACAAAATTCCTTATTTGGTACATCCTCTTTCATGACCCTCAATTTATGATATCAAGAATGAAGGTCTATCTTGGAAAAGTATTGATCTCTACACAGTTGATCAAACAAGTCATAAATATGGGGAAGATGATAATTATTCCGGATTTTTATCATTTTCAACTCCTAATAATCGATGTAGCGTCTCATTGATCCATCTTCATTTTTCACAAAAAAACTGGTGCACCATAAGGTGAAACCCTATGCCAAATGAATTCTTTTTCAAGGTTTTTTTGGAGTTTCTTCTTCAATTACTGGAACTCAATAAGATACATTCTATAAGAAGTCTTGAATATATGTGTGTAACTAGTTATAATTTCTATTGAGAACTCAACTTCAGGTATTAGTGGAAGTCTAGGAAACTCTTTTATAAATACATGCATAAAATCCATAAAAATTGGAAAATCATTGATGTCAGTTTTCTCCCCAACCATTTGAGATAAACAACCCTTTTGAAAGGGAATTAAGACCCATATAGTGGATGTAATATCCATAGTAAGTTCATAAATATTGTCACATTGATGAATGATCATAAGTTATTTTGAAATATAAAATTAAACATTCAATAATTGACAATTAATGTGTGATTTATGTAGATAAATCCAATCCATGACTAAGATGACATAAAATTCAAAAAAAGGAAGAATAAAAAGATTTTTAGGAAGCAAATTCTGAATAACTTAAACCAGAGAGGAATCACAAGCTTGATATGAAATCATTATACCATTAAGGTGTTTCACTCAAAATTTCACATATAATTGTTTAGGTGGAATATTAACACCCTTAGAAAATTATTTAGATAAGAATGTGTGGGTAGATGTAGAATAAAACAGTACATTAGTTGTTCTAGAGTGAATGTTATGAGTACCTTTCATCACATCATTATTTCACCCCTCATATGAAATAGAGACTGGAAGAGAGTTCCCCTTATTCCTTAGATTGAGATGTTTTTGATTTCAATCATAATCACAAGACATTGGGTTTGTGAGTTGGTTACCATAATGAACATTCTCCTCACACTTGTAAAACTGAATCATGGGAGGTGAATTCTATATCAGTTTTCCCCATTCATAATGTTTACTAAATTATTCTCATCACTTCAAATCAAAATCTTTATTACCTTATCTTCCACACATAAAACATTTATTATACCCCTTAAAGAAATTACCTCCATGTTTTTCGCATACATAGAGCAAAATGGGAAGCTCATCGTCTTCTCTTCATGGTTTTTAGATTTTCCTTTAAACTTCATCTTCCAATTATTGTCAAAACCTTGAGATTAATACATGACTCCAACCTATATTTCAACCTTTACTTTACAATAATCCATCTATTAATTTCTATAAAAGAATCTTATTTAAAAACCCCATCTAAGAAATGGATTTAACCCACTGAAGAACCTATCAACATTAATTTTTGGTTAGATGATAATTCTTGAAGGATCCCTTACAAGACCTATGAAATTAGCTTCGTAGGTACAAACAGATTTATCATCCCTTTACTTAAACTCAAGGTACACTTTCTCTATCTTGGTATGGAGAATACAAGTAAATTACATGTTAAAAAATGAGTTCTTTAACCTATCCCAATATAAGTATTCAATATCATCTTACTACCTCATATTTAGAGTCCACGACTGGTCTTATTCACCTTCAAAATGATAGATAACTAGAGTGAATTTCCCAATATCTGAACACTAGAAAATGGAGATTATATTTTTAGTAGTAGTGATCCATTATTTAGAAAAAAGTGGATCAGAATACCCTCCAAAAAATGTGTTAATTTCCTCATGAAAGGATCAATAGAATGTTGTTTCCAACTTTTCTCATTTTCAAATCCACCATCATTGATAACTTCAGAAAGTTGTGTTTGATTAGAAATGAGTTTTTTCATTCCAACTCATACAACATTTAGTTTATCAGGAGGATAATCTTTTAATCATCCATCACAATCACCATTAATTTGCCTTTTTTAGGTTCCAACCATTAAAAAAATTCAAAAATAATATAGTGAGAAACAATTATTATATCGAGGAACCCCATAATGTTGAAATGTCACATATAAGATTTATAAATTTTAACACCTTCCATAATCTACATCACATTTGGTTTATGAGAGGTTATTTATAGGAAACTTATATTTGAGTAATTTGGGATGGTTTGTGAAGAGTTTGTGAATTCCAAAACAATATCCCCCAGGAGTGTCAAACCAAGTGTGTAGGAAGGCCCATTGTCATGTACCAGATTACCTTGATTCAGGGCTGATACATCTTGTCAGAGTTGTTAGCCCTAGGTAAATCTCTACAAAACCATATCCACTTATAGTATATTTATATTGATGTATTACTTGGAAACCACTCACTCTATCCTTAACCAATAATCAATGACATTTTCATATACATTTCTTTATCCGTAGACTTATCTATAGACATGCCTTCAGGGTTCTCACTATGGTTTTATCAATATAGTTTCCAAAGGTTAAATAAACCTTTTCCCTAATACTAACTACAACGACCCTCACTATTCATATATTAACATTACATAAAATTTGAGGTATTTTTAAAACATTATACTAACAACCACCCAAGACCGTACTAGTCAAGTGCCTTTAGAAACATGGAAACATAAACATTGATATATATGTGAGATACATTTTCTACTACTAGGGTTTTCTAGACTAGAACCCCTATTAGAAAAATCAAGAAAAATACATATCTTCATAACCTAGGAAAATAAACATAAAAAGGGGTGACCTCAAATGCTCAGTAAGGGTAAACAAGGGAGATTTGTAAGCATAATAATTAGAATAAGGGTTTGAGAACATGATAATGAAATAAAAGATAATATCTGAAATGTTAAAGAAAATATACATGAATCGTTTCATAAATATTGGTAGTTCAAAAGACATGAATCAACTGGAAAAAAAGAACATAGTAATAAAACATGAAATTTTGGAATACATATAATAATAAAACATGATTTCCATATTAGTCAAGGAATCAGTAACAATACCATCTTGGTGGTATAGGTTCACTCCACATACAATCTTGGTCATCATGGTTCACTCCCATCTCTATATTAATAGCATTATTTCACTCCTCATACCATCTTTGTAGTTATGGTTCACTCACATGTCTATCTTAGTAGTCAAGGTTCATTCCCAATACCATATTACTCAATCTCATGAGATATAAATCTTTACCCAATTCAATGGAGGGAGATATATTTCCCATATATCTCACAATGATATCATAAATACATGTTCCACACGACCATAAAAAATCATATCATAACCCATGAAATAAAATGGTTATTATAAATATGAAATCATATCATAACCTGTAGAAAAAGACATGCTTTACAATAAATTAAATAAAATAAAAACCCATGGAAGAGGAATAGATTTAATAAAAATATATCCCATTAAAGTGAAATAGTAATCATAAATACCATGAAATTAAGCATAACCCATTCATAAAAATAATATTAATGGAACTATTCTGCCATTTTCTAGTAGGGAATGAGTAACATCAACAGATGTCATCATTGATGGAAAATAATTATAACATATCTATAAAAATATTTTGTGGAGTAAAATATCCATTATTCTTTAGAAAATGGATATTCATACATATAACCACTTAAGAATCATTTTTAAAAAAAACTAGTTAAAACTTATAAATAAGACTTGAAATCATTTTGGATAAAATAGTCATTGAAAACATATAAAATAATCTCCAAAAAAATTTAAAACATTTTCATAAAAAACACTTTCAAAACATATAAATAAAGAATACAAATGTTTTTAGAACCTTTTTCCAGGAAAACATGTCAATGATGAATTAAAATTTTATGAAAACCATTTCATTGGAAATACATTGCAAACTAATAAATAATGTTTGAAAACATTTTGAAAACAACATTAATTGAATAATTATAAAACAAGGTTGAATTTGATTTGAAAAAAAATACTTGAAAATCAATTTCAGAAAAAATTCTAAAAAATTTAACTTTTAAAAAATTCAAAGTAATCTTCAAAGAAATGACAGTAGGTAAATCCATACATGTCGTAGAAGGTAAAAAGTACATCCCTTTTGTACAGTAAAATGCTTTGAAAAATTCCATATTCGGAAAGATATAATAATATTACTTGGAAAATATTGGTAAAAGAAAAAAAAGGGTAAAAATTTATTTTAATTATTAAAATAGAATTTTATAATATTATTGGAAAACCATTTTAGAAAAATTGTTTTTGAAGGAACATAGATTTCCGACCAAAGATAGGGTAAAGTCTTCGTTTCGTAGAAACACTTTATTTAAAATATTATGGTCTAAAGTGTTAAATAAATGGAACAAATATTTTAATAAATAATTAATGACTATATTAGAAAGATATTAATTAATTCTCTTAAGATATGTGTCATAATATTTCATCAAAGGAAGCATAAACATAAACAATCTTGAAAAGTGATGAGATTGTCTCAATGAACTCTTATAACTTGGTAACCTATTATTATACTCAGTATGTTAGAAAATGAAATTACATGAAAATAAATATATCATTAAAAGATGTAAATTCATGATATATCATTTAAAATGGAAGTATATACACCTCAAAAGAGAATTTAGGTGCATAACAAAACATGAATCTCAAAGATAGAAAATTTTTACAAAAATATTTAACCAATTTGGTAACTTTTGAAACATAAAACCCATTGAATGGATATTTAAATAACCATAAATTTATGTATAAGAATAATTAAATAAATAACTATGCAGTATACACACCACACAAAAGGAATGGATGGTGAATAAAGTATCTATCTCACTAAAATGAAATCCCCATACATTTTGTCTTGAATCTCATCATAATCATTCAAAACACCTATATAATAAATATAAATTTAATATAATAATTTTAAATAAACAAATTTTTATATCTAATACCATATATGGTTTTATTAGGAACTTATATTACCATCATGTTAACCAACCTGATTAAGGGTTCACTTCAAATAATATTTGTGTTGCTATTCACACGTGTCTTATTTTGTTATATCTTTGTACCTTATACCTATATCATGATTCCAGGAATGTAAACCATGATATAAAGATAACTTATATTCATTATATTTTTATTATAATAATATATAGAATATAGAATTATGACGTGGAATACAACGTTCATGGAGACTGTAAGCCACACGTATTCATGAATGTTGTTTATGTTTTTATTGATCTATTGAAAGAAAGAAAATAACCTATGTGTATATATTTATATAATAATAAATTAGAATTATAATGTTATATATATCATATAATTTCACGAAATTCATCCTTAATACATTTCTTGTAGTGTGTGAAAGAATCACACCACTATGAGGGGGTGGTAGTCCACACCTCCTCAAACGAAATTATCATTTTTACACTAAATAGAATGTGAAAAGATATTTTTTGTAAAATAAATATATAATCATAAATAAATAATAAATATAATATATAACATATATAATATAGATTCCATTAGAATTTTCACCATGAGAGGTGGTAATGGAAAGACGACCAATCATCGTTTAGTGAGGCGATAATTCACCACACACATAAATAGTATGTTAGTTACCCCTTATATGGAATTGTGTGTAAGTGTATGTTGTAAAATTATCATAAAAACAGCAAATTATATTTATTACAATTTTTTTAAAACAATAATGTAATAAATATAGAGTAGGGTTGGATAATAAAAATAAAATAAAAGAGTTTGAGAGAAGATGTTACCTGCTAACCGGGTAACTCTATTTTGTTTGCGTCGAAAGTATTCCTTGAATAGGTTTCTACTAGAGGGGATGATTCTAAGAGGAAGAGAGGGATTTTGGGAAGTGTATCAGACAGATTTTGGATGAACCAAATTGGTTTGAGAGGTGTGAACAAGTTGTGGACGTGGTGGGATTTTATAGGGAAGGGAAAGGACTCAAATGGTATTTTTGAAAACAAGATAGGTGTACCGATGTTCTTACCTAAAAAAAGTCATAAAAACAACTAAAATCAATAATTTAAGGTTTATGGCCGATTAATGTCAATTAAATGTGAATTGGAAAATTATAGAAGTCATTTCGGGTTTTAAATTTAAGGTCTTGTCCTTAGTTAAGTTTAATTTTACATTAATTGACGTAATTAATTATAATTACTTTCACTAATGTTTTTTGTCAAAAACTATATTGACCTGTTTAGAAATTATAAATTATTCTATTTAAAAATATGGAATCCATTTTTTCAAATTCCTATCATAAAAGTGTGTGAAATTAATTTAAAATTAATCCCCTAGTCGGGTCGACAATGCGAGGTTCTAAAGTAAAAATTATCAAACGTTTGCTTTGTTTTCTATATCCAATTTCAATGTGAAAGTGGTTCCAATTACACCAATTTGATTAATTAGTAAAAATATAATCTAATTAAATTTTTAAATCAATTGAAAATTTAATTTATCCATATATTTAAATTAGATGAAAAGTAGTTTTGAATTAAAATCCAATATTTTTCGTTGTTCATCTAAAAAGAAGTTTTTCAAAAAAATCAAAAAAATTCTCCCTAAGTAAATTTGGAAAATATAAATTTAAAAATGAAGTTTATTTTATAAAATTAAATTCATAAATGTGTATATAATTAATTTTATTGTTTTTCAAAGAAGGATATTAAAGTAAGTTCATTTGAGAAAATTATATTTTTAAGCATAAAAGGACTTTATGAAAAATCATATCTTTCATTATCAATATGTTTTATTTATATGAAAAACTTATAAAATATTTTTTAAAAGCATTTATTACAATTTGTATTACTACGTTTAACATCTAGGTTATAATTAACTAATTTAAATAATTATTATAATGATGTTTCATAGAAGCATCGGTGTAATGTGTAACATACTAGAAGTCGATGTTTTGTGTAACATACACCAAGTTCATGTTCTGTGTAACATACTTCAAGATCGTGTCTTCTGAAAGGAATTTATAAATTAGTGAATTGCAATACATAAATAAAAATTTAGTTTATTTGAAAAGATGGCCATAAAAACATGTGGTGTCACAGGTTCCTACCACCATCCATCTATGCAATATCACTGGGGAAATATCTGGTCATCTTATTATATAATTCAATCACAACATTTTACAAATTGGATATCTGAGCACATAATTATTGAATTGTTCATTGCATTGAAAAAAAAATCTCTATGAGCTTCTCAAGGTAGGGATTGACTACAACCAGGTGTAGATGCATCTACAATACTCGATGGCCTGCCAAAGACCTCAAATGGTAATGGGACCAAAACCATCCTGCACACTTGATTAGGATACTCCTTCCTAATGACCTCACCAATAAGGTCATCCTGGGAGACTGAGAAGGACAACGAGGGATTTCCATCTCATAGTTCTTTAATTTTTACTTATTAATCAAATATCATTCATATTTTAAGAAATACATATTAATATAGTGACAAATAACAAAAATTTATTACAATGAAAAATTAATTCATACACAAAAATCTATGGAAGACTCATTAACATAACTCCCATTAGATTTTTTATGAATATCCAACCACAATTCTGTTAAAGATATAGGGTTCCCTAAATTCTATGACTATATTAAACAATGATAATTCAACAATTTAATATATGAAACAAATTATATTATGTTATCAATATTTAATATAATGAAAAGATTACCATATTTTATCATTTTCTAGAAAGAACATCGGCCTAGCAGTGTGAAGGGTTGTTTTCTTAGCTGAACTCATTGCATTCTTCCTCAAATCTTCTTGAAATAAATGACATGAAATTTAATAGCAATGTATGAAATGAAATTTTGTTTTCCTAATAATGTATAAAAGAAATGGGATATTAATATAATAATATATATATTCAAAAACCTCATACTTCTCATGAAGATGGAATGTAAATAAAATCATCTATTTCTCTCTAGGTATCCCATTGGGTACCTTAACATAAAGTTCTTGGGTGCTCAAATAAGTATCGTTGAGTACATTCCATATTCTCTATTTAAAATCCTTTTATTTCTTACTTAAAATTTTCAATGTCCACTTTCATTCTATAAGATCAGTAATGGGAAAGTGGAGAAACAACTATATAAAGAGATTTATTATTAAAAAATTTTAATTTAACAACATAATTACATTCAATTACACCACAATTTATAAATATTACCTTTATATTTGAATCAAAAACTTCATTTTTACAATATGGATAAATATACCTCCAATCAGCATACATAATCGGTAGGGTAACCATATATATTACTAACTATCCTTGAATCTATCCAAATGATTCCATGACATCTTCTGTAGGGAACCCATAGATGTCAAATGAGAGAACTTCCTTCATTGAATTCAGATTCCAGACATATGAACTTTTCCTATTTCTCTCTGTAGTATCATTTTGTTCATATTTTAGAAAAAAGAAGCTTGTAGTATAAAAAATTGAAACAACTATATTCATATTAAAATTTGTACCTATAAATATCACCCTCAATATCCCCTTGATGAAATAGTAATGAAGTCCTTCTCCCTATCTATTGTGCCTGGGGAAGGGGGAGTCCTTGGATGAGATTCTTATGGGATCCTGACAGAGGGTGTTTCAGATGATGATTGAATGGAGGGTGTGGGAGATTATGTAGGGAAATAAGAGGAGGGTGTCTCAAATTATATAGAGAGGGAGATCGATAAACCATCATCTGTCAGTACTATTGAAGGAATTTTGACTAAGAGCCGAGTGTGATTAGTAAAACACTTCTTCAATGGAATTCCTCTCATTTAATAAAATAAAATTAATTTCAAATAAACTATTTTAAAAAATTCATGCAGAAGAAAATTAGAAATGATAATAGATGAATAGTATTTCCAAACAAAATATACATATCTATGATAATGAATGACTACACAAATAACTTATGAGGCTAATAAATGAAGGGATATGTGTACATATACTAATTATTTCATTCAATCATGTAATTTTAATACTCCATAAATACTTTATCTACTTTATCCATCCTTGAAAGACTAATATTTTAAATATAACGATGGGAAAATAAGTTCACTTCTTGTTATTGATGGAATTTAATGTCAGAGGTCAAATCTTCCACTTCATCACCCATATTATACCAGTCTCTCTATTTTATGTTAGAAACTACAATCCACCCTTCATCCAAGATATCTTCCACATAATATACCATTTTTACTTATAATGATATGTTATATGGGTATTCTAATTAATGGCCACTAAAATCCATTAAGCGAGATATGTTCACAGAAGTAAATTGTAAGGAATCCCTTTTTACACCCCGGATAATATAAACCTAATTGAATTTGAGTAAAACAACTAGAAATGTTCATGGTAGTTTAATTTGATAATATCAGTAAACATTATATAGTAACCCGAATAAAAAATAAAAATATAACACTATTCTCTGTTTTCAAACCCCTCTTCCGGATCGACTGTACAAAATTGTAATCAATTCACATTGTAATAATCAAACATTCTAACCTATTTTAGAGGAACATGAGAAATAAACTTGATATAGTATGAAAAATCATCTTAAGAATTAGAATTCATGATCTATAAATAGTAATATATGTTATTAGATTTACAGAATATATGTGTCAACTAATTATCAGAATTTATTACATTATTTATAAACTTACACACTGTAAAAACCATTCTACATGTTCTTTGTTAATATATTTCATTATATAATTCTAATTTCATGTTCATCATCTCATTCATCTCTCTGTTTTTTATCCTAAACACTTCAATAAATGGGTCTCTAATTTCACTATTCAGCAGTACATATATATATATGCCTATAATAATTCCATTTCAGTTGGTGTAACATTTGATCTCCTCCAAACTAATCAGATAATAATAGGAAAGATGTTTGATTTCCCATATAGTTTATATTGATTCAACGTGTCATCAATATGTCCAACCTGATTGAATCTTGTCTCAATACCATCTATATATCTATAACAATAGGTACGCCACTCCTCTGACAAATAGCGTTTAGAAATAAAGCCATCAAGTTGATCATTATTTTTCACATATGATTTTGAAATCACAAGATATCTGTGAAAAAAATAAATAAAACACAATTTTGTATTTAATTAAGTTCTAAGAATTGTTTACATATGATGAAAAATATATAAATAAAGAAACTATCAATTGGATACATCCATCAATAATGTACATTCCTTCCTATTTTAGTTTCCTCGACCAAATGTAAACTTAAATGCATCATGAGAGTAATAAACGATGAAGGAAAGATCATATCCACTGAAAAATTTATCAATAAAAATACGCCCAAAATGTTTTCAAGCTCAAATGGTTGTATAGTTTTCTTACATAGTTGTCTAAAGAATCTAAAAAATTGGATAACAACAGTAGTAACATTTTTAGGTAATAATGTATGCAATGCCAATGGTAGTAACTAATTTAAAAAACATGTGAATTCTCATTTTTATATCCATGCAACCTATGATTATTTTTTTAACACACCTTGAGATTTTACTTGAATACCCATCAGATACCTTCAAATGATTTAAAATTCAACAGAATGTACCTTTATTCCTATTTTTAATTGAATAAATTTCTAAACATACCTTCCATTGTTATATGGATGTAGATCATACATTAAATTATTTATTTTTGAGTCCTCTCAAGCATTGAGATGGTCATTTTATTTTCCACTATCATTAAATAAAATGAAGATCAAATTTTCAAAAACATTCTTCTCAATATACATAACATCAAGATTATGCTGCAACAAATAAAAATCCCAATAAAAAAATTTTATGAATATATTTATTTTCTTATTTTAATGCATTCTGATTTCACTTGATGATGAAATTATAACTCATGTCTCAATATTATTTAAATTATGTACCTTACCAAAATTTTTTTCAACATTTACATGTTGGGAAAATATTTCAGAACCTATCAACATATTTAGAGGTGGTCTACCATATATATAGAACCATGTAATTTTTTCATGTTCAATAAAAATATATGACATGAACAAAGAAATATTTGATGACATAAGAAGCACGATTTTTTATAGTGAGGTAATTTTTTGGGATAAAAATAAAAGTTACAAATAGGAAAAACCAAACCCATGTAAGTGTTCTAACCAGCTAAATTCTGAATTCCAGGGAAGTCACTAATGGTCTACATTAGAGAAACATTCATTTTAAACATTTATCTAGAAGATGAATTATATTTATCAATACCATTTCTCTATAACTCATATAATTATTAAATTAGAAGAAACAAGTATACATAAACATAATTTCAAGGCATTTTTTCCCGAAATAATCATCAAAATGAAAAAATATTTATGTTTCATAGACATCCACATGAGAAAATTTTAAGGGAACAAAAAAACTAATAGAATACTATAACTGCTGATCAATGTCTCAAATGGATTGAATCCATCAGTAACCAATCCCAATTTCACATTAATTGGATCATATGAGAAATATGGTTGTAATTAATTAAATTTATTCCATGATTGTGAATCTCTTGAATGTATAACTAATCCATCATTTTTATTGTCTATAGAATTCCACTTCATGTTCTCGGTGGTTTTTGATGACATGAATAATATTTTCAATAGATTATTTAAAGGAATTTTATGAAAAACCTTTCTAGGTGTCTTCCTTTTCTTATTTATCAAAGTATAATGTTGATTCAAACGTCCAATATCACCCATTGATATCCATATAGAAGAATAACATTCATCGCAATCTTATAAAATCGAATCCTATCATAATAAAGAATATAATAATTAGGACACAGATGTATTTTTTTATAATTCATAACAGTCTTTTTAACAACATTTTTCATATCATAGAAAGACATAAAGATCATTTTTTAGGAAATTTATCAGAAAATAATTACAATATCATGGATTCCACCTTATTTTTAATTTCACATACGCATTTTACATTATACAACTTCATTAGAATTAATTTTTTGAATATTTCAAAAATCAAATATACAAATTTTGAGTTCCATCATCAACTAAACCATGAAATTCATTTTTTTCTCATTAAAGTTATCTCTTAAATTAGTCTCCTAAAAATGAAGAGGAGGATACAATGATATATTATAATCTTGATCTTGTTTTTTTATAGTTCCAAAAACATCACCGATAAAGTTTCCATTTATAACACCATCAACTAGTGATTATGGTATTTTGTTTGATGTTGATGCTGGTGTCTTGGAATTAATAATGCGTCATTTATAAGGTTTTGCATTTCATTTTACATTTTTGATGATGTTGGGAGCTCATTCTATCAATTGACATCAACAATCAAAACATTATGGAACATTCTATTATCCATTCCAAATCCAACAAAAATATTGAGCAAGGAATTACTTCAATATCATGTTTTCATAAACTTCATATCCCTTCATCCTTTTTGAAAATTTACATTTAAAATATGGAAATATTATTCTCCTATGAACAAATCAACTCAAATGTGAAAAATCTAAAAACTATTTCAAAACCATAGCATACTAAGGTGAATTATTTGATACTATGATCAAACATTTATCCATATATATCACATTGTTCCAACACTTTATTATAAAAATTAAATCAAATAAGTATTTCTATGTAAGAAAAGAGATAATGATAAAATCTGGTAAAGTGTCATTAGTTGGAATTAAAGAGATTCTAGTTTTAATTAAAATGTAATTTTTTTGAATGAATAAATAATATATGGGAATATAACGGGGTGTTGGATGGTGATTATTTTCCAAGATTTGAGAAATAATTTAATTGGTGTTAAAAAACAATAATAATAAAAATTTTAATATTATATTGGGTACTATTTTTGGTAAAACATACCTTAGAAAAATAATTTATAGATCAAATCACACCATGATCCAGATCCTCCTCACCATAAACTTACATGGTCTTGAAAATATTCATTTCAAAAGATGATACCTTAAATGAGTGATATGCTTATTGTAATATATACATTGGAAATAGATATAAAGTATATATAAATTAAAATATGTTTCATAAAATTTATTGAAAAAATAATTAATGATTTTATAATTATTTTATGACTAATATGTAATTATGATTAAACATGTGATTAAAAAACCAATTAATTTTTTTTACTTTTAAAAAATTATACTCAGGTTATATAATGACTGTGTGTTACCAAAATTTTATAAATTCACAAAAATTACATAATAGTTCTTTTGTAAAAGAAGGGATGATTGCGTAACATATACAACCCCATTTATGGACAATATAATGAAAAAAGATTGGTTTAGACAAATAATGTAAAAATAATATCTCTTTTCATTATAATTTTTATCACCCTATAAATTTATCACAACCTTTATAGACCCTACCAACTATCATTTTCACTTGATCTTCACAAGGGATAAAGATATTCCATCAAGGTTAAGAACCATAACACTATAAATATTGTTTCTTATGATGAATCATAGTCTCCCTTAAAGGTCCCTTAAAATGGAATGGAAACATAATCATGTGTTTCCTAAAAAACTAAAAATATAATATATTACTTCAACTATTTCAACCAGTATATAATTTTCCAAAAAAAAATCCATTCACAAAATCAAAAATATTTCATATAAATTATTATGGGTATATGCAACTATATATATGTGTTTCAAGGTAAAACCGACCATTTTGAATGGAAACACATTTTTAAAAACCGTTCAATGTTTTTTAGGATTCCTGTAACTAATTATTAACGTGTCCAATACTTATGAATAGTGTTGATGCATGATTTTCATGATATTTTTATAACTAAATATGTTTTCAAAATTGATAAGTGAACCTAAGTAATCATCCTTATTTTCCATATTTTATTATTGATTTGATCAATGTGTATTTGTTTTACAATTTTAAAGAGAATAAAACTACTAGATTAATATTGAATGATATGTACTCAAATTTTAACCATAGGATAATAACTAGTTTTAGTTGGGGAAGAACTTTAAGGAGGAGGGATTTCTTTTCAAGTTAACAATGATCCAGAATAAATAATAATCTTTGAATATTTATAGGTTTTTGGTTTGCATTTTATTTTTACTATTATTTTATATTATTTACCTATATTAATATTCAATTATGAATTTATTTTTTATGTGTTCTATATGATGTGTATGATTATTGTTAGATAGATATTTTTCTATTAATGATGTTTCATTTCATTGGTTTTTTATTTAATTGTATTGTGAGTAAATTTTTTATTTTATAATCATTTATTTTTTTACCAATAAGATTAAGTTGATGTAAAACCAACACATTAAGAATAAGAAATAATATAATCACTATATTTAATATCTTTTTCATTATGATTAGTGCATCATAAAATACTAGTTCAATCTAACATTATAAAAAGGTATGGGCCTAGCTAGGGTTAATGTGTGTGTAATGATCTATAAGAATCACCTATATCATTGAACCCCATAACATCTAATGATTCAACTAATCTTAAGTGAATGATTGTGACCCAAAAAATATTAAACTGTGACACATTTTATTATTTCATTCAAAATAGTTCTATCATCAAATAGAACTAATATTCAATTTTTTTTTATTTTTTTTCATATCATTACATATCTCTAAAATAATTTTTCAAATACATTATCCTTGGTACAACCTTTTTTCTATATTATATTTACCCATACTACCACTAAATACATAGTCAGTTATTTTAGGGTAAACAATATTTTTTAAATTTTATGTGCCTTGTGATGAAAATGAAATTTTTTAACACAATTTACTAAGAAAAATAGTGCTAAAATATAGTAATAATAATCAAGAGAATCAATTGAAGAATAAACTCTAAATGAAAAGGAAGAGAGAAATGAAACCTATATGACCTCAACTCTTGTGTGGGATTGAGAAAAGGCAATGATGGGGAGAGGGATCAGGTGAGAAAGATGAATCAAGTTAGGGAAAGGGTGGGGGAGACATGTTGGGTGGGATGCGACTGCAATGTCGGCAAGGGATCAGGGAGGGGGATGGGATGAGAGGGCTTAAGAGATTCTCGAGCACTAGACAGGGTGGAAGCACAGTGGTTCCATTGTTTTGGGTCATGGGAAGGGGAGCTCTGGGGATAACGTTGGGAAGATATAGAGGTATTTAAAGATATCAAAGCACTTGAGGGGGGGGGGGTTATAGGGTTGAGTGTCAGGGGGATGGAGATGGGGGGAGATGGGTGGGGTACGACAGAGGGATTAGGAGATAAATAATTTCTGGAGGGGGTGGTGCTAGGGTTCAGTTTTAGGGTGAATGGGATCTTAGGGGAGAATGGTTAGGGGAGAAGGGTGGGGAGTGGGGAAGTAATTGTATTTTTTAATAAACAGATAATATTTAGTAGTGGTTTATAAAAAACCTCCTTAAAATTAGTTATCTTTTTTAGTGGTAGTTTAGAAAACCACTGCTAAAATTATGCTACTAAATAATGAATATGTTGTAGTGTGTGAGGATTACGCATGAGAACTTCCTTTTACAAGAGTATTTCTATTCATTGGATGGTGTGGATTGTATGTTTCTTACACATGGGAGCATCTTAGGTGCTACTGGGAGTAGTGACGATGTGGATGGGGCTTAAACGTAGTAGCAGCCTAGATGGATGGCATGATCTTTCTGGGTATGTGGCATCCCATGTAAAATCATGATGGATATGAATGAAGTGTTGAAGTTGAATGGATGGAATGAATGGAGTGTAAGAGGTGTTGGGACTGAACCTTAGGGAGGTTTTCTATGTATCACATTTTGTTGGGAATTAATGTTCATATAGTTCTAGATGGGGAGTCAGGCCATATACCAATGTGGATGCCCAGTAAAAATGGGACATTTGGTTGGTTAGGACTTATACCAATGAAGAGTCCTAGAGATTAATATCATTTTCATATTCATTACTAACCAATCAGATCACGTGAGTCATGATCAGTGGGATAAACAAGAGGCAGTAGTAAGCCTAATGCTCATTTCATGAAAGATGTGATGAAGTGGGATGGAGTGGGACAAATGCCTAGAATCATCATGAAGAGGATTCTATTATATGAGATGAGGATCTCATTCCATGTGAGGAAAATCATGTACCATATTAGTCATACACAGAACACCCTATCATGTATGTGTCAGATATTACACTTGAACATTGTCATAGGTGCACATGGATACAAATCCCAAAGAGAGACGATTGAAGACCTAAGGATGCGGGAAGAATAAGGATCTCCATGACCATAACCTCTATGATCATGTACAAAGGATGTCATTACATGCCAATCATACATTGTGACATCCTAGATATTCGACTCATAGAGAGATAACACTTTAGCGTCATGTGTTGAGGATGTTGGTGCTAGGTAGTTTAATGTCGTAAAGCTCATATGTGGGGGACTCCCTACATACAAATTGGACCTACATAATTTTTGGTCAGAAACACTTGAGAAAGGGAAGGCACATGAAATGTCGGATGGTGAGGGTATTTAGGATTGGTTGATAGTGGGGTCCATGTTATCACAGCTACGCTGAAAAGTAAAACCCAATAGCATACCTATGCTGAAAATCAAGAGGTTGGGAATCAAAATAGGGAACACCACACAAGGGACCAAAACATCACTACACACAAGTATATAGATCTTTATGGAGGAGATGAACACAATAAATGAGGGTTGTATACAAGTGTATCTCATAAATTTTTATTTAATGTAGGGGAAAAACATAGAGCATTAGGGGGGGTGCACACAAGTTTGGAGGGATTCATGAAAAATGAGAATGGGGGAGTGAAAGACAGGTTACACACAAGCATGAGGTGCATGAAAGAGGCTAATTTTTTCACACACTTCTCTTACGTTAATGTAAGAAGGGAGAGGGTCAAACAATAGTGGGAACATAGAACTAAGGACCCCCAGAGAATATTTTCTTTGAAATCATGTACCTTGAGGGTTATTTGTGTTGCATGATGTCGCAGAAGAGGTGTCTAATGCATAACAGAGTGACACTTGGACTTTCAGTGGATAAATTTAATAAGAGAAGGTACACTTATATATATATATATATATATATATATAAATTATTATGCAATATCATGAAATATTCAGGTTTCAAAAGAGGCCTTTTTCACCACATTCCCTTTAGCTCAGACTGGGTGCTCGAGTAAAATCTCATTTGACTCCAAATTGGGCATGGAAGGGTCAAGAGTGAAACTTTCTTCATTACGCAAACACTTAGAATCATACACACACCTCCCTTAGTCTTCTTGGGATTTCTTGTTGATTTAGAAGGTTACCTTAGTTTACCCTAAGATAGTCTATAGGGATATGTTTGGAATTCATATTTGGAACCAACAAATTCCCCCATCATAATTTGATCTAAAAGGGAATCTGAATGATGGGTTCCGAGGGAAACACCGAAGAGAGGTGTCCATATGCAAAGATGCACATAAAAACTGAGAACCAACGTGAAAATGACCTTACACATGTAAAAAATACCCAGTATACACATATATATATACACATATGGGAGGGGGGATGGGGGAAATGTGTTATACCATGACATTCTGTATGACATGTGATATCATTCTCGTGCGTGCAAGCCTCTATATCCCATGCTGAAAAAAGAAACTTGGTCACTACCTTATACACAACCACAATTTTCATCTATGTAATTTCCTTTTAAAAAAATCAATGTTTCTTGTGACTATCATCCATTCTTTCAGGTTGTATTATCTCTTGAGATCCACTATCTTAGCCTTTCACATTTTGTCCTTTGTCATTTTAGGATCAACCCAAATGTCTAGTTAAAAAGATTTTGTTAAGTGGGAAGTTTCCCATGCCTTGTATAGAACAAAAATGATTTAGAACCCACAATTCCATAATTCCATGAGAGTCATGTTATACCATCATATGCTCTTGGGCATGCTAAAACAACATTAAAATGATTACTTATGAGTGATTGAGTTCCACTATGAAGATTTAGAATACTAGATGAGGTGGTCATCCTAGGCTTCAAAACTAATTCACTGTGAACTTGGTTCATCTGTGAAGAAAATATTCAGGGATACAACATCAATTTTTATTGCCATGGAATAATGGAGCATAAAAATATGGCCTTCTACGTCTTGAACGTAAAGACCAGGATGATCACAGGAAGTGAACCAAAGATAGACGAGTCCCCATCCTATTACTCTAGTAGCATCCAAAGCATTATGGGGGATGAAAATGTGTTTTGGCAGTAGGATGGGCCCCTATTTTTTTGAGTAATATTTACAAGAAAATAGGCATGGGTATACTTGGTATGTTGCACAAGCGATGAGTTCAGAGAATGTTTGAGAAAAATTTGGTTGTATGAGGTTGTATGGACATCACAGTTTCATTTTCATCGTCCGTAGGAGCTGGTTCCAGATCTATTCAGTTGTTGGTCTCCTAATACAAAAACAATCCACCTCCACCATAGGGAGGTATACATAATCTCTTGGGATGTCCATTGAATTAGGGGAATTCCTCTAGAGTTCTTCCAATATAATGATTTCCTTCCATTGGTGAACATCTGGACAGATCACGAGAAAACCCCAATCTTAACATGGGATTTGTTTGAGGTATCAGAAGAGAATCTGGAGAAAAAGTATAACTAGAATGACATCCCTTTCCAAATGTGGTTTAACCCATTATTCAATAAGTATGATAATGTGGGGATTTCAAGTTTAGGGAAGTAGTTTTTTAATGTATCTTAGAGAGGCAAGATAGGATCATACTGGGTGGTTTGGGAGGTGGGAAAATGTCAAATATGGGGGTATAATATAGATGATAGGTGATATTTTTAGGTTTGATATTCAAAATATTTTACTACATTACTGAGAGGATGACTATTTCCAGTTAGGGACATGAGAATGGGGGTCCGCCCCAGGACAATAGTGATGGTGGGAATCATAGAAGATCACAACAGGGTCTACCTAGGAGTGTCTGACTTAGAAAGACATTAAAACTTTATAGAGACCGTCTCATGGGGAAGCTTGACTGGAATGATTTGTGCATTGTTCCAGATCGTGTAGAGATGGATTGGAGCCTACATCAGAAGAGAGTACTTTTTAAATTCCATATGTCCTCTAGGTGCGGGTTTATGACCATACCTCATAATCATTTCTAGACTTCTTCCACTAACTCTCAATCACAAAGCAATCATGCTTCATATCAACAACCATGAAAATTTCAACATACACCCCTTCAACACTCTAGTTATCTAGGCATTCGATAATGTGTGAGGTGAATGGGAGTATAGGGAGTACTTATAGGGTATTTGTAGTGGTGTGATGGTGGATCAAATCTATGGAAAGATCATTTGAAAACCATACATGCAATATTTCTGTTCTAGGTAGTTTGGATGCCTCCAACATGTGATTAATAAAATTAATATAGGGGTCTAGGAAGAGTGATGTACATGTATCCTCTGCTAGCTATGGTGCATGATGACAATGGTTGGGTTTGGGGAGACAATAATGCTGCCACCTACAGATGTCAATGTAGGCCTATCAATGGAATATTATAAGAACTATGTGGTGAGATACTTGGAGAAAATTTTTTGAATACACATTCATAAGATAAATCAAGTGAGTGTGGAGAAAGAGCAATGGGATGATAGGCATGATACCACCTAAGGGGTGGGTCCAGAGGTAATAGAAACCACTAGGGCAGTCAGATTTAGAACCACAATAGTGGGGACATCACAAGGTGTCGTCACACCCCCACCTTCAGAATAGGGGTGTTCTCGAGAGTATCCTTGAGGACCTATCAATGAAGATTCTAAGATCAAGTTAAATTATCTCTTACAACCAACTATTGGTTCCATTTTCTTGACCCTTTGGTCTTCTTGGATAATATTTTGACAAATGATGGTTCCCAAAGACCTGTAGCAGAAGCTAAAGTTGTTCATGATCATAGAACCTAATGTTGGGCCCATTCAGGTGGTGAACAAGGACAGATTTTATAGGTAGAATGAAAACCTAATGTTCATGGATGTATAAACATTCTATATGGGAGAAATATGAAGTACCTCACAACCTAGTGAAGGTGATTCTGGACCAAGAATCAGATAGAGAAGAAAACCCACATCTGGATGAGAACGAAGAGGAAGAAGATGGAGGATAAGATGAAAATGAAAGAGATGAAGTAGAGGAAAAAGGGTAAGGAGAATATAGAGATTCTTGAGGAATGGGTTCTCATCAAGAGTGTTCCCAAGATAATGGTGTGATTGTGGGATCCAAAGAAGAGTTCACTGACTAACTCTTTATAAGCCTAACATAATCGATCCTGTCCCTTGATTTAACTTTTCCTCTCACATATCTACTAAAGAAAACTCATCTTAAACGACACAAACATAGTGATGTGAAAGTGGTCCCACCATATGATGGTGAAAAAACCGGAGCATGTGTAGGGAAGCATTTTTCTTATCCTGCACATGGGGCCGACGTAGGTGGTGAGCTGACTGAATCAGAGGTGTCCAACGGTGGACCAACAAGGGTGGCAGGGGTGTCAAGATCAAAACCAAAAGTCTTCACTGTTAGCTTCAGGGGACCATGTACTAGTATTCCCTCAATATAAACCTATAAATTTTAACATAACTGACGTACCATTATAAAAATAACTCATCCGGGTAAGAGAAAATCCAGAACTATCGAGCCATAATCTGACCTCCATTGAATTTGGCATCAACATGTTTGCATCCTATGCAGCTCCCACTCAATTGCAAGGAGGAATGGACCCAGTCATCGACATACCATGTGGTGAGGGATATCCTTTGATGGGAAACCCTATGGTGACCCAAGATATTTACTATATTACCCTTTTCTCGTATATTTTTTTGATTTCACAAAGGTATAACTATCATCAAATGAGCAGACTGAATGAGGTTATTTGTTCAATTTAGTAATTGGAATACTACAAACCCAACAAGTACATGGGTTAGGGGAATCAATGGGTCACCTTTTGATGGATTCACTCATTCATGAGGGGTCATTCATTCAAACCAATCTGGATTTGATGGTACAATAAAAATATAATGTTTTCACCGAGAGCGATGCCACTGATGGGGAAGAACTCATTGTAGGAAGTGAATAGGTTTTCAAAAAATAAGAAAGAAAATATGGTCTCACCCATTATATGGATCTGGAACCCTTTGTGAGGATACTAAAAGAAAAACTTTCTCCTGAAATCCATTCTTCATTTCTAGAGTACAAACCTACCGATCCTCAAAAACTGGAGGACTCTAACCTTGACACATATGAAGAAAACCACATCATCCAGCATAGGGTGTGGAGGTGTATTCAATGTTTCATTGAACTTACCCCTGAACCAAAATTAGTAGGTTGTATGGGTACACTCCACCATTTGATTCACAATCTATGTGCCGGAGGGGCTAAAGCTTGTAACGTTCATGCAGTGGTCCACATCTGTCATGCTAAGAAGATTTGGGAGATGAGACACTATCTGAACGTTGTGTAGTTATAGGATATGTTTGGTAGCATGCACAAGATTCATGAATCCAAACAAGATATCCAACCACTGGAGGAACAATAAAGAGATCATTCTATCTTCCTTTGAAAGAAATCATAAATCATTGGTAAGATGAAGGTTTAATCGGAGGAGGATGTGGATCGGATGAAGCAGGAAACTACTCAAATTACCGATATCTAGGACATGTGGATATGGAAATAAAAAGAAGACAAGGATCTTATTCTAGTAAAAAATGATGGGGAAAAATATCTTGGGAGGAGGAAATATTTCATGGGGCTACATGCCAAAGGTTAGAGGAGTTGAAATTGATGATTATTTTAGTAGAGTTATTGGGGATATTTCTCCCAATTTCATAACTCTTTCATGGAATTTTTGATGTGTTTGAAAACATTTCTTTTCTTGATTAAATTATCGCACTCTAATATTGTTTTTGAGATAGCTATTGACCAATATCTAAGCTCACATGGGTAATGACTGGTCTTATGAACAAGGTATGATCATATGACTGCTCACGTTCTATAAGAGTTCTGGATAACCATCGAACATCTAGGGTATTCTATTGTCGACTAATAACTAAGAGAAATCAGGATTAGAGAAGCTATATCTAGATAATTGGGATCTTAGACCATCCAATTTTATTTCCCAGTGTTTGTAGTGCATGAATTGTATTACGCTAGGGGAGTCACAGTCGATCCCAATAAAGGTGAATGAAGAGTGTGAATCTGGATGCCCAGAATTTGGGACACTGAAAGGATGTCATGCTGGTACGAGATGGATAATAACTATTTTCAGAACACAGTATCTGTGCTGTTATCCTAAAATGGGGAAAAGCAAATGAGGGTCAACTAATGACCCTGTTCAAAACATGGAACCTAACATGAAATGTTTTCTGATGAATTATAAAACATTGGCCTAGGACAGTGGGTGATCCGAAGCAGTATAAACAGGTCGTTAGGGGGTCCCTATAGACATGAAAGAGGATGATGATCCAAATGAATGGCATGTGAAATTTTATAATGGAGTGATAGACTGTTCAAATGGATTCTAACCCACAAGAAATTATGCCACCATGGATCAGAGAACATTGGCATAGGCCAATTGGGATAAAAAAATATCAAACCCATCATCCAGGGAGGACCTCATAGGCGAGGTCCTAGGATGACTTATTGTTTGACATCATGAAAATGAGGATGATGAACATGCAACGTAACGTCGTATGTTGAGGATGAGGCATGTTGCATTTTAACATCATGTAATCGAGATGCGTCCTCCAGTTTAATGTCATGTGGAGGGGATGTTTCAAAAAGTTGAAATTCATACTTCCCAATCCACGAAAATGTATATTCCCATTATAATTATGTGTTATGAGGGAAGTAAACTCAGAATGAATGAGCCAAAAGTGTCTTGTGTAAAACAGAATAGGAAAGTAACATATGAACATGAGGCATATGTGATATAGAAAAGGGAAAATATTGTTGAAAGGCTCCTAGTTTAAGTTTATAGAGTTTGGACCATAAAATGGGGGTGGATAGTAAGTAAGGGTTGACTATTTACCATTCTCGAAACACAAGGACCATAACCATACCAATTGTAAAGGGTAGAATGAAGGCGAGGTCAACTGTTCACCAAATTCAAAACACATGATCCACTATTTGTTACCAATAATCCATTAGGGTATTGGCCCATGATGGGAGGTAATTCAAAATTTCCATTAAACCATCACAGTTAGGGGGTCTGTTTGAATGCAAAAATGATGGAAACCTAAATAAATAAATTCCTGAAATGTCGAACAGATCATACCACTCAGGTTATGAAATTAATATAAAGTCATTATGCAATAACTATATAGGTTTCAAATAGTTTAGGTTCACAATTCATGGAAGAAGAATATGAAATCCCAAACAGATGTGTATGATATGTATGATTAACATCCTAACATGAGTGTGCTCCAATGAAGACCAACATGGCACACCACACATTCCTAGGTATTCAAAAAAAGTTTAAAGTCTTTATTTATTGGACATACATTTCTATTTTACGGATATAGAGTGTGGATCATGAGGACCATGTTAGTTTACACCTTTCCATATTCCTAATCCCATGTGATCCATGCTTGATGTTGTAAACAAGGAATGGTATAATTAATATTCTGATATGTGGGATAACATAAGGAATGAGAATGAAGTAAGCTGAGAAATTGATGTTTGGGACACACACATGACAAGTGAGTAAGGATAAACTACTTTCCTTGTTCGAAATAAATGAATCCCTACCTAATTGGACAAGAATGTGGAGAACAAATGTATTGCATACATTTGACCATGTTCAAAAACACATGATATATTGTTTGTTACTGATAATCCATTTGGTTGTTGTCCCAGGATGAGAGATGAGACAAAGGTGGCATGAAACCATCACCATTAGGGGGTCCATCTAGATGTGAAAGTGGATGGAAACCTAGAATGAGAAAGGTTTGATGTTTGGGAGAAGAAGGTAATAAATAA
Organism: Viscum album; assembly: GCA_963277665.1. NCBI lineage: Eukaryota > Viridiplantae > Streptophyta > Magnoliopsida > Santalales > Viscaceae > Viscum > Viscum album. The sequence continues at coordinate 825,620,810 of OY728164.1, forward strand.
TGGGAATCAAACCTGGACTTTGTGGACAGTCTAAGGTCCTATTTCATGAACCATCATAGACATTTTAATGTCATGTTGTATGGAATATAGAAATGTTCATTCCCATGGTGTATTTATGGATTAGAAGTGATAAAACACAACCTAAATGAGGAGCATAGATTCCCATCAAGCCACATAAATACCTTGAGATGAACTAATCATAGTGTAGGGTCATATAGCTTGGACCATGATCATGGAAAAGGGGAAGAATAACATAGAGGATATACAGTTGGGCCCAAATTTAAAATGTCTAGGTATTGCTATATATACTATGAGGTTAAGAATCCATAAACATTTATTTCTTGAACACGGTGTGGATGAAGATGAGACTGATAGGGGAAATCCCCTCTGGCAAGGGACTGAGGCATCCCATGAATATCATGGGGCATCCTAAACTTACACAAGGTAAAATTGAATTTGAATGTCGTGCATTAGGGACAATATCTCTATGTTTAAGGTTATAGATTCTGAACCATGAGGAAGGTATCTCAAATCGGTGTATGTTACATAGCACCTTAACAAACACAATGTGGATGAGAACCAAGAATACCTAACACCACACAACACATCCCAGAAGAGGCATGCACATAATTTGGTGTCATAATTCCATGACTTGAGTATCTAGTTTAAGGTCATAGAGCTTAGTACCTAATAGGTAACATCCCAAATGGACTTGTGTAGTGTTTTATTGTGAAAAACCGATGTGAATGAGGCCAAGGAGGACCAAAACCACACTAAAGATTCCATAAAACATCCCACATATAGTTTAGAGTCATGTAAAGTGGACTAAGATGAGGCTGAAAGGAAAAAAGAATGATGGATCTGTGGCTGGGCCTGAAGAATAAATGTTTACGTGTCGCTAGATATTCCGTGAGGATGGTAATTAATCAACAAGTTTTTCTTAGAATCCTATTGTGTTTAATTTCATGTGGTAAGGAACAATGTGAACCGAAGTAATGGAAAGGAAGAGACATGTATAGGACTATTATTGAAGATATGGGTGTCACTATGTATTATATGAGGATGAAACTCAATCCATACATAGTTAATTAATGAGATATCTCTATGTGGGTATGATCCGTGCATAGGGAGGGGACTTGGGGATTTGTGTGTCTAGATCATGTTATAGAATCCAGGAGTCACTACATTTCTTGTTTGGATAGTAATCATGCCAAACATAGTTGTTGAATATGGAATGGTGGGTGACCAATATCAGGGGTGATGATGTTGTATTTTAGGTTTGTGTGACAAGAACGGTCCATGAAATTTAATGGCATGTAGTAAGGATGATGGAGGAGGTGTTTTAGTAAATATATGCAAGGCGTGGCCACTAGAAACCCAATGCAAATGAGGGAAATGATACCCATTCCATACCACACATTAAAAAATGATCCTCAAGCAAAGGGGGCAAAATTTCGATCCTATTATTGGGACTAGAGACAAAATCTCAGGGCATTCCTATATAACCAATAAGGATATTAATCAAGCCACACATAATTATTGATGATGGAAAAATTGGTGACTGATGCCAACAGAAATATCCTCTCATGAGAGAACATCATGGTGTTGTGTAATTTATTATTATATGTATACGATGATGGTTGTAACAAAGTTTACCATTGGGAATCTATGATATTGGGAATCATAGTTTAAGTTGACAGAGTTCAAAATATGGTATGAGTATTGTAAAGATGAAATATGTAGTTTGTCATCATGAAGCAACCCAAAGTGAATGAGGACTAAGGAGTCCCAATACCACACAACATATTACATATAATAAATTTCACACAGTTTAATGTCTTGACACTTAGATTATAAGAGAGGGGGAATCCAAGAAGAGGTATATGTTTCATGCATCAGAAATAACCCAATGTGAATGAGGTCCAAAAGAGGCCCACGACGCATGATAAACCATCAAGGGAAACCCACATATAGTTTAGATCCATGATTCTTGGAATTGTGAGCCCAATTTAACTTCATGGGACTAGGACATGGATACACAACTTTTAATGTCATTAAAAAAGGGCCATCAGTTCTATGTAGTTTTACATCCTGCAGCTAAGAAGATTAAAATACAGTTTGACTCCATATGTTAAGGAACAGGGTTGTTACACAATTTAATTACCTGAAAATTGGAATGGAGACCCCATTCATGTGAAGCAATGCTTGAGGAGATTATAATTGGTCAGGGGAGTGATTCACTTACCGTACTTGTTAACCAAGGAGTATGATCCATTAGGATAGACCTTATGAATGATATATGGGCCTTCCCACTTGGGTTCCAAATTTGGTGACTTCTTGATAGGTATCATTGGTGTTCAGAGAGCCAACATTTCATCACCCAAGATGAAAGAGTGGAGGCGAACCATCTTGTTGAATGGTTTGGATATCTTCTTCTAGTGACTCTCTAGATCATGCAAGGATTATAACCTTATATTGTCAAGAAATTATAGTTCTGAAATATAGACATATTCTATTCTATCTGACTTATTATGATCATAAATAGTTTTCCAGAGTGTTGTAAGCTAGATCTAGATGGGAAAGACTACCTCTATTCCATACACTAGGGAATATGGGGTCATCGGGGTGGAATTTTGATTAATCGTTTGATAAGTCCATAGAGTTCTAGGGAAATTTACACACTATCTTATCTTGTTTTGGCCCACCATATTCAAAAAAATGTTGTAGAGGGGTTTGTTGAATTCCTTGATCAATCCATTTTCCTATTCATTGTAGCATGATGTATGGTTTTTCCTAATCATATACATAACATACAACTTCTTTCTCTAAGAAGCTCAGAAGTTGGTGTCGTTGTTATTATGAATAGTATATGGGACTCCAAATTGATAGATGATGTTAGAGCTCCCAAATTATTCAACGAATCAGTCCATGATTTCATTTATATGTATCACCTCTTCCCACTTGGAGAAAAAATCTATTATGCTCAGAATGAACCTACACTGGTGAGTTTTTTCTGGTGGGTATAGTCCCCCAATGTCGAGTCCCCAAAATATAAAGTTCCAAGACTAGTTTTTAGTGTAGAGGGGATACATTGGTTGACGCACAATTTTGGAATGGATCTGATATGCATGGATGCTACTGGAAAAATTGATATAGTCATGAACCATGGTGGGCTAGAAGTATCTGATCCATTTAATCTGATAGGATAGTTTCAACCCCACCTAATGTGCACAAAAAACTCAATATGAAATTCATGTATCACCTAGGTAATCTCATATACATTAATTAAATGAATAATAATTCCATAAAACACTCATTTTTAGATATTATACTCAATGATAGGTCCACTTTAGAGGGTGAACAGAGCTGTATGTCAATAGATTCACTCATGTTTGGATTTTTATCGTGACAGAGTGACTTTATAGAGATACTTGATGAAGGGAGTCATCCAATAAGAGGTTTCTTCAACATTGGGGAATCTATATGTCATCATGTGGATGAAAAAATGGTCATGTGATTCACTTACTTGATATCATTATCATTTAAAGTGATGAGATCAATGAATCTTTGGTGCACCACATTAATTAACAGACCATCCTCGTCATGCTCTTTGAGATAAGTGCCTAGACTAGCTAGGGAATCAGGTAGACCATTTTGCAATATGAGAACCTGAGTCACCTATGGTTGAGAAGGGAACTTGGCCATCAAATGGTGAGCATGTTTGAAAAAGGGCAGAAGCTCTATCTTCCTAATGATATAATCACCATTGATCTACGTGATGACACACTCTAAGCCTCCCTTCACATGAAAGTGGAGGAAATAAATATTGAGTTCCACCTAGATACTAGTAAGGAGGGAATTTTACACTACCTAATTGTATGTGTGTCGTTATGATAACAAGAAATAATAGGTAAGAATATCCTGTGTCATGGTGATGAAGACGATTCCCCGACCCACTTTATTGATCATGGGTTCATCGATCTTTCTACTGGTTAGAATCATGGAGGAACCATCGAAATTAATCTTTCAATACTACATGAATAGGTTAATGGATTGTATAATCTCATTTGGGATATTAATATCCGTATAGTTTTCCTTGGGGTCCAAATGAGCATCCAGAATGTCTACCTATGCTTGACCCTTCACGACCTTATACGTAATGAACCTAATGTCAAACTACGGAAAAATATCCATATAGTGCGATAGTTTTCCTATCAAAATTACGAATCTTATAATATTATTTAATAGTTCCATTAGAGACCCTAGTTATATCTCATGATACTTCAAATAATGTCACAACTTCTTCACTGTAAAACCAATACGATCCATCTCTTATCGGTAGGAGAGTATCTGATCTCTATGTCGAGGAGCATGTGACTGAGATAGTAAAAGATGTTTTTAATCCCTTTTTTATTACTTTGAGAAATGATAGTGATGGGGGATCATTCTAGGGTGGTCACATAGAGAACTATAGGCCTCTTTAATATGGGTAGCATTAGAACCGCCGATTGTAATAGATATTTCTTGATTTTCCCAATGGTGGTATGAGACTCTTCATCCCATGGTTTGAAGACACCTTTCTTCATGATCTTGGGAAATAACATACACTTTCCATCCATATTTTTGATAAATCGGAGTATTTAGGAAAGGTGACCTTGGAGTCCTCAAAGATCTCATAGGTTACTCAGAGGAGGCATCTGTATGATGGCCTCTATCTTCTCTAGGTCGATCTTAATTTCTTTGTAACTGATGATGAAGTTGAGAAACTTTCTAGAAGTAACCATAAATGAACACTTCAAGGGGTTCATCTTCAACATATTGAAGTTGAAAAATATGAACACTTTTTCATGATTTATGAGATTTTCCTAATGCAAGTGGGATTTTACCACCAAATTGACTACATAAAATTTCACTGGTTTTCTAAGGATCATCTTGAAGATCTGATGTATAGATCACTAATAAATAGATTCTTCATTATTTAAATAAGAAGGAATCACTTGGTATCAGCAAGTACCTTATGATGACCTGAAGGTGTTAGACTCTCCACGATTAGGGGATTTCTAGATATGATTGTACTCAAAGTACCCATCCAGGAAAGAGAGAGCCTATAACCCAACTATGGAATCAATCAATAGCTCTATCAATGGAAGCGGAAAAAATTACTTCATAGAGTGGTAGTTGAGATCCCACAATGTGATATAGTCTCTGATCCACCCATTCCTTTTCATGACTATGATGATGTTGGCTAGACACTTAGGGTACTTAACTTCTTTGATAAATATGGATTTGATATGGTTTGCAACTTAGAACATGACCATGGCACCTTGGGACATGTGCATCTTCCTAGGAGGCTGCTTGAACCTACAATGGCTTATAGGGAGACCAAGACAGTGGACGATAACCTAAGGGTCTAGACCCAGAATAATGTCATAGATTTAGGAAAAAACATCACAATGGTATCTCAAAAATCCCACATACAATTTTTATTCCACTTCTGACATGGTTGTAGTGATAAAAATTGGCCTCAGATCTGCCTTAGTACAAAGATTCACCTAAACCATCTCATCAAAGTTGGTGGAGATTCTTTCTCCAAATGTAGGAGGAGAATTCTCCAAATAATCTTCATCATCTAAGGTAGGGTGATAAATTTGAATAGTCAATTCTTTAAGGATAATTTATTTTGAAGGAACATTGGTACTTGCTTGGGCAGTAGTGGAATATTCATTGGAAGAATCTTGCATAGCTAAAATTGTGTAAAAAAGGGTGTCATTCTGATTCCATTGGGCCTTTGAAAAATAATTATATGATCTATGACAAATAAATAAGTACAAGTCAGTTTGTGATGGTTCAACTCAGCTTGGTGGAATAAGAAAGTCTGGAAAACAACTGTTTCCATGGGGAGAACAACTCGGTACCTGACAAGAGTATGGTTTTCTAGTATCACAGTAGATTCAACCATGTATAAATACATGGTAATCATCTAGTATTCATTAAAAATAGGTAATATGTGCCATTTCCTCTAAGAAATGACAAAGTAGTTCCCCAGGTCTGGTGTTATAGCCTCCAAATAGTGAATTGTGGGGATTAATGCATCATCTAGATCTTCCCACGAGTAGGTTGTGATAGATGTGTGCTGAACCTCATTGGTTTTATAATTATTTTCCTTGATTGGATAATAAACCATATCTATATAGTGAGATTCACAATAGGTAAATGGAGAATCATAACCTTGGAGAATTTCTACCCAACTATTGAGAGACTACTTGAGGCATTGGTGATACACAATGTGAAATACTATATGTAGATGAATCCATGGACTACTTGTTAATGCATTGTAAGTGTTATCCTATGAGACAACCATAAAATTTGTGGATAATACCCAAAAAAAGAATTGGGTCTTCAAATGGATACTTCCACATGGTCTATGTTCAATCTTTTCATAACCCCGAATATTTTGGTTAGAGGGGCCCAAAACAGCTTCATTGATTCCCAGCATGTGGAGTGTCTGGTTTGGGATGATTCTAATCCCAAAAAATATGTCAATAAGACAAAAATGAAACCCACAAACTTGAACTAGATTTTGATTTATATCAGGTATTTTTGTCCCTATACAATAGAGATCTCATTATCTTTGGAGAAAGAGATGACAACCTAGAATTCTGACTGCTTGCTCTCATCAACATAAAAAGTATCCGAAAAAAAACTTCTATTTCAAACTAGAGGGGTAATTTCAAGGGTTATTCAACAGAGATGACAACCTAGAATTCTGACTTCTTGATCTCCTCTATACTTTGTGCGACATTAGTCATATCCAGTTCATAAAGAAATCCCTTATACATGTGGAGATTTCGACCAATGATAAAACTAGTAGAAGGTTTCCCTAGGAAGAGGTGCTGCCTCTACTGGAAAGTGAGCACACCTATAGGGTCCACAAGATACTTTGATACCACAGTCCGATGGTTATATTTGTTAGATCATGTTCTAATTTCCCAAAACTTTGGCAGCATGAGTTTATCCATGTTCACTGTGATTACACCTAGTATTTCCTCGATGTCACCGATCAAATTAGATGACCGCTTTATAAGAATGAATGGGATAACAACATGTTGTATTCAACTAGGTATATTCACTTGTGGAGATGCTTCTTTAATGATTATGTTGAGCAATGTGATGTTCTGAATGCATCTTCACTGAAGGGTATGGTGGTGACCGAGTGACATATGATTTTGGGACACTAAAATTACATCCAAATCGACCATATTAAATTGATGAAAGATGTCATCAAAGTGATCTCGACACTTTGAGTAGACCAAATGACGATCATAGAGGCAAAAGAGAAACTCACATATAGTCCCATGAGATAATGATACCTCATCCTCAGTGAGGGTATCTAGAATGTCAATGTCGATAACCATGTTTGGAAATAACACTTCAGACATGTAGTCTGTGGTAAGTGTGTCCTAGAAGTTTCTCTACTAAGAAGTGAGACTAGTTTATTAGCTACCCCACACTTCGATCAACATTGTCCGAGAAACTAAAAATGGTACGGCTGTGGACTTATTCAGTGGTAGAATAGCTAGTGGAAAGACTTCTCCACAAATTGAATAATAACTACATGTTGGGTTGTCTATAGTAGGTGGTTCTGATAGCATCATCACATACATATAGGATGGAGTTCCACTCACTACCTCAGATGTGAGGACAAAAATTATCCTCTATAGATCCAATGTGTTCTCATGATATATCATATCCTAAAAATACTCTCTGTTATCTCATGTAGAGGTAGAGAATGGAGTTGTTGATGACATAGACGACTACACCATGGGACCCTGGAAGAGAGAGAAGTCTTTCTCCTCCATATACCTGCAGATAGATTTTGGGATCTTTTGAACTTCACCTTCCAGGATGATGAATCTCACATATTAGGATCCTACCCCAGACTCTAGTGTAGAAGACTGAGGAGAGGGCTCAATCATTGAGTCAAAATCAGATTTAGAATATGACATTTGAAAAGGATTGAAAATGACTTGGTGGTTCATAAAATTATTTCTTTTGCTGGGATGATTCACACTTCTACCCCAAGATGATTTTTTAGGGAATGGAATTTTTTAGGTGAGAGGAGGTCCTTTAGGCTATGGATTGGTTGTGTGGGGAGGACCTCTGATTTTATCATTTAGGACATGGGGGGAACACTATATTAGTCTCCACTAGAGTTGGGAGGACCTCTACTCTGAATATTGACGTAGAAGGGAGAACCTCTACTAGAGCCATCAGGAACATTGGAAGGGCCTCCATGTTGGGATACATGAGTATAGGGAGGACCTCTATATTGTTTGTAGGTTGCACAGGGAGGACCTATGTAGAATTGGATAGGACCTCCAATTTGGTTGGATACCACAGGGGGATGACCAACATGTTTTCTGGTGATGTGCGCATGAGGAGGACCTTCATACTGATCATCAATGAAGTAGGGAGGAACTCATATTTTATGGAATCTTGAGTGGGGAGGACCTCTATTGGCGTTTGGGAAGATTCAAGGAGGACCATCACATCCCTGGTTAGAGACACAAGGAGGACCTCCATATCGGGAACCATAAGTATGGGGAGGACCTCCGTATTGGACAACGATGAAGCAAGGAATGCCTTCTCTTTGGTGGATTTTGGGAACTTGGGGAGGACCTCCATGTTGGGTGTTAGAGCATGGATAACTTCTACTATAACTAGTGATTGTATAGGGAGGACCAACGTATTTAGTTTCATTATCAAGGAAAAGCCCATAAAGGATAATGGGGTGCCGGTGGTTAAAAGAGTCAACCCAGTATTCCTAAGAGGTAGTTGAGGTCTGAATCCCAACCAGTTGTCTAAGAGTCCCTATTCGGCATTGGCAGGGACATGGAAGAATTCACCAGTAGTGTGAGGGGCCGCTGGAGCCATGGAAGTTGATTTCCCCTAACTTGATTCCTCCAAATCCTGAGCCCGAAGATGATGTTGGGTGCGTTGGAGTGGGTCCATAAGAGAAAGAGAATTATATAGCTATTCTTTATCTAGGAAGATCAGTCATTGGTGACATTAACGCGGCCAAGTGGGAGTCCTCCTTGGTGTCTTTAGGGCAGTGGTCATTGTTGGTGTGACACGGGCATCCCCTACATACTAGGAGTAAGAGAGTGAGTCAAATGAGCACTCTAGGGATAATAACCTGATGTGGTTCTCTTGTTAATGTGGAGAATAGTGGCTCCCTACATGACCCTTGGTGGCTGTAATGATGGCAAGCTGAAAGAGCTTCCAGGTATTGGAAATCCATATCCCATGTGGGAATGACTCCCTACTATGTATACCATTGTATGAGGGTATATATCACTTTCCAATAGATGGTTTTAGAGGTTGTGACTGGGTGTGGGTGCCTGGTTACCGATGAAATTGAAGACATCGTGGTCAAGGTGGGGTTACGTAGGATTTCTACATCTATGGGCCTCCAATACCTACGTTAGTGAGCATTGGGTGAGAAGGTCACTGCATCTTAGGTCATGGAAATAAGAAAGATTCATCTATCAGTACGGATTCAAGGAAATCAATTCCCAATTCCCCAACACTATCCAATCTCTAATGGCTATAGAGAAATATTCATGCTGATGATGTTGTAGAGCAAGATTCCCTACGTTTAACTTCCCTCACTACTGGTGAGCTCAATGCTTGACCCACTATTTTATTAGAGGGCCATGGTGTCAGATATCTTAATCTAGTGACACGTGAATCTATTGGAATGATTACCCACATACACTTTACCCATGGTTAAATGTGAAAAGTTTCACGTTGGGTTCACCATTTCTATTTCTAACACTTTTTCTGGGGCTTGACTGCCTCATTCATTGTTGCTCACTGATGACTACATTATACCCTGAATTCCTAATTTCCAAATATGGGTGACATTTATCACTTTCCTGGTGATGTATTCTTTTTATTTGACATATGTTGATGTGATGTAGGTTCCTTCTTTCTTGGATTCCTCCTTGGAATTAATCACCTAGTCTGGGTATCCCTCATAGATTAAGATGTGGTTTGTGAACCTCATTCATAGTTCAATAATTATGTGGACACCAGTTAACTATTCTGATTCTGTCTAGAAATTACATGTGGTCTTGATAAGGTATAATCCTTTTCCTTGTGTAGTGGATAGGTTGGGAATCGTTGTCTTGTCTAGACACCGGTACATTGGTCACCATTATTCATACTCATAAGAGGGGTTCTCAAGTGTACTGAACCCAAGGCATCATATTCTAGCCAAAAGGTGTCTTATTCCAGAGTCATGTTGATGCATTCTTATCATGGGGTGTGGTAAAACAATTTTTAATATTACCTAAGTATTGTCTAGAAGATAACCCTAGGTAGTCCCCTAAATAGTGGTACACAAAAAATAGTTTTACACTTTTACTTGATAAATACTAAGTGGGTGTTTTTGAAATTCCTTGAGTTTCAATTAAAAGAATAAGGAAATTGAAAATAAGTTTTGAACACTAGTTGTAGAGAGAGTGATGGTTTTACGGTAGGATCTCCTTTTGCGATGTCATCATGGTTATAAAAATAAGTTATCGTCTCTTTCTATGGAATGATAAATGAATGACTCCTCGATCGAGTTGTCAGTCACCCTTGGTTGAATGAAGAAATAAAAAACTCTTATGTGAATGAAATTTCCTAATAAATTTCCAATGAAATTATAGAATTTCCAATATGGAATTTTTTATCCTTATAAATCTAGAAAAATATCACTTATTTCATGCACAAGACAACGATCACTAGACACTCACCACCTTACACAATCTTCTTGATCAAGAGAAACTGCACTTGGCAGAGGGAGTTTATTGTTCTTACACCAAATCTATAAACAATGAATGAAATAAAAACCGAAATTATAATTTCATTAAAATAATTTGACACCACTAAAAATAGAGATCATTCAATAGAAAAAAATATTTTTATATTAAATCCCAAGACTCCAACATTAAAAAAATGGAAACTCCCCATTCCCTGAACACTCAAAATATTTACCCCTCCATGAGAAGGGTAATAGATATGAATAGTTAAAAAGAATTCATAAAAAATATATGGAAAAGAAAGGAAATAAAATAGATAAATATTAAAAGTTATCATCATTGGTGTCTCAAAAGGAATGGGATTGAATGAGATGATATGAAATAAAAAGATCTTCACTACATTCATAGGAAAAAATTTCTTTTGAATGTTGATGTGTTGTAGCCCCAATTAATGAAAAAATAATTATTTTAATACTTCATAAAAGCTTTTTCAAAACTTTTATTTCATCCATCCACGAATTTTCAGCTTAATGGGACACTAGATATAGGATTATGGAATTTTTAATGAGATGAACTATTTCTGGCGATGAATTCTAGAATTATTCTTTAAATGTATAACATCCAATGACCCCATAATGAATGAAAACCTCCCTAAAATTTATTTTAGAAACAATCCTATGTGCCCTTGTTATATTCTAGGTTGAATCACCTCAATTGGAGTTGTGTATCCCAAATTATGGTTCTATTATGAAGGTGGGGTTCACACTATCCTCTAAAACATCTCTTCAACTTCACTTATTTTTTAGGCCTCATGATGGTCAAATAAACTCTTTATCTAGAAGAAAAATTTGGATTAAATAAATCAAGGCACCCTAAAAAAACAGCACTCAAATGGGAATCTTATTTTAAATGTAATTTGCAAAAATACAAATGTGTATGAAATTTTCCAAAATTCCCGAATTGAGCAATTTTCACATTTTATTCCAAAACACACTATTAGCCTAAAATTGTTGTAAATAAGATCAAATTGATAAATTGGGCGGGTTTAAATAATTAAAATCAATATAAAAAGTTCTAAATATTATCTCTATCAATTCCACCACACTTAAAACATGGAATTCTAGGAAAGTAATAATTAAAATCAAATCAAAAAAATTTAAAACATGTACCCATGAGATCCAGAAAATCCACACCATGAAATGAAAATATATTATGACTCATCAAAAAATAATATTTCATGTTCTTCATTTATATCAATTAATATATTTCTACTTCATTTCTCACCCCATGTGCACAAGACACATACCTCATAACAATGTTATCTCCACTCACAAAAAGAATTTTTCAACAAATATTTTCTCATCCAAACCCTTGAAAGAGTCACCATAGGCTTGATAATTTCATAATTCTACACCTGATGTGAGTCAAGGACATTTGTTTATCATGAGGGATTTTTAGGCATCATCTATGAATTTTAGATTAAAGGATTTATATTTTAAAAATTCTGAGGCCGAATGAGAAGGGCTTGGTTTCTTTTGAAGAAAAATTGAAAGATTCTAATTTTCAGTCAATTATAGTCTCCTTTTATTCTCCTTGGTTCAAAATCAGATCTATCATTATAAAAAAAACAAGGAAATTTTATGCCATATGGTATTCCACCGTCAAAAATTTAAATCTTCTCAAACAAAGTTTTTCTTGAAAACCCAAGAAAGGCACAACTTTATTTCTCCTTTAGAAGCTCTAGAAAGGCACAACATCCTTTATCATGAACGATCCAGAAAGAAACAACTTTAAATAGAATGATTTATTTATAAGAAACATCAGATATTAAAATTTTAAAATTCCACCCAATGTGTCACCAAATGAGGTATCACATCATAGGAAATTATCCCCCACAATTAAGTTCAACTATATCATGCAATTTCACTTCAAGAGAAGGATGGATAGGGAAAATTGTCTTGTAATGTGGCTAACCTAACTGGTTGTTCTTATATTTTAAGGGATATATAGGATTTAATGTACATGGAATTCCATACTGAAAATGATTTACCTGAAAAGGGGGCTTTAAAAACAAATAAATTCTTCAATCATTTAAAAGACAAGTAACTAAAACCCTATTGTGTTGATAGGAATAAATCAAATTCTCGTTAAATCAAGTGTGGTATAGTTCTCTCAAAAGGTGAGGTGAATGTAAATAATATGAGAAAATGATTTAAAAGACTCATATGAAAGTATTTTAAAAAATAAAGACCGTGATATGGGGCATGTGATTTAAAAATTAGAGTACTTTTCATGAAATTCTAAAAGATTTGAACTTGAAACAAAGTCATTTTCCATATTCATTTAAGCTCAGTTTCATGGAATAGATTGGATCACCCATTGACATGGGTTTAAAAAATTTAAATTTTAACCATCTTAGCTCCAAAGTTTTGAAAACACACTAAATTATAAAAAATAAACACACAAATAACTGAATAACAAACAATAATTTTATTTCTATTTTTTTTAGAAAAAAGTAAAATGAACAACAAATAAAAATCCTAAACTATAAAGGTTCCATCCCCCACACTTTAATGATGCAGTGTCCCAAGTTAATTTAATTGGAATTAACATATAAAATGATTTCAAAATTAATCACAACAAGTAAGAAAGTGTAATAGATAGGTACAACAAGACTTATTGGTAGTGAAACATTGAGTGTTGATTCTATGTTTTGCAAAGAAAAAACCTACCAACAAAAGAAGAAAAGAAAGTATACATAATTTATTGGATGGAAATAAAATTTAAATAGACTTAGAAAATATTGATTGATCTTGGTTTAATTCCCCAAGTGGGCCTTCTGTTTTTACTTCATCTAGATAATCAGTTCTAATGGATTAACCCCAATCTGATGGTGGGTGATGTTTCTTGTTCATGAGCCAAAACAAATTCTTCTTTCTAGGATTAACTTATTCCTTTTTGGTTAGTAATGCTTGGATATTGAAAAACAAATCTACTCCCATGGTAATGAGCTAAAAGATGTATATTTTTGGTATGATAATGAATGATTCATCCTCTTTCTTGGTTTTGACATTCACAATGTCTTCTTCATTCTCTATTGATTTCTCAAGGCATGTTGTATCAATAAAATAATCAATGGGAATGTCAGAGTGTAATTATATTTGAAAAATATTAAATAATAAAGAATTAATATCCAATTATTCCCCTTTAATTTGAGTATAATTCATCGCATTTTCCTATGGAAAACCCACATTGGTCTCCACTTAAACATCATCTAATAAGTGTTCAACAAGTTCTGCGTGTTCCATAAGTTCTTCATCATGTGCATCTTCTTATTATTGACCATCCACTAAGGAAATAAATTTGTTGAATGAATCTTAAAATTTTAAAAAATCATAGGTAATAATCAATTTAGTTTGAAAAAAATTAAAAGATAAATATTTCATGAGAATATCATCTCCCTGAGTTTGTTTGAATTCAATCTCCTCTGCAGTGGAAAGAACCTCTTGTAGTTGAGTAGTAGTAGATAAATGTAGGTATTCAGCCTTCTCCATTTCCTCGATCTCCTTTGAAAAATCATGAACTGATAAGGGAAAATAATCTTGTACCATGAACACTTTATAAAGTTCTCGAAAGTAATGGGAGAACTCATTTAGCAGTTAAAAAATTGCTTCAAAAATTTCTTTGTTCATGACCTCCCTCAGGCCAGTTATGAATTCATAGAATCCCTATCCACCATTATTTTATTTTCTAAATAACCCAACCTATATAAAAAGAAAAGAAAAACCATCCAACAAGGATAAGGGTGATTCAATAACTGGTTCTTTGATATGTGGGTAATGTTTCCATGAATTTGTGAAATAATAATTTGAAAATAGCATGGAAAAACATATGTTTTATTGAAAATAATTTTGAAAAGATTAAAATATTTACAATTAGATTATGGCAATTATTCCTCCCAAATGATGCCAAGTTTTATTCATTTCTGTCGTAGGGTGTGGAAAAACAATATTTAATATTACCCAAGAATAGTCTAGTGGACAACCCTAAGTCGTTTCCCGAAGACGAGTGCACACAAAACAATTTATCTCATTAATTAAATAAAGATGAAGAAGTTATTTTTGAAATTATTTGAGTTTTAATAAAAAGGAGATGTCAATTTTAATTAATTTTTGAAAAAATGTGGATTATAGAGTGATGGGTTTAGGTAAGGATTGACTTTTGATATGTCATCATGGGCATAAAAATCAGTTCTTGTCTCTTCTTATAGAATTATAAATGAATGACTCCTTGATCGAGCTGTCAGTCACCCATGGTTGAAGGAAGCAATTAAAACATATCTTATGTGAAAGAAAGTTCATAAAACATTAACAAAATTATTTAAATTCCCAATAAATATTTTTTTTCCCTAAAAAATCTATAAAAATTTCACTTATTTTACACATGTTCCAACGATCACTGGACACTCACCACCTAACACAATCTTCTCGATTAATACAGACGACACTAGGAGGAGGGAGTTTAATGTTATTCTACCAAAGATATAAAAGATGAATGAAATAAAATCCCAAATTACAATCTCATTAAGAGAATTGGGCACCACTGAAAATAGGGATCATTAAATAAAAAAAAATCTTATATTAAATCACAAGACTCTGTAATTACAAAATAGAAACTCCCACTTCCACGATCTCTCAAAATATTTACCCCTAAATGAGGAGGGTAATCGATATGAATGGGGAATAATAATTCATTAAAAATCTATGAAAAAAGAAATATAATATAAAAATCCGAAATTTTATCTTTCTTGGTGTTTCAGAAGGAATTGGATGAAATGTGATTATATGAGAGGAGAGGAGCTCCACCCTTTTAATAAGAAGAACTTTCCTTTGAAATATGAAGCATTGTAGGCCCATTTAATGATAGAATCACTATGTTCATCCTTAATAATAGTTTTTTCAAAAAAAAAATCTAGTCCACCCTCAAAATTACAGTTTAATTGGCCACCAGATATACGATTTATGGAACTTATAATCATTTGGATTATTTCTAGATGAGAATTCCAAAATTCTTATTTAATTGTATAACATCCAGTGGTCCTATTAATGAATGGAGAACTCCCTAATATTCATTATAGAAACATGCCTATGTTTTCATGTTCTATTATGAGTTTATTAATATCAATTGTATTTGGCTAGAACATATTGTTATTCTGTTATATAGGTGGGGTCCACACTGTCTTCCTGAACACTTCTTCAATATCAATGACTTTTTGGCTTCAATATGTTCAAATCGGATTTTTATCTAGATGAAAATGTTGAAGTAAATAAATCATTGAATCTAAAAAACATCACTCAAATTGGAATCTTATTTTAAAATTTATTACCAAATAACCTAGTGTATAATTTCTGCTAAAATTCCAAAATTGAGCAATTTTCACATTTTCTCACAAAACACATTATAAATAATTTTTTTTTGTAAATAATCTAAAATTGTTAAATTGTGAGGGTTTAAATAATTTAATGAATATAAAAAAACATTTAAAATATTATCTCTATCAATTCCCCCACACTTAGAACTTGGACTCCTTGACAAGTTAGCATTAAAATCAAATCAAAGAAAATTTAAAACACATACCCACAAGATACACAACACCCACACCATGAATCAAAAAGATATCATGACTCATAAAAACCCATTATTTCAAGTTATCCTTTAGATAATTTAATATATTTCAACTTATTTTCTCTCCACATGCGATCAAGAAACATACTTCATAAGAAACTTCTATCATCTTACAAAAGATAATTTTCAACAAAGCTTTTTTCATCCATAATCAGGAAAGATCCACCATAGACTTGTTAAATTCCTACTTCTACACTCGATGTGAGTCAAGGGAATGAGTTTATCATGATGAATCCATAGTGTTATTCTATGGATTTTTATTGTTATTATTTGATGTTAAAAATTATAAGGCCTAATGGGGAGGGATTTGGGATTTTTGAATAAAACCTAAAAGATTCTAATCTTCACTCAAGTGTGGTCTCAGATTATCCCCCTTTTTAGAAAATCAAACACATAATTATGGAAACTGAAGGTGAGTAAATTCCATTTAGAATATCACCATAAAAAATTTCAATATTCGGAAACAATGGTTTTTTTAAAATCACCAGATAGACACTAGTTTATTTCTTCTTTAGAAGCTCTAGAATGACACAACTTATTTCATCTTCAAAGCTCAAAAATGCATAAATTTTAATAGAATGGTTTTATTTAGTAGAAAAATCACCTCCCCAAAAGTTAATTTTCCTCCTAAATTGTCACCATATAATGTATCATAACAAAAGATAGATTCCCCCATCCTTAATTTCAACTAAATCATGCAATTTCACTTCAATATTAGGCTGGATAAGGAAAATTGGCTTGTAATGTGGCTAACATAACAGGTTGTTATTACCTTCTATGGGATACCATGATTAAATGTATGAGGTATTACATAATGAAAAAGATTTTCATGAAAAGGGGGAATGAAAAACAAATAAATTCCTCAATCATTTAAAACACAAGCACCTCCAATCCTCATGTTTTGAAAGGAATAAATCAAATTTTGGTTAAAGCATGCATGGTCTGGTTCTCTCAATAAGTGAGGTGAATGTAAATAATATGGAAAAATTGTTAATAATCCTCATATGAAATTATTTTCTATAATAAATATCATGAGATGTTTTATTGGATTTAAAAATCAAATTACTTTTCATAAAATTCCTATAGATTTGAACTTGAAAAAAATTCATTTTTAGCATTAATTTTAGCAGTGTTTGATGGAATAGATTGGCTCACTCATTGACATGGATTTCAAATATAAAATGGATAATCATTTCAATTATTTTGTAAGAAAACTTACTAAATTTTAAAAAAATAAACACACAAATAATTGAATAAAACAAAAATTATTTATCTATTTTTGTTTATAAAAACAGTAAAACAAACAATAAGTAAAAATACTAAACTACAAAGGTTCTGTCCCCGACACATAAATGATGCAGTATCCTTCACGAATACACATGTATTTAACATGCAAGATTATTTGAAAATGAATAAAAGGAAGTGAGCATGTGTAAAGGATAGGTACAACCTGACTTATTGATAGTGAAACGTTGAGTTAAGATTCTATGTTTTGTAAAGTAAAAACTTACAAACCAAAGAGGAAAAAATGTATAGGAAATTCATAGGAAGAAAATAAAATTTAAATAGACTAAGAAAATATTGATAGATATTGGTTTAATCCCCTAAGTGGGCCTTGGGTATTTACTGCCTCCATATGGGTAGTTGTAACACCCCAAGATTCCACAATACGTTTCCTTTTGAATAATACAGTAGCTTGCATTGTACACAACTTGGTGTATTAACACACCACGACTAATGAAACTAGCCGTTATGATTATTAATACCAACTTTTTTAAATTTTATAAATTTTAATTTTAAAAATGGAAATCATTTTTGGATTTAGAATATCAAAATTAGCTTAGGGTGAATTTTTGGTATTTTTCTGAGAATATTCAATTTTGGATGAATAGTGAAAAACATTACGAAATTGTTTAAAACCGACTGTTTATTTAAATACTTAGTTATTTTATTTAAATTTATTTTATGTCAAAATAGATACATAATACCTATATATGTTAAATTTAATTCACTGCAGTCATTTTATAATAATTTTAGATATATAAAATTTTATTGATCTTTTTACCGTCTTTTACCCACCTTTTAGGAGCATTTAAAAATTTGCATAAAACAGAATTTTACCATTTCTCTGAGTTGAATTTCAAAAATCCAAGAGACACGGTTGACATTAGTATGTAAAATATGGTTCAGTAATATTAAAATAATTTTTGGTTAATAGTAACCTTTGACTTTTATTTACCACGGTTAAAAGTAAATAGGGTAATTAAGGGTAAAAATGATATTATAATTACCATAAAACATGTCCTAATTCACTTGGATAATTGTAATTTGACCAAAAAAACCTTAGGAATAATATTTTACCCTTTTGGTTTACTTGTATTAGATTAGAATACTTATTATTATTTTATTTAAATAAGAGTTAAAAGTGTTAAATTCAAAATTTAATAACTAAACCATTTTTAATATTGGCTTATACATAAGATAAATTTGACTATAAATTTTCATTAAAAATATAAAATGATTTCCTACATAATGGTATTTTATTTATAATTTTTAGATAGTAAATATTAAATTTAATTATGACAGAATGACGATGCAATAATTACATTATTAATGAAAGATTAAAATAATTGATCTTATAAATATCCAAAAAAATTAAATTTGAGACTTTTTATGGATTTAAATAATTTTATAGGTTAATATGACATGTTATGGTTGATTAAATAATTTTTTTTATAAATAATAATGGTGTTATGGTTTTGAAAAAAACCAAATACTAAATAGTTTCAAACTTGACATAATTGAGTTTTTAAAACAAATACAATATTTTTTATTGATATAATATTCCTAAAAATCTATGGTTCGTCCAAAGGACTTAGATAAAGTTATATATATTAATAATGAACTAATTGAGGTTATCTTGGATTGTTATAGTATGTTTATTAATCATATAATATAAAAATTCAAAGGGACATGGTAAATGACAAAATATTTAACTAAGAGTTAAATCTAAAAGATAAGGTTAATATGGTGACCTAAACCTGTCTAAAAACTATTTTTTGAGAATTTTTCTTCCCATAACCACCTTAGCCTCTAAATAAATCATTTTATATCCATTAGAAATAGAAAATAATTTTATTATAAAATAAAATTTCAAGCCTTTCCCAAAGTGACCCTCACCTCTCTTATAAAAGGGTACTTCTCCATCTCTTAATTTCATACCTCAAAATACATTTTTAAAATCCAACCCCTTACAAAATATCCTCCAAAAATTCCTCCCTTCAACCTAGAGTCCTTAATCTATCCAAAAAGTTATCCTAAAGAGCAATTTTGATCAAATCAAAAGTAAGAACATGAAGAGGAGGTAAATATTTCATCACCTATTTCAAGTACTTTTGTTCTCATTCCACTTCCTATTTCTTTGTTGTTTCCATTATAAAATAATAAATCCAATATATTTTATATACTATTATGTTATTATAAATATGTTATTACCATATTCGTTATTCTATCCGCCCTATAAATGACAAAGTCCCCATACGTGCGTATGTAGGACTTACCGTCTCCACATCGTGGTGTAGTGTGTTATTCAAACACTTTATAATTTTGGATGGGTATAATAATGAATATAAATGATGTAAATAATAAATATAAAATGTTATTTATTCTTATTATATGATATACCATCCAATTACATACAATTTCACCATCAATATAATGATATTGTCGCTCGTGCGTATGTACGGGTTAACGTCTCCACAAACGTGATGAGATTCATTCCCCATCGTAATCATTCAAGAATAATTTTCATTTTATTATTAAAATATAATTTTTATGAACATAATATCATTATTTATATGAATCAAATACATCCTATCCATAATAAACATGGCTTACATAACCAAGCATAAAAGGAAAACGAATTTGTTAACACCCGAAATGATGATACTACTGAAATATTATAAACAAAACTATATTAGAGGGTCATATATGATATCATATTTATGTATATAGTTATTTAATAATTTAATAATAATTATTTAACCATTAAACAGGAGGTTAACGTACCCCCAACCAATCAAAATCACATACTAAGGGTTAATTTCACAATCTCTTTATTATCCAAGGTTGTTTTTACGTAAGTATCTACTAGGACCTCTTTATCATCCAAATCCATGTTTCCTAAAAATATATTTCAATTTTTTTTGACTATTTCCTATAATATAGGTTAAAGTAATTTATAACCTTTTTTTACTGTTTATAAATTTTTTATAAAGGAATATTTCTTTTGTTTTCCAAACAAGGTCTTTTACGACCTTTTCGACAAAATTAAGGAAAGAATGTTTTTTAACTTATACGGCGGGTGCATCTATTTTCTACCATTATAACACAATCAAAGCATCCCTTAAAATATTATAAGAATATTCTAAAAATAAATTATTTCTTTTATAATTACATGACTTCTAAATTATTTCAAAATAGAAAGACATATTTCTCTAAAAATGTTCTGATTTCATCTATATCAACATCCTTTGATGAATTTTAAACTTGTTTGAAGTTGATTTATTATGATACAAATATTTAATATTGTTTTTAAGGATTTGTGATATGTTTGACTGTGGATGTTTTATTTTTACACAATTCATGGTTTATAGATAAAGTATTGACATTGCATATGCTATTTTTAATATGAATGTTTATGTTATGTTTAAACCATTTCATATGAAGAATACATTGGACTTGGTAAGTGACAGGTGGTGCCCTCTATAGCTCCTCGATACATCAGTAGGTCTCATGAGACAAACTAGTGTATTGTCACGATGCCTTGGAAAATTCATATTTGTAGTCTTAGCACAAGGCCTTGACTATGTGGTTATGAAGTCTCTCATCATGAATTCCATCATTATGAAAGTGGCTATTGATACTGCTTGTGATTATTAGACTAGTAGAATATCCATGTTAATAAGTAAATAGAATTATTTGATTTTATTTTTTCCATATTATTCTGAAGTTTAACTTTAAAAGGATTTTGTTTCAGTCTTATACATTGCCTTATTTATGAAAGTCTCTGCTATATTGTTATCCTTACTAAGAATCTGAGCTCATCCCTTTCTATGTTTTATTTTTTCCGGGATGTGAAAAAATATTTTATGTTTGACCTAGAGGGATTGACTAAGGATATAAGTGTGATCAATGGGGACAAAATGTTGTTGATGTTTTTATTTCATTATGCAATGTAAAAATTATGAATGTATCTTGTACTTCCAATGATACTAAACTGATTGGTCTTTCAGAATTTGATCCTCTGTGATCATGCCAAGGTTATGTAATAACACACAGACTCTAGGTAATTGAGATGGGGTCATTATAGTTGGTATTAGAAGAAGTTTATTACAAACCAGAGAAACTAGATTTAGAAAAATTGTGATTAGATAACACTGCCCTAAGATAGACTTTGAGGATAATTATAGAAGAACTTCCTCCAATTTTGGTACTATAGAGATTTTTTTAGTTTCTCAAACAATACATCCCTATCTAGATATGATTTGGTAGAGGCAGCTCTGACACATATGTACCTAAGGGTAAATCCTGAAAACACCTCTTTGAGTTAGACTCAAACGGGAACTGGTGCATGACAATGGGCCTTTCTGTACAATGGGTTACAACACTCCCTGGGGATATGCTTAAGATAATTCTCGTTTTCTTTACAAACCATTATGAAGGGTTTATGAGTTTATACTTCCACAAATAATTTTCTTTATTATTATGGATTATATCCATAAACTATTCAATTTTTTATGTGTTTTACAAGTATGTAATTATGTATTGCGATTCATAAACTAATATAGTGTATTCCATTTTTTAGAAATGGAAACTAGTGGAAGGAATGGAAACCATATCAATACATGTAATCAATGTAGGTATTTCCCTCATACTCAAGATAATTATAGTGGAGCTAGTGATGCCACTGGTGCTAATCAGCTTATCACCATACATGGAAAACTCACTTTTGTTATGAATAATTACATTACTCATATGGAGCACACTAATCCACAACATGGAGGATAAATGTTAGACCTCTTTATGAGGAAACAAACACCAAAATTCCATGGGAGTACTGTAGAGACCCAAAGCTTATCGTACATGGACATTACATTACTTTTGCGGAATACTTAGTACATAACAAAAACACACACTAAAGGATCGTAATAGTTTAGTGTCTTTGGAAACTCGGAACGTAATCTTCTAATCGTGGTGAAAGATCTTCAATATCTCCCATAAAGATCTTCCCTTTTTTTTACCTAAAACCTTTATTTATATCCTGGGGAAAAGAAAACATAAAAGGGTGAGCTCAAATGCTCAGTAAGGGTATACAAAAGAAATAAAAATCATATCATATATTTTTGAAAATCATAACCTGCAAAAGAGATCATAATATCTTAACATGGAACAAATCATAGAAGTGAAAATGAGATCACCATAATCATAACATGAAACTTGAAACTTTGTGGCATGCACACATAATCATGGAAAATCATTTCTTGTTAGTCATGACTCATTGCCAAGACTATCTTAGTGGACAAAGTCCCTTTCTGAATCGAGTAACCCTCGTTTCAGTCCTGTTTCACTGAACCGGTATAACCTACCATTTCAGCCATGTCTATCTCATGAGATATAAAATCTTTACCCAATGCATTGGAGGGAGATATAGGTCCCACCCATCTTATAATGAATCCTTTCTTATGTGTGCCACATAATCATAAAACATACATCATCGCATAACACATGAAACAAAAATGGGATTCTTGAAACATCATGACATCATAAATCAATTCATATAAGATAAAGGAATTCATAAAAATAATTCCATCACAACATGATCAAATCAATGTAATAATAGGGATAAAAACAGAACCCTTTATTATCTTAGATGGAAAATAATTTTGAAAATCACTTGAACTCCATTCTTGAGGAAAATATCCTTTCTTCTTCAAAAACATTTTTCCTTTCATAACATGTCATACAACTTTAAAATAAAAGAAGTTGATTAAAAATAAACTTGAAAACTTGTAAAGGAAGCTTCTTGGAAACAATGTTTTAAAAATCCATTCATGCCGTATAAGTTAAAAAAAACATTCTTCGTACTTTTGTCGGAAAAGTCAAAAAGTACCTCGTACGAAAAACAACAAAAGATTCCTTTCTTATTCTTTACCAAAAACTCACCGAAGGGTAAAAATGGATTTAAAAAATTGTAGGTGGATGGAAATAATATTGCATATTGATGAAACATGGATGTGGATGATAAAATACACCCCAGTAAATACTTACGAATAAACAATCTCGGATAAAAATGAGATTGTGATATTTCCCTTACCTTAGGTCCAATTTGCTTCGTATGTGTCCGATCCTCCTGTATAATGATTTAAATAATGTCATTGACTTATTACAGAATCATATTCATTGTTATGATATCATTTATGGTTCACTTATGACATTATGTTACCCGTTCTTTTGTAAATTCCATGTTAAAGAAGCGTTTTGGGTAAAATCGTTTCATTTATCGTAGGTGTTTTGACTTGTTGTTCTTGACATCATTATTACTTATATCATGATTTACTTACTTCCAGAATATAAAATATGATTTATATATCATATATATTCAGTATATATATATATAATAGATAGATAAATAAAATGGAAGACACCGTTCATGGAGACGGTAGTCCGTACGTACGCATGAACGCTGTTTTTCTTTCCTTATTGTCTTGAAATGGAAGTAAGTAGATGACATACATATGTATATATATACATAAATCCAGTAGCTTTATAATGTCATATATTTCATTATTATTTCTTATATATACATTATAATCATTCTTAAATGGTTAACATGGAGAATGAATCTCATCGCGTCGTGGAGACGGTAGTCCGTACGTACGCACGAGCGATGATATCATTTCTATAAATATTTAATTGAATTGGAGTGGATTATACAATATATCAGAATCAATATGATGTTGTAATAACTATGTATAGTTATTCTTTACACCATTATACCCATCCATGTAAGGTGGTGGTGGAAAATAGATTACACCACGGCGTGGAGACGGTATTCCGTACGTACGCACGCGCGGTGATTTCTTTTTCCG
The DNA here is from genome assembly GCA_963277665.1 of Viscum album. Taxonomy (NCBI): domain Eukaryota; kingdom Viridiplantae; phylum Streptophyta; class Magnoliopsida; order Santalales; family Viscaceae; genus Viscum; species Viscum album. The sequence goes on from OY728164.1 coordinate 825,645,453, forward strand.
TAGGATGGATAGATGGTGAAATAGGGTTGTTTCATAATTATAATAACATATAAGTATATGAGTGATACTGATGTTATTACTTCATAATGAAACAACCTAAGAAGAAGAAGTGGAAGAAGAAAAAAAGATGAAAGAATTGGTAACGGTAATTACCTCTTCTTTGAAGTGCCTCTTTGAGACCTCCTCTTAGGGCACTAGAATTGGTCTTTGAGGAAGACCAGAACCTCTAGGATGTTGCTAGGGAAGTGGAGAAGGGATTTTGGCAGGGGTTGTCCGAGCTTGAGTGCTCAAATTGGTGTGAGGAGGAGGGGGAGGAGGTGTCCTTTTATAAGGGAGGAGAGGGGCACCTTAGGAATATCTCAAAATATTATTTTATATTAAAGTCAAAATCGGTTTATAATGGTTCCAAATGGTCTTATTTCGAAGATAAGGTGGGGATGGGTCGAAATCCTATCAACAAATAGAATTTAGACAAGTTTAGGATATTATTTTAACCTTATCAATTAGATTTAACTCCAAGTTAAATAATTTAACATTTACCGTGTCTTTTTGTTTTCTTTCACTATATGGTTAATACACTTACTATAACATGCCAAACGAACCTCAAATTGTTTATTATTAATATATATATCCTAATATAAGTCGTTTGGCCTAACCTTAGATTTTTAGGAATACAATAACAATTAATAATATAATATTTGATTTAAAAACTATTTTGTGTCAATTTTGACACTATTTGATATATGATTTTTGTGAAAGTCATAACAGAATTAAATGTTCGAACCAAGTTGATTAAATCAACATTAATATATCATAGTAACCTAGAAAATTAGTGGAATTCATAAAAAATCTCAAATTACATTTATTTTGGTGTTTATAACATCAATTATGTCAATATTTCATTAATAAGATAATTACTGCATCATCGTTGTGTCATAAATAAATTAAATTATTTTATGTCTAAAAATTACAAATAAAATACCATCATGTAGGAAATCTTTTTAGCTTTCTAATGAATATTTACAATCGAATTTATCTTATGTATAACCCCATATTAAAAATGATTTACTTATTAAACTTTGATTTTAACTATTTTAACCTTTCTTTAAATAAATTAATAATAAATGTCCTAATCTAATCCAAGTGGGCCTAAATGGTCATATTTTATTCCTAAGTTTGTTTTTGGTCGAATTACACTTGTCCAATAGAATTAGGACATGTGTTAGGGTAATAGTAATATCATATTTACCCTTAGTTACCCTATTTACTATTAACCGCGGTAAAAAAAAGTAAAAAGTTACTATTCACCAAAAAATTATTTTCATCTCATTGAACCACATTTTAGTCCTTGATATTAACCGTGTCTCTCGGATTTTCGAAATTCCATTCACAGAAGCGACAAAATTAAGTTTTATGAAAAATTCAGTTTTTTTAACTACCACTTAGTAGTTTCACTATTCATCAAAAATTGATGTTTTTCAGAACAATGCCAAAATTTCATCCTAAGCTATATTTCATATTCCGAATTCAAAAATGAAATCTATTTTACCAAATTCATAACATAGAAGTCGCATTAATTAATTTTATAATTAAATCCCGCTGTTAAAATAAATAGCGTGTTTTTAGGAAACAATATATATCAAACGATTGACACTTGATTATGTCTGGTTTAAATGTGAAATTACAACCAATGACCAACATTGTATTAAATTGTAAAAATATATTCTAAATATACTTTAAAACCACTCAAATTAATAATTTATCACTATTAATTATTTCGATTAAAAAAGTTTTTTTTAATTATAATTTAGTAATTTTCACTATTCATCAGAATATGAAAGTTATCCGAAAAGTACCAAAATTTCACCTTAGGCTAAATTCGATACTCCGAATCCAAGAATGAAGTTCATTTTGAAAAATAAGATTTACAGAATTTTAAAAAGTGGTTATTACTATTCATAACGGCTAGTTTTAATAATATTTTAATAGCACATCGTTGTTTAGTGAAACTCGGTATTGCGTATTACACACGCTATCGAGGAAGGTCGCGATTGCGTGTAATGCAAGGCAAGACAAGGATGCGTGTTGTGCAAGCTCCTTTTGGTGTAGCGTACAACACAAGACATTAATAAAATTAAAAAGAATATTTTTTTATAAAATCTTGGGCTGTTACATTCTACCCCCCTTAAAATGAATTTCGCCCTCGAAATTCGTCGGGGTTATAAATGGTTTACTATTTGAAAGTTTCTTTAATAGGAACCCACATCGTAAAAGGGAATACCAAAACTTGGCTTTAAAAACTAAAGTATGAAATGTAACGATTACCCAAATAAACTAATCACTGGGTTTCCACATAGGTGAAAATATGGATATGGAAGAGAAATCTAACCATCATGTTCTGATGGAGAGTGGTAGAGAACATGGCTATGGAAAAGCCAGTAATCACAAATCCATAAATTTGTGACGATCTAAGGTACCATCTGATTCATCAGGTATAAGATCACTAGGACAACATTTTTGGTTTTCAAGATCACTTCCCTAAAGTTGAAAATTTGAATTAGAATAAATACTTACTTTATTTTGATACAATATCACTGTTGTTCGTGCCTTGAACAATTTCCACTTCATCTCTTAAATAAATGAAGTTGAATTTGTTATTCGTGAAGTGTTAGCAGATCATGTGATAGAATGACAGGTCATTCCATCTGTCTCAAACAAAAGGTAAGCAAAAGTTATTAAATATACATAAGTCATTCTATAGTGAGATTAATCATATATGGTTCCTAAAATGGACTTATACTTCATATATCATACTTCTTAATATAATAAAACTAGTTTCTACTAAACAGGGACTTCCTGTAGGTCAGTGGTAGGCGATAAAGGCCAGTCGCACTTCGGTTGTGGGTTCGATTCCTACAGCCTTGTCTGAAGCGATGGGCTGTCGCCCGTCCTGCAGGTTGTCCTTTTTCTAAAACTATATTACTATAACATCCCATCAATAATATCGAGAAAACTTCTATCCTTAAACAATACTAACTTATGTCCAATATAATCCATTCCAATCTTTAGGATTATCCATAATACTGCAGTCCACTCTCATAACATAGTGAAAACGATTACCAGAGATTTAACATCATCGTCGATCCCCATATATCATTAGATATGTTTTGTTGGTCACATTCCAAATATTAAAAGGCCTTAATAATGTATTCTCTTGAATACCCATTGAACCATAGTGAAAACATGAATGTAGTTAAAAGTTAACACTTTCCACATACCAAAATCCTCAAAATTCTATATACTCAATCCATGATATCACTTAGTCCTTATATAAATCATGAGCTCATGAATACTATTAAACATTTCATTTTCTCGTCTTCATTATGCGCATATCATCTTATTTCCAAAAAATATCTCAATCACTTTGAATACCACATCAATAAATATTGCAATACTCAATGATACAACATTATTTTGGAATCCCATTACATAAACACTTAATCATTCCACCACATCGTTGTCATATTCAACATTTCCAATAGTGATCGCATGTGATTTCCCTTTGTCCTTTGCCTTCAGTGGTTGCTCATGTTGATCATCACTAACCCTTGGATTAGGGCAATTATTAGCATAATGCCCCATTTCCTTGCACTTGAAGCATTGAAGTGTTGGCGGTGCGTTCTCTGCAGTGTTTGCTTTATTCACATCATTAGAAACCCTTTTTCCATTACTTCGACACTCAGCTGCTCGATGACCTTCTTTTCCACACTTAAAACATTTTCTAGTCCCTTTAAGACAATCTCCACCATGCTTCTTTCCACACTTTGTGCATAAGGAAACATTCATCTTCTTTTCACCATTATTCTGAGATTTCTCCTTGAACTCCATCTTTCATTTCTTGTCAAAAGCATGAGATGGATATGTAACACCAACTTCCATTTCTACCTTGATAGCACAACGCACAATTTCTTCATAGCTACTGAAGTCTCTTATAGCTAATGCCCTTCGAAGACTTGGTTTTAATCCACTGAAAAATCGATCAACTTTACTTTCAGGTTGGATGATAATTCCAGAAGCATACCTTGCAAGTCTTGTAAAATTTGCTTCATAGGTACCAACAGATTCATCGTCCCTTTGCTTCAGTTCAAGAAACTCTTTCTCCATCTTTGTTCGAAGAATACGAGGGAAGTACTTACTGAAAAACAAGTTCTTGAACTCGTCCCATTCCATGGACTCAATTTCATCTCTTGGCCTCGTATTCTTGATAAGATTCCACCATTGATCAGCTTCACCTTCCAAACGATATACTGCTAAGATGACTTTATCATGTTCAGAACATTGAAGAACTGAAAATATCTTTTCAGTAGTACTGATCCATTGTTCAGCCACAAGTGGATCAGAAGACCCACTGAAAGAAGGTGGACGTTGCCTCATGAAGGACTCAATAGAATATTGTTCCCTTCTCTGCTCATTTGGAAGTCCAGAATGATTCATAGCTTGTGTAAGTATAGCAATAAGATTTTTCACTCCATCTCCCATAACATTTGTTTGTTCAGGAGGGCAATCATTGCATTGTCTATTGCATTGATCAACACGGTTCCTTCGGGTTCCAGCCATCGTCTAAAACCCAAAAAGAATAGTGTGAGAGGCAAAAATAATTCTAGGGAAAACAACATAGTAAAGGGGGATTACCCATAATATCTAACATCTTATGTTAAATTCTAAGATCGTTACCACAGTTCTAGGACTATATCCTATACGTATACTTATCCTTAGGGACATCCCTAGACATACCTTAGAAATATCTCTAGGGATCTCACTAATGTTCTCGCATCCTAGTTTCCAAAGGTTGACTAAACCTTTCCTCTGATACCAACTGTAGAGACCCGAAGCTTATCGTACATGGACATTACATTACTTTTGCGGAATACTTAGTACATAACAAAAACACACACTAAAGGATCGTAATAGTTTAGTGTCTTTGGAAACTCGGAACGTAATCTTCTAATCGTGGTGAAAGATCTTCAATATATCCCATAAAGATCTTCCCTTTTTTTTACCTAAAACCTTTATTTATATCCTGGGGAAAAGAAAACATAAAAGGGTGAGCTCAAATGCTCAGTAAGGGTATACAAATGAAATAAAAATCATATCATATCTTTTTGAAAATCATAACCTGCAAAAGAGATCATAATATCTTAACATGGAACAAATCATAGAAGTGAAAATGAGATCACCATAATCATAACATGAAACTTGAAACTTGGTGGCATGCACACATAATCATGGAAAATCATTTCTTGTTAGTCATGACTCATTGCCAAGACTATCTTAGTGGACAAAGTCCCTTTCTGAATCGAGTAACCCTCGTTTCAGTCCTGTTTCACTGAACCGGTATAACCTACCATTTCAGCCATGTATATCTCATGAGATATAAAATCTTTACCCAATGCATTGGAGGGAGATATAGGTCCCACCCATCTTATAATTAATCCTTTCTTATGTGTGCCACATAATCATAAAATATACATCATCGCATAACACATGAAACAAAAATGGGATTCTTGAAACATCATGACATCATAAATCAATTCATATAAGATAAAGGAATTCATAAAAATAATTCCATCACAACATGATCAAATCAATGTAATAATAGGGATAAAAACAGAACCCTTTATTATCTTAGATGGAAAATAATTTTGAAAATCACTTGAACTCCATTCTTGAGGAAAATATCCTTTCTTCTTCAAAAACATTTTTCCTTTCATAACATGTCATACAACTTTAAAATAAAAGAAGTTGATTAAAAATAAACTTGAAAACTTGTAAAGGAAGCTTCTTGAAAACAATGTTTTAAAAATCCATTCATGCCGTATAAGTTAAAAAAAACATTCTTCGTACTTTTGTCGGAAAAGTCAAAAAGTACCTCGTACGAAAAACAACAAAAGATTCCTTTCTTATTCTTTACCAAAAACTCACCGAAGGGTAAAAATGGATTTAAACAATTGTAGGTGGATGGAAATAATATTGCATATTGATGAAACATGGATGTGGATGATAAAATACACCCCAGTAAATACTTACGAATAAACAATCTCGGATAAAAATGAGATTGTGATATTTCCCTTACCTTAGGTCCAATTTGCTTCGTATGTGTCCGATCCTCCTGTATAATGATTTAAATAATGTCATTGACTTATTACAGAATCATATTCATTGTTATGATATCATTTATGGTTCACTTATGACATTATGTTAACCGTTCTTTTGTAAATTCCATGTTAAAGAAGCGTTTTGGGTAAAATCGTTTCATTTATCGTAGGTGTTTTGACTTGTTGTTCTTGACATCATTATTACTTATATCATAATTTACTTACTTCCAGAATATAAAATATGATTTATATATCATATATATTCAGTATATATATATATATATATAATAGATAGATAAATAAAATGGAAGACACCGTTCATGGAGACGGTAGTCCGTACGTACGCATGAACGCTGTTTTTCTTTCCTTATTGTCTTGAAATGGAAGTAAGTAGATGACATACATATGTATATATATACATAAATCCAGTAGCTTTATAATGTCATATATTTCATTATTATTTCTTATATATACATTATAATCATTCTTAAATGGTTAACATGGAGAATGAATCTCATCGCGTCGTGGAGACGGTAGTCCGTACGTACGCACGAGCGATGATATCATTTCTATAAATATTTAATTGAATTGGAGTGGATTATACAATATATCAGAATCAATATGATGTTTTAATAACTATGTATAGTTATTCTTTACACCATTATACCCATCCATGTAAGGTGGTGGTGGAAAATAGATTACACCACGGCGTGGAGACGGTATTCCGTACGTACGCACGCGCGGTGATTTCTTTTTCCGTAGGATGGATAGATGGTGAAATAGGGTTGTTTCATAATTATAATAACATATAAGTATATGAGTGATACTGATGTTATTACTTCATAATGAAACAACCTAAGAAGAAGAAGTGGAAGAAGAAAAAAAGATGAAAGAATTGGTAACGGTAATTACCTCTTCTTTGAAGTGCCTCTTTGAGACCTCCTCTTAGGGCACTAGAATTGGTCTTTGAGGAAGACCAGAACCTCTAGGATGTTGCTAGGGAAGTGGAGAAGGGATTTTGGCAGGGGTTTTCCGAGCTTGAGTGCTCAAATTGGTGTGAGGAGGAGGGGGAGGAGGTGTCCTTTTATAAGGGAGGAGAGGGGCACCTTAGGAATATCTCAAAATATTATTTTATATTAAAGTCAAAATCGGTTTATAATGGTTCCAAATGGTCTTATTTCGAAGATAAGGTGGGGATGGGTCGAAATCCTATCAACCAATAGAATTTAGACAAGTTTAGGATATTATTTTAACCTTATCAATTAGATTTAACTCCAAGTTAAATAATTTAACATTTACCGTGTCTTTTTGTTTTCTTTCACTATATGGTTAATACACTTACTATAACATGCCAAACGAACCTCAAATTGTTTATTATTAATATATATATCCTAATCTAAGTCGTTTGGCCTAACCTTAGATTTTTAGGAATACAATAACAATTAATAATATAATATTTGATTTAAAAACTATTTTGTGTCAATTTTGACACTATTTGATATATGATTTTTGTGAAAGTCATAACAGAATTAAATGTTCGAACCCAGTTGATTAAATCAACATTAATATATCATAGTAACCTAGAAAATTAGTGGAATTCATAAAAAATCTCAAATTACATTTATTTTGGTGTTTATAACATCAATTATGTCAATATTTCATTAATAAGATAATTACTGCATCATCGTTGTGTCATAAATAAATTAAATTATTTTATGTCTAAAAATTACAAATAAAATACCATCATGTAGGAAATCGTTTTAGCTTTCTAATGAATATTTACAATCGAATTTATCTTATGTATAACCCCATATTAAAAATGATTTACTTATTAAACTTTGATTTTAACTATTTTAACCTTTCTTTAAATAAATTAATAATAAATGTCCTAATCTAATCCAAGTGGGCATAAATGGTCATATTTTATTCCTAAGTTTGTTTTTGGTCGAATTACACTTGTCCAATAGAATTAGGACATGTGTTAGGGTAATAGTAATATCATATTTACCCTTAGTTACCCTATTTACTATTAACCGCGGAAAAAAAAAGTAAAAAGTTACTATTCACCAAAAAATTATTTTCATCTCATTGAACCACATTTTAGTCCTTGATATTAACCGTGTCTCTCGGATTTTCGAAATTCCATTCACAGAAGCGGCAAAATTAAGTTTTATGAAAAATTCAGTTTTTTTAACTACCACTTAGTAGTTTCACTATTCATCAAAAATTGATGTTTTTCAGAACAATGCCAAAATTTCATCCTAAGCTATATTTCATATTCCGAATTCAAAAATGAAATCTATTTTACCAAATTCATAACATAGAAGTCGCATTAATTAATTTTATAATTAAATCCCGCTGTTAAAATAAATAGCGTGTTTTTAGGAAACAATATATATCAAAAGATTGACACTTGATTATGTCTGGTTTAAATGTGAAATTACAACCAATGACCAACATTGTATTAAATTGTAAAAATATATTCTAAATATACTTTAAAACCACTCAAATTAATAATTTATCACTATTAATTATTTCGATTAAAAAAGTTGTTTTTAATTATAATTTAGTAATTTTCACTATTCATCAGAATATGAAAGTTATCCGAAAAGTACCAAAATTTCACCTTAGGCTAAATTCGATACTCCGAATCCAAGAATGAAGTTCATTTTGAAAAATAAGATTTACAGAATTTTAAAAAGTGGTTATTACTATTCATAACGGCTAGTTTTAATAATATTTTAATAGCACATCGTTGTTTAGTGAAACTCGGTATTGCGTATTACACACGCTATCGAGGAAGGTCGCGATTGCGTGTAATGCAAGGCAAGACAAGGATGCGTGTTGTGCAAGCTCCTTTTGGTGTAGCGTACAACACAAGACATTAATAAAATTAAAAAGAATATTTTTTTATAAAATCTTGGGCTGTTACAAGTACAAATCCATTAGTAGTTGAGCAATGAATAAGTTCCTTAGAGAAAAAATATCTCATGCTTTGGGGAGTAGAAAAAGGGAAAAAGTTATCATGGTAGTTTATCGCCTCACAGGATCTGCAGATCAATGGTGGTCATTAATCCAAACCATAAAGGAAGACGAATAAGTATCAAACATGGAATGGAGGGATTTTAATGATATTTTCTTAGAAAAATACTTTCCTCATGACCATCGAACTGATATGGAAAGACAAATTACGATTCTGAGGCAAAAAAATGACGTGAATGTTGAAAGTATGAGGCTAGAATTACAAGGTTAGAAAGACATGCAGTAGATTATATAAATTACCAAAAGAGTAATATTTATCGATTATTTGATGGGTTAAAACCATTTCTCCATAGAACATTAGTCTCAAAATCCTTCTCATCGTACAAAGATATTGTCTCATGTGCTATCAAGACAGAAAATGAATTTTCACTGTCTTATGAATTTAAAGAAAAGAAAGAGAAAAATAGATTTGATGAACACTCTATAAATTGAAATAATGGGAACAAGGGAAAAGTATAATATCTTTCCTACACTAAATGTGGGAAGAAACACCCTAGTTCTTTCTTAAAGGTAATGGGAGTCTATTACAAGTGTGGTGAAAAAAAAGCCACCAAGATCATGATTGTAAGGGGAAGAAATAGGCTGTCAATGTTGAATGAGAAAATTTTAGTGAAAAGGGGAATTATTAAAATGAATGTCCTAAACTCCAAGGGAAATTACCTCATAAAAGGACAAGGGATAAAGGCCAAGATTATGCGATCACTACTGCTGGGGTTGAAGCTCCGAAAGACGTGGTGGCGGGTAATTTAATGGTTTCCTCAAGTTTAGCCAATGCTTTATTTGATTCTGGATCATCTAATTGTTTCATATCTTCCCAATTTTCTAAGAAAATTACATATTTTAAACTTGAATTAACAAGGGAGTTATCAGCCAAAACACCTAAGGGAATTATCAACATAACAAAGTTTTGTGAATAATTTCCCATTAGGGTATATAAATGTTCTTTTTATGCTAATATCATCGTCATACCCATGAATGAATTTGATATAATCATTGGAATGGATTGGATTTCAGACCATGATGTGAAAATTTATTGTGTGAAGAAGGAGGTTACAATCTTCGATGATGATATGGAGTACCTTATCTTTAGAGAAGAAATGTCGCCAACTGATTTTTATCTAGATCCACCCATAGTAGCTCTATTAAATTTAGTTATTAGGGGGGAAGAGAATGAAATAACTATGGGTGAGGAAAATAATTTTCAAATAGAGGACATACATATTCTGCAAGAATATGTTTATGTGTTTCTAGTGGATTTACCTAGACATCCTCCAGAATTAAAAATTGTGTTTTCTGTTGATTTAATTCCTGGTTCAAGGCCCGTAAAGAAGACCCCTTATAGAATAGCCAATGTGGAATTAGTGGAACTAAAGAAACAACTAGAGGAATTGAGTAATAAAGGATTTATTCTCCCTAGTGTCTCTCAATGGGGATCTCCTATTCTTTTTGTTAATAAGAAAGATGGATATATGAGGTTGTGCATTGACTACAGGGAGATCAATGCTACAACAATAAAAAACAAGTATCCCCTACCTCACATTGATGATTTATTCGACCAACTTCATGTAGCTCAATATTTTTCAAAGATTTTCCTCAATCGAGATATTATCAGTTGTGTGTGAATAAGGAAGACATTCCAAAAATAGCATTTTGAACCAGGTACGAGCATTATGAGTTTAAAGTAATGCCTTTTAGATTGACTAATGCACCCTATGTCTTCATGGATCTAATGAATAATGTATCAAGGAATTTTTTTATGAATTTGTAATGGTATTTGTTGATAATATCTTGGTAAACTAAAAATAATACTAATATCATGAAAATAACTTTCACACTATTCTAAAAACACTCAGAAGAAATGAATTATATTGAATGTTTATAAAGTGTGAATTTTGGATTCAAAAGATTTTTTTTCTTAGCCATATTGTCTCTAAGGATGTAATCATTGTTGATCCTTCCAAGACCAAGACAATCCAAGAATTGATAGCACTGACGATAATAAATGAAGTACACAATTTTATAGGTTTAGTAGGTTATTATCGACGTTTTGTCGAGAATATTTCCCGGTTGGCTAATCTATTAACCAAGATCACACGTAAATGAGTTAAATTTGTTTGGACAAAAGAGTGTGAAGAATGTTTTGAAGAAATGAAGATAATATTAGTTAATTCTCCAATCTTGACTCTACAATGAGAGAATGATGGGTTTGTTATTTATAGTGATGCTTCAAAGGAAGGACTTGGTTGTGTCCTTATGCAGAATGATGGAGTTATTGCCTATGCATTGCAACAACTAAAAATTAATGAAAAAAATTATCCCAGTCATGATCATTAGTTACCAACTGTAATCTTTTCTCTCAAAATATTGAGACACTATCTCTATGGTGAAAAATGTGAGATTTATATTGATCACAAGAGTTTGAAGTATATTTTCACAAAAAAAAAACTCAACACGAGGAAAAAGTGATGGCTTGAACTACTCAAGGATTATGATTTCACTATACACTACCACCCAGGGAAGGAAAATAAGGTGGAAGAGGCTTTGGGTAGAAAGGATCATGGAGTTTTGAACAAGATGACAGTTGAAAAGGATCCTATATATATAGATCTAGTAAAGATGGATATGGGAATAACCATGGAAGGTGAAACATCAATGCTTTTTCAAATGGTTTCCAAACCATCTTTACTAGAAATGATAAAAATTTCTCAGACTGATGAAGATGAATTTTAAAAGAGATTTAAAGCTATGAGCGATGGGATATTGATCGACTTCGTATATGAAGATGAAATTTTTAAATTTGGTAAGAGACCTTGTATTCACGATATTCTTGATCTAAAAGGGGAATTATTGGATGATGCTCACAGCTCCAATTTCTCTATACAACCTGGTAAAACTAATATGTATAGAGATTTGAAAGAACATTTTTTGTGGGACAACTTGAAGAGAGAGATTGCTGATTTTGTGTCGAGATGTATGGTTTTCCAACAAGTGAAATCTACAAGACAACATCCTAGAGAAGTCATGAAACCTCTTCACATACCTTAGTAGAAATGGGATGATATTACGATGGAATTTATTATGGGACTACCAATGAATCCTAGAAGAAATGATGCATTATGGGTCATTGTTGATCGTCTTACCAAGTCAACACATTTTCTTGCTATAAGATAAGATTTACCAGTTGGACTTTTAGCAAGACAAAATATTAATGAAGATGTAAGAATTCATGCAGTACCCCTATCGATTGTTTCTGATTGTGATCCCCGTTTTACATCAAGATTTTGGAAAAGTATTCAGAAAGCCTTGTATACTAAACTTCTTTTGAGTACTACCTACCACCTTCAAACCGATGGACAATAAGAACAGACTATTCAAACCATAGAAGAAATGTTGAGATCTTTCTCACTTGACTTTCAAGTTATGTGGGATCAATATTTACCTCGGGTAGATTTTTTTTATAACATTAACTTCCATTCAAGTATTCAGATGGCACCATATAAAGCATTATATAGAAAAAGATGTCACACACCAACTTTTTGGGATGATATTGGTGAAATAATACTAGTAGACCCAAAATTTGTTGAGGAAACAATGGAAAAGGTGAAGGTTATCCAAACTCACATCAAAGAAGACCAAAGTAGGCAAAAGATCTATGCCTATAACTGATGGAAGGATTTGGAATTTCAAGTAGGAGACCATGTTTTCATGAAGGTGCCTCTATGGAAGGGTGTTATATGTTTTGGTAAGAAGGGTAAATTAAGTCACAGGTACATCAGACCTTTCGAAATTCTAGAACAAAGTGGAGTTTTAGCTTATCGTTTGGCAATGCCTCCAAGTCTCCCCATAGTTAATGATGTGTTCCATATATCACTGTTAAGAAAATACATGCCTGACCCAATTCATGTACTCACTTATGAAGAAATAGAACTTGAACCTGATCTGTCTTATTGTGAAGAGCCTGTCAAAATTCATGATACAAGAGAACAAGTGATGAGAAACCGAACTACTCGTCTGGTTAATGTTCTATAGAGAAACCATAATATAGAAGAGGAAATGTGGGAACCCGAGAAACTTATGATGAAGAACCACCCGAATCTTTTTATGTAGTAATATTTTAGAAACTTCTGGAATTAAATTATTTTATGGAGGGGATAATGTAACACCCCAAGCTTCCAAGGTACGTTTCCTTTTGAATAATGTAGTAGCTTTCATTGTATACAAATTAGAGTATTAACACACCACGACCAATGAAACTAGCTATTATAAATATTAATACCCACCTTTTGAAATTTTATAAATTTTAATTTTAAAAATGGATTTCATTTTTGGATTTGTAATATCAAAATTAGCTCAGGGTGAATTCTTGGTATTTTTCTAAGAACATTCAATTTTTGATGAATAGTGAAAAACACTGCGTGATTGTTTAAAACTGACTTTTTATTTAAATAAATAGTTGTTTTATTTTATTTTATTTCAGTTCAAAATATATACATAATATCTATATATGTTATATGTAATTTATTAGAGTCATTTTATAATAATATTAGATATATAAAATTTTATCGAACTTTTTACTGCCTTTTACCCACCTTCTATGAGCATTTACAAATTTGCATAAAAATTAATATTACAACTTATATGAGTTTAATTTCAAAAATAAAAAAGATATGGTTGAAATCAGTAAGTAAAATGTAGTTCAATGATGAAAATAATTTTTGGTGAATAGTAACTTTTGACTTTTATTTACCACGGTTAAAAGTAAATAGGGTAATTAAGGGTAAAAATGATATTATAATTACCTTAACACAAGTTTTAATTCTATTGGATAAGTGTAATTAGACCAAAAACAACCTTAGGAATAAAATATGATCCACTTTGGTTCACTTGAATTAGATTAGGCCATTTATTTTTATTTCATTTAAAGAAGAGTTAAAAGTGTTAAATTCAAAGTTTCATAATTAACCGTTTTTAATATAGGGTTATACATAAGATAAATTCGACTATAAATATTCATTTGAAAGAAAAAAATATTTCCTACATATTGGTATTTTATTTATAAATTTCAGACATTAAATAATTAAATTTATTTATAACACAATGTTGATGCAGTAATTACCTTACTAATGAAAGAGTAAAATAATTGGTTTTATAAATATCCAAATAAATATAATTTGAGACTTTTGATGAATTCCACTAATTTTCTAGGTTAATATGAAATTTTAGGTTTGATTAAATAATGTTTTTTTCGAAGTAATCATGTTGTTATGATTTTCAAAAGAAACCAAATAATAAGAAGTGTCAAAATTGACCTAATTGAGTTATTAAAAAAATAATATATTATTAATTGATATAATATTTTTAAAAATATAAGTTTCGAAAAAGGACTTATATAAGGTCATATATATTAATAATGAACCACTTGGGGTTCTCTTGGCTTGTTATATTATGTTTATTAACCATATAATATAAAAATACAAAGGGACATGGTAAATGACAAACTATTTAACAAAGAGTTAAATCTAAAAGATAAGGTTAATATGGTGACCTAAACCTATCTAAAACCTATTGGTTGAGAGTTTTTAGACCCAAACAACCTTATACTCTAAATAAATTATTTTTGACCCATTATAAACCGCAAATTATTTTATTATACAATAATATTTTAAGATTTTCCTAAAGTGACCCTCACCTCTCTTATAAAATGGTACTTCCCCTTCTCTTAATTTCACACATTCAAAGATATTTGGCTCTGCCAACCCCTTACCAAATATCATTCCAAGTTTTCTACCTTCATCTTAGAGTCATTACATTGGTCATAAATCCATCCTAGAGATCCTTTTTGATCAAATCAAAAGAAAGATCCTAAAGAAGATGTAAATATTTCATCACCTCTTTCAAGTTCTTTTCTTCTTTCACTTCCTATTTCTTTGTTGTTTCCATTATAAAATAATAACTCCAGTATATTCTATATAATTTGATGTTATTATAAATATGGTACAACTATATTCATTATTCTATCCATCCTATAAATGAAAAAGTCACCATACCTGCGCACATACGGATTACTGTCTCCACATCGTGGTGTAGTTTATTATTCAAACACTTCATTATTTTGGATGGGTATAATAATGAATATAACTTATTAAAATAATAAATATAACATGTTAAAAATTCTTTTATATATGATATACCATCCAATTACATATGATTTCACCATCAATATAATGATATTGTTGCTTCTGTGTGCGTAAGGATTACCGTCTCAACGAACATGATGAGATTCATTCCCCCATCATAATCATTCAAGAAAAAATATCATTTTTTTGATTAAAAATAATTTTTATAAACATAATATAAATAATTATATGAATAAAATACATCTTATCCATAACAAACATGGCTTATGTAACCAAGAATATGAAGGAAAACGAATCAGTTAACACCCGAAACGATGATACCAGTGAAATATTATTAACAACGCAATATTAGATGTTCAAATATGATATAATATTTATGTATATAGTTATTGTATAATTTATTAATTTTCTTTAACTATTATAAATAAGTATAACATACCCTCAACCCAAGAAAAGTACATGGTAAGGGGTAATTTCACAATCTTATTATTTTCCGAGGATGTTTTTACGTAAGTAACTACTAAGACCTCCTTATCATCCACATCTGTGTTTATTAAAAACATATTTCAATTTTTTTACTATTTCATATACTATAGGTAACATTAATTTATACCCTTGTTTGAAATTTTATAAATATTCTATTAAGGAATCTTTCCATCGTTTTCCAAATAAGGTCCTCTATGACCTTTTCGAAAAAATTAAGGAAAGAATGTTTTTTTAACTTATATGTTGGGTACAGTTATTTTCGGTTGTTATAAAACCTTCAAAGATTCCCAAACAAGAATATAGGAATATTTTCGAAATAAATTTTTTATTTTATAAATACATGACTTCTAAATGATTTCAAAATAGAAAAATATATTTCTATAAAAGTGTCTTGATTTCATATATGTCAAAATCCTTTGATATATTTTAAACTTTTTTGAAGTTGATTTATTATGACACAAATCTTCCATATCGTATTGAAGTATTTGTGATATGTTTTACTATGGATGAGTTATTTTTACACCATTCATGGTTTATGGATAAAGTATTGAAATTTCGTATGCTAGTTTTAATATGAATGATTATGTTATATTTAAACCTTTTCATGTGAGGAATGCATTGGATTTAGTAAGTGATGGAGGGATCCCCCTATATCTCCTTGATACGTCAGTAGGTATCATGAGACAAACTAGTGTCTTGGCACAAGACCATGGAAAAATCATATTTTTAGTCTTGGAACAATTCCTAGACTATGTGGTTATGATGTTTGGCATTATACATTCCATCATTATGAAAGTGTCTATTGATATTGCATTTGATTATATGACTAGTAGAATATCCATGTGAATAAGTAAATGATATTATTAGATTTTATCTTTTCCTTATTATTCTTAAGTTCAAGTTTAAAATGCTTTTGTTTTAGTCTTATACATTTCCTTAATTGTTTATTCTTATTTATGAAAGTTTCCGCTATATTGTTATCCTTACTGAGCATCTGAGATCACCCTTTTATATGTTTAATTTTTCCTAGGATGTGAAGAAATATTTTATGGTTGACCTGCAGGGATTGGGTAATAATATAATTGTGTTCAATGGAGATAAAATGTTGTTGATGTTTTTATCTCATGATGTAATGTAAAAATTATGAATATATCCAGTACTTCCTAGGTTACTAAACTGATCGGTATTTCAGGATTTTGATCCCTTGTGATAATTACAATGTTATGTATAAATTCACAAACTCTAGGTAACTAGGTTCGGGTTGTTACAAAAGTTCTAATGGGTTATCCCTAATTCCATTATGGGTGATGTTTCTTAATCATGAACCAAAATAGATTCTTCTCTGCAGGATGAACTTATTGCTTTTTGTTTAGGAATATATAGATAAATAAAACCAAATCCACCCCCATGAGAATGAGATAAAACATGCATAGTTGTGGTAGGATAATGAATGAGTCCTCTAATTTCTTGGTTTCCACTTTCACAAAGTCTTCTTCATTGTCAAGTTATTTCTCATGGTATGTTGCATCAATGGAATAATCAAAGTGAATGTCAGAGTGTAATTATTTTTGAAAAAAACTTAAATAAACAATATTAAATATCAAATTATTCCCATTTAATTTGAGTAACATGCATCTCATTTTCCTCTTAAAAACCACTTTGGTCTCCACTTGATCTCCCTCTAATAAGTGTTCAATAATTTCAGTGAGTTCCAAATGTTATTCATCAGGTGAAACTTATTTTTCATGATCATCCACCACAGAAAAAAATGTGTTGACTAAATATAAATATTTTAAAACATAATAGGTGATACTAAATTTAGTTTCAACAAAATTATAATATAACTAGTTCATGAAAATATCATCTCCTCATGTTTGTTAGACTTCAATCCCTTCTTCAGTGGAAATAAACTCTTGGAGTTGAGTAGTTGTAAATAGAGGTCAGTAGTCAATCTCATTTCTTGGATCTCCTTTAAAAAATCAGGGAATAATTAGGGAGAATCATCTTGTAACTTGTAAACTTTATAAAGTTCTAGAATTTAATGGGATAAATCAGTTACCACTTGGTCCATCACTTCGAAAATTTCACTGTTTATTTCCTCCCTCAAGCCAGCTATGAATTCTTTGAATCCCAACTCACCATTATTGGATTTTCAAAATAATATATCCTATCAAACAAGAAAAACACACCATCCTATATATAAAAGGGTGATTCAATTACACATTCTTTATAGGGGGTAATTTTTCCATGATTTTAAGAAATAATAATTTGAAAATACCATGGATAAAGATATCTTTTTGAAAAAAATTAATCTGAAAAGAGTAAAATATTTACAATTATATTGTGGAGATTCCTCCTATAAAACAATTCCATATTTTATGAATGCCTGTCATGGGGTGTGGAAAAATATTATTTAACATCTCTTAAGTATATTCTAGTGGATAACCCTTGGTAGTCTCCAAAATAAGAGATAAAACAAAAGAGTTTGTCACTTTAAGTCAATAAATATGAAGGGGTTATTTTTGAATTTCCTTGAGTTTTAATAAAAAGAAGAAGTAAATTTAAAATAATGTTCGTACACAAGTGTGGTAGAGAGTTATGGGTTTAGGGTAGGATCTCCTTTTGAAATGTCATCATGTTCATAATAATTTGTTCTTTTCTCTTCCTATCGAATGATAAATTTATGACTCCTTGATCAAGTTTTCAGTCACCCATGGTTGAAGGAAGCAGTGAAAACTTATCATATGTGCAAGAATGTTCATAAAACGTTCACAAAAAATAAATAGATTCCAAATAAATATTATTTTATCCTAAAAAATATATAAAAATTAACTTATTTCACTCATGTGCCAATGATCACTAGACACTGACCATCTAACACAATCTGTTTAATTAAGGCTGACTGAACTAAGCAAAAGGAGTGTAAGGTTATTCCACCAAATATATAAAAAATGAATGAAATAAAAACCCAAATTAAAATCACATTAAGAGTATTGGATACCACATAAAATAAGTATCATAAAAGATAAATATATTTTTATATTAAATCACAAGGCTCCCACATTACAAAATGGAAACTTCCCCATCCCCAATAACTCAAAAATATTTACCCCTCTATGAGAAAGGGAATTGATATAAATGGGGAATAAGAATTCTTTAAAAATTTATGAAAAAGAAATGAAATATAATAAAGAAATCCAAAATGTTATCATCCATGGTGTTTCATAAGAAATGGGATGGAATGAGATGATATGAGATGAGAGGAGCTCCCCCTTTTTATAGGAATAATTATCCATCAAAAGATGTCAAATTGTGTCACTAATTAATGACATAGTCACTATGTGCATCCTTCATAATAGTTGATCCAAATCATGTTTCTCGTCCACCATAAAATTTTGAGCTTAATTATCCTCTGTATATAGGATTTTTGGAATTTATATTTATATGGACTGTTTCTGGACGAGAATTCCAGAATTATTATTTAAATATAGAACATTCAATGGAACTGTTAATTAATGGAAATCTCCAAAAAATTCATTGTAAAAATGTGCCTATGATTCACAGTTATATTAAGTTTTGAATCACTTCAATTAAAGTTGGGTAGCCTAAATTGTTAATCTATTTTGTAGGTGGTTTCTTTGCTATATTCTCGAACACTTCTTCATCTTCATTGATTTTTTGGGCCTCAAGATGTTCGAATATGATCTTTCTCTAGAAGAACAATTTCGGAAAATAAATCATGGAATTCTTAAAAAAATCATCACACAAATTGGAATCTTATTTTAAATGTTATGACCAAATACCATTGTGTATAAATTTTTATAAAATCCTAGAATTGAGGAATTTTAACATTTTATCCCAAAACACATTATAAATAAAATATTGTTGAAAATAATATCAAATTGATAAATTGGGTAGGTTTAAATAATTTAAATTCTAATAAAAAAAATTTAAAATATTATCTCTTTCAATTCCCCCACACTTAGAACTTGTACTCATAGAAAAGTAAGAATAAAAATCAAATCAATGAAAATTTAAAACACATACCCACGAGATCCATAAAATCTTCACCTTGAATTGAAAAGATATCATGCCTCATCAAAAACAATTCTTTCAAGTTCTCCATTTCGATCATTTAATATATTTTTACTTCCTTACTCACCCAATGTGCACACGATACCTACCTCATAAG
This sequence comes from Viscum album, assembly GCA_963277665.1. Classification (NCBI taxonomy): domain Eukaryota; kingdom Viridiplantae; phylum Streptophyta; class Magnoliopsida; order Santalales; family Viscaceae; genus Viscum; species Viscum album. The sequence goes on from OY728164.1 coordinate 825,665,465, forward strand.
AAGTTTCTATCATCTTACAAAAGTTAATTTTCAACAAATCTTTTCTCATACAAACCCATGCAAGAGTCACCATAGACTTGATAAATTTATACTTCTAAACCCAATGTGAGTCAAGGAATTGTGTTTATCATGAGGACTTTTCAGGATTATTTTGTGGCTTTTGATTGGTAGGATTTGGATGTTAAATGTTTTAAGGCCGAATGGGGATGGCATATATCTTTTTGAAGAAAAACGAATGATTGCATTTTTACTCAAGTATGGTCTCATTTTCTTCCCCTTATATAAAATCAAATCCATAATTATGGAAACTCAAGGAATTTTTATTATATTCATAATTTCATCATAATATATTTCAATCTTCTCAAACAAAGGTTTTCTTGAATGACCCAGATAGACATGACTTTATTTCTTCATTGAAATATCCAGAATGACACAAATTATTTTATCATGAAAGCTCAAAAAATGAAAAACTTTTAATAGAATTATTTCATTAATAGAAAAATACAATCTCAAAAAATTATTTTTCCACCTAAAATGTGATCAAATGAGGTATCATACCTCAAGATAGATTCCCCCATGAATAATTTGAACTAGATCAGGAAATTACACTTCAAGAGCATGTTGGATAAGAAAAATTGGCTTGTAATGTGGCAAACCTGAAAGAATTTTCATGGATTATAAGGGCTATAATGACTAAATATACAAGGTAGGATATAATGAAAAATATTTTCTTGAAATATTATATTTAAAAACAAATAAATTCTTCAATCCTTTAAAAAAAACCTCAAACCCCATGTTTTGACATGAATAAATCAAATTCTGGTAAAAGAAAGACTGGTCCAGTTCTCTCAATATGTGAGTTGAATGTAAATAATTGGAAAATAATTGTTCAGAAGCCTCACATAAAATTATTTTATAAAAAAATATTTTGATTTGTTTCATGATATTTAAAAACATATTACTATTCATGAAATTCCCATATATTTTAACTTGAAACAATGTCATTTTCAGCATTCATTTAAGCTTAGTTTCATGGAATATATTGGATCACTCATTGAAATGGGTTTTAAAAATGGAAATGAAAATCATTTCAACCCAATTTTTTTGAAAACACGCTGAATTTTATAAAATGAACACACAAATAACTAAAAAGAAACAATTTTTAAAAAAAATAGTAAAACAAACCACAAATAAAAATCATAAACTACAAAGGATTTCCCCCCACACATAAATGATGATTTTACCACTATGAATAAAAATGCATTTAACATGTTAGAAGATTTTAAAATGAATCATATAAAGTAATAAAGTGTAAAAGAGAGGTACAAACTGACATTTTGGTTGCGAAACATTGAGTTGAGCTCTTAAGTGTTGCAAAGTAAAAACCTAAAAACAAAAGAAGAAAAGAAATCATACAAAATTTATTAAAATAAAATAAAAATGAAATTGGATGATAACATATTGATAGATCTTGGTTTCATCATCCAAGTAGGTCCTGGGGTTTTACTCTCCCATATGGGTAGTTCTAATGGGTTATTTCTTATCTGATGGAGTTTGACGTTTCTTGCTAATGAACCACTTTATAGTATGAAAATATTCATTTTTTGTTTAGGAATCAAGGGATATAGAAACAAAATCCACCCCATGTTAATGATATAAAACATTCATAATTGTGGTAGGATGCTGAAGGATTCCTCCCCTTTCTTTATTTCCATTTTTAAAAAATCTTCTTCATTATCCAATGATTTTATAAGGTATTCTACATCAATGGAATAATCAAAGGCAATGTCATAATGTAATTATATTTAAAGAAATTTAACACATAAAGAATCAATATCATATTTATCCTCTCTAATGTGTGTTTCATGCTTCACGTTTTCCTCTAGAAAAACCACATTGGCCTCCTTTTGAACTCCCTTTAATAAGTGTTCGACAAGTTCAAGGATTTATATATGTTCTTCATTAGGCGCATCTTCTATTTCTTCTCCATCCACATAGGAAATAAATGTTTTGACTGAATTAGAAAATTTAAAACAATAATATGTGATACTCAGTTTATCCTCAACAAAATTTGAGGACAATGAGTACATGAAAATGTCATCTCACTGAGTTTTTTTTACTTCAATCTCTTCTTAAATGGAAAGAACCACTTATATTTTATTAGTAGTAGATAAGGGAAGGTAGTCAATCTTCTTCATTTCTTGGATATCCTTTTAAAAAAATAGTAATACTAAAGGATAATCATCTTTGAACATGAAATCATTATAAAGTTCTATTAAGTAATGGGAGAACATAGTTATCTCTTGGTCCATCAATTAAAAAAATTCTTTGTTTATATATTTCCTCAGGCTAGTTATGAATTCTTTGAATGCATGATCCCCATTATTTTATTTCCCAACTAACCTCACCTATTTAACCAAAAAGGAAAAAAATCCTCCATGAAAATGTGTGACCCAATAATGGGTTCTTTCACCGATGGGTAATTTTTTCATGAATTAAAGAAATAATCATTTGAAAACAGCTGGAAAAATATATATATATTAAAATTAATTTTAAAAGAGTCAAATATTTACAATTAAATTGTGAAACTTTATCCCCAAAAATAGTTCCATTTTTGATACACAACTATCATGGGGTGTGAAAACCAATATTTAATATTACCTAAGTATAGTCTAGTGGATAACCCATGGTAGTCTTCTGAAGAGGAGTGCACACAAAATAGTTTTTCAATTTGATTTGAAAAACATGAAGAGAATGTTTTTGAAATTATTTGAGTTTTAATAAAAAGAAGAAGGAAATTTAAAATAAGGTTTTAACACATGTGTTGGAGAGAGTGATGGGTTTAGGGTAGGATCTCCTTTTGCAATTTCATCATGGTCATAAAGATAAGTTCCCATCTATACCAATTAAATTATAAATGAATGAATCCTCGATCGAGTTTTCAGTCACCCTTGGTTGAAGGAAGCAATGAAGACTAATCCTATGTGAATGAAAGTTCATACAAAACTCACAAATAACTAAATAATGACCTGGTAAAGAATTTTTTATCCTTATAAATCTAGAAACAATTCACTTATTTCACACACATGACAAGGATTGCTAGACACTCACCACCAAACACAATATGGTCGATCGAGTAAAACTACACTATGAAAAGGGAGTTTAATGTTCTTACACCAAAGAAATAAAAAATGAATGAAATAAAAACTCAAATTACAATATCATTAAGATAATTATAAACCGCTGAATGTAGAGATCATTCAATAGAAAAATATATTTTTATATTAAAGCACCAGACTCCGACATTAGAAAAGGTAAACTTCCACTTCCCTGATCACTCAAAATCATTTACCATCCATGAGAAGGATAATAGAGATGAATGTGGAATAAGAATGAATTAAAAATATATATAAATAAAAATAAATAAAAGAGAGAAATCATAAAAAATATTCCTCCTTGGTTTCCTAGAAAGAATGAGATAGAATGAGATGAAATGAGATGAGAGGAGCTCCCCTCCTTTAATAGGTAGAATTTTCCTTTAGAAGTTGACACGTTTTATCCCCAATCAGTGATATTATAATTTTGTTAATCCTTTATAAAAGTAATTCCAAAACGTGTTTTTCATCCACCCTCAAACTTTCAACTTAATTTTCCACCTACATATAGGACTTATAGAATTTATAATGATATGGAATGCTTCTCGATGACAAATTTAGAATTATTATTTATATGTAAATCGTCCAACGACCCTATTAATGAATAAAAAACTCCCTAAAATTCATTATAGAAACTCAAATATTTTTTCTAGTTTTATTTCAAGTTGAATCACTTTAATTGGAGGTGTGTAGCCTAAATTATTATTCCATTATAGAAGTGGGGTCCAAACTATCCTCCCAAACCCATCGTCAACTTCACTTATTTTTTGGGCCTGAAGAGGGTTGAGTCACCTATTTCACTAGAAGAAAAAGTTGAAGTAAATAAATCAAGGAGTCAAAAAAATCATCACTAAAATATGAATCTTATTTTAAATGTTATTCCCAAAATACCCTTGTATATAAAATTTGTTAAAATTCCAGAATTGAGAAAAGTTTACATGTTATACAAAAGACATTATAAATACAAAATTGTTGTATATAAGTTCAAATTGATAAATTGCGATGGTTAAAATAATTTAAATACATCTAAATAATGATGAAAATATTATATCTATAAATTCCCCACACATAGAACTTGAAATCCTGAACAAGTAAACATTAAAATAAAATCAAAGAAAATTTAAAACACATACCCACAAGATCTAGATAATCCACACCATTAAACGAAAAGATATCATACCTCATAAAAACCATTATTTCATGTTCTATAATTAGATCATTTAATATATTTCTACTTATTTTCTCACCCCATGCGTACAAGATACCCACCTCATAATATTTTTCTCTCATATTTAAAAAGTAAATTTTTAACAAAGCATTTCTCATCCAAACCCCTTCAAGAGTCACTATAGACATAATAAATTCATAATTTCCAAATGATGTGAGCCAATCAACTAATATGATAATAAGGTATTTTCAGGTGCTTTCTTGTGGATTTCAGTTGGTAGGATTTATATGTTAAAAATTATGAGGGTGAATGAGGAGGGCTTGGTTCTTTTTTAAGAAAAATTAAAAGATTCAAATTTTCACTCAAGTATAGTCTCATTTTCCACCCTTTTATAGAAAATCAACGCCATCATTATGAAAACATAATTAAAGATCATTTCATTTAGCGGTAACTATTAAAAATTTCAATCTTCTCAAACAACATTTTCTTGAAAACTCCAGATAGGAACTACTTTCTTTCTCCTATGGAAGATCAAAAAATGCACTACTTCTTTTATCATGAAAGCTAAAAAAATGAGAAACTTTTAATAGAATGATTTAATTATTGGAAAAATAATCTCTTTAAATTTTAATTTTTCCCCAAAATTGTCACTAAATGGGGTATCACACCTAAAGACAGATTCCCCCATGCATAATTTCTACTAGATTTGGTAGTTTCACATCAAGTGAAGGTTGGATAGAGAGAATTGTCTTGTATTGTGGCTAACCTAATAGTTTTGTCATTACTTCTAAGGGATACATAGATTAAATGTACAAGATAGGCCATAATGAAAAATATTTTCTAGAAAAGTGGATTTAAAAATAATTAAATGCCTCGATCATTTAAAACACAAGTACCTCAAACACTAATGTTTTAATAAAAATAAATCAATTTTTATTTACAATAAGCATAGTTTGGTTCTCTCAAAAAGTGAGATGAATTTAAATATTATAAAAAAAAATTAGAAGCCACATAAGAAATCATTTTCAAAAATAAAGATAGTGATATGTGGCATGAGATTTAAAATTTAGAGTACTTTTCATTAAATTACAAAAACATTGAACTTGAAACAAAGTAATTTTTAGTATTCAATTCATCTTAGTTTCATAGAATAGATTAGATCAATCATTGACATGGGTTTAAAAAATTGAATTGAAAATCATTTTATTTCAAAAAATTCTGAAAACATACTAAATTTGAAAAATTAAACACAAAAAATAAATGAAAAAAACATTTTTTCATTTTTTAGATAAATAGTAAAACATACCACAAGTAAAAATCATAAACTAAAAAGGTTCCATCCACCTCACCTAAATGATAAAATTTTTCTATGTGCATACAAATGGATTTAACTTTAATGGATATTTGAAAACTAATCACAATAATTATGAAAGTTTAAAGGAGAGGTACATCCTGACTTATTGGTAGTGCATCTTTGAGTTGAGCTCCTAAGTGTTTCAAAGTAAAAACCTACAAAAGAAAGAAGAAAATAAATCATAATAATGTTATTATAAGAAAATAAAATTGGAATAGAATGAGAAAATATTGATAGATCTTGGTTTCATATAGTAAGTGGGACCTGGGTTGTTACTACTTTCATATGGGTAGTTCAAAGGGGTTATCCTCTATATGATGGATAGTGCCGATTCTTGCTCATGAACCAAAAAAAATCTTTTTTACAAGATGAAATTATTCCTTTTGATTTTGGACTCCATGGATATATAAATTCAAATAAACCCCCTTGGGAATGATATAAAAGATTCATATTTGTGGTTGGATACTAAATGAGTCATCCTATTTCTTGGTTTCCACTTTCACAAAATCTTATTCATTCTCTCATAATTTCTTATGTCATACTACCTCAAAGTAATAAAAAAAGGGAATGGCATAGTGTAATTCTATTTGAATAAAATTAAATCATAAAGTATCAATATAAAATTAATACTTTTTAATATGAGTATCACATTGATTTTTTTCATTCGAAAAAACACATTGGTATCCTCTTGAACTCCCAATAATAAGTGTTCAAAAAAAATTAGGGACATCCATATGTTCTTCAACAAGTGTGTCTTCTACTTATTGATCACCCACATAAGAAATAAGTGTGTGGGATGATTCTCAAAATTTAAAACCATCATAGGTTATAAAAAATTTATTTCCAACAAAATTAGAAGGTAATGAGTTCATGAAAATATCATCTCTCAGATATTTTTCAACTTCAATATCTTATACAGTAGAAGGAACCTCTTAGAACTTACTAGTAGAAGATAGAGGCTGCTATTTAGTCTCCTCCATTTCATGGATCACCTTTTAGAAATTAGCGAAGACTAAGGAAAAATAATATTAGACCTTGGACACGATATAAATTTCTTGAAAGTAATGGGAGAACTCAGTTATCTCTTAGGACATCCCTTAAAAAATTTATTAGTTCATGTTTTTCCTCAGGCTACCTAGAAATTATTTGAATGTCTACTAACCATTATTTGATTTCCAAAATAAACTCACCTATATAAAAATAAAATTAACACAATCATCTATAGAAAAGTGTGATTCAATAATTATTTCTTTCACCGATGGGTAACTTTTCCATGAATTAATGTAATAATCATTTCAAAATGGCATGGTAAAATATATATATTTTAAAAAAATTAATTTGAAAATAGAGAAATATTTAAAATTAGATTAAAGTAATTTCTCCCCAAAATGGTTCCAAGTATGAATAAATCTTATAATTGGGCGTGGAAAAAAATATTTAATAATACCTAAGCATATTCTAGTGGATAACCTTTTGTAGTCTCTTGAAGAGGAGTTCATAAAAAATAGTTTGTCACTTTAATTTGATAAAGATGAAGAAGTTGTTTTTGAAATTATTTGAGTTTTAATAAATATATGAATCAAATTTAAAAAAAAATTTGAACACAGGTGGTGGAGAGAGTTATGGTTTTAGGATAGGATATTTTTTTTCAATGTCATTGTGGTCGTAAAAATATGTTCCCTCTCTTTCTATTGAATGATAAATGAAGGAATCCTCGATCAAGTTTCCAGTCACCCTTGGTTTATGGGAGCAATGAAAACTTCTCCTATGTTCATGAAAGTTCATAAAACATTCATAAAGAACTAAGGAAAGTCACAATCAATAAATTTTTATCATTAAAAATATATAAACAATTCACTTATTTTATACATGCGACAACAATCACTAGAAACTCACCACATAACACAATCCGCTCGATCGAGAAAAACTGCACTAGTCAGAGGGAGAATAATATTCTTCGACAAAGAAAAAGAATGAATAAAATAAAAAACCCAAATTATAATATCATTAATATAATTGAAAACCACTAAAAATAGAGATTGGTCACTAGAAAAATATATTTTTATATTAAATCAGAGAACTCCGACATTACAAAAGGGAAACATCCACTTCCTCGATAACTCCAAATATTTATCCATTAATGAGAAGTGTAATTGAGATAAATGGGGAAGAATAATGCAATAAAAATAAATAGAAATGGAAATAAATAAAATAGATAAAGCCTAAAAGTTATCCTTCTTGGTTTCCTGGAAGGAATAGGACATAATGAGATGATATGAGATGAGAGGAGCTCCCCTCCTATTATAGGTATAATTTTCCGTTGAAGGTTGATGCATTTTATCCCCACTAAATGAAAAAATCAATTTTTGAATCATCTTAGAAGTTGTTCCAAAAAGTTATTCTCATCCTCTCTCAAAATGTTATCTTAATTGGCCACCAGATTTAGGAGTTATGGAATTTACAATGACATGGACTATTTCTGTCTAAGAATTATAAAGTTATTATTTAAATGTATAATGTATAATGGACCTATTAATGAATAAAAACCTCTCACTAATTAATTTTAGATATGAAACTTTGTGTCCTCGTTCTATTCCAGGTTTAATAACTTCAATTGGAGGTGTTTAAACTAAATTATTTTTCTATTTTGCAGGTGGGGACACAATGTACACCCGAACACTTCTTCAACTTCATTGCTTGTTTTGGGCCTCAAGATAGATAAATCATGACTTCATATAGAAGAAAATGTTTAATTAAATAAATCAAGTAATCCTAAATTATTCATCACTCAGATTGGAATATTATATTAAATGTTATTCCCAAAATACTATTGTGTCTAAACTTTAATAAAATTCCAAAATTGAGAAATTTTCACATTTTATCCCAAAAAACATTATCAATACATGATTGTTTTAAATAATATCATATTGATATATTGTGAGGGTTTAAAAAATTTAATGGAATATAATTTTAAAAAAATATTATCTCTATAAATTCCCCCACACTTACAACTTAGACTCCGGGATTTGTAATCATTAAAATCAAATTAGAACAATTTTAAAACACAAACCCACGTGATCCACCAAATCCTCACCATGAAACAAAAATATAACAAGACTCATTAGAAACCATTACTTCAATTTCTCTATTTATATAATTTAATATATTTCTACTTCCTTTCACACCCCATGCACACAGGACACCTACCTCGTAAGAATTTTATCTCATTTTACAAAAGTTTATTTTCCACAAAATTTTCTCATCCGAACACATGAAAGAGTCACAGTATTCTTGATAAATTAATACTTATCCACTTGATGTGAGTCAAGTATTTGTGTTTATCATGAGGTTGTTTCATGGTAATTTTGTAGATTTTGGTTTGTAGGATATAGTTGTTAAAAATTCTGAGACCGAATGGGGAGGGTTTGGCTCTTTTTTGAATAAAAAATGGAAGGTTTTAATTTTAAGTAAATTATGGCCTCATTTTCTTCCCATTTATATAAAATTATCTCCATTATTATGAAAACTCAATGAAATTTCATTCAATTCATCATTTTACCATAAAAATTTCAATGTTCCCAAAAAAAGTTTTTTCTTGAGAGTACGAGATAGGCACTAATTTCATTCTCCATTAGAAGCTATAGAAAGGCATAAATTCTTTTGTCATTAAAGCTATAAAAAAGGCATAACTTTTAATAGAATTATTTCTTTAGCAACAACATAATATCATCAAATTTTAATTTTCCACCAAAAGGGTTTACAAAATTATGTATCACACCACAAGATATAATCCCCCACACTTATGTTCTACTTGATCATGAAATTTCACTTCAAGAGCAAGTTGGATATGGAAAATAGGCTTGTAATGTTTCTAACCTAACAGGCTGTTCATAGATTATAAGAGATACAAGGATTAAATGTACATGATAGGCCATAATGAAAAATATTTTCTTAAAATGGAGTCCTGAAAAACAAATAAATACCTCAATCATTTAAAACACAATTACTTTAAACCCTCAAGTTTTGATAAGAATAAATAAAATTTTGGTTAAATAAATCATGGCCTGGTTCTCTTAAGATGTGAAGTGAAGCTAAATAATTTGAAAAAATGGTTTAGAATCCTAACTTGAAGTTATTTTAAAAATAATGACAATGGGATGTTGAATGAGATTAAAAAAATAGATTACGTTAAATGAAATTTCCAATGATTTGAAGATGAAACAAAGTCATTTTCAATATTAATTTAAGCTCAGTTTCATGGAATAGATTGGCTCACTCATTAACATGGATTTCGAACATGGAAATGATAATCATTTTACCTCAAATTTTTTTAAAACATAATAAATTTTGAAAAACAAACACACAAATAAATGAAAAACAAAAAGAATTTTTTATTAAAAATAATAAAACAAACCACAAATTATAATACTAAACTAAAAAGATTCCATCCCTAACAATTAAATGGCATAGTGACCTATGTAAAAAAAAATGTATTTAAAAGGTAATAATATTTTAAAATTAATCATTTAAAGTAAGAAAGTGTAAAAGAGAGGCACCACCTGACTTATTGGTAGTGAACCTTTGAGTTAAGCTCCTGAGTGTTTCAAAGTAAAAACCTACAAACAAAAGAATAAAAGGAAGTATAATAAATTTATTGGAAGAAAATGAAAATTAAAAATAATGATAAAAGATTGATAGATATTGGTTTCATTCCTAAAGTGGTCCCCAGGTTTTTACTTCCTCTAGATGAGAAGTTTTAATGGGTTATCCCCTATCTGATTGTGGGTGAAGTTTCTTTCTCATAAATGAAAAAGAAATTATTCTTTACAAGAGGAAATTATTACTTTTGATTTAGGGTTCCATTGATATAGAAATACAAATCTACCCTCATGGGAATTATATAAAACCATCATAGTTTTGGTAGGATAATGAATGAGTCCTCCTCTTTCTAGGTTTCCACTTTCACCAAATCTTCTTCATTCTCAAATGGTTTTTATGGTATGCCGCATTAATGGAATAATCCAATGGAATGTCAGGGTGTAATTCTATGTAAAAAATTAAATCATGAAGAATCAATATAAAATTAATCCTCTTTAATCTTAGTAGTACTCGTTGAATAATCAATGTGTTTCGGGAGTTCCGTATGTTCTTTATCAGGTGCATATTCTTTTTCTTGATCATACACCAAGGTAATAAATGTGTTGAATGAATCAAAAAATTTAAAACACTCCTTGGTGATACTCAATTTATTTTCAATAAAATGATAAGACAGTGAGTTTATGAAAATATCAACTCCCTGATTTTGTTCGACTTCAATATATTCTTCAGTGTAAAGAACCTCTTAGAGTATATTAGTAGTAGATAGAGCTAGGTAGTATTTATCCTCCTTTTCTGGGATATCCTTTAAAAAATCAAGGAAGACTAAGGGAGAATAATAATAGACTATGGAAACATTATAAATATTTGGAATGTAATACGAGAACTCAGTTAGTTCTTAGGACATCACTTCAAAAATTTATTTGTTCATATCTACCCTTAGGACAACATTAAAATTTTTGAATGCATTCTCACCATTATTTGATTTCCAAAATAACCTCACCTGTCTAATAAGAAATAAAACATCATCCTTCATGGACAAGGTTGAGTCTATAATTGGGTGTTTTGATGGTGGGTAATTTTTCCATGATTTAAAGAAATAATCATTTAAAAATATCATGCAAAAAGATATATATTTTTTCAAAAAATTCATTTGAAAAGAGTCAAATAATTACAATTATATTATGTAAAATTCTCCATTGAAATGATTCAAAATTTGACATATGACTATTGTGGGGTGTGGGAAAACAATATTTAATATTACCAAAGTATACTATAGTGGATAACCTTAGGTAGTTCCCCAAGGAGGGGTGCACAAAACATAGTTTTTCACATTTATTTGATAAAGATGATGATGTTGTTTTTGAAATTCATTGAGTTTTAAGAAAAAGAAAATGAAAATTTAAAATAAGGTTTAATAAAATGTGGTTGATAGAGTGATGGTATTTGGGTAGGATCACCTTTTGAAATGTCATCATGGTCATAAAAATCAGTTCCCCTCACTTTCTATTTAATGATAAATTAATGAATCCTTAATCTAGTTTTCAGTCACCCTTATTTGAAGGAAATGATGAAAACTACTCTTAGGTGCATGAAATTTCATAAATCATTCCTAAAAAACTAAGAAAATCCCCTATTGAGATTTTTTATCCTTAAATATCTTGAAATAATTCAATTATTTCACTCACATGCCTACGATCTCGAGACACTCACCCCCTCACACAATCTACTCGATCGAGACAAACTGCACTAAGCAGAGAGAGACTAAAGTTCTTACACCAAAGCAGTAAAAAATGAATTAAATAAAAACACAAATTAAAATCTCATTAATATAATTATACACAACTAAAAATAGAGAAAATTAAATATAAAAAAGATAATTTTATATTATATCACAAGACTCCGACATTACAAAAGGGAAAATTCCCCTTCCCTAATCACTAAAAATCATTTCCCATCCTTGAGAAGGGTAAAAGAGATTAATGGGGGAGAAGAATAAATAAAAAATATATGAAAATGAAAATAAATAAATGATAGAAACCCTAAATGTTCTCTTATTTTGTGTATTGGAAGGAATGTGATGGAACGAGATGATATTAGATGAGAAGAGAACCCCTCCTTTTATAAGTATAATTTTCCTTTGAAAGTTGACTTCATTTAGTGCCAATAAATTAAAGAATCTCGTGGTGAATCCTTCATAAGAGTTTTTTCTAAATATGTATCTCTTCCAACTTTAAAGTTTCACCTTAATTAGCCACCGTATATAGAAGTTATTGAATTTATAATGATATAGACTGTTTGTGGATGAGAATTCTATAATTCTTTATTAAATGTATAACATCCAATGGACCTTTTAATGAATGAAAAAACCCCTAAAATTGTTTTTAGCAATGAGCCTATGTGTTCTTGTTCTATTCTAGGTTGAATCACTTCAATTAGAACTTTTTGTTCTAAATTATTCTTCTGTTATGGAAGTGGGGTACACACTTTCCACCCTTACACTGCATCAACATTATTGATTTTTTTAGGCCTCAAGATGGTCGAATCAGCTCTTTCTACAAAAGAAAAGGTTGAATTAAATAAATATAGGAATCTTAAAAAAATCATAATAATTTGAATATTATTTTTAATGTTATGCCCAAAATACCCTTTTGTATAAAATCTACTAAAATTAGAGAATTGAGCAATTTCAACATTTTATTCCAAAACACATTATAAATAAAAAATTGTTGTAAATAAGCTAAAATTGATAAATTTAGAGGGTTTAAATAATTTAAATGCATATAAAAAATGTTGAAAATATTATCTATATCAATTACGCAACACATAGAACATGGACTCTGGGAGAAGTAAGCATTAAAATAAAATCAAATCAAATTTAAAACACATTACCATGATATCCACGAAATCCACACCATAAAACAACAATATATCATGCCTCATAAAAAACCATTATTCAAGTTATCCATTTATATCATTTGATATATTTATAATTCCTTTATCACCCCATGCACATAAGACACCAACCTCGTAATAATTTTCTCTCATCTTACAAAAGATAATTTTCAACAAGATTTTTTTTATCCAAACCCAAAAAGAGTCAGCATATGCTTGATAAATTTCTACTTATCCACCCAATGTGAGTAAAGGAAAAGAGATTATCATGATGAATTTTTAGGGTTTTTCTATAGCTTTTGGTTGTTATGATTTAGATGTTAAAAATTATGAGGTCGAATGAGGAGGGCTTTTCTCTTTTTGAAGAAAAATTGAAAGATTTTAATTTTCACTCATGTATGGTCTCATTTTCGTCCCCTTTGTAGAAAATCAGCTAAATCATTATGAAAAGTCAAGAAAATTTCATGCCATTTAGCATTTCATCATAAAATTTTTCAATATTATCAAACAAAGTGTTTCTGGAATGCTCCAGATAGGCACTAATTCCATTATCGTTTGGAATATTCATAAAGGCACAACTTATATATATCATGAATTCCCTGGAAAGGCACAACTTATAGTAAAATGATTTATTTAGTAGCAACATTAGATCTTAAAATTTTAATTTTCCATCTAATGTTCTACCAAATGAGATATCATACCATAATAAAGATTCCCCCCATATATAAGTTTAACTATATCATGTATTTCACTTCAAGAGTAAGTTATATAGGGGATATTGGCACATAATGTGGCTAAACTAATAGAATGTTAATGGATTCTAAGGGATACATGGATTAAATTTAAAAGTTAGTCTATACTGAAAAGGATTTTCTTCAAAAGAAGGATTTAAAAAAAATACACTCCTCAATAATTTTAAACATGGGCACCTCAAACCCTTATGTTTTGATAGAAATAAATCAAATTTTTGTTAAATAAATCATGGAGTGGTTATCTCAAGAAGTGAGGTGAATGTAAATAATATATAAAAATGGTTCAGAATCCTCACAGGGAAATATTTTCAAAAATAAAGACTGTGATATGTTCCATGATATTTATAAATCATTGTACATTTAATCACATTCCTCTTGATTTGAACTTGAAACAAAGCCATTTTCACTATTCATTTATGCAAAATTTCCTAGAATATATTTGATCACTCACTAAAATAGGTTTCAAAAATGGAAATGATAATAATTTCAGTTAAAAGGTTTTGAGAAAACACTTAATTTTAGAAAAGAAACATAGTAATATCTGGAAAAAAAACAAATTTTTTTTTTAAGACAAATAGTAAAAGAAACAAAAATTTAAAATTCTAAACTAAACATGTTCCACCATTGAGTATTAAATTCTTCATTGTCCTCAGTGAGTTAAAATTGATTTAACATGTGAGAATACTTTAAAATTAATCAAAACAAGTATGAAATTGTAAAGGGGAGGTACAACCTGACTTAATGGAATTGATACTTTGAGATAATATTTTACGTATTACAAAATATAAGCCTATAAGAAAAAGAAGAAAAGAAATCCTAATAAATTTTTTGGAAGAAAATAATATTGAAATAGAATAATAAAATATTGATATATCATAGTTTAATCCCCTAAGTGGGCTTAGGGTTTTTACTCCCTCTAGATGGGCAGTTCTAGTGGGTTTTCCCTAATCTGATGGCGGGTGAAGTTTCTTGCTCACTAACGAACAAAAAATATTATTTCTAGGATAACATTATTCATTTTTGTTTGGGACTCCATGAATATATAAATCAAAATCCACTCCTAGGGGAATGAGATAAAATGTGTATAGTTGTGGTAAGATAGTCAGTGAGTCCTTATATTTCTTGGTTTTCACATTCAAAAAATCATCATTCTCCATTGGTTTATCAAGGTATGCTACATCAATGAAATAATCAAATGGAATTTCATAGTGTAATTCTATTTGAACAAAATTAAATATTAATGAATCAATATCAAATTCATCCCCTTTAATGTGAGTATCACATGACTTTTTTTCCTCTAGAAAACCCACATTGGTCCCTGCTTGAACTCCCTCTAATAATTGCTCATCAAGTTCTAGGAGTTCCACATTTTATTCACTGGGTGCTTCTTTTTTTTCTTAATAATCATCCATGGTAATAAATGTGTTGTCTGAATCTAAAAATTTAAAACAATCATATATGGTACATAGTTTAGTTTTTAAAAACTAGAAGATAACGAGTTCAAGAAATTGTCATCTCACTGAGTTTGTTCGGCTTTAATCACTTATTTAGTGGAAATCACCTCTTGAATTTGAGTTTTTGTAGATTATGGTAGGTATTCAGTATCTTCCATTTCTTGGATATCCTTTAAAAATTTAAGGAAGACTAAGGGAGAATCTTCTTAGACTTTGGCCACTTTATAAAGTTGTGTAAAGTAAGGGGAGTAGTCTGTTAGCTCTCAGGTCATGGCTTAAAAAATTTATTTGTTCATGTCCTCCCTTAGGCCAGCTATGAATTCGTTGAATGCCTACTCACCATTATTTTATTTACAAAATAACCTCACCTGTCTATTAAGAATAAAAAATCAGCATCCATGGAAAAGGGTGAGTTAGAACTGGTTCTTTCACATGTGGTTAATTTTTCCATGAATTAATGAAATAATCATTTGAAAATACCATGAAAAAATATATTTTATAATTTTTTTAAGAGTAAAATATTTACAATTAGATTATGTAACTTTCTCCTAGGTAAAGGCTCTGAGTTTGATGCATTCCTATCATTGGGTTTGGAAAAACAATATTTATCAATACCTAATTGTAGTCTAGTGGATAACCCTAGGTTGTATCCGGAAGAGGTGTGAACAGAAAAAAAAATTTCACATTAACTTTATAAAGACAAAGAGGGTGTTTTTGAAATTCATTGCATTAAAAAAATAATAAGGAAAATAAAAATAATTTTAGAACACAAGTGGTGGAAATAGTGATGGTTTTAGGGTATGATCACATTTTCAATGTCATATTGGTCGTAAAAATATACTCCCATATCTTTTTCTTGAATGATAAATAAATTACTCCTCGATAGAGTTGTTAGTCACCTTCGATTGATGGAAGCAATGAAAACTACTGTTATGTGCATGAGTGTTAATAATCCATTCCCATATAACAAATGAATGTACTGATCAAATTTGTTTATCCTTATAAATATATAAAAAACTCACTAATTTCACACACATTCCAATGATCACTAGACACCCAACACCTAACATAATCTGCTCAATCGAGACAAACTGTACTAGGCGGAGGGAGTTTAATGTTCTCCCACTAAAGATATAAACAATTAATGAAGTAAAAATCCCAAATTTAAATTTCATTATGATAATTTCACACCATTGAAAATAAATATCATTCAATAGAAAAATATATTTTTATATTAAAGAACAACACTATGACATTACAAAAGGAAAAATCTCTTTTCCCCAATCACTTAAAATATTTACACCTCCATTATAAGGGTAATAGAGATGAATGGAAAAAAATGAATTAAAAATATATGAAAAAAAAGATAAATTATATATAAAAAGATGAAAAGTTATCCTCCTTAGTGTCGTATAAGGAATGGGATTGAATGAGATGATATGGGATGAGGGGATATCCTCTCATTCTATAGGCAATATTGTTTTTCAAAATTTAATGTGTGGTAGCCCTAATTAATGAACGGATCTTGAGTTTAATCCTTCATAAATGTTTTTCCAAAACGTGTTTCTATTCCACCCTGAAAAGATTAATTTAATTGGTCACATTATGTTAGATTTATGGAATTTATAATGTGATTGACTGTTTTTGGCCAAGAATTTCATAATTCTAATTTAAATGTATAACATCCAATGGAACTATTAGTGAATGAAAATCTCAATAAAAATTAATATTAGAAATGTTTCTATGTTTTATCGTTCTTTTTTCATATGTAATCACTTCAATTGGAGTTGTGTAGCCCAGATTATACTTCTGTTATGGAGGTGGGGTCTATGTTGTCCGCCCGAAAAATTCTTTACCTTCACAAAATTTTTTGAGCCTCAAAATGGTTGAATCAGATCACTCTCTAGATTAAAAAATTGAATTAAATAAATTAAGGCATCCTAAAAAATAATCACTCATATTGGAAACATATTTTAAATTTTATGCCCAAAATACTTCTATGTATAAAATTTGCTAATTTTCATGAATTTTTAAATTTTCACATTTTATCCCAAAACACACTATAAATCCAAAATTATTGTAAATAAGATAAAATTGATAAATTTAGAGGGTTTAAATAATTGAAATTCATATGAATAATGTTGAAAACATTATCTCTATCAATTCCCACACACATAGGACTTGGACTCCCGCATAAGTAAGAATTTAAAACAAATCAAAGAAAATTTAAAACACATACCCATGATATCCTCCAAATACACACCATGAAATGAAAATATATCATGCCTAAAAAAACAGCCTTTAAATTTCTCCATTTATATCATTAAATAAATTTCTATTTAATTTCTTACCCCAGGCGTACAAGACACCAACTTTATAATAATTTTCTCTCGTATCAAAAAATGTAATTTTCAACAAAGTTTTTCTCATCCAAACCCTTGAAAGAGTCTCCATAGGTTTGATAAATTCTTTCTTCTCTACTTGATGTGAGTTAAAAACATATATTTATCATGAAAACGTTTTTGGATTATTCTATGGATTTTGGTTGGTAGGATTGAGTAGTTAAAAATTATGTGGCTGAATGAGGAGGGTTTGGCTCTTTTTGAAGAAAAATTGAAAGACTACAATTTTCACTCAAGTATGGTATCATTTTCCACTTTTTAGAAAATCGAATCAATAATTTTTAAAACACAATGAAATATCATTAGACTCATCAGTTCACTATAAAAAATTTCAATCTTTTCAAACCAAATTTTTTCTTAAAAGCTTCAAATAGGCAAAATTTTCTTTCACCTCTGAAGCTCTATAATGAACAACATATTTTATCTTGAATCCTCCAGAAAGGAACAACTTTTACTTGAATTATTTCTTTAGAAATAATTTCAACTCTTCAAAATTTTATTTTATACCCAAGGTGTCACAAAATGAGGTATCACAGAAAAATATAGATTCCTCCACACTTAAGTTCAACTAGATAATTCAATTTTAATTCATAAGCAGGTCTAATAGAAAAAATGGTCTTGTAATGTGGCTAACCTAATAGGTTTTTTATGGATTATAATGGATACAATGATTAAATGTACATGGTAATCCATAATGAAATGTATTTTCTTGAAAATGGGGATTTAAAAACAAATAAATTCTTCAATCATTTAAAACACATGTACATCAAACCATCATGTTTCTACATGAATAAATAATATTATGGTTAAAGAATTATTGTTCTCGTTTTCAAAAGAAGTGAGTTGAATGTAATAAATATGGAAAAAATAGTTTAGAAGCCACAGATGAAATTATTTTTAAAAATAAATATAGTGAGATGTGGAATGGTATTTAAAAATCAGAGTACTTTTAATAAAATTCACAAAGATTTGAACTTGAAGTAAATTCATTTTCAGCATTTATTTAATGTCAGTTTCATTTAATATATTGGATCACTCATTGAAACGGGTTTCAAAAATGAAAATGATAATCATTTCAGATCAAATGTTTTGAAAACACTCTAAATTTTAAAAAATAAAAATAAAAGTAATTAAAAAACAACAGTTTTTTTTAGAAAACTTGTTAGACAAACAAAAAATGAAAATAATAAAGTAAAAAAGTTTCCATCCCAGACACTTAAATAATTTAATGTTCTCAATGAATTCAAATTAATATAACATGTAAGAAGATTTGAAAATTAATCACAGCAAGTAAGTGTAATAGAGAGGTACAAACTGACTTATTGGTAGTGCACCTTTGAGTTATGATCCTAAGTGTTTCAAAGTAAAAACCTATAAATAGAAGAATAAAAGAAATAATAATAAATTTATTGGAATAAAATAAAATTGAAGTATAAGGAGAAAAGATTAATAGATATTATTTTTATCCCTAAAGTGGGCCTTTGGTTTTTACTACCCCCTTATTGGTAGTCCTAATGGGTAATACCCAATCTGGTGGTGGGGGAAGTTTCTTGATCATGAACCAACAAAAATTATTCTTTTTAGGATGATATTATTTGTTTTGGGTTAGGAATCCATGTATATAGAAGGAAAAATCCACCCCCATGAGAATGAGATAAAAAATTCATAGTTGTGTTGGTAAAATGAATGAGTCCTCCTCTTTCTTAGTTTCCACTTTCACTAAATCTTCTTCATTCTCTAAGTATTTATCAAGTTATGATACATCAATGTAATAATAAAATATAATGTAATAGTGTAATTCTATTTGAACAAAATTAAAGCATGATGAATAAATATCAAATTCATCCACTTTTATTTTAGTGGAAGAAATATCATTTTAATCTGAAAAAACCACATTGTTATCCTCTTGAAATCCCCCTAATAAGTGTCAAAAAGTTTAAGGTGTTCCATATGTTCTTTATCAGGTGCATCTTTTTTTCCTTGGTCATCCACCTAGGAAAAAATGTGTTGACTAAAAATGAAAATTTAAAACAATTATAGGTGATACTCAATTTAGTTTAAACAAAATTAGATGATAACGAGTTCATGAAAATATCATCTCTATGAGTTTTTTAAACGTTAAAATATTATTCAGTGGAAATTACTCCTTGATTTTGAGTAATATTAGATATAGGCAGGTAGTCAGTTTCCTGCATTTCTTTGATCTCCTTTGAGAAATCTGGTATGAGTAAGAGAGAATTATCTTAGACCTCAACCAATTTATAAAGTTATGGAATTTAATGGGAGAGAATAGTTTTCTCTTAGGGAATCGCTTAAAAATTTTCATTATTCATGTCCTCCCCTAGGCTAGCTATGTATTTTGGAATGCCTACTCACAATTATTTGATTTACAAAATAACCTCACCTGTATAACATGAAAAGAAACAACATTCTTCATGGACAAGGGTTATTCAATAATTTTTTCTTTCACTGTTGGGTAATTTTTCCATGAATTAAAGAAATTTTCATTTTAAAATATCATGGAAATGTATACTTTTTAAAAAAATATTAATATGTAAATACTCAAATATTTATAATTGGATTATGGAACTTCCTCCAAGAAAATGGTTCTGATTTTAATACACACGTATCATGGGGTTTGAAAAAATATTATTTAATATTACCTATGTATATTCTAGTGGATAAACTTAGGTAGTCTTATGAAGAGGGTTGAACACAAAATAGTTTACCACTTTTATTTGATAATGAATAAGAGATTACATTTTAAATTATTAGAGATTTAATAAAAATAAAAATGAAATTTAAAATAACGGTTGAACACATGTGGTGAAGAGAGTGATTATTTTATTTTAGGATCAACTTTTTCCATGTCATCATGGTCGTAAATTAAAGTTCTCATCTCTTCCTATGGAATGATAAATGAATAACTCCTCGATCAAGTTGTCAGGCACCCTTGGTTGAAAGAATCAATGAAAACTACTCCTATTTGGATGAATGTTCATAATGAATTCCCAAGGAACATAGGAAATTAGATATCATGAATTTTTTATCCGTATAAATCTAGAAACAGTTCACTTATTTTACACATGTTCCAACAATCTCTAGACACGTACCTCCAAACACAATCTGCTTGGTTGAGACAAACTCCACTAGGAAGAGGGAGTTTAATGTTCTTCCACCAAAGAACTAAAAAATTAATGAAATAAAAACCCAAATTACAATATCATTAATATAATTGGACACCATTGAAAATAGAGATCATTTATTAGAAAAATATATTTTTATATTAAATCATAAGACTTCAACATTACAAAAGGGAAACTCCCACTTTCCCCGATCACTCAAAATCATTACCCCTCTTTAAGAAGGGTAATAAAGATAAATGGGGTAGAATAATGCATTAAAAATTTATGTAAAATAAAAGAAATAAAATAGAGTAATCCAAAAATCTTTTCTCCTTGGATTTCTGGAAGGAATGGGATGGAATTAGATGATATGAGATGAGAGGAGCTCCCCTCATTTTATAGGATGAATTTTACTTCAAACGTTGATGCATTATAGCCCAAATTATTAACAAAATAACATGGTTAATCCTTCATAAAAGTTGTTTCAAATCATGTTTCTCATCCACCATCAATATTTTAGCTTATGATTCCACTGTATTTATATGTCATTGAATTTATAATGATATGGATTATTTTTGGATGATAATTCTAGAATTATTGTTTAAATGTATAATGTCCAATGGACTTGTCATTGAATGAAAAACTCCCTAAAATTTCTTGTTGAAACAATAATATGTGTCCTAATTATATTCCAGGTTTAATCACTTAAATTTTTGTTATGTAGCCCGAAATATTCAGCCATTATAGAGGTCGTGCCCACACTATCTACTTGAACACTTCTTTAAGTAAACTAATTTTTTGGGAATCATGACGGTCAAATCAGCTCTTTCTACAGAAGACAATGTTGAAGTAAATAAATCAAAGAATATTAAAATAATAGTCACTAAAATTGTAATATTATTTTAAATGTTATGCCAAAAATACCCTTGTGAATAAAATCCGCTAAATTTTTTGAATTGAGAAATTTTGAAATTTTATCCCAAAACACAGTATAAATCAAAAAAATTTGTTAATAAAAAAAATTGATAAATTGTAAGGGCTTTAATAATTTAAATTCATATAATTTTTAAAAAAAATATTATTTCTATCAATTCCCCCAAACTGAGAACATGGAATCTTGAACATGTAGGCATTAAAATAAAATCAAAGCAAATTTAAAACACATACCCACGAGACCCACTACATCGACACCATGAAACGAAAAGATATAATGCATCATCAAAAAACATTATTTCATGTCCTCCATTTAGATCATTTAATATAATTATAATTTTTTCTCACCCCAGGTGCACAAGACACCTACCTTATAAGAATTGTCTCTCATCTTGCAAAACATAATTTTCAGCAAAGCTTTTTTCATTCAAACACATGAAAGAGTCACCATAAGATTGATAAATTCCTACTTCGCCACCTGATGTCAGTCAAGGGCATATGTTTATCATGAAGAATATTTAGGGTTTTTATGTGGCTTTTAGTTAGTATGATTTAGATGTTAAAAATTCTAAGGCTGAATGTGGAGGTCTTGGCCCTTTTAAAGAAAAATTGAAAGATTCTAATTTTCACTCAAGTATGGTCCTATTTTCTCCCCCTTTATAGAAAATCGTCTCTATAATTATTAAAACTCAAGTAATGTTCATTATATTCAACATTTCACCATAAAATAATTTAATCTTCTCAAACAATGTTTTTCTTGAATTCTCTAGATAAGAACTACTTTTTTCTCCTTTGGAAGCGCCAGAATGGTACAACTTCGTTTATCATGATAGCTCTAAAAAGGCACAACTTTTAATAAAATGAATTTTTTAGCAACAACGTGATCTATTAAAAATTAAATTTCCCACCCAATGTGCCACCAAATGAGGTATCATACCACAAGAAAACGTCCCCCATAATTAAGTTCAACTAGACAATGAAGTGTCACATCATGATTAGGTTGGATATAAAAAATTGGAATTTAATGTGGCTAACCTAACAGGATGTTCAAGGATTCTATGTGCTACAATGAATAAATTTAATAGTTAGGCTATATTGAAAATGTTTATCTTGAAAATGGGGATTTAAAAAAATAAATTCCTAATTAATTTAAAACAAAATTACCCAAAACCCTTACGTTTTGACATGAATAAATTGAATTATAGTTAAAGAAAGATTGGTTTATATTTCTTAAGAAGTGAGGTGATTGTAAAGAATATGAAAAAAATGTTTTATAATACTCACATGAATGTATTTTCAAAAATAAAGACAGTGATATGTGGCATCAAATTTAAAAAACATAGTACTTTTTATGAAATTCCCAAAGATTTGATCTTGAAATAAAGTCATTTTCAGCATTCATTTAAGCTCAGTTTCATGGAATAATTTTCTCACTCATTGAAATGGGTTTTAAAAATGATAATGATAATAATTTCAGCAATTTTGTTTTTCAAAACACACTATATTTTAAAAAAGAAACACACAAATAACTAAAAAAAGATTTTTTTAGATAAAGAGTAAAAAAAATTAAATCCAAAACTACAAAGGTTATGTCCCCCAAACATAAACTATGCATTGTCCTCAGTGAATTTTAATTGTTTTAAAATTTTAAAATATGTTAAATTAATTACAGTAAGTAAGTAATTGTAAAGGAGAGGTACAACCTGACTTATTGGCAGGGAAAATTTGAGTTAAGATTCTAATTATTAAAAACATAAAACCAACAAACAAAAGAATAAAAAAATGGACAATAAATTTATTAGAGGAAAATAAAATTGAAATAGAATGAGAAAATATTGATATATCTTGGTTTAATCACCCAAGTTAGCCTAGGGTTTTTACTGCCTCTAGATGGATAGTTCTAATGGGTTGTCACCAATCCGATGGTGGTGAAGTTTCTTTCTCAAGAACAAACAAAACCTATTTTTTCTAGGATGGACTTATTCCTTTTGTTTTAGGACTCCTTAGATGTAGAAAGAAAATCTAACCCCATGGGAATGATTTAAAACATGCATAGTTGTGGTAGTATAAGGAACGATTCATCCTCTTTCTTGGTATCCACTTTCACAAAATCTTCTTCATTCACTAGGGATTTCACAGGGTATGCAACATGTAATGCCCCAAAAACTTCTTTCTCGTGTATTAGTAATATTGAGGTTTTATTTTTTTATTTGAACAAAGTAAAAAATTGAATGTAAATATTATCGCACTTTGTTTAACTAATAAAAATAATTGTCATGGTCAAACATAATTTATTCTTATCGAATAATTATTATTTTTAAATAATAACTATAATAACATAACTAGTTCGTTTGTTTTTAAAATGTAAAATATATATAGGTATATTTTTATATTAAATGAAAATATTATTACAAAAATTATAATATGGTTATTCATGACATCGAATATTGTTATTTTCAAATATTTTAATGACATTATTTTTGTGCTATTTTATTTATATAGCCAATTATTTGATCTATTATATGGGTTCAAAAATATGTTATATACACAAGTATATATATATAATGTAATAATTGATTATAAATTAACATTTTGAATTTTGGTTTAATAAAATTATAAAAAAATAATAACAGTAATTTAACTAATATAATGATTAAACATTCAACAAAAAAATGATTGTAAACATATCATATTAAAATCTGTTTTAACAGTTTCAAAATTAAAAATGATTTGTAAAAAAAATTATAAAAATTATTAATTTAATTTATAATAACATTAAGAGTATAGAATATAAGATATATAAATACATGTTTTATAAAATAATTTTTTAATAATGGATTTTACTTTTAATATGTAATTAGATAGCTTTAGTGGGTATTTAGTTTAATATATATAACTTTTGACTTATTTAAAAGTTAAGATAATAATAATTTAGATATAATAATATAGATTATTAATATAAAAAAAAGGAAATCTCGTAGGAGATTTGTGAGGGAAAGATACCAAAGACAAAAAAGGGGGGAGGAATCCCGTAGGAAACCCGGTTTAGGGTTAGGTGTAAAACAGACCAAAAAAAGAGAAATGAAAAATAAAACAATAAAAAATGGGGAAAATGAAAAATAATAATAATAATAAAATGGAAACCCATAATAGGGATTTGAGGGTCCGTGGGGTAACAGTGTCGTGTCGTAGGGGAGTGTTGTTCGGGTTTTGTGATTTAGGGTTTCAACAGGTTGGGAGAGCATGAGGCGATGCCGAGGGAGACCTGGTGAGATGCTTAAGCAGGGGTGTGTTGCACTCTGGGTATAGGACGGTTCATCCGTGAGATGAAGTAGGGTTCAAGAAGCGGGAGGTGTGACCCTGCGGTGGTGTCCGAGTGGTGGAGTCTGGCGGGTCTGGGAAGCCGTGATATGGCCGGGGACGAAGGCAGGGTAGTGGTTCGGGACGTGCAGGCCGAGCAACTTCAATGGAGACCCATCAGTGATGGCCCGATTGAAGTGGGGTGGTGGTCGAATGTCGGTTAAAGCTAGGGTTTCAATCAGTCCAGATTCGAAGTAGGTATCCTATTCGAATTCTTCCTATATGAATTAGGAATTTTTTTCCTTTATAGGCGTCGAATCTTCCACATCGAGGAAAACTCGTCATTTCTACCTCGTTGTCACCTGTTTTACCTTTATCTTGTAATTATTTTTGTCCCTGAATGTTTTTCTAGTCACAATTTTTTTTATTATTATTATTATTACTATTATTACTATTATTATTATTATTTTAGCCACTGTGTTTTCATCTTGCACAATAAGTTTATTCTGGTATCACTATTCATACAGTGATTTTTTTGTTTATAAAAACCCATAATTGAAAGAAAAAATTAAAAACTTTTCACCATTAATCTCTCCGATTCTCTTCCTCAAATCATCAGAAAGCCCTCTCTGGTCTGAGCATTTCATCTAAACCTTTTAAGGGTTATTTTGTCTTTCTTGTGTGGTTTTATGTTTTTTATATATATGTGTATACATTTGTGATATAAGATACATCACCTCACGGTTTGAGGTTAATTCCTTCAATAAGGGTTTATTATAATTTTTTTAACTTTTATTTATAAGTATTATATTTATTTATGATTATTTATATTGAGGAAAATATGTATACATATAAATATATATATATATATATATATATATGTAAGTTCATATATCTCTATTTCAAAACGCATATATGAACTATGTTCTCGAAATAAAATTTTATTTCTAAATCATATGATTTGTAAGGGATTTATAATTTCCTTGTTTTCTTTCTTTAAGAGTATATATGTATATATATATATATAATATCATGAATGTATAATCCTGCATTTTAGTTTAAAAATTCTTCTGTGTTGAATTTGGACCTTCAGGTTTAGGGTTCAGATAATATAAAAGATGCAAGGGACTTTCTTATAAATTTCTTTGTCATTCCATTATTATTTCAGAAAGATTTTCTCATTTATTTAAATTATTATTAATTTCTTAAAACTATGTTTTAAGTAAGGGTTCATTATAATTTGTCTCGAATGTTTATTTTATGATCTTATGAATTGTATGGGTTATGTTTTAATATTTTTCATTAAATATATAATTTATAAGAGTTTAATTAATTTGATCAAATTAAGGTAGTTATATGTATGTATATACATATGTATATATATATATACACATATATAACTTATTATTTTATGTATATATAAGTTAAAAGTTATTTTAATTTATAATTAATTTCTGTTATACACTTAGTTTATATTCATATATACACACATAATTCAATTTATCTTTATTTTATGTTATTAATGATGAATTACAATGTTTAAATAGATACCTGGATGCGAATAATGTTTTGGGTTCATATGGATTGGCGTATTTATTACACATACACCCATAGAGTTTTAATCCACCTGGTTAATTTTCAAATGATGTAAGGAAAATCTATTTACTAATTTATACTATCTAATTTTCTAGTTCTCACAAGGGAGTTCTTTTGACTAAAATATGAATTACTTTTATGATGTTAAGGTTGTAATTACTAAAAAAATTACATTTCTTTTAAAATTTTAATATACATACACATATACAGACATATATATATGTGTGTGTGTGTGTGTGTGTGTGTGTGTGTGTGTATGTCTCTGTAATTTTAGTTTTTAGAATTTATAAAGGGTGTGACATGTACATATTTTATGTATATATATATATATAGTTATATGTATACACCTATAATTTTTAATAATAATCCGAATTAACTTTTCCTAAAATAAACTTTGGTGGTTACAGTATATTGTTGATATTCTTAATTAAATTTTCATAAATGCATGCATTACATATAAAATTTTTTCCACTGCAAATAAATTGGACTTATATGATATGGAGCATAAGGCATGGCCATTTTTTAAGACATGACCATTTATCAGTGCATGATTTGAGTACAAATGGTATCTATCTTATTTCAAAATTATTCATTTTACACTATAAATATTCATTTCCATGAATCAAGGATTTTTAAAATTAAGGATCTATCATTTTATGTGGTAACCCCATCCATTCATTACTTTGTGTGTTTTAAATCAATGAGCAATAAATATATACTAGTTTATGCATGTTCTTGAGAAACTTTTCATTTAAATAATATCTAACATACCATGATTTAGTCCATTTCCAATTCCTTTTATCAGTACATGAATTGAGCAAGAATAATGAACATGTATTTTATTGCAATAGAATTTTATTACCATGGAAGAGTTGTAAAGTTATTATTTTATGAGATGAAAAAGTTATTTATTATTCATGATAATTTATGAAATAATCATCTATTTATTCAAAGTTGTATGGGACACTTTGAATAATGTGAAATGAGAAACCAAGTAATATGTGTACTTGAAATGATAAGTCATTTAATAAATCAAAGTGGTATGCGCACTTTGATTTAGAGATATGAAGAATGCATTAGACCTAGTATGTTTCAGGTTAGGGACTGGTAAAAGTAAGCCCTCTGGGTTGGGGTCTAGTTACAGCAGACCCTTCGGGTTGGTGTCCAGTTACAGAGGCACTCTGGGTTGGTGTCCAGTTATTAGAGGCACTCCGGGTTGGAGTCTGGTTACAGAGGCTCTCTGAGTTGGGGTTCAGTTACAGTTAGCCCCTAGGTCTTGGCACGAGGCCTTGACACGGTCTAGCATATGCAATTCCATAATTAATACTATGTAATTTAATTGACCAGAAAAATATTCAACTAGTAGAATATTTGGTTAAAAGAGCTTATGGATTTTCGGCCGAGGCCTTAAATCATTAGACATCTTGGACAGGGCCTTGATATAAAGTTTTAGAATGTCCTGTATATTTATAGCATGACATATGTTTAGAACTCAGTGATTTAGTATTCAGTGTATTAAATTGAAGTTATTATTTTATGTGCAGCTCTGATTATTTGTTACTCATAGCTGCTTAATTTGTGCTTACATATTCATATGCCAAACATGTTAAGAATATATTTTATTTGTTACTCCCAGTGATCATGCCTGGAATTTAATCATGTATCCTTATAATTCTGTTAGCATGCTTTATTTATACCCTTTTATTATTATGGAGTGTTGCACATATTACAGCTTCTCTTATGAAAAATATTTTATGGACGACATTAAACTATGTTTTCAAAAGTTATATTGGTTTATTTTAAAACCCCTTACTGGGCATTTGCATTCTCACCCTATGTTTTTGATTAAAATATTCTAGGTTATTGTTTTTAGCATAAGAAACATTTCAGCAGCAGCTGGTTTCTCAGAGCCTGAACCGAATTCGATCCTCTATAAGGCACCGGCTCCGGGTACTTGGGATGTAGGGTGTGACAGTTGGTATTAGAGGATTCGGTTTGTATAACTCTGGAAAACCAGAAATGAACAAAGAAAAATTTATTTAATCATTACTGAGTATGACGTTCATGGAAAAAAATATACCAGTCTTATGTATCTTCGGAGACATCCGATAAAATTAGAACAATACTAAAAACTTGGTTATGTGTTACTAAATAATAGTTTCCTTAAATTTTCAGATGGCTGATGCATCACGCCTTCTATCTATCCCAACAAAAATAGTCGAAACTATAGTGGTAAAGTCATGTTCAGGGGATTACGAGACTTTCAAAAACCATAGGTTGTTCTGTAAACAACTACATCGGGTGTCAAACCGCCCAAACATTCTCCATCTTTACCAAGTAAGAAATATTGTCTATTACCTTATAGAAATTGCACAGTTTTCAACATATAGGAAAATAGGGAAGTTTCAGGAAGATTTTTTTCTATGTATCACTTTGGCTGATAACTACCGAGCTGTAAGTAAATTTCTAGAATCTTCTTTGGATGGTGACCATCGAGCGGCCTACCTATTCCAGGTGCTGATTTTTAGTATGTACGGAGAACTCTACAACATACAAATTTTCAAGAACGACGTGGTGCGTAGGACTTATAAGGATTTAGTCCACTCTGAAATTACTAACCACCACACTTATCATGCCTCTCTATGGAAGGCCGAGTGCTTTAGGCACAGGTACGACCCCAGCTGTTCCTAGCGTTTCTGGGCCAAAGAGATCGTGCAGCTAAATACTACCTTAGGAATCCACCTAAGGTCGGAATAATCCTACCATCAGTGGTGTTCCCAGTAAAGGGACCTCGGGAGTGATGTGTGTTTGGTGTTGTTATGGTTTGTGTATGAGCATTTTAGAATTGCGAGGATGCAATTCTTTGTAGGGGAAAAATGTAATGCCCCAAAAACTTGTTTCTCATGTATTAGTAATATTGAGGTTTTATTTTGTTATTCGAACAAAGTAAAAACTTCAATGTAAATATTATCGCACTTCGTTTAAAGAATAAAAATAACTATTATTGTCAAACATAATATATTCTTATCAAATAATGATTTTTCAAAATAATAACTATAATAACATAACTAGTTCGTTTGTTTTTCAAATGTGAAATATATATATATATATAGGCATATTTGTATATTAGATGAAAATATGATTATAAAAATTACCATGCGGTTATACATGACATCGAATATTGTTATTTTAAAATATTTTAATAAAATTATTTTTGCGCTACTGTAATTATACAGACAATTATTTGATCTATTATATGGGTTCAAAAATATGTTATATACAGATGTATATATATAGAATGTAATAATTGATTATAAATTAACATTTTAAATTTTGGTTTAACAAAATTATAAATAAATAAATAAATAATAATAATAATTTAAATAATATAATGATTAAACATTCAATAAAAAAATGATTGTAAATATATCATATTAATATTTGTTTTAACAAGTTTCAAAATTACAAATAATTTGTGAAAAATTTATGATAATTATTAATTTAATTTATAATAACATTAAGAGTATATAATATAAGATACATAATTACATGTTTTATAAAATAATTTATTAATAATTTATTTTACTTTTAATATGTTATTAGATAAAATTAGTGGGTATTTAGTTTAATATATATAACTTTTTGACTTTTTTAAAAGTTAATATAATAATAATTTAGATATTATAATAATATTTTATTAAAAATAGAAGAAGGAAATGCCATTGGATATTTGGGAGGGAAACGTACCAAAGACAAAATGGGGGGATGAATGTTGTAGGAATCCCGGTTTAGGGTTAGGTGAAAAATGGACCCAAAAAAGAGAAATGAAAAATAAAACAATAAAAAAGGGGGAAACAGAAATAATAATAATAATAAAATGGAATCTCGTAATAGGGATTTGAGGGTCCGTGGGGTAAGAGTGTCACACCGCAGGGGAGTGTAGTTTAGGTTTAGTGCTTTAGGGTTTCAGTAGGTTTGGTGAGCGTCAAGCGATGATGAGGGAGACCTGGAAAGATTCTTGAGCAGGGGTGCATCATGCTCCGGGTATAGGCCGGTTCATCCATGAGGTGAATTTGGGTTCAAGAAGTGGGAGGTGAGACCCTTCGGTGGTGTCCGAGTGGTGGAGTCTTGTGGGTCTAGGAAGGCGCGCTATGGTCAGGGTCGAAGGTAGGGTAGTGGTCCGGGATGAGCAGGTCCAGCGGCTTCAGTGTAGACACGTCAGCGATGGTTCGGTTGAAGTGGGGTGGTGGTCGAGTGTCGGTTGAATCTAGGGTTTCAATCAGTCCAGATTCGAAGTAGGTATCTTGTTTGAAGTCTTCCTATATGAATTAATAATTTTTTTCCTTCATAGGCGTCGAATCTTCCACATCGAGGAAAACTCTCTATTTTTACCCCTTTGTCAACTGTTTTCCCTTTATATTGTAACAATTTTGGTCTGTGAATGTTTTTATAGTCACAATTATTAATATTATTATTATTATTATTATTATTATTTTATCCATTGTGTTCTCATCTTTCACAACAAGTTTATTCTGGTATTACTATTCATATAGTGGGTATTTTTTTTATAAAAACCCTTAATTGAAAGTGAAAATGAAGAACTTTGCACCCTGAACCCCTCTGGTTCTCTTCCTCAAATCTCCAGAAAGCCCTCTCTGGTCTCAGCCTCTCATCTAAACCATGTAAGGGTTATTTTTTCTTGCTTGTGTGGTTTTATGTTTTGTATATATATGTATATATATTTGTGATATAAGATACATCACCTCACGGTTTGAGGTCAATTCCTTCAATAAGGGTTTATTATAATTTTTCGAACTTTTATTTACAAGGATTCTATTTATTTATGATTATATACTTTGCGGAAAATATGTATACATATAAATATATATATTTATGTAAGTTCATATATCTCTATTTCAAAACACTTATATGAACTATGTTCTCGTACTAAAATTTTATTTCTAAATCATATGATTTTTAAGGGATTTATAATTGCCTTGTTTTGTTTCTTTAAGAGTATATAAGTATATATATATACACACAATCATGACATTATAACCTTGTAGTTTAGTTTAAAAATTCTTCTGTATTGAATCTGGACCTTCAGGTTTAGGGTTCAGATAATATAAAAGATGCAAGGGACTTGCTTATAAATTTATTTGCAATTAAATTATTATATCAGTAATATTTTCTCATTTATTTAAATTATGGTTAATTTCTTAAAACTATTTTTGAAGTACGGGTTCATTATAATTTGTCTTGAATGTTTATTTTATGATCTTATAACCTGTATGGGTTATGTTTTAATATTTTTCATTAAATATATATTTTATAAGAGTTTAATTAATTTTATTAAATTATGGTAGCTATATGTATATATATATATATATATATATTTATATGTACACATATATAAGTTAATATGTTATGTGTACATAAGTTAAGGGTTATTTTAATTTATAATTAATTTCTGTTATACACTTAGTGTATATTCGGACATACACACATAATTCAATTTATCTTTATTTGATGTTATTAAAGAGAAATTAAAATATTTAAATAAAGACTTCGATGTGAATAATGTTTTGGGTTCATATGGATTGGCATATTTATTACACATACACCCATAGAGTTTTAATCCACTCGATTAATTTGCAAATGATATAGGGAAAGTCTATTTACTTATTTATACTATCTAATTTTCTATTTCTCACAAGGTAGTTCTAAAATTTGAATTACTTTTATGATGTTAAGGTTGTAATTATTAAACAAATTACATTTCTTTTAAGATGTTAATATACATACACACATACACACACACACACACACAGATATATATATATGTATATATGTATATGTAATTTTAGTTCTCAGAATTTATAAAGGGTGCAACATTTACATATTTCATGTATATATATATATAGTTATATGAATGCTCCTACAAGTTTTAATCAGAATCCGAATTAACTTGGCCTAAAATAAACATCGGTGGTTAAAGTATATTGTTGATATACGTAATTAAATTTTCATGAATGCATGTGTTACATAAAACATTTGTTGCACTGTGAATAAATTGGCCATATATGATATGGAGCATAAGGAATGACCATTTATTAAGAGATGACCATTTATCAGTGCATGATTTGAGTACAAATGACTTCTGTCTTATTTAAAAATTAGTCATTTTAAACTATAAATATTCATTTCCATGAATCAAGGATATTAAAAATTAAGGAACTATCATTTTATATGGTAACCCCATCCATTCATTAATTTGGGTGTTTTAAATAAACGTGCAATAAATATATACTAGTTTATGCATGTCATTGAGAAACTTGTCATTTAAATAATATCTAACAGACCAGGATTTAGTCTGTTTCCAATTCCTTTTATCAGTACATGAATTGAGCATGAATAATGAACATGTATTTTATTTCATTAAAATATTATTACCCCGGAATATTTGTAAAGTTATTATTTTATGGGTTGATCAAACAATGTATTATTCAAGATAATTTATTAAATAATCATATATTTATTCAATGTGTTATTGGACACATTGAATAATGTGAAATGAGAAACCAAGTAATATGTGTACTTGAAATGATAAGTGATTTAATAAATCAAAGCGGTACGTTCACTTTGATTTAGATATATGGGGAATGCGTTGGACCTAGTATGTTCCGATTTGAGGACCAGTAAATATAAGCCCTCCAGGTTGGGGTCTGGTTACAATAGACCCTCCGTGTTGGTGTCCAGTTATAGAGGCACTCCAGGTTTGTGTTTGGTTACTAGAGGCACTCCATGTTGGAGTCTGGTTACAGAGGCTCTCCGGGTTGGGGTTCAGTTACAGTTATCCCCTAGTTCTTGGCATGAGGCCTTGACACGGTCTGACATATGCACTTCCCTCATTAAGACTATGTAAACTAATTAACCAGAAAAATATTCGACTAGTAGATTATTTGGTTAAAAGAGATTATGGATTTTTGGTCGAGGCCTTAAATCATTAGATTTCTTGACCAGGGCCTTGATAAAATGTTTCAGAATTTCCAGCATATTTATGGCATGACATATGTTTAGAAATAAGTGATTTAGTATTCAGTTTATGAAATTGATGTTATTATTTAATATTCAACTTTGATTATTCATTACTCTTAGCTATTTAATTTGTGCTTAAATATTCATATGCCATACATGTTTAGAATTTATTTTATTTGTTACTCCAAGTGAGCATGCCTGGAATTGAATCATGTATCCTTGTAATTCTATTAGAATGCTTTATTTATGTTTTATTATTATTATGGAGTGTTGAACTTATGATAGCTTATCTTAAGAAAAATATTTTTTGGAATGCTTTAAAGTATGTTTTCAGAAGTTATATTAGTTCATTTTAAAACCCCTTACTAGGAATTCGTATGATCACCCTATGTTTTTGATTAAAATTTTTTAGGTTGAAGTTTTTAGTAGAAGAAACATTTTAGCAGCAGCTAGTTTCCCAGAGCCTGAACTGAATTTGATCCTCTAAAGGCACTTTCTCTGAGTACTCAAGAGCTGGGGTGTGATACAACATCAATGGAATAATAAATGGGAATTTCAAAGTGTAATTATATTTGAACAAAAAAAATCATGATGAATCAATATCAAATTCATCTCCATTAATGTGAAAATCATGGGTCTCATTTTCCCTCAGAAAAACAACATTGGTATCCTCTTGAAATCTCTCTAATAAGTGTTCAACATGTTCTGGGAGTTCCATATATTCTTCATCTGGAGAGTCTTCATTTTATTTATCATCCACCAATGACATAAATATGTTGATTGAATCTGAAAATTTTAAAAAATAATTTTTGATACTCAATTTAGTATAAAAAAAATTAGAATATAAAGATCTTATAAAAATATCATCTCGCTGAGTTTGTTTGACATCAATCTCTTCTTCATTGTAAAGAACATCTTGGAGTTGAGTTGCTGAAGATAGATGAAGGTAGTATGTCTCCTCCATTTCATTGATATCCTTTGAGACCATTGGGAAGAATAAGGGAGAATCATCTTAGACCTTGTAATCTTTATAATTTTTTGGAATGTAATGTAAGAACTCTGTTAGCTCATTGGCCATCACTTCAAATTGTGTTTGTTCATGTTCTCCCTCAGACTAGCTATTAGTTTTTTAATGCATGCTCACCATTATTTTATTTCCAAAATAACCTCACCTGTCTAAATAAAAATAAAATAGCGTAATACATGTATAATAATGAGTCAATAATTGGTTCTTTCACTGATGTTTACTTTTTCCAGGAATTAAATTAATAATCATTTGAAAACAGCATGGAAAAAAATATTAAAAAAAATTAATTTGAAGAAAGTAAAATATTTACACTTAGATTATTGAAATTACTTCCCGGAAATGGTTCCAAGTATTACGTACTCCTTTCATGGGGTATGGAAAACATTATTTAATATTACTGAAAGTATATTCTATTGGATAAACCTTTGTTGTCTCCCAAATAAGAGTGCACAAAAAAAATTTGTCACTTTTTTTTATAAACACGAAGACATTTTTTTAAATTCATTTAGTTTTATTAAATATAAAGAGGTAATTTAAAATATGTTATGAACACAAGTGGTAGATAGAGTGATGGGTTTAGGGTAGGATCTCCTTTTTCAATGTCATCGTGGCCATAAAAATCCATTCTCATCTCTTCCTATTGAGTGATAAATGAATGAATCCTTGATCAAGTTTTCAGTCACCCTTGGTGAACGAAGTAATAAAAATTAATCCGATGTGCATGAAAGTTCATTAAAATTCCCAAATAACAAGGTAAATTATCGATGATAATTTTTTATCCTTTGAAATATTGAAACAATTCACTTATTTTCCACACATGCCAATGATCTCTAGACACTCACAACCTAACACAATAGGCTCGATCAAGAAAAACTATACTAGGCGGAGAGAGTTTAATATTATTCTACCAAATATATGAAAATTGATTGATATCATATCCCCAATTACTATCACATTAAGAGAACAAGACACCACTAAAAATAGAGATCATTCAATAAATAGTGATATTTTTATATTAATGAACAAGACTCTGACATTTCAAAAGGGAAACTACCGGTTCCTCGATCAATCCAAATATTTATCCCTCCATGATAATCATAATAAAGAAATGGGGAATAATGATTCATTAAAAATATATGAAAAATAATATAAATAAAATATATAATGTTGAAAAGTTCTCTACCTTGGTGTCCTAGAAGGAATGGGATGGAATGAGATTATATGAGATCAGAGGAGCTCCTCTCTGTTTATAGGAAGATTTTACCTTCTAATGTTGATGAATTTTAGCCCAAAATTATTATAAAATCAAATAGAGAATCCTTCATTAATGATTTTCCATAACATGTTTCTCTTCTACTGTTAAAAGTTCAGCATAATTGACAATCAAATGTAGGATTTATGGAATTTATAATGAGATGTATCTTTTTTATCTTAGAATTGTAGAATAATTATTTAAATATATAATGTCCAATAACCCCCTTAATGAATGAAAAAACCCCTAAACATCATTTTAGAAATGAGCCTACATTTCATAGTTAAATCCCTAGTGGAATCATATCAATTTGAAGTGTGCACCATGAATTATACTTTCGTTACAGGGGGTGATGCCACACTATCCACCTAAAAACTTATTCAACTTCACTAATTTTTTCAAGACTCAAGATGATATAATCATTTATTTTTATTAAATAATGATTTGAAGTAAATAAATCATGTCATCCTAAAAAAAATCACCCAAATTGGAATCTTATTTTAAATGTTATGCCAAAAATACAGTTGTGTATAAAATCTTTTAAAATTTCATAATTGACCAATTTTCACATTTTATCCCAAAACACCCTATAAATCCAAAATTGTTGTAAATAAGATCAAATTGATATATTTTTTGTGCTTAAGTAATTTAAATTCATAACAAAATTGAAAATATTATCTCTATCATATTTCTTCTGACGTTTTCCCCAGGAATCTCATGATTAACGTGTGGTAGGGCATGAGATTAATGTAATTCAAAGACAAAGAGAGAATGATCTGAACACATATGGGAGGATAATCAGAGAGGATCATCCATATGTGAGAGTACCTATATGTCTTACAAAATGTATTGATCAAAAT
Organism: Viscum album; assembly: GCA_963277665.1. Lineage (NCBI taxonomy): Eukaryota > Viridiplantae > Streptophyta > Magnoliopsida > Santalales > Viscaceae > Viscum > Viscum album. Next base: position 825,702,372 of record OY728164.1, read on the forward strand.
ACTTATAGAGGAAGACCCTGGAAAGTGCGTATCATAACGAATATGTTATACACCTTGAAGGGTAATCTATACACCACTGAGGGTTGATCAGAGAGGTGCACCCCTATGATGGTGGCACTAAGGTTTACCATTGGGTGGGTCATAATACCTAATGAGGACAGAACCGATGTGTAATTTCCCATAATGTGAATATGTCACACCATGAAGGGGTACATGCTTAGGTGGTAGAGACCATGTTTTTTAATTGGGTGAGTTAGAAAGCCCAATGAAGGTGGACCTGGGTTGTCATGTATCATAAAGGGATGTTGTCACACTATGAAGGGGTAAGTCCCTAAGAGGGAGGCACTAAGTTTTACCATTGGTTAGGATTTCACCTTAATGAGGTGTTATGCATACACTGTTTAGGATTCAGGTATCAAAACTAATGTATTTTGATGTTGATGGTGTAAGGATTATGCATTGGAACTTCCCTTCACCAGAGGATTGATCTTTCAAGGATAGAGGGGATTATGTGGGGCTTACACCGAGGAGCTACCTAGGTGTTTCTAGGAGATGTGATGATGTGAATGAGGATAATGCATATGATTATCCAGGATGGATGGGATGATCTCACCGGGATGTGGTGGCATGGGTAAAATTAGTATGGATATGAATGAGGTGTTAAAGTGGAATGGATGTAATGTATGGAGTGTGAGGGGTATTGGGAATGATCCTTGGGAAGGTTTCCTATAGATCACAACTATTTTGGAACCAATGTTCTAGTAGTACTAGATGGGTAAATGGGTATTATACCAATGAGGAGGCCCTATCAAAATGGGAAATGTGGTAGGGGTATACACATGAAATCTGATCAGATTAGAGGGGATTGATTATTGTGGATTATATTAATCATAAGAAATAGATATGGATTCAAATTTTATATTCATTTTCAATATCTAATCAAATGTGGCTCATGATCAGTTTTTGAAATAAGAGACAACAGTAGACCTGAAAATCATCTCGTGAAAGATACACAAATGAGGGATTGTGTGCGGGTTACACATGGAAGCCTCCTAGGAAAGATATCATTATGTGATATGAGGATCTCATTCCAACATTAGAAGATCATGTTCCATGTCATCCATACCTGGATCCCTCTATCATGTATGTGTCAGAGATTACGTGTGAAGACAACCTAAGTTTCACATCGCGACAAAGGCCAAACGGAGAAGTATAGAGACCTGGGGATTTTGGAAGAAGAAGGATCCCAGTGAAATTTACATCTATGATCCTATGTATAGTATTTCATTCTATTTCACTCATACATGGGGATATCTTTGGATTTAGACTCATGGAGAAATCAATGTTTAACATTATGTGTTGAGGATATTGGTGCTAGGTAGTTTAAAAACATGGAGCTCAGATGTGGTGGAATCACTCCATATCTCTTGGACTTATATTATTTTCACTAATAAAACCTTGGGGAATGGAAGGCTTCATCAGGGCCAAATGGTGAGGGTGTGGAGGAGTGGTCGATAGTGGGGTCTATGATCTAGTTTCTATACTAAAATGAAAAATCTATTAGCAAACCTATGACGAAAAAATAGGTATGGAATCACAATAAGGAACACCAAATGAACATGAAGTCACTAAACTCAATCTAGGAGGCCCACATAGAGTAGGTGTATGAATGATATGAGGTTTGCATGCAATAGTGGCTCAGACATGGTTCTTTGATGTAGAGGTAACCGATGAAGCTTCAAGGAGTGGGTGCGCCCAATTTTGGAGTGATGCGCACAAAAAGTTATGGGTAGATCATAGGAAAAGCTATTAATAAGGCATGAGATTTTCTCAAGAGGAATATTTTTCATTCACATACCTTGGGTTAAATTAGGAAGGAAGAGGGTTAAACCATAGTGGTCTCACAGGAAGGTAGACCCCCAGGGAACTTGTCATGTGAAATATTTTACATTGAGGGTTCCTTATCTTGCATTATGTTGCAAAAAAGGTTACTTACACACAAAATAGAAATGATCCAACTTTTATAAGATCACCCTAAAAAATAGGGTGGGTGAACTTCTATATATGGAGAAATGCTTCCATGATGGTGCTTTAGAATCAGGTCGTGGAAGATGGATTCAACGCATTTTTCTCTTTATGTATCATTGGGTGAGTGTGTAATGGATTTTTTTAAATAAAATTCAGCATACATGTGTCTCTTTCATGAATTTTTTCTATAAATTCACAAATACAATCTTATGTTCACCTCCCTTGGGAATCTCAAGATGTCATATTGAGTTGGGAGGTGCCCTTGGTTTACCCAAAGATGGCAGTTATTAATCTCTCCAGAATTAGGTTCCAACATAATGAAATAAACATATATAACATTATTTTAAAGGTATAACATAGATTTGGTTGTGGATACCCTTTTTAGTATTTATTACATCACATTTGGGTCATGATGATGTCATAATACAATATGTATACTTATACAATATATAGGTTTTACCTGAAAATTTGAATGCCTTAATTTTTTTTGAAAAATTCACCATTGGATAATTTCAGAAATTTTATTAAAAAATAATATTCAATGTATAATTTATTTTATAAATATTTCAAATTTTATTTATAAAAGAATAACCGACATTTATTGAAATTGTTGGGGTTTTTACAATAATAGTTCTCGAACCCTTATAATGACTACATTTTTATTTATAAAAATTATGTGATCATTTTTATTTAATAAAATTATCTTATAATAATATTTTTATAAAATATTATTTATTTAAAAAATCTATTAATTTATGAAAATAATTATTTAGTTGAATTTGAATATTACCCAAAAAATACTATTTGTGTTTTATAGTATCAAAATAAAATCGTTTATAAGGTAAAATTAATATAATGAAAATATATTCATTATTCTATAAAAAATAATTTATATAATCATATTATATTTTATTCATACATATCCCTTTAACACACCACCAAAATACATAAGGTTAAGGTGTGTAATAGTGGTACTTTCATGGGGTGGTTCAGGGTACATGCTTTTGGGGCTTGATCTCGATGAGCATGAACTTATCTTATGAATAATACCTCACATGATCTAGTTTTTGGATATCATCATGGGATTTGTAATGTGAAAGGCCTAGTGGTGCTATCTTTCATGGATTCTCTGATAAATGGGATTGTTATGGTATGATCCTATGAGTTTATTCCATCATTTCCTTTGTCCGTGTCAATTGGATTTCTTAAGAACATATATCTTTACCAATCATGTGATCATAGTTTAATGCCTATATTAGCAATGGTAATGATACTTAACTATTTTTTAAATATAATTTAATATAATAACACAACTTAAGTTCATGTGTTTTCTATTACCATAGATAAATTTTCAATTAATTAATTCCAAAGTTGAATTTTATTTAACCCTTCGGGTCATTATAAGGGATCTACCAAGTGTATTATATTGACAAAACCAAAGTTTGTTTCTTTGTATGATGAGGGTTCAATTTGATGGGGGTGATGCATGTGATTAAAATGTTGCATGGAAGAAATATACAAGAGTTAGAGCTTATATTAAGGAAAAATATGAATTCTATTCTTCTGTTTCTTCTTTCATCCCATGGTTGTACCCAATTTTGGGAACACTTAAGATGTCACCTTCTTGGGTGGTGTAGATGTTATGGGTTTGTACAAATATTCTCTTAGGGCGGCATGAGATTAGTCAACTATTTTTCAACTCATCTAGTTTTCAAACTTCCACCCATACTAGGTTGAGAATTTTTTCCAGACTTCTTCTTATTTCAACTGGGAAATGGTTATACATTCCACCTACTCTGAAGATTTATCTAAAACCACCTTCCCATAATCGACCATGCCTTTACAAACATATTGGAAGATGAATAAGTTCTATATATTATGACCTATAATTTTATAGAAAGAGAAATAATCAAGGTGGTGGGAGAGGTTGAGACCTTTTAGAATCAAAGGCTTCTATATCTGGAATACAATATTTTCTATGGATATCATAAAATAACCGAGGATAAGTTCATTTCATAAGGAATATGATTTATTTATCCATTTCTCAAATCTTGGGTGCCTTGATTTCTCTATGCTTCTATATGAGGGAGATTTTGTGGTTGTTTCTAGTTTATTAGAGGTACAGTTGGTTTGGGACCCTCCATTGTTCCTAGATGGGTACTGATGATGGATTAAGATTGAAAAATATAGCTTCTTATTTGCATAGCCTTTTTTCCAATGTTGAGAACATGAGTTCAGATTTGGATCAGTTTCATTGAATGGAATACTCGAGACATTTTTCCATTTTTTTGAAATCATGGAACCCAACTTTTCACTTCATTGGGATAATAGGTATCTACAACTCAACCGATATATCTTCAACACATATTACTTGGAGTATCCCCCGTGAGAGAGGGATGGTGAGAGAACATGTTAAACCTTTATATCTAGCTATTAAATCAGACACCCTATCATTTTTGAATTGTCTTCATTTCATCAGGCCGATGATTGTCATTTTCCTCAGTGTGGAATTGAAATGATAAAGGATTTTATACATAGGTATTCACATATTTCAATAGATTCAACATGAAGAACGTTGTACCAGAAAAATCATTGCCCTATTAGAGTTTGCAGAAAACACCTCAGCTTAGTTACCTCCTATTGATCTTGAGGGCCCATCACCTGAACACATTAGGATATGAAGTGTGTGTGATGTTGTTCAAGGTCTCCTACACCCTCAAATGTAGAGAAGGTTGGATTTTTTAAATTTGGTGGGTGAATTATAACATCCACCCAATCAAGATACGACTTGGTCTTAGGCTATTAAGGTTTGTGTTACCCTTCTATGGCTTCATTCAAGTAGTTGGGGGCTTGATGATGTTAAGAATATCTTAGGGTACTAATTTCTATGTTACTTATCATCTTTTAGGGGTGGTTGTGGGTTGATGAGGTGGCCCCTCCTTTGTCCCTAGATGAATATAAATTAATCCTAAGACTGAATGATCACACTATAGAGGGAGATTCCATTACTACAATGGAGGGAAATCATGATCATGTTTGAATTTATTATTTATATTAATAGGATACCTAAATTTGAAACTAGTCTGATATTCAGATACCACTCTTAACAGAATATCATGTATGGGAGGAAGAATATTCATCTCTTATTTAAGATAATACCCTCCATGAATATTTTCATTGCATACCTAACAATTGATTTTTCTATGATTTTTTTTTCACATTATGATATTGTAAAAACACTTCTTCCATAGAAGGAACCTCAAACCATCCTAGTGGTGATTAAGCTATAGCCACACATTTTCCTTTTTCATTTGGTTGTGTCCCAGTGGAGAGTTGGAAACTAGATATTCATAGGTCCTTAATCTAGGATCCTTCTTTGGTTATAGGTGTTTGATTCCGTAGTTGTTGCATCCAAATCACCTTCCTCTCTGAGAATATTCTTTCTGTTTTGGACCATGATATTTTCATGTTGATCATCCATATTAATTTGGTTTACGGTGATGAAATTCCCAATGGTATATCGAGAAATTGTTGTTGTACCATTACATTCTATACAATATGATGATTCTTTACTACCATCATCAAAGTCATTTTGTAAACCCTTGTCTATATTAGGATGTTTTGTATTGAAACCCTGGTGGGGTCTGATCCACTCTTTCATATGCTCCACCCATCTTATTCTTTGAAAAGTGACCTTGAGTGAGTTTTTGTTCTTTGAAAATTAACTCTTCCATCATATTTCTTCACTAGTACAAATACAGGGACATGTGCATAATGAAAACCCATGATTGGAATCATTACTTATAGAATGTTTTCCGTTTTATAAAAACATTAACCTAGATGACTGAAATGAATTCCTATTTAAATGATAGGCCCATATGAAAGGTCTAATGACTATCCTCTCCAAATTTTCTTGATTTGAATATATCCATGAAGCAGTGGAATTTCATTAGTGACCAAATAGATCTTATGTTACCTTTTACTTAAATTTTGTTGATGGATATTACATTACAAAATGCTGTATCTGAAGGGTTATATTGACATTGGGACATAGTGAAGTGAAATGAACCAGATTTCACCCATCGTTGGACATAAACATCAATTGATTCTCTGGAAATTAGTCAGTAGAGAGATTTCATAGTGTGGATTAAAATGATGTGTATGAATTTGTTATGATCTTCCATTCCCATGATCAGGGATATGGAAAGGGTGCACATATCTAGTTGAAAATAGAGTGCATTGATGATATAAAGGTGATACTCATACCCTTGATAATGAAAATTTATAGCTTCTATTCACTGTTGAGTATCCCACTTATCTTGGTATAGATAAAGCATTCTCTCCTTTTCTAGATCATATGGTACCTCATAATCCGAAGTGGATAAAGGAAAGAATATTATGGAGAGTTTGTATCTGGCTAACTATCTTCATATATCAATGCTATCCTCCTAATCATTTGACTTATAGGACTTCATCCAAACATACCACATAAGATGGTTCTTTGGGTGACATGGTTAATGGAGTGGAGTGCTTCTAGAAGTTGATGGGGAATAATATGTTGTTTACCCCAATGTTTAGAGAACCTCACTTTAAAAAATTCGGATTTTTGAACACCTCTATATATGAAGGTTTCTTGGAAAGGGGAGGATTTCCTTATGTACAGGAGATATCACCATGGGAATGTTTATAATAGTGGATGTCATGAGTAGAGTCCCTACGATCCATATCTACACTACCATGAAGAGGAATATGGAGGTAATGATTATCTTCTACCTTGGTTTAATAATTGATGGAACCTTGGGCTGTTGAGAATTTGTTTTGAACAACCTAAAGGTTAATTTCATTGAGCAGATTAGAAATGTGGGCCTCGTTTTATGTTGTGACCATAATATGCCAACCAAATTTTTGGAATTCTGTAATGAAATGAGCCTACTGTATGAAATTTTCTAGAACTTTCTTATAACCATTTGTTTTTCTAGAAGTATGGACCATATAATGAGAAGATATTGAAATATACCATTGATATTTATAATTATTTAATGAAATATGATCATGTTCTGAGGCATGTTCCATTCTCACATGGTGAGCCTTGGTCAGATTAAAATTACTAGAATAATCTTGATACATTGGAATATTCCAACGGTCTTCTGTGGCAGGGATATAATCATGCCTTGTGGTATGTACCAATCCCACTTGCTGATCCCCAATTGGAATATGAATATGAGACAGGTTCAAATATGCACTTCACACTGAAACATGTTGATGGACCATCAAAATGGTAGAAGGGATATGAGTCTCTTATGTTATTTCCTCAAATGGATTCTGGTGAAGTTATTCATTAGAGGAAGTTGGAATATCAACATGGCTTATATGATCTACTCGAATATACTAGGAAGATTCTATGATAGGATTATTAGCCTCTCTTGAGGCATGTTCCATTCTTACTTGGTCATCCCCAACCAAAACAATGATATGAGACCGATCTTAAAACATTGGAATATTCTAGTGGTCTTCATCAACATAAATATGGTCTTATCCCAAGGTATGATCCCATATTACTTTTTTATCCCAATCAATAATGGGAATATGATCATGATCATGGGCCTTTTTAATATTAAATTTGATATTTTCGAGAGGCATGTGCCTTAATACAAAGGCATGTGATAATCTCACCTAATGAGACCTAGTTGGAATGGTAATGTGAGAACTATCCAATGCCTTATAGTTTACCAGAATATGTTGATAATTCTTTTGGATTGGAGAATTATTGAATTCTTTCTCTGGATAAAACGCATGTTCATAATGATCAGAGTGTTGAGCTACCCTGTCTATAGGGATAAGAATATGAACATGTCCCTGTATCTGTACTAGTGATGGAATATGCTGGTAGATTTATTCAACTATTGATAAGATGTAACTACATTTTAGCAAGGTGTGTGAATGGTATAAGCCTACAAATTTTCTATCTCTACTAAAATTGTAATATATCATTGATTGAAGAGAGGATATGATCTCCCTTATTTCCTCCTAATGCCATCAAAATATACGGATGGACCTAATGAAAGGGGGTGGAGATATGGGACACCCTTATGCCTAATATAGGAATATGCCCATATAAATGTTCTGAGAGAGCTGTCATATGAGCATACTCATTGGTTACTACCAGAATATACTGACATACATCATCCCTGGGAGTGGGGTAGGATCCAACCCCTTGATATCTAGCGCTTTCCTCTCCCGATTTGTCTTCCTTGTTTCCCATGTATGGGTGTCAGAGGTGGCAGTGTGTCTAGTGGTACCCTCAACAGGATAGTGATGGGCACTGGTGGGATAGTTATGGTGATTATGGTCAATATATTCTCTCCTCAAAATCCCTTGAACTAGAGGTGAGACATTTTTTTCTCCACTTTCCACCTTCATTAGAGACTGAATTTGGTGATTGTCACGCTTTTTTGGATAATACCCAAAAGTCGTTTGATTTGTAATGATGACCAATAGCTTAATTGTAGCTTTACTTAGATGGTAAGGACTCATTTGGCTTCAATACATAGAGACCCTCCTAGTAGTATTCAAGGTTTGGTATTGTACCACATCAATGGTATGCTTAAAAAATTGTGTTCTCCCCCTGACATTAAATATTTCAGGCAAGTGAAATCATTTTGTGACTGACATGGGTTGAATCCACATCTGAATTACTAGAAAAATTGATGGATGATGACATTATATTAGATCATGATGTTATTGATAATCTGATGTCATGCAGATAATAAAGAACAAGGTCACAAATTAGTGCAATATCATAGGCATTATGTGCTCAATCATATATTCATGGTAAAATCAATTTTTATTTTATTCCCGATATATTCATTCTTCTAATGTCAAAATGTCAATGAGAGGATGGAATTATTCTATGGTAACCCTATTTATAGTGTATTAGATATATGATTTACGCTAGGTTTACCATTTTTGTTTGATATATGAACAATGTAACCTGGAATATGGAAAAATGACCATCCTAGTATTTGATGGTTTTGAATTATTATTATTATTTATATTTTTTTGGAATCATAAATAAAAATTTCATGATGCATTATTAACTAATAATTCTATTTTTTCATAGATTCAAATTGGGTTCAAAATTTTTGTTTTGATGGGAAAGACCCAATCATGATCCAATATTAGGCAAACAAAATGGTTTGATGAGAAATAGAAGTCTACTATTTTTGTGTTTCTAAAGAAATTCTATGTTTGTATTTTTTAATGTTAAGTTCACCATGTTTTTTATTCAATGGAAAATAGGTTGACTAAACTGAATTTATTTTTTCCTAATGATTGATTGTGAGGGGTTCAATTTCTTTCAAAATAACTAATAACAAGTTACCATTTTCACTCGGAATGGAAACTCACAATGGTTCCCCCAATCGTAACTGGATATAGACATACTTTCAAAGGGTTGGTTGTCGTTTGAGGTTTCAGTCATGATGAAACCTAGGTACTCTCATTAGTTGAGAGGATGGGTGTTTGGGAGGTTGGGTTAATCACACCGTTTGGGGGGTGGGATGTTACTAACTCTAGGACACTCTTATAGATTTAAGATGTGTTCATGAATCACTTTATAATACCTATAAATGTATAGTTATTTTTATCAAAATGATCATAGGATATCCTATTTTTTGTATAAGAAAAGGGAATCCCAACAGTGAATCCATCGGCATGTATCCTGGGTTCTTTATCCAATTTTTAGTAATGAACTACTACTTATATGTTGAAGCTGTATAACTAGGTAATTCAAAATATTCTACTATATAGGGAAGTGGTTAACATTTTGTGGAGGGAATTGAGCCATTATAAGGAATCCTCAAATTCATATTTGTTTCATGAATCAAAATACACATAGTTTTTAAAATCCATCTAGTTTGACATCATGCAGCAATGATATATTTTCAGGCACATAGGCTCCTGATATCTAAGATTGTGTCTCAAATATAATTCCTACATATCTTGGTTATAGTAGGAATTAGATTTATCATATTTTTTTCACTACCTTAGGATTGGCCCTATGGTAGATGACTTTATGTTGGGGGTGTTTATATCATGCCACTCATTAGGACATACATATTGAGATTACCCTACCTAGTGGAGATTCATGGTGCGAATGATATTAATTTTACACCTCCCTAGGCCCATGTGATCTTTGCTCTATGTGAGAAACAATTGATAATAAGTAATAAATATCATTACATATGGTTTTCAGAATCATGTACTAGAACAACCCATGGGATATTTAATATGGATCTCGGTCCTTATGAATGTTTCCTATGAATACTAGTTATAGAAGGAACCAATGTTATTATATTTCAATTGGTTCCCAATCAGTTGGTGGAAGAGGAAGGATGATTTGACTTGGGGAATTATTTGGACCCGATGGTTGAAATGTCGATGAAATGGTAAGAATTACACTAAAATGGATTACCATTTGATTTCTGCCTCTATCATCAAGAAGGAATCCTATGTATCCTAGTTGTGGGAGGATTTAGTGTTCTCATTTTTTGATTGGTTTTCAATTTTTATTATGGATGAGTAATGATGATCAACCCATGGGAACAATTGGGTCTATGTAGAGACATGATGAGACATACACTGAAATGGATTCCCTTTTGAGTTCAAGATCAGGCCTGGAGAAAGCATCCTACATATCCTAGCTTTGAAAGGAATCAGAGTACTCATTGTTGAATTAGTCGGGGCTTACACACTGACGTTTTCTTCATATTCATGACATATCATATTATAATTTTGGTCAGGACATAAACTATGAGGTTCTCCTTATATTCTGGACATATCATATTTTACCATTGGTTTGGGATTACTTGTGGATGTTTCCCTAATATTCAGTACATATCATATTATTGCACTAGTCATGGATTACATGCTGAGGTTGACCATATAAGTAGGAAAAATAATATTATGGCGCTGGTCAGGGATTACATGAAAAGGTTACCCTTGTTTTTGTAGAGGCTTATGAATGGAATGATATGATCATTGAAACTCACTAAAACCATGTGATATATGCTCAGTGTGAGAAAAAAGGGATGAAAATTAATCAGACTCATTGATTATGGAGGAAATACTTATGTAGTGTGACATCCTTTTGGAAGTTTTATATAGGGCTCGGGCCTTAAGAATGTGTCCTACATATCCTAGTCATGGAAGGAATCAATGTTCTCATAGCTCATTTGTTCGAGGTATACAGATAGTGGTTACCCTAATAATCAAGGCCTACACACTGAGGATAGTCAAGCTTATCAGATCTTGAGATTCACTTTTTAAATGTCCTTCCTTTGTTTTCGTTATGAGTTGATTGTCTTCTTGACATGCTCGAATTTATTCCTGACATATCAGAGGATTCCTACCTGACATGTCCAAATAAAATAAAATATCTATTCAACTTTTCTATGTGATATCGCATGACCTGTATGGAATGTATAATGGTCATTTCATGATCATGGATGACTTGCCAAGATGACATCTCAAGACCTGGACAGACTTTCCTAGATTCCAGTGCATGGTCTTTACAAACATGCTTAAAGGGCGTCACATGATCCAGCTAACTTGCCTTGGTTTCATAATGAAATATGGATGAAATACTGAGAGGCTATCGGAAGGGTCAATGAGACATGTCTGTAGGGTGATGCATCATTCATGATGACATATCTAGAGGGTGCTTTAAAAGTCACCTGACTTGGTTGGAGGATATCATGACATATGACGGTTGTGGTTGAAGGATGTCGTGAGATCTAGTTGACATTCCCTAATGTTATCATGATACCTAGATTACATGTACAGATGTTACTATTTGATCTGGGTGACATTTTATAGGAAATTGAAAGGTCTAGATTTTGAGCTTAGATGGTTTCACAAGACTAGAGTGGTATGCTCGAGGGGCACTGTGTGACTTGCTCTAACATGTTCATGGGGCTTCATGTAATGCCCCGAACCTAGATACCCAGAGTCGGTGCATTATTATATAACACTGTAAAGATCACAAGGGATCAAATCCTGAGAGACCAATAATTTTAGTATCCTTGAAGTACTAGATACAAACATAAGTTTTACATTACATTTTGAAATGAAAAACAACAACATTGTGTCTCCTTTTGACACATTCATCTCCCTTAGACTGTTTATGCAGGTCATTCATAATACATTTCTTCACATCCTAGGAAAAATAAAACATAGAAAGGGGTGATATCAGATGCTCAGTAAGGATAAAAATATATCCGAAACTTTCATAAATAAGAATAAACATTTAATGAAACGTATAAGACTAAAAAATAATCCTTTTAAAATTAAAAATTATCATAATAGATCAAAGATAAATAAAATAATGTAATTTAATTATTCATATGGATATTATACTAGTCTAATAATCACATGTAATATCAATAGCCAATTTCACAATGATTGAATGCATAATTCCAGACATCCTAACCACATAGTCAAGGCCTCGTGCCAAGAATACAAATAATATTTTGTCAAGGCTTTGTTCCTAGAGACTAGTTTGTCTCATGAGACCTAAAGGTGAATCTAGAAGCTATAGAGGGCTGCACCCATCACTAACTATGTCCAATGCATTCCTCATATGAAAAAGATGAAACATAAAATAAACATTCAAATTAAAACTAGCATACGAAATGAAAATACTTCAACCATAAACCATGAATTCTATAAAAATAGTACTTTCATAGTTAAACATATCATAAAACCTTCAATACAATATTGAAGATTGTATCTTAGCAAATTAACTTCAAAAAAATGTAAAATCCAACAATGGATGTTGACATTGATGAAATCAAAACTATTTGAGAGAAATATCTCTTTCCATTTTAAAATCATTTAAAACTCACATAATTATAAAAGAAAACTTTTATTTTGAAAATATTATTATAATATTTTAAGGGAAGCTTAGAAGATGTTAAAATGGTAGAAAATAGCCACACTTGTAGTATAAGTCAAAAAACATACTTTCTTTAATTTTGTCGAAAAGGCCGTAAAGGACCATGTTTGGAAAATGACAGAAAGAATCATTTATAAAAATATTATAAAAATTCAAACAAGGGTATAAATGAAATTAACCCATAGACTATTAAATATTAAAAAAATTAAATTTATTTATAAGAAACACAGATTTGGATGATAAAGAGGTCCCAGTAGATATTCATGTATAAACAACCTCGGATAATGGAGAGATTGTATAATTAAACCTTACATTGTACTATTCCTTGATCTAGGGTACTTTACATCCTATATAATAGTTAAATCATTATTATTAAATTATTCAAGAACCACATACATAAATATGATATCATTTATGATCCTTTAATATTTCTTTGATAATAATATTTCAACAGTATCATCGTTTCGGGTGTTAACAGATTCGTTTTCAATTATATGATTGGTTATGTAAGACATGTTTGTTAGGGATAGGTTGTATTTGATTCATATGTAGAATTATATTAGGTTTTCAAAAATTATTTTTAATTATAAAATGAAAATTATTCTTGAATGGTTATGATGGGGAATGAATTTCATAATGTTCGTGGAGACGGTAATCCGAACATACACATTAGAAACAATATCATTCTACTGATTGTGAAATCATATATAAATGGATGTTATATCATATATAATAAATTATTAACATGTTATATTTATTATTTACATTTGTTATACTCATTATTATACACATTCAAATAATTAAGTGTCTAAATAACAAACTACACTACGACGTGGGGACGGTAAGTCGTACGTACACATGTATGGTGACTTCTCATTAATAAGATAGATAGAATAATGAATATGGTTTTAACATATTTATAATAACATCACAGTATGTATAAGGTTTTAGATTTGTTATTTTGGTATGAAAACAACAAAGATAGAGGAAGTGGAAGAATAAAATATCTTTGAAAGAGATGGTGAGATTATTACCTCTTCTTCAGGTGTTTTTTTAGTTGATAAAAATGGCTCCTTAGGTTGGATTTCTAATAAAAGTATGGCCAATAAGTCTCATTGGGGGTATTTGGGAGAATATTTGAGTAGGGTTTGGCCTATCCAAATAGATTTCGAGGTGTAATTTTGAGAGAATGTGAAGTACCCTTTTAGACGAGAGATGAGGATCAATTTAGGAAAAACTTGGAATATTATTTTATTATACAATCATATTCAGTTTATAATGGCTAAAAAGTGATTTGTTTCGAGGATAAGGTAGGGATAGGTTGAATTATTCTCAACTAATAAGTTTCAGACATGTTTAGGTAACCATATAAACCTTATCTTTTATATTTAATGCTTAGTTAAATAGATTCTCTTTTACCTTGTATTCTTATATTATTATAATAAATGGTTAACAAACATACTATAAATTGACAAGATAACCACAAGTGGTTTATTATTAATATATCCAACTTTATACAAGTCCTTTGGCTGATCCTCATATTTTTATGAATTTTATATCAATTAATAATATAGAATTTGTTTTCAAACCCTATTTATGTCAATTTTGACACTATTTGGTATTTTTTTAGTGAAAGTCATAAAAAAATTATCACTTTGAAAAAATTTATTTAATATACACTCACATGTCAAATTAACCTATATAATTAGTGTAATTCATCAAAAGTATCAATTTACATATATTTTGATATTTATAATATCAATTATGTTAATATTTTATTAATAAGATAATTTCTACATCATCATTGTGTCAAAAATAAAATTTAAATATTTAATTTCAAAAATTTATAAATAAAATACCATTATGTATGAAATATTTTTATATTTCTAATTAATATATATAGTCCAATTTATCTTATGCATAACCCTATATTAAAAAAATTTTAGTTATTAAACATTGAATTTAACACTTTTAACTCTTATTTAAATAAATTTTTGATAAATTTCCTAATCTAATCTAAGTGAACCAAAAGGATCATATTTTTTTCCTAAAATTTATTTTGAAATAAATAATCTTATCCAATATAATTAATACATGTGTTAGTGTAATTATAATATTATTTTTACCTATAATTATCATATATAATTTTAACTGTGTTAAATTTAAGTCAAAAGTTACTATTAACTACAAATTATTTAATCTTATTGAACCAAATTTTACTTACTGATGTAAAAAGTGTCTCTAGAATTTTTTAAATTCAATTCACAGAAGTGGTAAAATTATATTTTATGCAAAATTTCAAATGCGCCAAGAAGGTGGATAAAAATACGGTAAAAAGTTCAATAAAACGTTCTATATCAAATATTATTATAAAATGACACTAATTAATTACATTAAACATATATAGGTATTATGTATCTATTTTTACCAAATATAAATTTAAATAATATAACTAATTATTTAAATAAAAACTCGATTTTAAACAATAACACAATGTTTTTCACTGTTCATCAAAAAATAGAAAGTTTTGAGAAAAATAAAAAAAAAATCACCCTAAGATAATTTTGATATTCCAAATCTAAAAATGAATTCTATTTAAAAAAAATTAAATTTATAAAATTTAAAAAAGAGGGTATTACTATTCATAAAGGCTAGATTGATTGGTCGTGGTGTTTTAGAACTCAAAGTTGCGTACTACACAAGCTATTGTATTATTCAAAGAAAAGCGTACTATGGAAGCTTGGGGTGTTACATTCTTACCTCATTTAAATAATTTATTCCTTGAAATTTCTAGAATATTACAGCATAAAATGATTTGGGGGGTTCTTCATCATAAGTTCCTCGGGTTCCCACGTTGCCACTTCCATATTATGGTTTCTCTATAGAACTTTCACCCGATGAGTCATCTGGTTTCTTAGCACTTGTTCTCTGGTATCAAGAATCTTGACATTCTCTTCACAATAAAACAGATCGGGTTCCAGTTCTATTTCTTCATATTAGTGTACATGCATTGGGTCAATCATCTATTTTCTTAACAGTGATATGTGGAACACATCATGAACTTTGGAGAGACATGGTGGCATTGGAAAATGAAAAGATACAACTCCAATTCGTTCTAGAATTTAGAATGGTTCTATGTACCTAGGACTTAATTTTCCCTTCTTACCGAATCATATAACATCCTTTCATGGACATGCCTTTAAGAAAACATGATAAATTACTTTAAATTACTCATCTTTCCTTCGGTTATCAGCATAGCTCTATTGCCTATATTGAGCTTCTTTGATATGGGTTTGGATAACCTTAACCTTTTCCATTGTTTCCTTAATAAGTTCTGGGAAAATGAGTTTTCTTTCACTAACATCATCCCAACATGTTGGTGTGTGAAATCCCTTTCCATATAATGCTTCATATGGTGCCATATGAATACTTTAATGGAAGCTATTGTTATAGGAGAATTCTAACCAAGGTAAATATTGATCCCACATACCTTAAAAGTCAACTGAGAAAGATCTCAAAATGTCTTCTAAGGTAGGAATAGTCCATTCTTATTGTCCATCAGTTTGAGGGCAGTAGGCAGTGCTCTAATGAAGTTCAATATCTATGGCCTTCTAAAGACTTTTCAAAAATCATGATGTAAAATGGGGATCTCGATGAGAAATAATCGATAGGGGTACACCATGAAGTCTTACAACTTCATTAATATATAGTATTTCTAAACGTTCAAGTGTTAAATCCTATCTTATAGAAAGAAAATGTGTTGACTTGGTAAGACGATCAACAATGACCCATATTGCATCAATCCTTCAAGTAGTATTTTGTAGCCCCATGACAAAGTCCATCATAATATCATCCCATTTCCACTCATGTATGGGAAGAGTTTGCATGTATCCTCTAGGATGTTATATACCATCCTTAACCTTTTTACAAGCCATACATATTAACACATAACCAGAAATATATCTTTTTTGTTGTCGCACAAAAAATATTCCTTCAAATCTCTATACATCTTAGTGATACTAAGGTGTACAGAGAAATTTCATCTATGAGAGTCATGCAACAATTCCCTTTTCTGATCAGGTATATTCGGAACACAAAGTCTCTTAGAAAATTTCAAAATTTTATCTTCATATACGATTTCAATCAATCTCCCATCATTCACAGCTTTAATTTTCTCTTAAAACTCTTCATTATCAGTTTGAGAACTTTTTATCCTTTCTAGTAAAGTTGTATTGGAAAAAATTTGAAAAAGTATTGACATTTCACCTTCCATGATTATTCCTATATCCATATTTACTAGATCATTGAACATAAGATCCCTTTCAAATCTCATCTTGTTCAAAACTCCATGATCCCTTCCTCTCACAGAATCTTCCACATTATTTTCCTTCCCTGAGTGGTAGTGTATAGTGGAATAATAATCTTTGAGTAGTTCAAGCCATCGTCTTTTCCTCATGTTGAGTTCTTTATGTGAGAAAATTTTAAAAAAACTCTTGTGATGGATACATATCTCACATTTTTCACCATAGATATAGTGTCTCCATATCTTCAAAAAAAAATATTACTCATTCTAACTTAAGATCATGAGTAAGATATTTTTGTTCATGAATTTTTATCTATCGTGATGCATAGGCACTAACTCTATCATTCTGCATAAGGAAACAATGAAGTCCTTTCTTTGAAGCATCACTATAAAAAACAAACCCATCATTCCCTGACGGTAGAGTCAAGATACGAGCATTAACTAATATTCTCTTCAGTTTTTCAAAACATTCTTCACTCTCTTTTGTCCAAACAAATTTAAACCCTTAAATGTGATCTTGTTTAATGGGTTTGCCTATCGAGAAAAATTCTGGACGAAATTCCAATAAAACCTACTAAACCAATAAAACTACGTACCTCAGTTATACTCGTCAGTGATGTCCATTATTGTATTGCTATTGTCTAAGAAGGATCAATAGAGATTCCATCATTAGAGACAATATGGCCAAGAAAAAAATTCCTAAAGCCAGAATTCAGATTTACTAAACCTCCCATGTAATTAATTTCTTCTAAGGCTTTTCAGAATAGTACACAAATGATTTTCATGATTTTCACAGATTTTTAAGTATACCAAGATATATTCAATAAATACTACTACATAGCCATCAATATATTTCTCGAAAACTCTATTCATTAGATCCATTAAAATAGAGGGTGCATTAGTTAGTCCTAAAGGAATTATTGTAAAGTCATAATTCCCATACCTGGTATGAAATATTGTCTTCAGAATATCTTCCTTATTTACACACAACTGATGATATCCAGATCAAAGGTCAATCTTTGAGAAATATTGAGCTCTATGAAGTTGATCGAAAAAATCATCAATTTGTGGAAGGGGACATATGTTCCTTATTGTTATTTCCTTAATCTCCCTATAGTCAATGCACAACCTCATAGACCCATATTTTATCTCAAAAATAGAATAGGGGATCCCCATTGAGAAACACTAGGGAAAATAAATCCTTTATTACTCAATTCCTCTAGTTGTTTCTTTAGTTCAACTAATTCTATAATTTTTATTCTATATGGGGTCTTCGATATGGGACTTGAACTGGGAATTAAATCAACGAAAAACTAAATTTCTCATTCTAGAATATTTCCATATAAATCCTCTCAAAAGACATCAACATATTCTTGTACAATATATACATCTTCTATTTAACCATTATTTTTCTCACCCACAGTTTTTTCATTCTCTTCCTCTCCAATAATTGAATTTAGTTGAGCTACTGGGGGTGTATCTAGATAAGAATCAGATGGTGACAATTCTGTTATAAAGATAAGGTACTCTTTATCATCATCAAAAATTGTAACCTCCTTCTTCTTACAATAAATTTTCGCATCATGGTCTGAAATCCAATCCATACCAAGGATTATGTAAAATTCAATCATGGGTATACTGAGGAGATCAGAAAATAAAGAACGTTTATATACCCTAATGGGAACTGATTCACAAAACATTGTTGTAATGATACTTCCCTTTAGTGTTTTGACTGAAAACTGCCCTGTTAATTCAAATTGTAAATATATAATTTTCAGAGAAAAAAAGGAAGATATGAAATAATGTGATGATCCAAAATCCAATAAAGCATTGTCTAAACTTGAGGAATCCATTAAATTACCTACCACCATGTCTTTCGAAGCATTAACCTCATCAGTAGTGATCAAATATGCTTTTCCTTGATCCCTTGACCTTTTATGATGTATGTTTCCTTGGATCATAGAAAATTCTTTTTTATAATGCCCCATTTCTCAGCAATTGTAGCATTCAACATTGACATCCTCTTTTTTTACTTTTCAATCACAATCTTGGCGGCCTTTTTCACCACACTTGTAACAGACTCCCATTCCCTTTAGTAAAGAACCAGGGTGTTTCTTCCAACATTTACCATAGGATGAAAATTCAACATTTCCCTTCTTCCCCTTATTTCCATGTCCAGGTTTTTTAGCAGATCTCTTCTTCTCTTGATTTTCTTTAAAGGCATAAGACATATAGAATTAATTTTCTGTCTTGATAGCACATGAGTCAATATCTTTATATAATGAGAAGGATTGTGAGAATAATGATCGACGGAGAAATGGGTTTAAACCATCAAGGAATAGATCAATATTATTATTTGGGTTACATATATCTTCTGTTTCATGCCTTGACATCCTTGTAAAGTTATCCTCGTACTTTACGACATTCTGATCCTTTTTTTGTTAAACTTAGAAAATGTCTTTCCATATATGTTTGATGGTCATGAGGAAATTAATTTTCTATGAAAATCTCATTAAAATTCTCCATTACATATTTGATACTTCATTATCCTCATTTGTGTTTTGTATTAATTACCACCATTTTTCTTTATCTCCCATGAGGCAATAAACCAGTATGACAACTTTTTCCTTTTGATACTCCACAAAGCATGAAATATTTTCTCTATAAAACATATCCATTTCTCAGATACAAATGGAATTGTAATCCCATTGAATGTTGGTGGGTGTTTCCCCATGAAGCAGTCTAACATTGATCCTCCACATTGTGGATCATGGTGCTCCATACGGGTAAGGTTATTATTCATAACCTGAGTGAGTTGTCCCAGTATGGTGATATGTTGATCAGCATCAGTTGCATCACCAGATCCACTATAATTGTCTTGAGTAGGAGGGAAATACCTACATGAATTACGTGCGTTGATACATTCTCCATTCCTTCCACTAGGAACCATTTATAAACAATGTCATACACTATATTTGTTTGTGAATTTCAATACATAATTCCAAAATTGTAAAACACTTAACATAAATTGAATAGTTTGTGGACATAATTCATAATCATAAAAATGTTTTCTTGGTGAAGGTATATACTCATAAATCCTTTATAATGGTTTGTAATGAAAATGTGAATTATTCTATGTATATCCCCCGAGAGTGTCATAACCAAGAGTGCAGCAAGGACCATTATCGTGTACTTGGACACCCCCGAGTCAATCCCAAAAACTCTTTGTTGGAGTTTTCACTCCTAGGTACATATGTGCCCAAGCTGCCTCTACCATCTCATATCTATATAGAGATGTATTTCTTGGAAAATATTCATAATATCTACATTACCAAAATTCTAGAATGTTCTTTTATACTAATCCTCAAAGTCTATCTTAGGGTATTGTTCTCTAATCAGAGTTTTTCTAAATCTAGTTTCCAAGGATTGTACTAAACTTCCTCTGATACCAACTGTAACACCCTGAACCTAGTTACATAGATTTGGTGCATTATTATATAACATTTTCATTATCAAAAGGGATATAATCTAGAAATATAGAGTATTATAGTAGAATTGAAATTACTAGATACAAACATATGTTTTACATTGCATTATGAAATAAGAAACAAAAAAATTGTGTATCCTTTGGACAAATTCATATCCCTTAGACTATCCCTACAGGTCAGTCATAATATATTTCTTCGCATCCTAAAAAAACATAGGAAGGGGTAAGCTCAGGTGCACAGTAAGGATAACAATATAGTAGAAACTTTCATAAATAAGCATAAACATTTAAGGTAATGTATAATACTAAAATGCAAGAATTTTAAACTTAAACTTCTGCATAATATGGAAAAGATAAATCAAATAATTTCATTTACTTATTCACATGGATATTCTACTAGTAGAATAATCACATGTAATATCAGTAGCCAATTTCATAATGATGGAATGCATAATGTCGGACATCATAACCACATAGTCAAGGCCTCATACCAAGACTACAAATAGGATTTTTTCAATGCCTTATGCCACGACACTAGTTTGTCTCATTAGTCCTACCGATGTATCGTAGAGCTATAGTGGGCTCTACCCATAACATACTAAGTCCAATGCATTCCTCATATGAAAAGTTTGATACATATTATAAACATTCGTATTAAAACTATCATACGAAATGTCAATACTTTAACCATAAACCATTAATGGTATAAAAATATCATATCCACAGTAAAACATATCATAAAACCTTGAATACAATATAAACGATTTTATCATAAAAAATTAACTTCAATCAAACATAAAATCAATCAAAGGATGTTGACATAGAAGAAATAAAAACTATTTGATAGAAATATCTCTTTTATTTTGAAATAATTTAAAAGTTAGATAATTATAAAATAATAAATTTATTTTGAAAATATTTTTATATTCTTTTATAGGAAGCTTCTAAGGTTTTATAATGACATAAAATAGTCACAACTGCTGTATAAGTTAAAAAAACATTCTTTCCTTAATTTTGTCATAAAGTTCATAAAGGAACTTGTTTGGAAAACGACAAAAATATTTCTTTATAAAAATATTGTAAAAAGTCAAAAAAGGGAATAAATTAATTTAAAACATAGTCTAGGAAATATTAAAAATGTTTTGAAATTCATTTCTAAGAAACACATATGTGTATGATAAAGGGGTCCCAGTAGATACGCACGTATAAAAAACCTCGGATTATGAAGAGATTGTAGAATTAACCCTTACCTTGTACCTTTCCTTGATCGAGGGTATGTTAAACTCCTGTATAATATTTAAATAATTATTATTAAACTATACATGAACCAAATATATAAATATTATATCATATATGATCCTATAATATTGCTTTGTTAATAATATTTCAGTAGTATCATCGTTTTGGGTGTTAACTGATTCGTTTTCCTTTATATTCTTGGTTACGTAATCCATGTTTGTTTGGGATAGGATGTATTTGATTCGTATCCAGAATTATATTAAGGTCATAAACACTATTTTTAATCATAAAATGAAAATTATTGTTTAATTTTTATGATGGGGAATGAATTTCAATGCATTCGTGGAGATGGTAATCCGTACGTACGCAAGAGTGAAAATATTATTTTATTTGTGGTGATATCATATGTACTTGGATATTATATCAAATATAAAGAATCCTTAACATGTTATATTTATTATTTAATTAAGTTATACTCATTATTATACCCATCCATATAATGAAGTGTTTGAATAACAAACTACACCATGACGTGGAGACGGTAAACTGTACGTACACAAGTATGGTCACTTGTCATTCATAGGATGGATAGAATAATGAATATGGTTGTACCATATTTATAATAACATACCATTATGTATAAGGTTATAGAGTTATTTTTTGTATGGAAACAACAATGAAAGAGGAAGTGAAATATGAAAAGAACTTTGAAAGAGGTGGTGAAATTATCACATCTTCTTCAGGTGTTTCCTTTTGAGTTGATCAAATGGGAAAATTAATTTGGATTTATAATCAAATTAAGGCCTCTAGGTCAATGTGAGGATATTTTTGGAGTATACTTTAGTAGGTTTTGGCTGATCTAAATGGATTTGGAGGTGTGATTTTGAGATACGGGGAAGTACCCTTTTATAAGAGAGGTGAGGGTCACTTTATGAAAAGTTTGAAATATTACTTTATTATACAATCATATTCGGTTTATAATGGCTCCAAAATGATTTATTTAGAGGATAAGGTGGGGATGGGTTGAAAACCTCTCAACCAATAAGTTTTAGACAGGTTTAGGTCACTATATTAACCTTATCTTTTAGATTTAACTCTTTTTTATATAGTATAACTTTTACCATGTATTCTTGTATTATTATAATAAATGGTTAATAAAATTACTATAAAAGACCAATAGAACTCAAAGTGGTTCATTATTGATATATACAACATTATCTAAGTCCTTTGTCCTAAAATTATATTTTTATGAATATTATATCAATTAATAATATAGTATTTGTTTTAAAAACTCGGTTATGTCAACTTTTGACACTATCTCGTATTTTGTTTTTGTGAAAGTCAGAAAAACATTATCACCTCGAAAAAAATTATTTTATAAACCCTAAAATGTAATATTAAACTATAAAAATAGTTTAATTCATCATAAGTCTCAATTTACATTTATTTGGATACTTAAAATATCAATTATTTTAATCTTTCATTAATAAGGTAATTACTGCATCATAATTGTGTCATAAATTAATTTAATTATTTAATATCTAAATATTTTAAATAAAATTCCATTATGTATAAAATATTTTTTTATTTATAATGAAAATATATATTAAAATTTATCTTTTGTATCACCCTATATTAAAAATGGTTTAGTTATTAAACTTTTAATTTGATACTTTTAACTATTCTTTAAATAAAATAATAATATATGTAATAATCTAATCCAAATAGACCAAATGGATCATATTTTATTCCAAATTTTTATTTTGTCTGAAATAAACTTATCCAATAGATATATGACATGTGTTAGGGTAATTATAATATCATTTTCACCAAAAATTATTTTCATCTTATTGAACCAAATTTTACATAATTATGTCAACCATGTCTCTCTGATTTTTGAAATCCAATTCACAGAAGCAGTAAAATTATGTTTTTTGCAAATTTGCAAATGCGCCAAGAAGGTGGGTAAAAAACAGTAAAAAGTTCAATAAAATTATATATATATATATAATATTATTATAAAGTGACTCCAATGAATAACATTGAACATATACAGTTATTATGTATCTATTTAGTCCTAATATAAATTTAAATAAAATAAATAATTATTTAAATTAAATGTTGATTTTAAATAATAATGCAGTTTTTTCACTATTCATCAAAAAATTAAATGTTTTCAGAAAAATACCAAAAATCCACCCTCAGCTAATTTTGATATTCCAAATCCAAAAATGAATTCCATTTTGAAAAATAACATTTATAAAATTTTAAAAAGCGGGTATTACTATACATAACGACATGTTTGATTGGTTGTGGTGTGTTATAACTCAAAGTTGCGTACAACGCAAGCTATTGTATTATTCAAAGAGAAACGTACCATGGAAGCTTGGGGTGTTACACTTCACGTTGTCTAATGTTTAGAAAAATTGAGTGTCGCATGACATTAAAGGAAAGTCTTCATGATTCCTCATGACCCTGGTGGTTCATTAGATGCCCGTGAGGATCAGTGTATACATTCATTGCAAAAGTCTCTCGTATTATAGTCCTTTATCCATCATTTTATTGTAAATTCCTTAGATTTTTTAAATGTTATATTCTTTTATGAATTTAATGTTTTAGGGAATATGTGAAATGTATTTATTGTGACCAACAAAAGTTCATTTCATGATCTATTAGTGATCACACAAAGTTAATATGCAAGTTTCAATGTCACTCTAGTTATTCCTCTGATCATACATGACATGAATATTTTCCGATAGTGGGATCAGCCACTCTGAGAAATCCACATTGGTGCCTAAGTGCATCAGTTTGAGGTTTTAAGAGTTCTTCTATGTCCATCTTTGTATCACTCTTCATGATATTGTAGGTAATTTATAGGCCTCACAAACTCGAATATTCAACACTTTGGGCGGTGCATATCACATGAATCTAGACTAGTGTTAGTGGAGGACTTTGGAATTACACATCTTTGTGAGGACCTACTGTATGTCATTCTAGGGGTTCTTCATGATTTTCAATGACTGCAGAACTATCCTTTCAATATCCCTTTTTTTGTATTATAATCAATTGATGGTCTCTCATTTAATCAACTAGACATGACAAGGGACTTTCATATTGGCATACCATCATATCTTTGGGAATTCATGGTATAAGGGCGCCTTTCGAAAAAAATTATCATGATCTCAAAAAACTATTCTACGATATTCCATGAGACTAGGATGGCCTATCCAAGGGCCTTTTTGAAATCATTCAACCTTCTTTAGGGTTCATTCAAAACTTTGTTGTTGGAATCATAGGCATGTCTTCTGAGTTTTATGACCACAATACACTCCCATAATATACCTTCATATTTCCATTCATTATTTTTACAAAGGTTGAAGATTTCATAATGTTGTATCAGTGTTGTTTAATAAAATCATCCTAAAAATTGGCCATCTATCGTGGGACCAATAAAATCTCCAATGAAGATACATGATAATTTTATAGATAATTCCATCTGTTAGTCCTTATAGAGTGAAATGGGGAGTGAAAGGTTTCTTATATATGTTTTAAAACCCTCATGTGAAAGATATTCCAACCCAGTATGATTTTTGAGGTGAAGTAGACATGTCTCAGGGTGGTTTTAGTGTCTTGCAGATTTACAGGGATGCATCATGTGATTTCTATTACTGGAAGAGGATCCATCATTCTTCAATTTTTATTTACTTTTTTTTAAAATGTTTGTAAATATCTCAAGGTTTTATGATTATTGTTTATAACAACCATTCTACCCATCTGTGCTTCATCACATGATTATTTTGACTACTAGAGGCTCCCTCTTTTTGGATATTCCCTCTTATT
Source organism: Viscum album (assembly GCA_963277665.1). Classification (NCBI taxonomy): domain Eukaryota; kingdom Viridiplantae; phylum Streptophyta; class Magnoliopsida; order Santalales; family Viscaceae; genus Viscum; species Viscum album. The sequence goes on from OY728164.1 coordinate 825,728,223, forward strand.
TCCAATGTTTTTTGGGTGGTTCATCGGGGATTTCAATGTTTGACAAGAATTGTGACCTAGGGGATATTATCTGGATATTGTCTCATGATCAGTGATTGCTTGGGGTGCCTTATCAAGAAGATAAGGACTAGTTCAAGGGAATTTTTAGGGACTTCAATAGGCTATGCAATGCAGATGTAAATTTGTGTGACCCTTCACTAGTCATGTGGTGGAGTGTCTCTTGGGGGTTCACACGATCCACGTAATCATGGCCACCTTCCTCTTCCTTTTATTTTTTGGGAATCATAATACTCATATTCAGGTATTTCTTCTTTCTGGAAATTTCAAATGGATATTTGGTAGGTGTCAAAAATCACTTTTTAAACATGTGATTTAATTTATATTTTTCATAATATCACTTCTATTCACTTTTAATTCATATACCTCATAATTTATAAGGGTTTTTTTTCTCAATTTTCATTTCAATGGTTCAAAATCATTCTTCTTTGAATAAATGATTCTATTATTCATTTATTATTCATTTTCTCTATTTTATATGGTATTTTATATTTATATATGATGAAATTACATTTTCATGTAAAATAATAATCTTTATAGATTTTATTCACAAAAATATAATTTTGTTAAGAATATTTATTTTCCTCCACATTAGCTACATTTATTCGATTACTATGTTATTTATTTCCAAAAATTACTCACCTACTTATTTTGGAAGATAAATATGTATTCTATTCTATAATATTCATATTTATCTTTATCTATTTTTATAAATAAGTTTTATAATTTATATATAAATGTATATTTTCATTAAACAACCTACAATTATTAAAAACAAATTTACTTTTTCATGTTCACATACTTTGTATCTGTAACTATAATTTTTTTTAATTGGACTTTATTTCCTTTTAGGATTCCGATATTCGAGGTTCTCAAAAAATAATCATTAAAAAAACCTTTGTCACCTTCTCAAAAATTATTTGGAATGTATCTTATGTATTTATTTTTATATAGCATTATATGAGATTTCTGAAACTTCATTTTATCAATTCAATTACATTTTTATCTATATATAAATTTGATCTATCTTCTATAGAGGTATGATTCGTGAATATACCCTCTAAATGATATTATGACATATATCATTTGGGATATCAGGTTTTTAGTTTTAACAGATCTAATTATTGATTTCATTTTATGTGATACAATTTGAAAATGATATTTAACCCAATTTATTTCCAAGTATTTTTCATGATAATATAAATGATTATTTTGATGATTCACACATATGTATGGTTTATAATTATGTGACATATTGGGTCCTATAAATCACTATAATGCATTGGTAATGTTTGATATATCATGAGATTACTATGGAATTCTTGTAATGATCCCTGATCCATTACACTAAGGGATATTGGAAATGATTCTGAGTCTACTATAATAAGGGATGATAGTGAGGCACAACCTACTATACTAAGGGATTCCAGTATTGATTTTTGATCCACTATACTAATGGACATTTCTAGTGAGTCTTAATCAACTACATTAAGGGATACTAGTACTCATTCTCGATCCAAAAAGTTATTGTTTCTATTCGTATGTTTATGATACATTCTAATGTAGTGGTTCCATACATTGTTATTATTTTAATATAATTCCCAGCCATAGAGTAGAAGTTGTTATTTAATGATGATATTTTAATGCTCATATGTTCACATTATATAACCTATGATATTCAATAATGATTTATAGTTATCCCTTATGATCCCATGAAATAGTTAATTAGATATTTATCCACGTTGATATTTTATCATTTTCTTATTATCTAACACTCTATGAAATGTTAATATGTTTTCCCCTTATTGATAATTTGATAAAAGTACATATTATATTCCCCTCATCCCTAGGTAATTCTACACATAACTATATATATAATGAATTATTATATAGAGGAGTTTTTAGGAGATGTTAAGGAAAAAATATTTAATAAAATATTTATATAGATAATCACAGAAGCATCACATCACTGGGTTCTAGAGTTTTGAGATTATTTTTTAGATGTAGTGTTAAACTATAGAAACTATGTAAAATATTCTCATATTTTGTTCAGGACATCTCATCAAACTTGAATGGTGAACTGGATTATTTTACAATTATATTAACATTGATTACCACACCTAATCATAAATGGGTATGAGATATTGTAACACCCGAGACTTTTATGTGAAATATTTTGTTTTTATGTTATATAAATCATCAAAGGAATCTTTTACTACACACAACACTATCTTGGCTTGCTTTACATGCAACCGCGGCCTTCCTTGATAGCTTGCGTCGTACGCAATACCGAGTTTCACTAAACAACGATATGCTATTAAAATATTTTTAAAACTAGCCGTTATGAATAGTAATAACCAATTTTTGAAATTTTATAATTTTTATTTTTCAAAATGGATTTCATTTTTGGATTTAGAAAAACGAAATTATCCTAGGGTGAAATTTTGATATTTTTCTGAAAACATTCAATTTTTGATGAATAGTGACACCACTAAGTGGTAGTTAAAAAAACTGAACTTTTCATAAAACATAATTTTACCGCTTCTGTGAGTGGAATTTCAAAAATCCGAGAGACACGGTTAATATCAAGGACTAAAATGTGGTTCAATGAGATGAAAATAATTTTTGGTGAATAGTAACTTTTTACTTTTATTTACCTCGGTTAAAAGTAAATAAGGTAATTAAGGGTAAAAATGATATTATTATTACCATAAAACATGTCCTAATTCTATTGGACAAGTGTAATTCGACCAAAAACAACCTTAGTAATAAAATATGACCATTTAGGCCCACTTGGATAGGATTAGGACATTTATTATTAATTTATTTAAAGAAGGGTTAAATAGTTAAAATCAAAGTTTAATAAGTAAATAATTTTATAATATGGGGTTATACATATGATAAATTCTACTATAAATATTCATTAGAAAGCTAAAAATATTTCCTACATAATGGTATTTTATTTTTAATTTTTAGACATTAAATAATTTAATTTATTTATGACACAACGATGATGCAGTAATTATCTTATTAATGACGTATTGACATAATTGATGTTATAAATACCCAAATAAATGTAATTAGAGACTTTTTATTAATTAAAATAATTTTCTAGGTTAATAAGACATGTTATTATTGATGTAATTAACTTTGTTAGAAATAATCATTCTGTTATGATTTTCACAAAAAACAATTACTAAATCGTGTCAAAATTGACATAAAATAGTTTTTAAAACAAATATTATTTTATTAATTGTTATTTTATTCCTAAAAATCTAAGATTCGGCCAAATGACTTAGATAAGGTTATATATATTAATAATAAACAACTTGGGGTTTGTTTGTCTTGATATAGTATGTTTATTAACCTTATAGTATAAGAAAACAAGAAGACACGGTAAAAGTTAAATTATCTAACTTAAAGTTAAATCTAAATGAAAATGTTAAAATTGATACCTAAACTTGTCTAAATTATATTTTTTGAGATGGTTTAGACCCCTAACACCTTAACTTCGGAAAATATAAATTTGGAGCTATTAAAAACCGAATTTGACTTTATAATAAAATAATATTTTTAGTTATTCCAAAGGTGCCCCTCTCCTCCCTTATAAAAGGACACCTCCTCCCTCTCTTCCTCACACCACTTTGAGCCTTAAATCTCGGCCAACCCCTGAAAATTTATTCTCTCCACTTCCCTATAAACATCCTAGAGGTTCTGGTATTCTTCAAAGACCTATTTTAGTGCCCTAAAAGGAGGTCTCAAAGAAGCACTTCAAATAAGAGGTAATGTCCGTTACCGATTCTTTCATCTTTATTTCTTCTTCCACTTCTTCTTCTTTAGTTGTTTCATTATGAAGTAATAACATCAGTATCACTCACATACTGATATGTTATTATAAGTATGAAAAACCTTATTTCACAATCTATCCATCCTACGGAAAAAGAAATCACCGCGTGTGCGTACGTATGGAATACCGTCTCCACACCGTGGTGTAATCTATTTTCCACCACCACCTTACTTGGATGGGTATAATGGTGTAAATAATGACTATATATGACTATTATAAAGTGATATTGATTCTGAAATAGTAAAAATACACTCTAATACAATTCCATGATCATAGGAACGATATCATCACTCGTGCCTACGTACGGAATACCGTCTCCATGATGTGATGCGACTCGTTCGACATGATCTTCATTTCATAATGATTATATAAATTAATTGAATGAATGAATATGATATATATTAAACTAATAACATTCTGTAAATTAGGTATCTATAACCTAAAGAGAAGAATAAGAATTTATTCGACAAAACATGCATAAGAACAAAAAGTTATAAACACCCGAATAACAAGTGGCAATGAAATATTACTACTAAGAAGCTAATAATATGACCATATATGATATAATAACAATAATTATGATTCTGGAATAAGTCAATAACATTATTTAAATCATTATACAGGAGGTTGGGACACTTTCGAATCAAATCGGACCTAAGGTAAGGGAAATATCACAATCTCATTTTTATCCGAGATTGTTTATACTTTGGTATTTACTGGGGTGTATTTTATCATCCACATCCATGTTTCTTCAATATGTAATATTATTTCCATCCACCTACAATTGATTAAATCCAATTTTACCCTTCGGTGAGAATTTAGTAAAAGATATGAAGGAATATTTTGTCGTTTTTCGTACGAGGTACTTTTTGACTTTTCGACAAAAGTACGAGAAGAATGTTTTTTTTAACTTATAAGGAATGAATGGATTTTTAAAACATTATTTCCAAGAAGCTTTCCTTACAAGTTTTCAAGTTTATTTTTAATCAACTTATTTTAGTTTAAACTTTTATGACATGTTAAGAAAGGAAAATTGTTTTTGAAGTAGAAAGGATATTTTCCTCAAGAACGAAGTTCAAGTGTTTTATCAAAATTATTTTCCATCTAAGATAATATAGGGTTCTGTTTATATCCCTATTATTACATTTATTTGATTATGTTGTGATGGAATTATTTTTATAAATTCCTTTATCTTATATGAATTGTTTTATGATGTCACAATGTTTAAGAATCCCATTTTTATTACATGGGTTATGATATGATGTATGGTTTATGATTTTGTGGCACATATAAGAATGGAATCATTATGAGATGGGTGGGACCTATATCTCCCTCCAATTCATTGGGTAAAGATTTTATATCTCATGAGATATACATGGATGGAACGGTAGGTTATATCGGTTCAGTGAAACAGGACTAAAACGAGGAGTGAACTTGGTTCAGAAAGGGACTTTGTCCACTAAGATAGTCTTGGAAAAGAGTCTTGACTAATAAGAAATGATTCTCTATGATTATGTGTGTATTCCACAATGTTTCATGTTTTAAGTTATAATTATTGGGATTCCATTTCACTACTTTGATTTATCCCATGTTATGAAATTATGCTCTCTTTTGCAGGTTAAGATTTCCAAAAGTTATGTTCTTATGAATATGATGTGATTGATATTTCTTTTTTTTACCCTTACTAAGCATTTGAGCTCACCCTTTTGTATGTTTTCTTTCCCCAGGTCAGGAATAAGGTTATTAAGTAAAATATGCCAAAAGAGACTATATATATGATGAAATAAATGGGAGACAGTGTAGATGCTTTATGAACCAGTTGTTTGTGTTTCCCAGTTTCTAAAGACACTATACCTATACGGTTCTTTCGTGGTTTTGTTATATGATGTAATAAGTACGCTTCAATTTTGAAGTATTAACAATGTATGTAAATTATGGGTCATTATATTTGGTATCAGAGGAAAGGTATAGTCAACCTTTGGAAACTAGGATGTGAAAGCCTTAGTAAGAACCCTAAGGATAATTCTAAGAATAGAACACAATCTTAGTGTTTTAGAAATGGCCATGAATAACCTAGGATAAGATCTTAAGTGTGAAATTTTATTCTTGATTATGTGGTTTTCCTATTATAATTAGTGTTGCTCATACTATTCTTCTTGGTTTCAGTCAATGGCTGGAACCCGAAGGAACTGTGTTAATGCGGAATGCGACAGGCAATGCAATGATTGTACCCCTGAGCAACCAAACGTTATGGGAGCTGGAATGAAAAATCTTGTAGCCATGCTCACACAACTTTCTCAAGATATGAATCATGTAGGACTTCCAAACGAGCAAAGGAAGGAGAAACATTCTGTTGAATCCTTCACGAGACAGTGTCCTCCTTCATTCAGTGGGTCTACTGATCCATTAGTTGCTGAACAATGGATTAGTACTACTGAAAAGATATTTTCAGTTCTTCAATGTTCTGAGCATGATAACGTCATCTTAGCAGTGTATCGTTTGAAAGGTGATGCTGATCAATGGTGGAATCTTATTAAGAATATGAGGCAAAGGGATGAAATTGAGTCCATGGAATGGGATGAGTTCAAGAACTTATTTTTCAATAAGTACTTCCCTCGTATTCTCCAAACAAAGATGGAGAAAGAGTTTCTTGAACTGAAGCAAAAGGATGATGAATCTGTTGGTACCTATGAAGCAAAATTTACAAAACTTGCAAGGTACGCTTTTGGTATTATTATCCAACCTGAGAGTAAGATCGATCGATTCTTTAGTGGCTTAAAACCAAGTCTTCGAAGGGCCTTATCCATAAGGGACTTCAATAGCTACGAGGAAATCGTTCGATGTGCTCTCAAAGTTGAGATAGAGATTGGAGTAACCCATCAGTCATATGAGTTTGATAAGAAGAGGAAAATGGAATTCAAAGGAAAATCAAAAGAGCACAATGAAAAGAAGATGAGCTTTCCCCTATGCTCAAAGTGTGGAATGAAACATGGAGGGAGTTGTCTTAAAGGGACAAGTAAATGATTCAAATGTGGAAAGGAAGGTCATCGAGCATTTGAATGCCACGATGATGGGAAGAAGATGTATAATGATGCAAACAAAGGAAGGGATACACAGAATGAACCTAATACACTTCAATGTTTCAAGTGCAAGGAGATGGGGAATTGTGCCAATAAATGCCCTAATCCAAGGGTTGATGATGATGGTCAACCTCAACAAACTCTTAAGGCTAAATACAAAGGAAAGTCACATGAAATTTCTATCAGCGATGTGGAGTACGATAACGATGTGGTGAAAGGTACACTTAACATCCAATCTAAAGTAGAAAATGTTTTATTTGATTCTGGATCTACCCACTCTTTTATTTCTGAAGAATTTTCTAAGGGTATCACCGTATTACCTCAACAATTAGATGTTGAGTTAGCTTTGACAACCCCTAATGGCACAACAGTCACATCAAAAGTTTACAATTCTTCTCCGATTGAAGATTGTGGGAAAGTGCTTCATGAAAATCTTGTGATCCTTCCTATAGTGGAATTTGATGTTATTCTTGGCATGGATTGGCTTTCTTTATATGGATCTCATTTCAATTTCCAAATAAGGTAAGTCACATTTCATATTCCAGATCAATCTAAGATCGTCTATCAATGCAAGGATGAACATAACCTTCCAGTGGAAATTCCTTCTACCTTATGGGTCTTGATTCCACTAAATGAAGGTTATTTATCTCAAATGGTTGGTGAGAAACTCACGATTAAGAATATGCCCATTGTACGGGAGTTTGAGGATGTCTTTCCGGAGGAATTACCGGGTCTTCCACCAAATCGTGAAGTTGAGTTTTCAATAGAAATCGTACTGGGTGCTCTGCCTATTTCAAAGACACCTTATAGAATGGCCCCAATTGAGTTGCATGAATTGAAGAAGAAACTCCAAGAAAATCTTGATAAGGGATTCATACACCCTAGTGCGTCACCTTGGGGAGCACCTGTTCTATTTGTTAAGAAGAAAGATGGATCAATGAGACTCTGCATTGATTATTCAGAACTTAACAAGATCACTATCAAGAACAAATATCCTATCCCATGCATTGATGACTTATTTGACCAACTACGCGGATCTCAATACTTTTCCAAGATTGATCTTCGTTTAGGGTATCATCAATTAAGGGTCAAAAGGGAGGATATACCAAAGACGGCTTTCCGTACAAGGTATGGACACTATGAATTTATATTAATGCCATTTGGTATTACTAATGCCCCTACTCTCTTCATGGATCTGATGAATAGAGTCTTTAGAGACTATCTTGATCAATTTGTGGTAGTCTTTATAGACGATATTCTTGTCTATTCAAAGAGCAAGGAAGAACATGAAGATCACTTGAGAATTATATTGAAGACCCTGAGAAAGGATAATCTTTATGCCAAATTTACCAAGTGTGAATTTTGGCTTCAAAAAGTTTCATTTTTGGGTCACATAATCTCAAAATAGGGGATAACTGTGGATCCAGCAAAAACAGAGGTTATCGAAAGATGGTCGAGACCAACAACAGTAACTGAGATCCGAATTTTTCTTGGTTTGGCTGGATATTATCATTGTTTTGTGAAAGATTTTTCATGATTATCTAATCCACTCACCAAGTTGACTCAGAAAGGAGTTAAGTTTGTCTGGACGGAGGAATGTGAAGAGAATTTCAAGGAGTTGAAAAGAAGGTTATCCAGTGCACCTGTGCTCACACTGCCTTGTAGTGGAGAAAGGTTTGTGATCTATAGTGATGCATCCAAGAAGGGATTGGGGTGTGTTCTTATGAAAAATGATATGGTGATACCTTATGCCTCACGACAGTTGAAAATCCATGAGCAAAATTACCCAACACATGATTTGGATTTAGCTAGGGTAATCTTTGCATTAATGATTTGGAGGAATTATCTTTATGGTGAAAGGTGTGATATTTACACTGATCATAAAAGTTTAAAGTATATTTGTCACACAAAATGAGCTGAATATGCGTCAAAGAAGATGGTTGGATCTGATTAAGGATTATGACTGCTCAATCCATTATCACCCTGGGAAAGCAAACAAGGTGGAAGATGCATTAAGTCGACAAGACCATGCCAGTTTATCCATGATGAGGATCACAAAAGATCCAATATTTATGGATTTATAACGGATGGATCTTGGAATTATAATGGAAGGGGAAATTCTTATCTTTCTCAAATGAATGTTCAACCATCTATACATGTGAAGATTAAAGAGGCACAGAAAGAAGACATCGAGTTACAAAAGAAGGTGAGAAATATTTTTGAATTCAACCTTGATTGTGATGGGATAATAAGGTTCCGGAATCGGGTTTTTGCTCCTCCCATCCCCGAATTAAAGAAGGGGCTGTTGGATGAGGCTCATAGTTCTACATTATCTATTCATCCTGGAAGCACAAAGATGTATAGGGACCTGAAAGAGTACTTCTGGTGGGATGGCATGAAAAGAGATGTTGCTGAATATGTCTCTCGATGCTTGGTTTGTCCGCAAGTTAAAGTTGAGAGACAGAAGTCTAAGGGGATGTTACAACCGTTACCCATACCCAAATGGAAATGGGAAAACATCACTATGGACTTTGTCACAGGACTTCCTAAAACATCCAAAGGCAATAATGCTATCTGGTTCATAGTTGATCATCTTACCAAGTCTGCACACTTCATTGCTATAAGAGAGGATTTATCTCTGGATCAGCTTGCCATGATATATGTAAAGGAAGTGGTAAGATTGCATGGAGTACCACTTTCTATTATATCTGATCGGGATCCGAGGTTTACCTCAAAGTTCTGGCGAAGTCTTCAGTATACTCTGGATACATAGTTGAGTTTCAGCACTGCTTATCATCCTCAGATAGACGGTCAGTCTGAGAGAACAATTCAAACTCTAGAAGATATGTTGAGAGCTTGCTCTATGGATTTCAAAGGTGGTTGGGATCAACACCTACCTTTGGTGGAATTTTCTTATAATAATAGCTTTCACTCCAGTATTCAGATGGCTCCGTATGAAGCTCTCTATGGAAAGAAATGCAGTACTCCAACTTGCTGGGATGAAGTTGGGGAAAGAAAGCTATTAGGACCTGATCTCGTTGATGAAATGGCAGAAAAGGTCAGATCTATTCAACAACACATAAGAGCATCTCAGAGTCGACAGAAAAGTTATGCCGACAACTGAAGAAAAGACCTAGAGTTTGAAGTGGGTGATAAAGTGTTCTTACGAATATCTCCCTGGAAGAGAGTCATGAGATTTGGAAATAAGGGGATGTTGAGCCCTAGATATATCAGTCCTTTCGAAATACTGGATCATGTTGGGAAGGTAGCTTACCGATTGGCGCTTCCACCGAATCTCTCTCAAGTTCACGATGTGTTCCATGTATCTCTCCTGAGAAAGTACATACCTGATCCTTCACATGTACTTAGCTCAGAAGCTGTACCGCTGGAGCAAGATCTTTCTTATGAAGAACAGCCGATTGAGATTCTGGATTGTAGCGAAAAAGTCCTACGAAACAAGACCACTCAATTAGTGAAAGTTTTATGGAGGAACCACCAATTAGAAGAAGCTATATGGGAGCTTGAGGATATGATGAGGGAGAGGTATCCTCATCTGTTTGTTACAAAGTGACGAATTTCGAGGGCGAAATTCATTTTAAGGGGGGTAGAATGTAACACCCGAGACTTTTATGTGAAATATTTTGTTTTTATGTTATATAAATCATCAAAGGAATATTTTACTACACACAACACTAGCTTGGCTTGCTTTACACGCAACTGTGGCCTTCCTCGATAGCTTGCGTCGTACGCAATACCGAGTTTCACTAAACAACGATATGCTATTAAAATATTATTAAAACTGGCCATAGTGAATAGTAATAACCACTTTTTAAAATTTTATAATTTTTATTTTTCAAAATGGACTTCATTTTTGGATTCGGAATATTAAAATTAGCCTAGGTTGAAATTTTGGTATTTTTCTGAAAACTTTCAATTTTTGATGAATAGTGAAACCACTAAGTGGTAGTTAAAAAAACTAAACTTTTCATAAAACATAATTTTACCGCTTCTGTGAGTTGAATTTCAAAAATCCAAGAGACACAGAAAATATCATGGACTAAAATTTGATTCAATGAGATGAAAATAATTTTTGGTGAATAGTAACTTTTTACTTTTATTTACCACGGTTAAAAGTAAATAGGGTAATTATGGGTAAAAATGATATTATTATTACCCTAAAACATGTCCTAATTCTATTGGACAAGTTCAATTCGACCAAAAACAACCTTAGGAATAAAATATGACCATTTAGGCCCACTTGGATTAGATTAGGACATTTATTATTAATTTATTTAAAGAAGGGTTAAATAGTTAAAATCAAAGTTTAATAAGTAAATAATTTTTAATATGGGGTTATACATAAGATAAATTAGACTATAAATATTCATTAGAAAGATAAAACTATTTCCTACATAATGGTATTTTATTTGTAATTGTTAGACATTAAATAATTTAATTTATTTATGACACAACGATGATGCAGTAATTATCATATTAATGAAATATTGACATAATTGATGTTATAAATACCCAAATAAATGTAATTCGAGACTTTTTATTAATTAAACTAATTTTATAGGTTAATTTGACATGTTAGTAATGATTTAATTAAATTGGTTCGAACTAATGATTCTGTTATGATTTTCACAAAAATCAATTACTAAATCATTTCAAAATTGACATAAAATAGTTTTTAAAACAAATATTATATTATTAATTGTTATTTTATTCCTAAAAATCTAAGGTCTGGCCAAATGACTTAGATAAGGTTATATATATTAATAATAAACAAATTGGGGTTCTTTTGTCTTGATATAGTAAGTTTACTAACCTTATAGTATAAGAAAACAAGAACACACGGTAAAAGTTAAATTATCTAACTTAAAGTTAAATCTAAACTATAAGGTTAAAATTGATACCTAAACTTGTCTAAATTCTATTGGATGAGATTATTTAAACCCCTACCCACCTTATCTTATAAATATATCAATTTGGAGCTATTAAAAAACAAATTTTACTTTATAATAACATAATATTTTTAGTTATTCCAAAGGTGCCCCTCTCCCCCTTATAAAAGGGCACCACCTCCCCCTCTTCCTCACACCACTTTGAGCCTTCAAGCTTGGAAAAACCCTGAAAATTTATTCTCTACACTTCCGTAGAAAAATCCTAGAGGTTATGGTCTTCTTAAAAGACCTATTTTAGTGCCTTAAAAGGAGGTCTCAAAGAAGCACTTCAAAGAAGAGGTAATGTCCGTTACCGATTCGTTCATCTTTATTTCTTCTTCCACTTATTCTTATTTAGTTGTTTCATTATGAAGTAATAACATAAGTATCAATCACATACTGATATGTTATTATAAGTGTGAAACTACCCTATTTCACCATCTATCCATCCTACGGAAAAAGAAATCACCGCGCGTGCGTACGTACGGAATACCGTCTCCACGCCGTGGTGTAATCTATTTTCCACCACCACCTTACTTGGATGGGTATAATGGTGTAAATAATGAATATATATGACTATTATAAAGTCATATTTATTCTTAAATAGTATACATACACTCCAATACAATTCCATGATCATAGGAACGATATCATCACTCGTGCGTATGTATGGAATATTGTCTCCACGATGTGATGCGACTCGTTCTACATGATCTTCATTTAAAAATGATTATATAAATGAATTTAATGAATTAATATGATATATATTACTCTAATACCATTCTGGAAATTAGGTATCTATAACCTAAAGAGAAGAATAATAATTTATTCGACAAAACACGCATAAGAACAAAAAGTTATAAACACCCGAATAACAAGTGGCAATGAAATATTACTACTAAGAAGCTAATAATATGACCATATATGATATAATAACAATAATTATGATTCTGGAATAACTCAATAACATTATTTAAATCATTATACAGGAGTTTCGGACACTTTCGAAGCAAATCGGACCTAAGGTAAGGGAAATATCACAATCTCATTTTTATCCGAGATTATTTATACTTTGGTATTTAGTGGGGTGTATTTTATCATCCACATCCATGTTTCTTCAATATATAATATTATTTCCATCCACCTACAATTTTTTAAATCCAATTTTACCCTTCGGTAAGATTTTAGTAAAATATATGAAAGGAATCTTTTGTCATTTTTCGTACGAGGTACTTTTTGAATTTCCGACAAAAGTACGAGAAGAATGTTTTTTTTAACTTATACGGCATGAATGGATTTTTAAAAAATTATTTCCAAGAAGCTTTCCTTACAAGTTTTCAAGTTTATTTTTAATCAACTTCTTTTAGTTTAAAATTGTATGACATGTTAAGAAAGGAAAATTGTTTTTGAAGTAGAAAGGATATTTTCCTCAAGAACGAAGTTCAAGTGTTTTATCAAAATTATTTTCAATCTAAGATAATATAGGTTTATGTTTATATCCCTATTATTACATTGATTTGATTATTTTGTGATGGAATTATTTTTATGAATTCTTTTATCTTATATGAATTGTTTTATGAGGTCACAATGTTTAAGAATCCCATTTTTATTACATGGGTTATGCTATGATGTATGGTTTATGATTTTGTGGCACACATAGGAATGGTATCATTATGAGATGGGTGGGACCTATATCTCCCTCCAATGCATTGGGTAAATATTTTATATCTCATGAGATAGACATGGCTGGAATGGTAGGTTATACCGGTTCAGTGAAACAGGACTGAAACGAGGAGTGAACTCGGTTCAAAAAGGGACTTTGTCCATTAAGATAGTCTTGGAAAAGAGTCTTGACTAATAAGAAATGATTCTCTATGATTATGTGTGTATGACACAAAGTTTCATGTTTTCAGTTATGATTATTGGGATTCCATTTCACTACTATTATTTATCCCATGTTATGAAATTATGCTCTCTTTTGCAGGTTAAGATTTCCAAAAGTTATGTTCTTATGAATATGATGTGATTGATATTTCTTTTGTTTACCCTTACTGAGCATTTGAGATCACCCTTTTGTATGTTTTCTTTCCCCAAGTCAGGAAGAAGGTTATTAAGTAAAATATTCCAAAAGGGACTATAGATATGATGAAATAAATGGGAGATAGTGTAGACGCTTTATGAACCATTTGTTTATGTTTCCCAGTTTCTAAAGACACTATACCTATACGGTCCTTTCGTGGTTTTGTTATATGATGTAATAAGTATGCTACAATTTTGATGTATTAACAATGTATGTAAAGTATGGGTCGTTATAGATATTCTACCTCATATCATTATGACATGACTTTATCCACATCATTAATTTTATGGAATGGGATGACACAATATACCCAACTACTATTTTTCTTATGATGATTGTATTTTACATCCCAGAGTTCCTTGAAATACATATTCCTCTAATAAATAATTCACCTCTAAAAGTTTAATTATGATTATAGATTCCACCCATCTAATCCGCATAATAATAATAATAAAGATGAAGATATGTTTCTTTTTCATACCTCAATACATAATCAATAGACTTAATGAAATAATAGAAAATAAAATTTTTAATTCTTAAGATATATCTCATGTTGATTTGATTACAAGTTATCACAAGGAGTAACCAAAAACAATATGTTTTGTCTCATCACATGGAAAAAAAATTGGACACCAATAATTCTTTGGAACTATATTTGATCATTATTCCATCCTTCTCAATATTGGGATAATTTTATTACAAGTGATATTGTAGTTTAGACTTTTTTTATTCTTTCATTACAAACTTCTTCAATAACTCATGAGCATATTTTTTTTGATAGAATGATAAAATCTGTTGTGTTTTTCATTGAATGTCTAATCATTATATTAACAATAATATTATTGGAATTTTATTTTTTTTGTCTAAATGGTGACTTTTATATATATGGTTTGAAATCCAAGACACCCTTAACATACGTATTACCATCCATAAAAAGTTTTGTTTATGTTTTATTTTTTTATATTTATTGTCTATTATTTTAACACCCAATGAGAATAGTGAATTGAAAGATAGTTAAAGAATATTATAGTGTTGAACACATAATATGATAGAATCTATTCTAGATCCATAAAATAATATTTCAACTCAACTAGAAGATCTTATAATCTAAACATTGGAGTTAGTTATATACATGTCTACAAATATAACCCTTGTCTTCAATGATTAAAAGGAGTTACACAAGTGAGAGGCAGTGTTCTCAATCATGTTGATGTAGTTTATAATATCTTTATAATAGAGTGGTTTCAATTTTATTTACATCATAGATTATTTTTTAGAGAATACATATGGAGTTTTAATATTAATTTATATTTTTTTATTACAGTAATTTTGATTATTGTAATCTATCATTCATGTGATTCTATTATTTAGAATAAAGATATTGTATGATCCTTCATGATTGAGGGAATACATGGATAGAAAGACAATGTGTCTATGGTCCAGACACTTGAACCGTCTAATGGTTTTCATTCAAGGACATTCAAGTCTTAGTGTAGAGATAACTAAGATCAAGATTATCGATTCTCCAATGTCTTTAGTTAAAAGTAAATAATTCCATTTATTCAATGTTTCTTTGGTAAATAATGTCATTTGGATATATTTCAGTTTTAACTCAATAATCAATGAATTATTTTAAACATCAATATATTTCAAAAAGATTCCATTATATATTTATTTGTTGATAGTATTTTAACTTAATTTTTTTTATATTCTACTGTATTTATTTTTTTCTTTACTATACTATGATTTTATTTCATGATTGAATTACCCTATTTACTTACATATGAGTAGGTTGATATTTTATTTATTCTAATCTATAATTAAACCCTCTTGTAGTTTCATATCCATTATTATTGGGAATTAACTTTAGTATAATGAAATATCTCTTGATATCTGATCATAACTCTTCTTTTGTGTAAATATCTTGTATTTTATTATCATTTTATTGTATCATATATTAAAATATTTTTCTTACACAAATGTGTAAATTTAACAATATCATTTGGTTTTCAATATGTAAGGGATAAAGATTAGATTTATTAAAAATATAAATCCAAATATACCACCTATATTTAATGGGAATTACTGTGATTATTGGATAGATTTTATGGATTTTTTTAATTAATAACGATGTTAAAAATTATATTATGTTATCCATTAGTTCCAAGGCTCCGGATAAAAAAGTTTCTATAGTCACTTGATATGAAAGATAAAAATATCCACTCAATATTTATGTCTGAAATACTAGACAATTCATAATACAGTGAAATTTATACAACAAAGTTTCATCATACTAGAAAACATGTGGAATTTGAAATAATCTATAGATTAATCATTTTGAAACATCCAATGTTCTTGAGACTATGACAGCTATACCGACAGTTGACTTAAATGTTTTTATTTTCAATATAGTGATCCCATGGACCAATTTATGTGAGATTAATGACTATATTTAACTATATTTTATCTCTTGATGATAAATAACTATAATATGATTTGCCTTTTGAAAAAGGGGTCAATATATTTCCAAAACAATGTTAATCTCAATTGAATTTAATATATAATTAGAATAATATTACTAATCTATGTTTGGATTATTTTATTTAAACTCTCTTGTAATTATATATTAGTTCGATGAGTGATGTTGATAAGTAAAGAAAAAATGGTGTTATATTAATTTAATATCTTCAACTTTATATTCTAGAGAAAATACATATAAGATGGTTTATTTAAATAGAAAAAATTTCAAAGACCTTGGTGAAAGAAAAATTTAGTAGATTCCCAGAATAATTAATTAGTATATGGTGAAGAATAATTTCTAGATAGATAACCAAAAATATAGAAAGGAAAGATATGATAAAAATGATTCACCTTGAACTATTTTCTATGTGTTCATAAATCCAAGACATATTAGACCAAGTTTTATGAAATTAAAAATAAAGGAAATATATTTAAAAATGTTCAATTATAAATGATAGATATTATTTCAAGGTGAAAAATGAATCCCGGAGTCCTAAAAAGGGTGCATTTTCTTCAAATTATAATAGTGATGTGTAAAGTGGGAATGATAAGAACATCAAACAATTCCATAAAAATTATCATCCAAATGATTTGTGATCAATGGTAAAGGTATCTATTAATACACATGTACTATTAATTCATAATGTAGATATTTATTTTAATTTAGATGATGAGATATAATTTAGTAGTTAATGAAGTTGAATCCCCATCACATGAAGAAATGAAACTTTACATATCGAATTTGGAGAAAAGGGATAAGTGAATAAATTAAGAATGAAATCAAGAAAAACTTTAATTTAGTAATTTTTATATAAAACATTTTTAACTCAAAAATTTATTTCTAAAAATATATTCTACATTAAGAATTCTACCAATAAGTTATCAAAATTGATGAATGAAAATTTTCAAGTTGTTCTAGAGGTGTAAAAATTTAAAATTATTATTTTGAATCCCACATCCAAGTAGAAATAAAAATCTGTATCCTTTGTAAAAGATATGTCCAAAGTGTCTAAAGTGGTGATAATTAAGTCAAACATAAATTTTTTAAAGAATTTGGAGACTAACATTTCTATAATAATAAATAATATTATGAAATTCTATAGAAATAAAAAAATAGAAACACGTTGGGATTAATTCATAAATTTATTGAATAATATCATTATCAGTATAACTTTTTTGTGCCAAGTAGTCACAGTTTCTGCATAAAGTGTGAAATATGTGGACATTGGGAGAACAAGTGTTTATTAATAAATGTTATATCCCTTTATCATAATTGAGATTATATTTTAAAATATTCAACCTCTTTGAAACAAAAAAAGAATCAAACATATCAATTTTTTAAAGTTTTTCTTCATAATTATATATGGATCTAAGAAAGATTGGATTATTTTTACCTAGATTATTTACTATAAATCCATTATGTAAGAAACAATTGAATCAATATCTTCGATACATGGTAAATTTTTTACTTCAACCACAATATACATTTTATTTGTTTTGTTTACTCATGTAAGTTTCAATATGTTGAATGTTTTTATTTAAGTATTATCTCTTTTATCAAGGGGAATGTTTTTTTATATCTAAATTTCATATAGTGATAATTTTCACCTACCATTGTAATAAATAAATGATATGAATTAAGTTATTTAAAATTTTATAGAACTATATTCTATAGATAAGATCGTGTCCAAGAGATGAACATAATAACCATAATTTTAAGAATTTATTGCTCTTATACTATGAAAATATTAATTTTATTTTATCTAACATTCAAAAATTTAAAATACATGTTTAATTTATGTTTTAACTTTATTTATTACATCATCAGTAGGAAAATATTTTTTATATTTTTATAAATTCATTAATTAAAAGAATTTTGGAATAATAAATTTTAGAGTGAGGTTTTTTAGATCATTGGTTGTGATCAGATCAATAATAGCTCATATTTCCTATTTGTAGAGGTCTAGAACCAAGGATGGTAATCTGCATTTAGTGCGAATTGATACTCTAAAAAAAGTATTTGTTTGAATCTATAATTTTGTTCATTCATAAGAAAATTTGTTCATATAGATAAATTATATCTCATTAAATATTAATGGTAATATTTATTTGTAGAGACTGGTATGTGAAACATGAATATTTTTCCACCAAATGATTTTTTATTAAATATGGGAGTATTTAATCTTTAAGAAGGTATAATATAAATTGTTTCATCATGAAATTATTCTTAGGTTTTATATAACTATTTTTTCTAACAAAAAAAACAGGTTAATGAATACGTTTTTAATGATTATGTGAATGTTTTTGTTATGAATCATAAGGATTTTAAGATATTATTTTCAGATTCCCCTTGAATGAGAATTATTTTTCATATCAAAAAAAATTATAGAAATAATTTTTGTTTTTCAAGAGAACAGATTTTTGGAATAATACCTTCTTGGTTATTGGAAAAATCCATATATTAAATCATTTTCAACCAGATATTTGACTTATATTTAAGTGAGTTTATGAGTTCTTTATACATGGAAAGAATATATAGTCTATTTCAAAATTCATGATCTATATGTTTTATATTTTCTTTAACGAATTAATAAATTTAACATTACGGGTTTTTTGGGAATATATTGAACCAAAATGTTCTTCAATGGTTAAACTGAAAATGCTACCCTCTATTGAGAAATTAAACTAATTTCTTATGAAATGTATAATGAAATAATTTAAAATTATTTTTAGGTTTTTTGAGAGAAATAAGGAGTTCACTTTCAATGAAAAAACCATCCCATGTACAAATATTTCATATGATCAGAATGAGAAGAAATTATTATAAATAGATTAAGACATTACTCTATTAGTTGTTACCAAACAAGAGTAGAATAAGTTTAAGAATGTTTCTAAATAATAGTGATCAATTTCCTATATGGAAAAATGAAAATTACATAATGGTGTTCAAGCTGATATATCATTTTCTATGAAGAAGAATATGGTAGTGTAAGACGATCCTTCGAATCCAAAGAAGCAAGAAATATCTTCTCATAAATTAAGATGATATGGTGATAATAATTATTTATATATACATATAGAGAAAAAAATAAAAAAAGAATATAATGTAAAGAAATATTAAGAATAGAAGTCAAGGAAGTGTTTTTAGAATAATAAATATTATTTAACAGTTAAGGGAGCTCAAGACCCTCTTCTTAATGTGATAGTTAGAAATTGACTGAACTGTCATAGAATACATCAAATAGAATATTAAATTAATCAAAATATAATCATGTGAATTTATTTATAATAAGTAGGAACCAATTATTCATCATTAATTGTTTCACTCCCTCCAATGGAAGATGAGGAAATTAATACATTATAATAGGTAGATGTGATAATTCCATCCACTCCACTTCAAACTCATCTAGGTTCCAATTTATCATCATCTATTCCTTTAATAGATTCATCAGACTCATTATTGAATGTTTCTAAGAATACTAAATCATCTTCTTCTATAGTAACTAAAACAATTAATGAATCATATATACAATGTGTTGTTGATAATAATTAGAAAAACATTCCCTACAACTAAAAGTGTAAAATTGTAGAATTTAAATAGAAGAATACAAAATAATTCATAGGTTTAAATGAATTTGGTAAATCCTCTCATCACATTGAAAACATGACTATTTATCTTGATAAAGAAAAAGTCCATCCAATAATAACTCTATAATATATTGGAGAAAATGTTTAGAATGATAAATATGTAGAGGAAATTTTTAATAATGACAGTTCTAGTAGTGTTCATATAAAAACTTAGATAGGATTTATAACTGATCATATAGAAAAAATAAAATATTTAAAAATAATTGTTCCTCAAACAGATTCTAGACTGATTCTTCTTTAAATAATTTCAATTGATACTTTATTTTCATAGTCATTTAAACATGTTTTACATCAACATGTGAAATCTATGTCATATATAAAAGATATCAAAGAAGATTATGAGAATAATTTTAGAAAATATTAGATAATATAGATGTATAAGAAGAGTGAGAATAAATGTATTAATCAGCTTCTTGATTAAAAATCTATTTTTTAAATTAATCTTGATTAATTGGTTCATAAATATTAGATAGTAAAATTAATGATAAAGTACCAAGAAAAAGATCTATAAGTTTTAAGAGAAACATAGAGAACATAATAAGGTATATAGAATTGGGGTAAAGGCCTAAAAAATATAATATAGAATAATATTAAAATATAATATATTTCTAATTTCCCTTTCACATTCCCTTCAATGAATATAATAAGTAAATATTTGATGTTTTTTATTTACATTTTATTTTATGATTCATGATTACATTTATATATGATTTCTATTTTTAAAATGGTATTTTCTTACAAATAATAAGTTCAATTAAATGTTTTTTGATATCTTAGAATAATATAAAATTTTTATGTTAACCTATATCAAAGTATATAAGAACAAAAGTGTTTTTAAAATTCAGGCTTATTTTATTCCACTTTTTTATTTTATTTTATTTTGAAAATCACTAAGGCCACATGATTTTATTAAGAAAATGTTTTCTTTAAATTAATTAAAGTAATAAGATTTGAAATTAAAATATTAAGGGGGATATGTGTTAAAAATACATAGGTAGAGAAAATTATAGATGTAAAAAAATATAATCCTTATTTAACTGGACATTAAAGTACAATATATACTTTGAGTATAATTTTTTTCTTGTTATTTTGGTTTATTTTTGAAAATAATTTTTGGGGTGGTGTTTTTGGATGTATATTTTATATTTCTAAGGGAGAGATGTTTTTTATATAATATTTTACCTTTATTAATAACTTTTATTATGTTAAAACATAATGTGATGGAAAATTGATTCAGAAGATTTTTGTTTTTTTCTCGAAAAAAAAATTAATTTTCTTTTAAAATGTTAGAAAATCTTACATATTTCCTTTCAAGTATTGTGATTCTCAAAAGGGGATATTTTTTAGTAAAATAAAGATTAATATCATTTATTTTTAAAATCACAATGCATTCATATCATTTTAATCTTACATAAAATTTTGTATTTATGTTTTATGTTATTAATATTTATTACTTATTATTTTAATAATAAAATGAACATAGTGAATTCAGTTGAAATTAAAGAGATTGGATGGAATTGAACACATCAGATGATAGAGGCCAATAAATATCTTTCAGAAGATGGATTAATATTTTTAATGTAGTTTTCACAAAATATGAAGTTATATATATCTGACCATTGGTGTTGGTTACATAGACGTCAACAAATAGAACCCTATGATTCAAGTACAACACGTAGCTACACAAGTTATTTGATATTTTTTCGATTTTTTTTCAGGTCATGCAACATCTCATTACTATGAAACACTTTAAATTGAATTTTCTAAAGATATTTTTAAGACTATATGTGTGATGATTTGATTTTAATTTCTATAATTCATTCTTATTCCAATTACTATTTTTATAATATTTAAGATTTTGAAACTTTTTGGGATGGAAGCTAGTTTTTTAAGTTATTTGAGATTTATGGATTCTATGTCTTGTAGAAAAATAACTTGTCTAATCCTTCATGATTTAGGTTCTCTATAGAAAGGAAGATAGAGTGTCCATGGTTTGGAAATTCCTACCATTTTACGGGTTTTAGTCGAGGATGCTCCAGTCTTAGAGCAAGAATACCTAGGATAAAGTTTTTAGATTGTACTTATACTTTGGATAAATGTGAAGAATTTTATTGATTGGAAATGTTTTGATAAAAACTATCCTTTAAGGGTATTTTATTTATCACTCAGCACCCACAAACTGTTTTACATTTCATTGTATTTTTATTTTATTCTATAAATTTTTTATATATTATATTTGGATATGAGAACTAGAAGTTTTATATTCCAATAAATTTAAAGAATTTATACTATATTATAATTGAATTTGATTGTAATATTGTATTATATGGTTAATGTACAATTGAGTGTGATGACTGTTTTTTGTTTAGATATAAATACAATTCGATCCAACATGGATTACGATATCTATACCTTTGGGAAACATAGTTTTTCTTTATTTAGGGTAATAATTTCTCATATGTTTCCTCCTTATCCAAAATAAAAATAATTCCATATATATACACAATTATAATGACTATGTTTTTGTTTCTCCCATAATATAGATCTGTTTTTTCCACATTACCTTTCGTAAATTATATACTTCTTAAGGCACTATATATCCTCTAATTCCATTATAGTGGGTGTTGTTTAATCCCAAAAATTTTCTTATTTTTCTCAGGAACTCATAGACTATCACTATGTTGTATAAAATATTTCAGTAGTTTAATGTATCTTACTCAAGTTAATCTTAAAAGAATGATGACTTCACATCCATTTATAAAAGTATATAATTTATTTTAGCACATTTAACAATAAATTGTTTGATAATTTCAGGCTATACAATTGGATAAATATTATCTACCAATTACATTCGTTAAATTACAAAGTATCTCTTTCATACAAGATGATTTTTGTTTTTTGTTACTTCTCTCTTATTATGGATATTATTACTAAAACTCTCTCTTTACTTATGACTTTCTTATATTTTAGATATGAAAAAAATTCCCGTATTTTATTTTGTTTCAATATGATTCATGTATTCTCCCATTAAACATAACTAGTTCTAATGTTTCTAATCCTCTTCAAAACTCTTTTGTTCAACAAGTGAATGCAGGATGTTATAATTGTAAAATTGAAAATTACTTTATGTTTTTAAAACCTTAATACTGTATTTCATGATTTCTTTGGATGGATATGTTTTCTATGACTTTTTAACATTGATTAACCATTATTTGAGCCTTCTCCGTCACTATAAATTTCAAAATAATAGTAGTAATTTTGAAAATATACTACTAGATCTAAATTGATCCAATGAATTCCATAAATTTATCCTCAAGCATAATCAATCTCACTATCAATATAAAAAAAATTTGTAATTAATTTTTATTTTAATATATTATTACACCATAACTATTAATTAACATCCAATTTTTATTGTTGTAACACTTGTAACTCCTTCCACATGGTGTATAAATAAGGAATATCTTCTAATATTGTATTACATCAAAAAATTCCATTATTTAATCCACTGATCTTAATATAGAATACGATACTAAATGATTTTAACAATTTAATTTTTATATTCTTCCCCAACCATAAATCCTAATGTGTATTCACTAAATTGTGTCAAAGTTCACTATGAATCAACATGTAAATAGTTGTTGTTGTGAATTATCTACAATATATATTTTGAGGTACCATGTTATGAAAAAATAGTTCTTCTAATGTCCAACAAATTTTTTTTATTACAATCAACAAGTACATTTTTTGAGGCATGTACGGAGGACTATACACCTGAATTTTTACACTATTCTCAAGATATTATTTAATGAATCCATTCATATTTTCATGTCCATTGTCAGAAAAAAAAAGTATTTTGATAGAGAATCCTATTTTAATTTTAACACACATTTGAAAATTATTAAACATCTCTAGATATTGTGAGATATTTGGAATAAAATATACATAATCCATATAATTTAAATATTAAATAAAAATTATAAAACTAATTATCTTCATTGGTCTAGAACATGGTCATTGAAATAAAAATATCCGAGTGTATCAATTGAATAGGAACCACAATGTTTACCTCTAAAACCCTACAAATCTTGTTGACCAATTTTGTTTATGACATGTCTCACATGTATTTAATATTTTACCATTATAATTTTATAGATTCCCCAAAACATATTTTTTTATTAACTTATCTTTTATGTTTTGACCAATATGGCCATCTCTTCTATACCAAAGTTTATTTTTTCCTTTTATAATACCACAATAACTATGTTGATCATTAAAAAGTAGATTCATATTTAAACTTGTTCATTATCCCTTCAAGATGATAGTGAAACCAATTAATCTCATTATGAAACATTCATTATTTTGAAATATCACCTCATTCCAGTTTTTCAAATATTTAGAAACCACAATGTGATTTTCCCCAACCCATCAATAGGAAGAACATTTTTTGGATTAATGTATATTTTTATAAATTTTAGTGCCTCCATCTACTTTTAAATTTTGTGATCCATTATTTATGAAAGTGATTGATCCTTCATCAGAACATTTCATATAATTCAATAATTTTTTATTATTGATTATTTTAAATGAGAACCAATATCATGTATCCAAAGATTTCAACCATTCAATAGTTTATAATCTACATAAACCACTATTGACATATAGTGATGGCTACTCTTACTGATAGTTTTGGATTTCTCATTCCTTTCCAATTGAACTATATTTATAGTGATATGGTTATTGGTTGTTTGTCTGGTTTCATCACACATTCCATAATATTTCTCATGATAATTAATGGAATTATACAATTTTACCTTCTATTATGGATGTTGTATCAGCTAGGATCTAAGAACTTCTCATTTAAAACACCTCAATTAATTGCTTTTATTCAATTAATTAAGTGGAATGTTAGAAAAAAATATAACTTATTTACAAAAATCCAACATCACTGAAATCTCCCATAAAATAAAAATCTCATCAGTTTGAAATAAGATCCATTAAAAAATAATTATTGACCTTCCTTTTTATTTGGCATACATTAAATCTTGTCAAATTCGTCATATATATAAACATTATACTTTAGCTTATATTTTACATTACTATTATCCTCATGTTTCTTCTTTTTTATATAAATAATTTTTTGGTAATTTTAATCACCACCAATTATATAAAAAATGGGTGTTTTCTCTTTACTATGTGATGTTATGTCATTTTCCTCTATCATCACTACATCATAAAAATTGATTATAGTACTGAGTTTCCTAGAAAAATGTACATTGAATCATGTTAAAATACTTTTTAAGGTTAATTTTACTTTTCTTAGTTGTCTTGGAACATTCAATAACTTACATTAATGAAATTTTAAAATCAAGTTTTGTATTTCCCAAATAATTTCCATCTTATTCCAACTTCACCTAAAGAACAATTAACTCCTCATTCATTAAAATGAAGTTTATTTATATAATATCAATAATATTTTATTTTTATTCATTTATTAAATCAAGAACATACATATTTCATGTGAACTATATTTTCATTTCATTGATATCATTTCCTTTGTAATTATCAAGGAATTTCCTAATAGTATCACTTGTTTTCCCAAAAATCATTCTTATGCCCCTCAAATTTATTGATAACTTTGAAACATAATGAAATATCCATTATCAATTTGAAATCATTTAGCATTTTCTAAATTTCATATTCTTCATCTTTATTCCCTTCTTCACTACTCCCTTATACATTACTAGATGTATATTTTTAGTATTTAAATTTTACTATAAAATCATTTAGTCTTTCCTCCCAAGAATCATACTTATCTTTTTCACTTTTCTCATAATATTATGTATTATCTAGTTTTGAAAAATAAATTATATTTTTATTGTTATTTAGGATTTATTGTGACATTAAATGACTTACTATGTCAAATAAACTTTCCACCTCACTTGTCTTTGATAATGTTTGAGAATAATCGTCATTACTAATTATTATTCGTGGGGAAACAAACTAAAAAATATGTAATTTGTCCACAATTAAAAGTCATCAAATAGAATTTTTCCATTATATTTACCTTTATTTAGTTCCATAAATTTTCTAGGTAATCATATAAATTTATTAAATTTATAGGAACTATGTTTGGAATTATTTTCCTTATCATAATATTTCTCATGAATAATATTTTTCAAAAAATTTACATTCTTAGAATTATCGTGGATTATACTATTTAAATTAATTGTATTTTAAATTAATTAAACAATTATAATATTCTATAATTAATTTTTAGGAACTTTGGAATGGATGAGGATTATTTTTAGATGGGATGAGGATTGGAGTTCATTTTTTTAGGGTTAACTCTATGTTTCAGTTTGGGGTTCCTTATATATTATGCAATACATTTATTTTTATGTGTAATACAATGTGTGTGAATTGGTGATTTGAAGATGGGAAACCTATGTAGGGTCTATGATGGTTTATGAATTTATAGTTAGGTTATGTAAATACAATTTATATCATGATGCATGTTACTATATTAGATAAATGGTTTTATCATCTTATAGTAAAGACAAGAGGTGTGGGTGATAATTGTGAGAAAAGGAACATTAATGGGTCCCCAATCTTGTGATAATATTTTAGTATCCTAAGAAGGGTTCCACTATGGTAGTTTAAATTAAAGGGACAATTAGATAATTCATGGTATTGATACAATTGATGGGTTTTCATCCATAATGTTATGATTTCTCCATTAAAGGGATAATTAAGTATATTGTTAGTAGATAGTTGAATTTATTCTTATATAGCTTGGTGAATCTTAGTGAGGATGTATTAATAATATGGATATGCTAAGAAGTTCCTAATTATTTTCAAACCATGATGAATAACCTAATATATTTTGATGGTTATATTTTTTTCGATAACAATTTCATCATCTATTCAGTGATAAGGAAGATACTTATGAATAAAAAACTTAATGAACCCCATGAGTGATGAAGAGTTTCCTATAATGGGTATTGTAAATGAGTGAGAAAAATATTTGAGTTATATTAGATTTTATATACCAAAGCTTCTTCACATTTTGTGTTGAATATTCATTCATATTAATAAAAAATAAATAGACTTTAGTTTATTCCATTATAAATGAAATTAAATGGAAGTGGATATGAAGTAGCTTCCTCCTAGAATTTTATTATAAACTATTTCAATGGATAGTTGAATTAACATATGATTATAAGAGAGTTAATATAGCGAGTAATTATATATAGGTGTAATGTGTTGTTAAAGCATCACATTATATAAAAAATATATGAGTTTGAAGAGATATATGTATTGGATAGTTTAATGATCCATAGTTAAATTTGTTTAAAAGCATTCTCAATTAGTGAAGATATATACATGAATAATAATACAAAAAATCTATTGTAATTAATAGATAATATTACATGGATAAATACTTGATAATTCAAAGTTTAATATAGATTTAATGAGGTAGTGAAGTAACATGTAAATACATAAAATGTTATATTCACATGTTGAAGGATTTTGGACATTAATTTGATGATATTGGGAGATATTTTTATATTTTAAAATGTTGTTTAATGTGGTTAGAATATATATACTTGTTGATGAATATGATTCTAAAAAAATTTGAAGTATTTATAGAAGATAAATATTTTTTGTAAATATTGAAAGGCATATGATAAGAGAATTTTTCCTAGAGAAATATGTAAAGGTCGTCTAGAGGAGGTGATAGTAAAATTGACTTTGTCCCTGAGAGTTTACCATGAAATACGTAAGAGTGCCTTTTATATGAAGTAAAAAATATAGAAAAGTCACAATATTTCACAATATTTATTGAAAAGTTCAAACATAGAGTTTGAAAATGAATTTATACAAAAAATAACTGTAAATAAATTTATCATGAAAATGCTAATGTCCCAGTTTGAATAACAATTTATGAGTAACTTCTTCTACACATGAATTCAACTTCAAGTGTCTGTTGGATAAATAAAATTACATTGAAGAAATACATTAACATAGTCTTTAATAAGAATAAAAATATTATGGATGGAATAAACCTACACTATGGAATACAATATTAATTTAATCAATAATTTAGAGTAATTAGAATAGATATATAAAGGTAAGATGGAGATTTTAAGAATAAAAGAGACTAAGTTTTTGGATAGATGGATATACAAAAAGAAAATTTTCTAGACGCATAACGGTAATTAGTCGAGAAAATTGTAATATACTAAGATATTATGACACATAAACATAATTTTCTCGAAACATAACGTTCAATAATATCTTTTAGTGTATAAAATAAGATTTTCCATCATTAAAAAATTGATATCACTAGATTTCCTAGAATAAAAAGTAAATCTATGTTGGATATTTTTTTGTATAAAAGTAAATATCAAAATAACTCTAAAAAATCATGATTAAAGTTATGTATTAAAACATTAGTCTCCATTCTATGGATAAGAAGTCTATATCATTGTAAAACTTCAATAATGAGATAACAGTTAAATCTTTTTCTATATTTTAATAGGAATCCATGTCATGAGGAGAAGGTTCATAGTGCATTGATATTAATTCTGGACTATTTGAGAAGTTCAATTTCTAAAAGATTCTGTGTTTGGTTTGAAATAATAAAAAATCATGCCTCTTGGATAATTAAATGGATATATAATTGATAGATAATAAAAAGTGATAAAATCTAGAGGATACTGTCAACCTATTTTTGACTGATAATTGATGAGGAGATATTATTCTGAATATTTATAGTGATTTACACATTCAAATATAAAAAATATTTTAATTTCATTTTGGGATGGTATAAAATATATATTTACAAAAATAAGGACATATGATTCTATTGATATTTAAGACTTGATACTAAATTCTAAAAAAAACCTAGTGTATCAGAGAAAGAGAGACCGATTATATTATTTAATTATAAACCTATGCATTAATGAAGAAATTGCATATGAAGATAAATTATACTTAAATAACTTTCTTATAGTATAATTATATCATATAATTAGAGTAAGAAGAAGTATTATTATATCCCTATATTGCATAAGATGACTGAAAATGATAAAGGGAATGGTTTTTTGAGAGAGAGACTAAAAAGCTTGTTATTATTATTGATATTCTATGTCAAGAGTTTCAATGTTTGAAGAACGATTCTGGTTGAAGATTATAGTGAGATAGATATGAAGAATAATGTTGATACACATGCATTGTTCTTTAATATATTCATGTATCATAGAACTATTCAAGATGAAGAAGGTATCTATATTTTGATGAAGTGAATATGAATCAGTCTTGAATGTATTTTCATAGAGATCAAGAGGACCCATAGTAAATTAGCAAGTGATAGTATGAATAAAAAACATTGGAAAATTTTAATTCCTATTAGGAAATAAAAGTGTCATTTTTACATATCTTATTTTATTCACTTAAATAATATAGTGGATACTTGCATATTGAACTCCACATGAACATATCAAGGAGTAGGTACCCACATTGGGACCGAATCATGTGAAGATTCTACGTATTGTTATTTTTTCCTTTGTTTTATTAATTTGGTCTAATTTGATTTTAGGAAATCCTATTTATATTCTTATATAATATTAAATTCTAAATTAAGTTTAAGGATTGAGATGTGAATTTAAATGGGTAATATAATAACTTAAAAATGTTACATTGATTCACTCCCCTCTCAAATGACTACATGATCATACTAGGGTAGAAAATGTGGTATCAAATTTAATTTTGTTCCATATGGATGGATATAATTTTTTAATTTACCAATTATTATTAGATATATATGAATTATAGATTTGAATAAAATTTAGAAGATCCTTATATATATAATTTAGTTCCCATCGTTACTGATTGAGACATGGTAGTTTCATCCAAAACCATGAAGAGTTGGAAGAAAAAAGAGTCAACAATGATGATAAATATGTCAATGAATAATTTAAAAATACAATATTATGATGTTAATAAAATTAGTGAGTTATATATTAAAAATAATTATAATGATCCTTTTGATTAATTACTCTCATATTATGATGACTTGGTGTTTTTTAATCACTCATGGATTTCTATTTTTAAATTGTGGGTTATTTTAAATGTATACATGTTGAGGAAAATACACACACAGAGACACACACATAGATACATATATATATATGATTTCATGAAGGGATTTTATAATGAAAATTCAAATAAATATTAGGAGGCTAATGTGATTTAGAAATAAATATTTGAAAAGATATATATTTTTAATGATAAAATAAAAGATTTGGTATCCAAGGAATTTTTTTTTGGATTTATAACGTAAAATAAACCATGATTTAAGAATAATTTAAAAGTTAAATTGATGATAAATATGAGATAGGAAATTATTTTAAATAATTTATTCATGATTTTGAAGATATTTGTAATGCAATTATTGGTTTCAAGGATTCCCAATTAAGGATCAAAGACTATTGAATCAAGAAACATGTTAAATACATGGAATAAAGTACAAAAAATATTTATTATCAATTTTTATCATAAATAAAGATCTTGGAGATTGAATAAAAAAAGTAGGGGATGATAAAAACAACCTCAACCAAAAATGACTTGATCTTAAAGTCGAATTAAAAATTTAGAAATTATAAAAGGTGAGTCTTCAAAAACTACTAATATAATTAAACTTATTATGAAGATTGATGATGATATTCCTAAATAAAAAAGTTTCATATTTATAAAAATAAGGATTTTATATTAACTAATAGTATATCTAATAAAAATCCATAGAAAATGGTAACCCATGAACAAAAAATTGTTTTTTATTTGAATAGTTTTCTATATACTAGTATATGTTACAAATCTAAATTGGTTTGAATATATATATATATGTATAAAAGATTGTATATGTCCAATAGAACTCCAAGGGTGAATATGAGTATGTGAAAAAAATAAACTCCCAAATAAGTTCCTAATAGACATTTACCCAAATAAAATGCTTCAAAATCTATAGCCAGGTTGAAACAAAAGGGAAGAAGGAAAGGATTAATTATCCATTATTGTTGTCATTAGAGGTTTGGGTATAGTGACAACGAATGTTGGAACAATTTTTCAATTACTAAACATTATAGTTGGAATAAATTATGGTGGAACAAATTTTATGCTAATAAGAATCGTTCTATGAAAAATTAATTTTCTTACAAACAGATGAATGTATTCGATATGAACAGATATAAATGTTTTGAAAATGTTTGTTAGTACTGTAATAAATGGCGTTATAGTAGTAATGATTTTTATTTTTAATCTAAAAATTATACACCAAAATCTCTCAATTCAATAAGACAAAAATATTATAATTCTAATAAAATTATTGGTAAGCATGACTTCTGGTACAAACAAAAGAAGACGGTTGAGAAAAGTACTCAAAATAAGAACATTATGAAGGATTTCCAACCAATAAAAAAATATTTTTCTTATGTGGAATAAATTTATACATCGATGATCTTTTCAATCTAGCCATAAAAATCAAGAATGAAGAATGAAATCTAGAATCAGAGACATATTAACTCATGAAGGAAATAATTAGATTGGTTGGGTGGAAGAAATACATATGAATAGTATTAAAATTTTTAGAAAGGGTGAAAATGAAACTAGGTAGCTAAGTAGAGAATACAAGAAAGCTAATGATGTTACAATATAGTGATTTACCATTTTTCCAAATTAATTGGAATTGGATATACGGATAGATAAATTTTAAAAATCATCTATTGATGAAAGAAGATATATAATTCCACATTAAGACATCAAATTTCATTAGAGTTTTTCAAAATATTCTAAGTTAAGAGTTAATGGGAATATTTTTTGAGGGTGAAATTAGACTAGTCACATTCTTAATAATAATATGACATGGCTACTTGGATAAAAGGATATGATAAAAAATAACCCTAAATCACTAATAACTATATCTACATTACTAGCCACTATGAAAAGGGAGTCCCAAAAAAGGTGAATGTTGAATGTTAAAAAGAAGGTTATACTACTAATCAAGCTTCAAATATGGAAATTAAAAAGATAGGAATGGAAGAAGAGTTCTAAAAAGGTAATAGTATAAGCGAAAATGGATTTATGGTTGAGAAATGATTCTCCTACCTATTTTTATGATTAAGGACCTGTGAATGATAAACTATATTCCAATATATGTTTTTTATCCATCCCAATATAGAAAATTGATTTTGATGAAGAAGTACATAACTATAATATTACAGTAATAGTATAACATTAATAATTACTAATAAAGGTTCACATTAACTAGTTATAACTTGAAAATTTTCAAGTGACACTAAAAGATTAATGGAGTTCACTTTTAATTAGACTCTCTATTATTAATACTAATGGAGTTCATCTATTAAGGGGGAGAAAAACATATGAGAATACTACAAAATTATATTAATTCATGTGCATATGGAATTTTTGATAATTTATATAAAAATATGAAGTAAATATATGACAATAAATTTTATATATTTTTTTGGGATTATATATAATTTGATTAATATTGGGAAGTGCATATTAAACGTGATGGGGGAATTTCAATATTTATCTTGAGTTTTATCAATGTGTGTGTTGAAGGTGAATGTAGGGGTTTACTTGTGAAACTAATTGAATGACCCTAGGAAAAGACAACTGTCTTGGAAGAACATGATAAATATTTTCATGGAAGACATTGATGTATTGTTAAATCACTTTTATTTTTTAAATAGACAATACCCATTTAAAATAAGAGTATATTAATTTAAGACTCATTTTTTATAAAAATGTTATTCCAGCCTTCTCTTAAATTAATTAGGAAATAACTATCAATAAATGGGGTTAATATAATATAGAATATAAAATTTCAATTAAAATGAAAATAATTGAATTATAAAATTATCAATATTCATTTCCTATATATTTATACCTTTATATTTTTTTAAATAAGTGGGAGAGAAAATAAAATCTACAAAATAAATAATGAAATTAATCTATATTAAGTCGTTAAAGTTATTAAAAAAATACAATGGTGAATATTAAAGAACCTAATGGATTTTAATGGTTTTATTTGATGTTAATAATTCTATCAAAATGTGTTGAGTTATGTAGATGATCCCTATGAATAAGGACCTTGAAGGACCTAATGGGTGATGAATATTTTTATGGAAAGGGTAATTATAAAGAGTGATATGTGAATTGGAGTTCCAGTGGATCATATGTATTAATTATTCCTACCATTTTATCATGGATATTCATTCATATGATTTGAAGATGAATATTACTAATTTCCTTAAATTAGTAATTAATATAAGTGAAAATTAGGATGATGTTACTACTTTTGGGAATTCTAATATAAACTGTTTTAGAAGATGAAAAAATTAACATATGATGATTGGGTATATAATATTGAAAATAATAAAATAAAGTTTCAATGGTTTTTAAAAGAATTTATGCATATAACAAATTTTTAACTTTTAAGAACTTTTTATATTTGAATGATTTAAGATACATCATTAAAAAAGAAAAAAGGCTATCTGGAATAACGAGAACCCATCCATGGATTCAAATTCACATAGGCTGGATAAATTAATTGTGAATATTAATAGATTTAATTTTTGAGAATTCATAGTTAAATATGGAATTAAAGAGGCAATTAATTTAAATGGAAATACTTTAAGAAATGTATTCATATTCTATATGACCATTATCAGGACTCGTCCCTCGGGGCCAGTGCCATGACATACCCCAAGCCCACCTCCTGAAGGCTAGGGATTTTTGACTAGCATTGAGGTTGTAAATCTGAATGTGGGAGGAATTTTCCTATGTACCTATATGCATGCACACACAACCACATCGTGAAGTTGGAAAATTAACCAAGAATGGCACTATAAAATCATAGAGTACAAGTACAACTAAAAGTCAAATGGTCCAGAATATGAACCCAAAAAAAGACTAGATGGAAAATAGGAAATTAAAAAAAAGAAACATTGGATGGCCATATGTTGAAAACCCAACCTGATTGGTTGGTATAGAGTAGCTGCTGGAAGCCATAGAATTGCATCTTGTCTGCCTAGTCTCACAAGGCACCACTTGGTCCTGGGCCACTAAGTCCTTTGTCAAGTAAGTGGCTGTCTGCATCAGACACAACACGTGAGGGAGAAGACTGTGCAAGGGAGAGTAACAAAATACTCTATTGGGACCCCTAAATAACAAAGGAAAGACCAAAAATCAATAGATAACCATACCAAAAATCATGATCACCCAACACGATCACGAAGAAAGACAGCTCACACTAGGAATGTTCTAGAGTAGGATAGTTGAACCAGTAGTCACATCGTTCAAAATATCCGCTTCTGTAGAACTTCTCCTCAATGAGTATAGTGTGACTATCGGGTCAGACAAAATATTCTTCCCACTGACCTAAGACTGATGGGGTACTCATCCCTGATGAGTACCCTGGGCATACTGCATCACATAGAAGTCGCTCCCCACTGTGGTCATGGTCGGTCACTCAGAAGTCACTTCCCACTATGGCCATACTGAGGTACTCCTCCTGTTGAGTATTTTTGGTCTATAAGGTCACAAAAAAGCTACTCCCCACTATGGGCCTACCGGTTCACACAAAATCTTCTTCCCACTAGACCATAGTATCTAATCCACACAGGGTCTCTCTCTAGTAGTCTTTAGGTCTCATCCAACCATAAGGTTTCTACACATAGCACACTTGATATCGAGAGAACCAATTCCCAAGTCATTAATATAAGTTCATCTTCCATGAAATCCTCCATAAGTTATTCCAAAAGATATTCCTCATCATGAGGGTGTGAACACCACAAATAGCTAAGCAGTCGGACACCCAGTTTTCAAGATATTGACATTTTTCCAAAAAGGGGGCAGGTCTGGGCCAACCCAGTCTGACCGACCTGACTCGAGTCTACCGACCCAACCCAGAACTGACCTGACCTAGGTCTAGTCTGTTGGGATAAGGGTTCAGACAAACATTATGGGGTAGGTTCAGTGCACTAGGGCGGGTCAGACCCACTGGCATACCCAGTCCTCTAGAGGTAGACCGGTTCATCTCCCGATAGGGACGTGACTGGATGTTGTGTCTAGTTCCCCACTCATCCTACAATATACACATGTCTATTTCTTCTACAAAGGTTAAGATACCATGGATTAAACTATGTGGTCGGCTAGTCAGGCTATTCAAACTCCTGCACGTGGTCTTCAACTGCATGCTTCTGAATAACGCAAACCTCAGTTGCATGATGCAAACGCTGCCCCTCGCTGCAGGAAAATCTTGAATCCTTGTTGCCTCACCACGGTCCGGTATGGATGGTTTGCTCAACCCTACTCGTCATCATGGTGCACATTCAAAATACTCCTCGGACCAATTGGTTCATTCCAATGGTTCGTTCTTTGTGTCGACTGTGGCTACAGCCTCTCCAGGGTATTGCCTTCCTTTAGAATCCCTTTAACTTTCCATGCCACCATTTTATGATTTCATCCTCCAAGAATTACCATGTTAGAGGGGGGTAAATCCTTGTTCATTTTTTCCCACTCCCTCCTCATTAGACATTTAAAACAGAAGAGGCTTAGGTATGATGTTCCAACAATAATAAATCAATCCTGAAAAGAAACCCAAGAGACCTCACCCTCCTGCAAGATAATCCACTGATCAACTTGTTTGTGGGTTTATCTATGTTCATCATTTAAAATTAATAATGTGGAAAACATACACCAAAAAAAAACCCCCACTTCTATCAATATTTAAGTGGTCCTCCCACAAAGGTTCCAGGAGTCTATGACATTCGTTGCATCACTTCTTTATTCTTCGTGGTGCACCGAAGTCCTTAATTTTTTTCTGAAATTTAATGTTATTTGTTTGATAGGAAAATCACAAATAGTTTGTCATAGAATTTTCCACCAAATAATTCTCATTTATCCTAATGTTTTATTGCATAAAAATAAAACACATCAGAGAATTTCTTTTACACTATGACATTTCATCATTATGTTGTTTCATTTATGGAACTGCATAGATGTTACAATTGCACTTAAAGTTTTTTTATGATATGCCATAATGAGGCATTAAAGGTATTCCTTTAATGTGCCTCATTTCTACACCACAACACCATCATCTACCACACAATATTAAGAAAGTATGTAAAATAAATTTTTAACTTATTTTATTGTTTATTTCGAAAAGACTAAAAAATAACATTTATATCCAGCCCTTGACGATCAAAGTTATGTAATTTATAGGTGTATTCTAGCATTACAAGTTCAACGGTTCCATAATATTTTTGATCCGAGCACAGGTTCAAAAGATAGAAAAACATGCTCTCACATTTACTAAAATAAACTTCAAAAAAGTTCAAAATTCTGTTCCTGGATCACTGAGCCCCGGAATCATGTACCATCATAGCATGTGGTCTCGAAATAATTCCTTATAATTTTATAAAAATTACATGGAAATTTAGAGAGATTTCATTATCCACACCATATGGCTTTACATCCCCAAAATCTGAAACAATGGCTAATAAAACAAATGGGGGTACAAAACACATATCTGAGACTCCCAATCCAATGTACTCTCCTATAGATTCATGTTCTTCCACCAACCACGCACCATAGGAATAGACCATCCATGAAGGACCCTATTTTTTCGATCCTCTATATCCACTGCGATCTTTGAAAACATTTCTCCATCCTCAATGTCCAGCTCACCCCAGTTGATAACGTGCAATGGAACGTGCACGTACCTACTCAGCTGCAGCACCTGAAAAAACATTATACACCTAGTGCATAATTGTGGGAAGAGCTAGATGATAAACCACATAACCATCTCTGCTAAGAAATTATAAAGGTCCGATGAACGTTAGAGAGAACATACCACCCTGGCCAGATATTCGCAATCTTCTTTGGGGTGAGACTCAAAAGAACACATTGTCTCCCTCCTCAAACTCCAAAGCTATTTATCTCCTATCAGCATATTATTTTTGCCTATTTCATGTAGTCCTCATCTTCTCTTGGGCGATCTTCACCTTCTTAGTGGTATCTCATTCCAACTCTGGACCCATGAGTACGGACTCCCTTGGGTCTGTCCAGCATAGAAGTGATATGCATGGATGCCTGTACAAGGCCTAAAATGGTTCCATGCCAACCGAGGAGTGATAGATGTTGTTGTATTAAAACTCCACCAATGGTTGGTGGTCCTCCCAAATGAAACTAAAATCGAAGACACAAGAATGAAGATTTTCCTCCATGGTCTGTATAGATTTCTAAATCTAACCATCTTTCTAGGGGTGAAAAGTTGTGCTCAAGTGTAGATGAGTCTCGAATGCCTCCTGAAATCTCTTCCACAACCAGGATGTAAATGGAGAATCATGGTTTGAGATGATTGTATAAGTCACCCCAAGTAGCCTCAATATCTTTTGGATGTAGAGGCGTCCAAATCCCTCGACCGATCCATGCTCCCAGATGGCTTGGAAGTGATCCGACTTAGTGATTCAGTCAATGATCACCTAAATAGAATTGTGGACCTTATATGTTCTTGTTAACACTATCATGAATCCCATGGAGATATCATACCACTTCCATTCTATTACCTCAAGTGGCTATGTGAAACATGTTGGGACTTAATGCTCAGACTTTACTTGCTGACAAGTGAGGCATCGTGAAATGAACCCTTCTATTGCTTTCTTCATCCCATTCCACCATTACTGATGTCATAGGTCCTAGAAAATATTCTCCACACTAGGATTTACCATAAAAGGGGATGTATGGAACTCCCACCACACCACCTCCCATAATTTTACTGGTAAAATGGTGCATCCTATGAAAAGGATGGTGTTCTCTTCACTTATCAAAAATCTATCTAGATCTTGTTCTAAGGATAACTGATCACGTCAGGACTCATAGTAAAAATACAAAAGATTTTCCTCCCTAAATCATTATAAGATTAGGGGAGTGAAAATAATTGACTAAAGGTAAGATTCTCTATCATCATCAATAATGGATATCTGTATCACGTCTAGCTGCTATGTCACCTCGCTCACTAGTTTTAAACAATACCTCCAACCAAGCGTGATTGCGACCACATTCCCCTTCCCATGAGTTTAGACTATCTCAAAGTCATAGTTCCAGAGGACCTCTAGAAATTGTTACAATCTCATGTTATGGTCCTTATGTGTGATGATATATACCTAAGACTCTTGTGGTCAATGTACATGGTCAACCTCACACCCATTAAGTAGTTCCACCACATCTTCAAGGATAAGACAATGTTTTCTAACACCAGTTCATGGGTCTCTTAGTAATTCTCATGCTACCTTAACTTCCAAGATACATATGAGATCACATCTCACTTTGATATTAGGACATGACCCACTCCGCTCCCTAATGCGTCGTAGAAAACTACATACCCCACACCGACTTCTGGTAGTCTTAATATGGGGGAACTCGTCAGTCTCCGCCTTAGATCTTGGAAACCCTGCTGGAACTTCTTCATCCACATGATGGGTTGTACCTTCCATGTTAAGGCTGAAGAAGGTGTTGATACTATGTAATAGTTGGGTTAAAACCTCTTGTAGTATCCAACCAACCCTATGAAAGTCCACACCTCAGTCATGCTCCTAGGTGGCTCCCTATCAAGCACTGCCTATATCTTCTCCAGATCCACCACAAATCCATCCTATCAAAAAACTTATCCTAGAAAGTGGACCTCCCAAATCTAGAACTGGCTCTTTGAGAGCTTACCATAAAGTTGGTGCTCTCTGAGATTATATAAGACTATTCGCAGGTGTGTAGCATGCTCCTCCTCCAACCCCAAGTACACCAAGATGTCATCAATGATGACCATCACGAAACAATCAAGTTTTGCATGGAAGTTTATATTCATGAGTACCATGAACACTGATGGAGAATTTGTCACTCTAAAAGGCATCACCAAAATCTCATTGTGTCCATACCAGTATTTGAAGTTTATCTTCAGTAAGTTTTCATCCAATACATGAAGTTGATGATATCCTGATCTGAGGTCGATCTTCGAGAACCACCTCACTAAATTCCTCTTATCAAAGAGGTCATCAATCAATGAAAGAGGATACTTTTTCTTCACAGTCACTTCGTTCAGGCATCGAGAGTCCACACATAGCCTCAATCTCTTGTCTTATTTCTTGGGAAAAAACACTGGGGCTGCCCATGGTGAAATGCTAGGTCTCACGAACCCCTTCTTCTTCAAGTCCTCTAGGTATAA
The DNA here is from genome assembly GCA_963277665.1 of Viscum album. Taxonomy (NCBI): domain Eukaryota; kingdom Viridiplantae; phylum Streptophyta; class Magnoliopsida; order Santalales; family Viscaceae; genus Viscum; species Viscum album. The sequence goes on from OY728164.1 coordinate 825,767,710, forward strand.
CCTTAATTCACATATCTCCATAAGATCCATCCGATATGATGATGTGGATATCGATGTCATCTCAAGGTACAAGTCGATGCTGAAGTATACCTCCCCACGAGGAGCTATTCCTAGAACATCCTCAAGAGAGACATCCTCATACTTCCACCACTATAGGAATGCTCAGACTCCTCTCATCCACCGCACCATGGGTGAGGCTAGCCAACTGGTGAGTTATTGGATGCACCCTCCTAAAAAAAGTACTTCCTATTATGCAATGATTCCCTTCTCACAGGTGAAGGAAAACTTGGTCCAATCCTCGTAGACACACAACAAATTGCACCCTGAATAGTTGATCTAAGCATAGAATATGGATAACCAGTCTATACCCAAGATGATGTTGTAAGTCCTTGATGGTACTACTAGGAAATTGTAGCTAAATTTCTAGCCTCCTATAGTAAGCTCACACTGCATGAAAAAGTGTTCTATCATTGAATCCCCTCCCGTAGGAGTCTCTAATAGTAAGGAACGAGGTAACGGCTCCACCATAGTCATCAAACCTCGAACGAGGTCTGTGGCAAGGAAAGAGTGGCTGACACCAGTGTCTATAAGAACTAAATCTAAGGTGGAGAAGACACATATCATACCTATAATCATCTCCAGAGCATCGTGGTCATATGCCTCCATTTTCTGAAGATGGCCTCGCCCCTGTCTACCAACTCCCGGATCCAATGGTGGACCTCTTGTGGGTGGTGGTGCTAGTGCCTCAAACCATCATCCATCACCTGCCACTCAGCCTGCTCCCCTATGACATCTCCTGCCCTGCAGACCTCCTCTATTAAACATCTACCTCTTCCTTGGTGGTACCTTGACTGTATGTTTATTGTTTGTTCGGAAAGTCAAGAAGTCACGAGCCATGTGTCCCTACCTTCCACATGTGAAGCACGACGGGGTTACCTATTTACTCCCTCTACTCTGGGATCCTTGTACTTTCGACCCCGAGTCCTGGGGTTTCCCCTGAATGACCGGGTGTGCTTGGTACCCCTTTTCTTCTACTTGCTAATCAACGCTGAATACTCTACTGCTAGAGGTATTCTAGTGGATCTGATAGTCAGTGCATGCTCTACTAGGAGTATCTCCACAAGAAGGGCATGCTCCAGCACTCCAGTTTGAGTGGGGATGCTAAGAGACCCCAAGGATGCCCTAATCTCATGCCTCAGCCCCTATTAAAAGGCATGAGCCCTGAAGAATGGGTCTCATATCATGTTATTGGAGTAGTGAGGGAGGTATTTAAACCTCACAGAGTACTCATCCACTGACAAGATTCTCTGTTGTAGGTGAAACAGCTCTTGTACGCACATAAAATGCTATTTCATGGGGAAAAACTCTTCCTAGAAATGCCACTCAAAGTCTGTCTAGGTGAGGGTCACCTCATCATGAGTATGAATCGTTAGTCTCCACCATATCACAGTCGAACCCTGCAGAAGGATCACGGCCAAGATCCCCACCATGTCAGGTAGTTTTCTCACTAAGCGGAAGACCTACATCACTACCTCCTGCCAGTACTCAGTGACCTGATGATCTATCTCTCCCCTAATCCTGGAAAGTGTCTATCTTTGCACCTTGTGAAATGTGTTGAGACTGCGCATGTCCTATACCGGTAATGTTGGTAGTAATTTATGATCCAAAAGTGTTGTAATCACCTATGAACCACCCTACGGGGACATCTCTAGGATTGGTGCCTGAACCGACACCTCATCTCTAGGTGTGTTGTCTACACAATCATGTATAGGATGCCTAAATGGCTATCTATGTGAAGCCATCCAGAAATATATCAAGATGTACAACAGTCAGAAGGTTATACCTGGTGAGCTGAATCTTATTCAAAAATATCACAATGAGACACTTTTGTAACCAATGTTTTCATGTATATTTCCAAAAAGAGGAATTTAGGGTCATGGTGTATGGATACATCAGCCACCACACCAACACTGGACTCCTCGAATCTGAAAGACGAACTCAAATAATTCAACAATATTTACCCAAAAAAAACAACATACACTCAGTTTCTGAGGTATAACCGACCACCTATGATACCACATTGTTGAGTCCTGTTCCCCATCGCCCGTGCCATGACATACCCCAAGCCTGCCTCCCGTTGCCTAGGGGTTGGCAACTAGCACCGAAGGTGTAAACCTGCAAGTGGGAGGAACTTTTGTGAGTACCTATACGCATACAAAAACAACCACATCCTAAATCTGGTGAAGTAAACAAGTATTCCACTATAAAACCACTGAGTAAAAGTACAACTGAAAGTAAAATAGGCCATAATAAAAACCCAACATAAGACTAGATGGAAAATAGGAAAGTACCAAATAAACACTAGAAAGACATGGGCTAATAACCCCACCAGATGGGTCAGTACAAAGAAGTTTCTAGAAGACGATGAAGTATATCCCATCTTCATAGTCTCACTGGGAACCACTGGGTTCTAGGCCACCGAGTCCTTTTTCAATTTTTCAGATGTCTGCACCGGACCCAACATGAGCTGGTGAAGCTTGTGTAGGGGTGAGTAAAAAAATACTCAAAAGGGACCCAAAAAAAATGTAAATACCACAAGTAAATCCATAACCAATCCACAAATCAAGATCACCATGAATGATCACAAAGAAAGACAGGTCACACCAGGTATGTTCTAGAGTATGATAGTAGAACCATTTGTCACATTGTTGAACATCTTTATTGCTAAAGAACTCCTCCTCAATGAGTACAGTGGGCCTACCAGGTCACACAGAAGCCGCTTCCAACTAACCTAAGACTGTTTTGGTACTCATCCATGATGAGTACCATGGGAATGCTGGGTCACACAGAAGCCGCTCTACATCGTGGGTATGCCAGGTCACATAGAAGTTTCATCCCACAATGGCCATACTTAGGTACTCCTACTGTCAAGTACTATGGTTATGATGGGTCACATAGAAGATTCTCCCCACCATGGGCCTTTCGGGTCACACAAATGTCACTTCCCATCAGTCCATAATATCTAATCCACACATGGTATCTCGCTTGTAGTCTCTAGGTCTCATCCAGCCGCATGGTTTCAGCATGTAGCACGCTTGATATCGGGAGAACCACTCCCCAAGACATTCATCAAAATTCATATTCCATGAAATCCTCCATAAGGTATACCAAAAATATATGCCTTGTCGCGAGGGTTTGAACGCCGAAAACAACTTGTCAATCGGATGTATGGCTTTCAGGATATTGACGTTTTTCCAAAATGGTGCTGGTTAGGTCCAGGTCCAGTCAGTCCTAATAGGACCGACCTCACCCAACTTGGGGTCCCCCAACATGACACAGGTCCGCTGACCCCGGTTTGCTGACCCGACTCGGACACGGACCAACATGGGTCTGGACCACCGGACTTCCTAGTCTGCTAGAGGTGGTCCAATTTGTCGCCCGACTAGGATGCGTCTGAAAGCTGCATTCAGCTCCCCACTCACCCCGCTCAACCCACTCACCCCGCGGTTGATGCGGGCTGTTTTTTTCTACTGCAGTCAAGTGATCACGACTTGCTCTACATAGACATTTAGTCCATCTTGTCGGAATCTCACATGCGGTCTCCAACCGCAAGCCTCCAAAGAATGCAGCATGCGGTTGTGGGGTGCACCACAGGCTGCTGGCATAGTTGGGGGGCCTTCTCCCCTCGCCACATCCTTGGAAGTTCGTGGTGGTCCTCCTACCACGTTGTTGTGGCATGCCACCCCCTGCCCATGGCCTCCACTATGGGCCATTATCGCTGGTCACTAGCTCTCCAACAGAATACATTGCAGAAAACTATGTCAACTCCGGTGGTCCGTTCTTTGCATTGATGGTACCTATAGCTTCCGTGTGGTATTTCCTTCCCTACGAAGGCATTGGATTTTACTTTTCACTATTTTAGAATTCATCCACCAACAATGCACAAGGTGGAGGGGGGTTAGTCCTTGTTTGTGTCGGGCCATTCCCTCCACATTAGAAGATTAAAATAACAGAGGATTGGGTATGATGTTGCAACAATAATAAATCAATCCCAAAAGGAAAACCTAAAAGATGTCACCCCCCCCCCCCCCCCGGCATGAACGGACGATCCACAAATCAACCTGTTCATGGGTTGATCCACATTCTTCATTTAAAATGCAGAATAGTGTAAAAATAAAAAAACCATTACCTCGATCAATGTTGAATCAGTCCACCCATAAAGGTTCAATTAGTCAAAGGTGTTCTTTGGTTTCTGGTTTCATTCTTTGAGGTGCATTGAAGTTTTTAACTTTCCACCATCATTATTCATTCTTAATTGGAGATAAAACTCACCATTGGTTCATCAGTGAATTATCCTCCGATTAATTATCATTTCTCCCAATGCGTTATTTCATAAAAAAGAAACCATGTCACAAAATTTTTGTTACGCTGTGATGTTGCGTCATTACGATGTTTCATTTATGAAACAACATAGTTATAAAACTTTCACATAAAGAGTTGTTATGCTATGCCTTAATAAGCCATTAAAGGGCTTGCTTTGATGTGTCTCTTCACCGCACTGCAATTCCATCATCCACCACTCAACGGTGAGAAAATAAATAAAATAATATTTTATGTTATTTTATTATTTCTTCGAAAATCCTGAAAAATAACTTTTCCATTTGGCCCTTTCTGACGGAAATTAAGTATTTTATAGGAGAATATCGGCATTCCGAGTTCATCTGTGCCATCAGATTTTTGATCCGAGCACTAGTTCAAAAGTCAGAAAAACCAACTCTCACATTTAATTATGTGAACTTAAAAAAAACATCAAAATTCCATTTTTAGGTCACCTAGCCTCAGAATCACAAGTCGTTAAAGCATGTGGTCTCGAAATAATTATATATAATTTAATTGAAATAACATGGAAATTGAGATACATTACAAAAATGAATATTGAGGTAAAGTGAGTTAGAAATGTTATGTTATTTTTAAAATCTTTTTAATGTTTTTTTAATTTATTTTGATGCGTATTAATTTATTTTAAATTTTAGTTAATTTCATCTTAGAAGTTACATATTTTTAGGTAATTATTAATGGATTGTAATTTTTAAAGGTTTATAAGATTAATTCGTAAAGTTAATTTAGTGGTGTGGAATGAAAAATTAGTAATGTCATTAAAATTTCACCTTGGGATACATAAAAGTGACTTTAAGATGATGTATGAAACATATAAAAGCTATATGAATGCATAATCGTTATGTTGAAGTGAAAAAAATTTAGTAGAGGTATTATATGCATAAAAGTAACTCTGAATTATATTGTTGAGAAAATGGAAAATTTCCATGTTTTTCTAACAATATAAGAGTAAGCTATTCTATACATGATAATAACATCAAGAGTTTTCTAGATATATAAAATTAGGTTGAAGAAATACATGAAGGTATTATAAAATATATAGAACTAAATTGGTTAATGTATATACCATTTCTATGATATGGAAGAGTAATTCACTCAATATGTTAGAGCAACCATAATAGATGCATAGAGGTAACTCATTGGGTTATTGTATAAATGTTACTAAGTACCCAAGACACCTTGAGATATGTAAGGTTTATTTTATTGACGTGTAAAGGTACTAAATGAAGAAAATATAAATGGATTGAGATACCATGACATGTAAAAGTAATTTTCCAAAATTTAATGTCCACTAATTTTATTTAGTGTTTTATATACGTTCTTTCAGTTGGGTGATATTAGTATTACTAAAATTCCTAGAATATAATGTTATTTTATGATTGAAATGTTCTTTCGAGAAATAAATATCAGAATTTTACTATGGAATTTTGTTTCAAGATATGTATTAAGAAATTTTTATTCACATCATGTGAATAAATCATTCAATTGATATAAGACGTGGATGCGACATCAGAAAATCATGTTCTATATTTTTCTAGGAAGCCACACTATAAGGAGAAGGTTCAAGACATGTTGATATTATGGATTCCAATAGATTTGGTGGATGTATTGAATGAATAAAATCCCATGTCACTTAGAGAATTAATACTATATATCTTTTAACTATATTAAATGAGATGAAATATGGAGGATATTATTGGCTAGTGTTTGATGGATAATTGAACAAGAGACATGTTTATAAAAATATAAGAATATTTTTATTTTAGAAAATAAAAAATATATCAATGTGATTTTGTGTAGGTCTAAAATATATATTATATAAGAAGGATATGGAATGAAGATAAGACTGAGAGCATGATTCTGAATTATAAGAAATGAATACCCCATATATCAAAGAGAAAGAACCTGATGATATTCATGAATTATGAACCTGATCATGGAGGAAGAAGACCGATAATAAGAGAAATATGGCTTAAAAACATTCATATGATATATGAATGTCATATAAGAATAAGAAGTAGTCATATTTTATTCCATTATTGTATAAGATGATTTAGAAGATTAATAATAATAATGAGTCCAGAGAAAGAAAGATAGTTGTGCTACTACTTTTGATAATTTATGTTGAGTCTCTTGGGAGATGAAAAACTATTGTCAATTAAGATCACAATGCAACATAGATTAAGAATAAGGTCAGTGTGAAATTGTTTTTCCTAAACATAATCTAGCATTCGAAGAATGATTCATGAGAAAAAACATCTTGATATTTTTATGTAGTGACATGAAGAACAGCCTCTGAGATCATGTTTAGAGATTTTAGGGGGACCCATTATAAACTAGAAAGAGAAACTATATAGAACAAAATCAGGAAATTATAATTCCTTTTTGGAGAAAAAGTGGAATCTTGAGAAATAACATAATATATTCAATTTTGAAATACATTGGATACATATGTGTTAGAATTATCCTATACACATCATGGAGTATATATCCACATTAGGACATAACATATTAAAGATACTCTAGGTTGTGATTTTTTTTTTAATTTTTTTCATGTATATCTTGTGAATATAGTGAGGGAAATTATAACCATATCCACAAATTATCATATAAAATAATAGTGCTTTAAAAGTGAGGGGGGAATTTAAAAGGGTTATAATAATTATTAAAAATAAAACACTAATTCATCATACCCTCTTATTAGGTGGATTCACGATCCTACTAGAATAAAAAAAATGTTCAATTTTTTTGGTTTTGTGGGACATATTTATTAATTTTAACTACAATATATTATATAAATACCATTATTAGATTGAATTAGAGAAGAATAAAAAAGATTAAATAAGAAAAATTATAAAACAGTATACCATACTATAAAATATTTTGATATTTATTATTAGTGAGATTGATATCGTTCCCTCTGAAACAACAAATAGGTTATTTCATCTAGATGTATCCACTAACCATTGAAATCACTAAACTCTTCAGTATAACCCCTTCTCGATAATGGGTTCTTAAACCTAATCTTTTATACAAATTTTGTATGAGTTATGAAATTTTTGTTTTGAAAAACAAAAAATTAACACCAATATCACAAATTTTTGCATTGAAACTACCTTTATGGGACTACATTTTTTAATAAAGGATCATTTTAGAGTTTTAACATTTCGTATATTATAAAATGGGAATTTTTTATTATACTTTATTAATTTATTTGATTAATTAAATTATATAATAATTGTTATTAAATATACATATAATCATGTTATATTTCATTTTATAAAATAAACATGACAATTAGTATGTGGGAGTTGCTCTAATGAGGTCATATATCATTTTTCAGTGGAACAACATCATAAAACCAAGAATTATGGGGAAATTTTACCCATGATATTGTGACCTGAAACAAATCATGGTTGGTGATTCTTATCACAACAATTCAGTTTGTCACTTTCCCTACATCCTTGTAGACTTTATGAAAAATTTCATAACTCTTTGTTAATATTTCAATACTTCTATGGACATTATTATCATAATATCTCTAAATTTTTGATTTATTTTTTTGATATTTAAATCCTTCTTCTAAGACCTTATGTGTGAAACAATGGACCTATGTAGAGTTGATGAAAATTATGAATTCAATAATTTATAATTATAGGTGAAGAGAAGAAACTATCAAAATATCATCACTACAAAAGCACTAATGGGGTTTGACATGATCTTGATAAAACATATTGATATCTTTATATAAACAGGCCTACTATAATATGTATCTCTATACACTATATAAAAACATTTATTATCCCTTTGTATAATACATGGAGTGAAAAGTAGAAAAGGAAGATATCAATATAGTATAATACAACTCTAACACTCATGATTATCCAGAATAGGATGATCAATTTGAATGAGCACATCACTTATCATTCACTCAAGTGGTGGAGCACATCACATGTCACTCAACAAAAAATAATTATGAATTTTATTAGATTAATTCAATAATGGGGCCATATGTCATGCTTATTATAAAATAGGAAAAATCTATTCTTAGTTAAATTCCTGTGATGATGTGATTAATAACATACCTTACTATGCTTGATTTGATTAGCCTTAAGGTCATTGTAAGAAATGTATCAATGTATAAAGGACCACATGTTGTATATCAGGAAACCCTCAAGTAATGGGGATTCAAAATAATCATAAAACCCAAAGTATATTAATGATCACGTGAAATTATCTTTGATATACTTTAATAGGACAATTTATATAAACAATGACCATTTATCATCTCATGAGTCTATTTTGTTTTATAAATTTTATTCTAATCAAAATAATCTTAACATATCCTCACAATCAATAATACTCCATGATGATCATCGATTAGGGATAATTTAAAATTAATAAATTGAGGGGATTTTATTATTTGACTATTCATGAAATATATACAACACACATGAATTAGTGATAAAGTGGATTACCATTTTTCTAAAATGGTGTTTTAAACCCTTTAATAATGATTATAACATCTAGTCTATCAAGTATCTAATACCCAAAGACTTTAAATTAATATCATACATCTTCTATGTCATTTTATTTTTCAATGTATCTACAACATCATTCAATGTATCTTTCAAAATTATCATTACATCAACCATATCGGTTTTCTCTGAAATGAAATAGTATTTGTGAAGGATGTGTTTATTTTTTGGTGAGACTGAGGTTTATTATCCTGAGAGATAACTCCATTTTTTTAACTATAGAAACCAATTAGTCCTAAAATTATAGGAACCTCTCTATGTTCAGTGATGAAATTGTTGAATCAAATAACTTTTTTCATAGTATAGAATGTGGTGGTGTATCCTACATATATTTCTGAGTCCTCTATGATATATTCTTTATAAATATTTCAAACAATATAAAAAATTATGAACAATTGATGAAAAACATTAAGATCCCATATTATTTTTTTAAAAACATACATCAGCATAACCCCTTATAATGGGATTATACTCACATCCAAAGACCAAGATAATTTCCATACTTTTTTTCTAATTTATAAAAATAATATCAACAAGAGTCTAATAATTATCATTAAAATGTATTGGCATCTACTTGTTACACATAAATCCTGGGAGACATCAGGTTTAGTACATAATATGTTATACATTATATATCCGGTAATGGTCCGGACCCTACTGGTGCATTACTTTTCCAAATTTTTGGTGTTTGAGGTATCATGGGGTCCACTAATGACTCATTATGAAGTTTTACAAAAACTTGGTTCTAGAAAATAGTTCCACCGAAACGGTTTCACTAGTAACGGTGGCACCATGACGGTGGTCTGTGATAGTGGAAACGTGATGGTGACACCAAAACGGTGGTACCGTGATGGTGGAATCGTAATGGTTTCACTGTCACAATCACAAATCGAAACAATGGCACCGTTATGGTGGCACTGTTACATTATCTCACTGAATGGTGTCCCACAATTTTTTTTCTAGTTTCCGGGTTTTTATAATTCTTCCCCCGTAATGATTCTTTTGAAGTAAAAGTGTTTAAATACCCTTTTTAATCAATTTAAATCCAGTAAAATATGTTTTAAACCCCCAAGAGCTAGGAGGCCCTTCTGTTACGAAAAATGTGTATTTTTCATCAGTGTGGCACCTTTCCTCATTCCTTCCAACTTCACCCCTATTACATTTTTTTCTTTGTTTAAAGGTTATCTATCAACTCAAAACCATTATACCCACCATCTACGAGTTTAATTATTAAATAAAATTTAATTTTGTAGTGTGTAACAACCCATTCTCATGGTGAAACAATGATTTTCCTTTTAACTGGTTTGAGATTTCATATCCCATAACTCCAAGACCTAGCCTTTTATCACATAGAGATTATTTTTCATCTTATATTTTCCTTGGTGCACATGGAGTCCCTCTTTCGGAGGCGAATCATGTACCTGTGTTAGAGCCCTTTCTACTCAGCATTGGAGACCTTGGAGTTCTTCCCCTGCAAGTCGCGCAACCCCAATTCTTTGGGGGTGGAATCAAATTTGATTGTTGATAATCCAAGTAGGGTTTTACTTCATCTCCCTTTATTGTGTATTATTTATGGTGGGTTTGATAATATTTCCTTGGGGTATGGATAAAACCAAACCTTAACGAAGATAATAAATTTATTTTTTAAAGAATGAAGTGGTTTTTTTATTATGATGTAGTTGTATTCTTTTTATCATTGATTATATGTTGTGAAATATACACGCTTATGCCAACTAAAAATCGTGGCTGTTGGTGGTCCTTTCTTGTGTGCTAATGAACCTCTATTTTCATGATAGTCTTTTGATTGAATGGATATAACATGGAAAAAGGTTAATCACATAAACTCAGTTGATTAAATAGATTCCAATTGAATAAGAATCTTGGTGTGATCACCCCGATTAACCAATTGGAAAAAAGGAACTTGATAAATAGTGTGGTTAAATTTATAAAACTCTCTTTATTTGTTCTAGTAATAAGCACCATTGTTCTGCTTGATTCTTATGGGGTGGTGTAGGTAGTGATGGGATCCCCTATTGTTCATTTTTTAGTTTGTGTATTAGAGGCCGTGTGTGGACTTATGTTGGATCTTTTTTTGGTTCTAGTACATCGATGGATCTCACAGATCTCTTTTGTTGTTGTGACTTTACAAGAGAACTGGGTGTGAATGATTATATTGTTTCTTGGCTATTTTATTTCTTATTAAAAAGTTGTTTTGAATTTTGGATCTGCCCTTTAGTTTCCAAGTAGTGGATAGTTATTTCTAACAAAATGACTTGAACATGATAACAACAATTAGTTGAATGGGGAATTGTTCTCTTGAGTGGGTGGTCCTCTAGTTGTGATTGTTTTGAATTTCTGCATGTATGAATAGTAATGAGGGTTTTTGTGTGTGGACTAGTGTCAGGACCATTAAGTTGGGATGATCACTTGTTTACTTATTTATATAATTTTAGTTCTTGTGTTTCTTATTATCACCACCCTCAAGTTGAGCACTTCGTGTCGAACACCCCCATATCATTGGAGAGGGTATTTTTCCCAACATTTTTATGGGTTGCTGGTTATTAGATCCATTATGATCCCTCTCCCAGGTATCCCAAGACTCTTCTGGCAGGATGGGATGGCCTAAGGTCTAATATGGACCAGGGATATTTCGGCGGGGTGTGTTGTGGTGGTTGGACAAGGTGTGTGTGGGAATGATTTTTTACCATGGGTTTAATGATGAGGCTCAGTGTCTTTGGGAATTATAGGGGTTGATCTGGCCTAGGTGTCTTCGGACAGGGCAGTGGTTGTTGTGTCCCAGGTGTCTATGGGAGGATATGTGTGTGGTTGGGGTGGAGTATGTGTCTGCAGGTGGGATGCGTGGTTTTGATATCCCATAAGGATATTGTTGGGGTGGTAGTGGTACTGCAGTGGAACTTATAGGGGAGGTCTGACATGTAGTATGTCCTAAATAACCAGTGGGAAAGAGGGGAGAGGTGCCCAAACAACAATGTGTTCTAACTTTTACCTTACCTAACATTCATTATTTGAGTGTCCCTTGGTGAGGATGGATGGATAGTTCCCTTGCTAGATTTTTTTTCTCTATTTCTCACAGGTCATTAGAATGCCTACCCACTTGTGCATGATAGCTTTTGGTTTTCCCTACTAAGTATACATGTCTACTCACCCTACATATATAAAACTACTTTCATGTTTCTAGGAGAACTTTGAGGACCCTGTCAGACTTTACTAGCTTGGACATTGGGATAGTTGTTGTTTCTGTTTTATTTCTTTTTATACTTTTCATCAGATTTTCTTGTACTTTTAGCACTTTATTTTGAACATGCATGTGTAAAAGAGGTTTTGACTTTACTTTTACTTTGTGTATTTGGAGTTTTTTGAGAATAACCATATTATCTCTCGATATTATTCTATAAAAATGGTAATTCCTTTACTATAACATATAATTCTATTCTCTTGGTTTTAGATGCCACTCTGGGGCCTATTGAAGGCGGGACAATGGGGTCATTGTCTCTCCTTCAACTTGAAGAAGGAAGGGTCTAGACATTGTTTGTCCCTTCCCTCATCTTGGTGAAGGCGAGTCATGACAGAATGGTATCAGATGGATGGTTGAGAGATATGATGGAGTTCATAGTTAGGCACAGTGAGGACTGCATGTAATGGTAGGGAAATAATGTTAGGAAATCATTGTGCATGAAATTGGCCTGGGAAGACCGATTCAGACATGGGATTTTAGGGTCCCCGTGATTCGATGCATGGACTCTTGACCTACCAAATGACCAAGTAAGGCTCCACTAATTGCAGGGTAGAGACCCTAGGAAAGGTAAATTCATCATGATGACTTGGGTTCTTTTGTGTCTTGGGTGTTTAGGTAAATTGAAAATAAATATAATGTTTAAGAAAAAATTAAAATAAATAATCTACACTACTTTGGCTTAGAAATTATTTATTTACCTTGTAGTTATGGCACCCGTATGATGTCCATGAGTAGTGTGGGATATTGAGGCCTAGGATACTAATTTGGTTGACCAGTAGATGGAATATCGAGAGGAGTAGGATGACAAATTATTGAAGACACTTCATGCCTTTCAGCAGCAGACCCTCGAGAAGTACGAGGGTAGCATCTCGGACCTAGATACAGAGGGCTGTCTTGAAAATCTAGTGATATATTTCAACTTGATCCGTGATTCAATAGAGTATTGAGATCCTTTGGTTATAATCTATATGTGTGGAGTGGCACATCAGTGGTGGAATCTCAATCTCAAGAAGAATAGGGAGGCTAAGGATTCGTGGAATGGCATCGAGAAAGAGTTCCAGGTGCAATTCCTCTCTTCCCCAATGAAGGGTGAGAATAGGTAGGAATTACTCTCCCTCAATAAGGGTAACATGTTAGTGAAGGAATTGGGGATCCGATTCAATTATCTACTTCATTTTTATCTTTACCACATTCTAGATGAGGAGTCTCGGAAGAGACATTTAGAGGAGGCACTCCGACTTTCCCTAAAGTATTTTGTTACTCTCTTCACTCTACCAACATATGTGGAGGTTCTAAAGAAGGATGAATTGGTGGAGAGGATGAACGTGCTAGGATTTGTTCCATGAGAGGGGATCCAATTGATCTCGTCGAAGGTGAATGCTGTTAGAAATATGCATCTAGCCTCAGGGCCTTCTAGGTATTGGCCGATGGGGAGTAGGCCAAGCTATTCTAGTTTCAATATCCCAGTCTTCTCCCATTCTCTATAGGCTTAGGACAAAGATTATGTATTTGTGGAAGCCATGGGCCCCTTCAAAATCAGTTCCCAAACCTCGTGCAGTACAGTGTTGATGGGAAGATTCTGGGCCCACCTCCACAACAATAGTTTCCAGCCATGCCTTTTTAGTAGCTGCAGTAGGGACAATGAGCTCCCTCTCCTCCAAGAGCTAATGTTGTAGGATGAGTCCAACCGAAAGTTACTCCTCAGGGACCTCATCCATAGGGTGGTCGAGGAGTTGGTGACATATGAGGTGAATATGAGCTGGGCATGGGTAGTTGCATGCCATAGAGGAAGCAGTTCAAACAAGGCTAGAGGTTGTTCGTGGTATGATCATATTGTTTAGTACTCTTGTTTATGCCTTGTTTGATTCAGGATCTGTTCACTCCATTGTTGAAACTAGTCTATCCCATGCTTTGGGTCTAGATTCAAAGAGACTTCTAGTTCCCCTGGTATTGAGTATGCTAGTCGGATGTTATACTAGCATGTCTTACGTTATTCGGGGATCTATACTAATGATGGGGCCACATCAGTCTAGTGGGGACCTTATTTTTCTATAGATTCATCCATATGATGACATTTTAGGATATGAATGGATGTTCACTATGTATTCCATTATCGACCGCTTTCGGATAAGGGTCTCGTTTTTAGATATGGGAGGCCAGCATGTAACTTTCGTTGGTGAGTAGGGTTTCTTGGAGGGAAACCAATGAGTAAAACCCCTTCATTCGTTTTTAGCTGAACTGTCAGTGGAATCAGTAGATACAAATATAATGTAAGTCACATTGATCATCAGTGAGTTTATGGACTTCTTCCTTAGATAGGTGGTGACTCTACCCTTCAACGTGATTTTGAGAACTGGATAGACTTTCAACAGAGTGCTTGTCTGATTTCGATGGCTCTCTATCAAATGGTTCCATTTTAGTTTCCAATTTTGTAGATCTAGGTTGATGACCTGATGAAGAAGGGTTTTATCTGACTAAGTGCATCACCATGGGGTTCTCCAGTTTTGTTCTCGAAGAAGACATATGGGGGTCTCAGGCTATATATAGACTACTTAAGGTTGAATCATGTGATGATTAGGAACCATTTCCCTCTTTTGAGTATGGATGAATATTTTGACCAGTTAAAGGGATCAGGTTTGTTCTCTAAGATCAACCCATGTTTGGGATATCACCAGTTGAGAGTGAAGGAGGGTGAAATCTCTAATACTTTTTTCAGGTGTATATATGGTAACTTTGAGTTCATGGTCATGTCGTTTGACATTATGAATGCACCAGCCATGTTCATGGGGATCATGAACTCCATCTTCTGAGAATATCTAGACTGGTTTGTAGTTGTGTTTATAGAATACATCTTGATAACCTCATGATCATAGGAGGATCATGATGAGAATATGAGGAAGGTTTTAGAGGTTCTTTTACAGAACCATCTCAATGGGAAGTTGTCTAAGTGAAAGTTCTAGAAACAAGAGGTGCATTTATGTGGGCATGTGGAGTAACAACAAGGATTAATTGTGGACCCATCAGAGGTTGATGAATTTGTTTCTTGGGAAGCACTCAAAAATTTGGTAGAGGTTTGTAGTTTTCTAGGTCTAATAGGTTACTACCGGAGGTTCATTCCCAAATTCTCTTGAGTTTCATCACCTTTGATATCCTTGAACAAGAAATACCAGGATTTTATATGGAGTGATCTATTCTAGGAATCCTTCAGTTATCTAAAGGGGAAATTGCTCACTACCCTAGTAAAAAGGTTTCCAAATTAAGGGGTAACATTTGAGTTGTTTTGTGATGCTTCAGTCCGAGGCTTGGGGTGTGTGGTGATGATGTAGTGGGGAGTGATCTCTTATAGGTCTAGGAAATTACGTCCCCATGAGCATAAATGTTCCACCCATGATTTGGAGCTTGCATCATTTCTTCTAGCGCTGAAGTGGTGGTGACATTACCTAATCGAGGAATGCTTTTTGGTCTTCACATATTACAAGAGCTTGAGGTATATCTTCACTTAGTGAGACTTGAACATGTGGATATTTAGGTGGATGAAGTTTCTTTAATACTACGAAAACAATATTTCCTACACCTCAGGAAAGGGGAACATGGTGAATGATGCCTTGAGCAGGAAGTCATAGATGGATGTGGTCAGAGAATCAGCAGATGATTGGAAGGTGATTGGGGAGTTAGTAGCCTTACACATAGAATCACAGGTGGATGGTGGTAGTGTATGTCTATTTAAAAGGGGAGTGTATTATTCCTTGACACATTAGGTGGATGAGTCTCAGTGGGGGGACATAGTGGCTAAAGTGATGCACGATCGTGTTTTCCATGGTAATGCTCTAGAAGGATGGTCAAGAGATGGTCAAAATCAGATGTTATTTCATTAAAAGTTGTTTTTCCCAGTGGATAAGCACAAGAAAGTTCTCGGTGAGTTTCTTATGTCCTCCCCTGGTGGTGCACCCAGTAGTTTCCAAGAAGTACCAGGGCTTGAGGGGTCCGTTTTGGTGGCCCAGGGTGAAGAGGGAAATGGAGAGGTTTGTGGAAAACTGCCTCATGTGTTTGTAGGTGAAGGCTGAACACTGCGTCCCAGGAGGTATATTGTGGACTTTAGATGTCCCAGAGTAGAAGTGGGACAACATATCAAAGGATTTCATCATGGGACTACCTAGGGTTCAAGGAGGTTGCGATGCTATCTGGGTAGTGGTGGATTGACTAACAATATCAGATCACTTTCGGACAGTCAAAGAGTCAATTGTGATAAATTCCTTAGCACATAGTTACATGGATGAGTTGGTGTGGTTGCATGAAGTTCTGAGGTCAATAATCTTGGATTAGGATATAATTTTTACCTCATGAGTCTAGAGAGGATTGAAAGATTCTTTTGGCACCCAGTTATGCCTCAGAACTGATTTCCACCCCCAAACTGATGGGAAGACTGATCAGACCATCTAGAAATTGGAAGATATGCTACAGACATGTGTTTTGGACTTTGGGGGATCTTGGATATGACAATTACCCCATGTATAGTTTCCCTAAAATAATATATATCACTCTACCATTGGCATGTCTCTATTTGAACCCTTGTATGGAAGACTGTGTCATTCACTCATGTGCTCGACAAAGGTTGGGAAAGTATGTGTTTTTCTCCAAGAGGTGGTTTCGAGACCAAAGAAGAAGGTTTAGCTTATACGGGAGAGGATGAAGGTGGCTTAGTACTAGCAGAAGTCATATACTGGTCATAGGAGGAGTCCCTTGGAGTTTGAGTTTGAGGACCACATGTTCTTAAATGTATCTCCTCGACGTGGGCAATATAGATTTGTTAGGGGGAGTAAGGGTTCTTCCAGGTTCATCGGACCCTTTTGAGGTTTTGCGGTGAGTCGGAAAAGTGGCTTATCAGCTGGCCCTACCAACGCCACTACTGAGGGTCCATAACCTCTTCCATGTGTCTTATCTCCATCGGTATCTACACAATGACACACATATCCTTGACTAGGAAAGACTGAATATCGAGGACGATGCGATGTTCGCAGAGCGACCAGTGAGAATCGAGGATCGTGAGGAGAAGGTGCTTCGTGGATGAACCATTCCCTCGGTTCTTGTGTTATGAAGGAATGGTAGCCTCGATGAGAGTACATGGGAATGGGAAGCACATATGCATTCCCAGTACCTAGATATGTTTTGAGTTTTGTTATGTGTTGTTTTTTACTTGACTGTGATGTAATGCTTGACCTTGTTAAACATGAGATGGGCTATTTTATTTCTTCTATAAATGCGTGTGAAATTTCATGATTGTGGTAAGGGGAGAACCTGATCCCTAATCAAGATGCATTAAAGTGTATGTGATTAAACCCATGTAGGCGAGTTAGTTCCACCCAAAGCGGATATTATTTTTACATGGAGAATTGAACTCCCAAATCCACGTATCTGGATGGCTTTAATTTTATGTTTTTGTAGTTTCTTATTGTTTCTATATTTGTTTAGGAGATGAGTGAGAGAGATATTCTTGGATTTCAGTGTTTATTCCATCTTTCGATCAACTCTGGGGTGGTATGTCCCTAAGAGGTATATTACGGGGAGGTTGTTTGGAAAAATCTTTTCTCTGCAGGTTTTCTCTTGGATTTTTTAGGCTGAGAATAGTTTTGAGGGGTATCTAATGTAATGGTTCGGACCCTCCTGGTCCATTATTTTTCCAATCTTCATGTTTTTGAGGTATCTTGGCGACCACGAGTGACTCATTAAAGAGTTTTCTAAAAAAACCCGATTCCACCAAAAAGGTGGCACTGGTCATGGTGGCAACGTGAAGAAGGTACCATGACGGTGGCGTCATGATGGTGGCCTCGTGATGGTGGTACAGTGATAGTGCCACCATAATGATCGCACCATCACGGTCGCACACCAAAATGGTGGAACTGCTTATGGTGTTCCACCGATCTAGTGGCACCATTACAGTGGCACTGTTATGGGGGCACCATTATGGTATATCACCGAATGATGTCCCACCCTTTTTTTCCCAATTTCCATGTTTTTCTAGTTCCTCTATCGTAATGGTTCTTTTAATATAAATGTGTTTTAATTATATTTTTAAATCTATTTTTACCCCTTAAAATATTTTTTAAACCCCAAAGAGTCGGGTGACCCTTTTGTTACCAAAAAATATTGTCTTTTTTTGTGTCACACATTTCACCGTGCCTTCCGGCTACACCCATGTTATGTGGTTTTCTCTGTTTAAAGGATATCTATCAACTCACTTCTATTATGCCCACTATCTCCTAGGATAATTATTAAATAACAATTAATTCCATCATGTGTAACAAACCGACTACGTGGTGAAACCACAATACACCTTTTAAGTGGTTCGAGATTTTATATCCCATAACTCCACGATTTGGCCTTTTATCACCGAAATATTCATTTTCTTCTTCTATTTTTCTTGGTGTGCTTGGGGTCCCTCTTTTGGAGACGAATCATGCACCCGTGTTAGAGCCCTTTCTGATCATCCTTGGAGACCTTAGAGTTCTTCCTCTACAAGTTGTGCAACCCCAATTCTTGGGGGGATAAGAAAACTTCGATCATTGATTATCCAAGTAGGGTTTCCTTCATCACTCTTTATTGTGTGTCGTGCGGGGAAGGTATGGTAATATTTCTTCAAGGAATGGATGAAATCAAACCTTAACAATGATAATAAATATATTTTTTAAATGAATGATGGGTTGGGTTTGATGATGATTATGTTGTATTCTTTTTATCTTTGTTTATATGTTGTGAATTGTATGGGATTATGCCCACTTCAAATCGTGGCCATTGGTGGTTATTTTATGCGCACAAATGAAACTCTCTTTTCTTGATAATATTATGATTGAATGGTTGTCACAAAGAAACTTGTAAATCAAGTAAACTTGGTTGATTTGTTGGATTCCCATTGAATAATAATCCTTGTGTGATCACCTCGGTTAACCACATGAAAATAAGGAACTTGAAAAATGGTGTGGGTGAATCTGAAAAAATCACATTCTATGTTCTACTAATAAAAACTATTGTTTTGTTTCATTCTTTTGGGGTGACGTGGATGGGGATGGGATCCCTTATTGTTCATTTCTGGGTTTGTGGATCTGAGGCCATGTGGGGATATATTTTTGGGCTTGGATTGGTTCTATTACATCATGAGATCTCACAGATCCATTTTATTTTTGTTACTTTAAATATGAACCATGTGTTAATTCTTAAATTATTGTTTGGCTATTTTCTTTCATGGTTCAGAGTTTTTTTGACTTTTGGATGTTCCAGTTAGTTGCCCAGTTGTGGATAATTATTTCTAACAAAATCACTTGAACATGATAATAAGAATGGATTCAAATTTGAACTATTCTCCAGAATGGTTGTGCTATGGTTTTGGTGGTTGTGAATTTGTGCATGTATGGATAATAATGAGGGTGTTTGTGAATGGGATAGTTTTGGGACCCTTAGGTTGGGATGATCCCTTGTTTACTTATATGTATAAATTTAGTTCTTGTGTTTCTTTTTTTTACCCCACCCAACATGAGAACTTAATTCTGAACACCCCCATTTCCTGGTGGAGGGTGTTTTTTCTAACATTCTTATGAGTGTTTGGTTATTAGATCCTTTTTTCTCCCTCTACTGGGTATCCCTAGACACTTCATGCATGTTGTGATGGCCAAATGTCGATTATAGACCAGGACATGTTGGGTGAGGTGTGTTGTGTTGGGTGGCCTAGGTGTGTGTTGGTAGGATTGTTTCCCAAGAGTCTTTGGGATGAGGTCCATGTGTCTTCGGGTGAGAAAGTCGTTGTTCTGGCCCAAGTGTCTTCGGGCGTGGCAGTGGTTGTTGTGGCCCAATATTCTACGGGTGGGGATGTGTGTGGTTGTGCTGGCCCAGTTTTCTGTGGGTGGGGATGTGTTTGGTTGTGTTGGTCCAGGTGTCTGCGTGTGGGATACATGGTTGTGATAGAACATATGGTTGTTTTTGGGGTGGCAATGGGACTACAGTGGAACTTATGGGGGAGGTCTGACACATAATATGTCTTAAATAACTAGTGGGAAAGTGGTGCGGGGTACCGAAATATCAATGTGTTATTACTATTACCTTATCTTACTTGCATTATTTGGGGAGTGTGCCTTGGTGAGTCTGGGTGGATAGTTCTCGTACTAGGTGCATTAGTTATCTCTATTTCTCAAGGGGTATTAAAATTCCTCCCCACTTTTGAATGATAACTTTTGGTTTTACCTACTGAGTATATTTGTGTACTCACCCTATGTATATAAAACTACATCCAGGTTTCTAAAAGGACATTGAGAACCATGCTTGACTTTACTAGCTCAGACATCGGGACAATTTTTATTGATATTTTCATTCTTTTGGAACTTTTCATCAGGGTTTTCTTGGAATTTTTGCACTTTATTTTGAACATGCATCTGGAGAAAGGGGGTTTAAATTTACTTTTTATTTATGTATTTGGAGTGGTTTAATATTTACCATATTATCTCAAAATATTATTCTATAAAAAGGGTAATGTCTTCCATATTACTTGTGATTCTATACCCATGGTTATAGTCTCCACTCTATGCCCTATTGAAGGTGGGACTCGTGGGGTCATTATCACTCTTTCAACTTGAAGAATGAAGGTTCTGACAGTTTGTTTTGCCTTCCCTCATCTTGGTGAAAGAGGTTCATGACATATCCATTGGTGGACGTATAAGGAATCCTATACATACTATCTAACTCCATAGAAATACCATTAATATAAATAATATTAATTCCATGAAATACGAGTAACAACACCACATTAGAGTTTTCCATGCCAAATAATTTTAGTACTATACCAATATATGTGTTTTGAATCATTCTATGAAAATTATTCAATATATATCTATAGATCTTCATATACAATAGGTATATTTATTTTCCCATGTATTTCATCAAGATTCACATTCCCTACCACATACTTATAAAATATAATGATAATAAATAATTTTTGATAAGGAGTATTTTATCCATATACAATACTAAAAATGTCACAATTCTCCCACTAACACTATTTATACACATAGATCATCTTTATTCATGATGAATGCAAACTATTTCATAGTATCAAACTAAATTTTCCAACTCTTAGAGGCTCTATTCAATCTATTAATCAAATTTTGTAAATTATAAACCTTAGTAGATTAATTTGGAACTTCAAAACCTTTGGGTTGTATAATATATAAATCCTAGACTAAATTACCATTAAATAAAGTGGTTTTGACATCCATTTTATATATATCATAACCAAAATGAAATATTATGGAAACAAATAACTTAATGTAATTTACCATCGTCACTAGACAAAAGGTTTATACATATTCAATGCCATGAATTAGTTTTACATATTTAGTTAACTAATGAGATTTATAACATGAAACTTTACCATCCATATTAGTTTTCATTTGGAAAATATACTTAAACCATATAGACATCATCCATTCAGGTATATCTCCAATGATCCAAACATGGTTAGTGTTCATAGCTTCCATTTCATATTTCATTGCATCTAACTATTTCTCTAAATCATAACTCTAGATGGAATCTCGGTTGGTTATTCATTAATGATATATAAATATTAATTAATTTTAATTTTACTTAATAAATATATAATTATCTTTATCTGGATGAATCTTACCAAACCTCTATGATTCTTATGTAAAATTAGTCAGTTCTTCTTCCACAAATCATTATAGAACTAACTCAACTTCCATATTTAGAACACATTCCTTTGGTTGGTCTTGAACATCTAAATGTTTAGTCTTCCTCCCACTAAAAACTAAATTGATATATTCATTATTAATAAATATACCACTTTGGGTCACAAACACTTTTCTCTCAATAATGATATAAAATAATGTCCAATTTTCTTCTTAGTTTACTAATAATTATTCATTTTTTATTTTGGTTTATGTTTTTCTAGAAACCAAACATCATACACATGATTCAAAAACCTAAATCCTTATAAATTTCATGTTGAAATATTTTAAAATTAATATCTCATATAGTTGAAAGGGGGGAATTTATATTTAGAAATATAATTCATTGGGTTCCCATTCTTCTTCCCAAGGTGTCCTATCCCAGATCTTACCCTTAAATAGGCCACTAATTGTCTTTATATCATCATTTCAATTCTTGATGTTGCCAAAAAAATCTATTTACAATATAATTAATCTTTTTAGTAAACAGAATTATTTCTCTCCCTACCCCTCAGTATACTTAAATAGTTTTCAATATAAAAAATCATTCATATATAGAACACATTTGATGAGTGGGCCAACAATATTTCGAACAAAATAATTCCATTGATTCCCAATTATATTGTATTGTACATCATGGAGTAGGCCATCTACACTAAAGATGAGATTAAAATGAAAGGTATGCTCTTTAACTCTATATGTTTTTTTGTGATACTAGAAATGTGGAATTGTGTTTCATTTTTTAATTAAATTATTTGGGTTTATTTTATATAACACAATCCTATGAGATTGCGAAGGGGTAATAATATGAATAGCTCCATGAAAATATTTTGGGATATGTATTATAATAACCTTGAATGTGTGTCATTGAATTACAAGGGACATAATATCTTTGTTATAATAGGATTATGGGTTTTATGAGAGAATAAAAATATATCTCATCAATGTTTTTTGAAACATGCAGGGTAATTAAATTACAATCTCATTACAGAGGCCACTACTCATAACTGCCTTTTCTAAGAATTTATTATACCAAAATCCCTCTCCAACCAAATTTAAAGGTCTTACAATGGGAACAATACTAGAATCATGGACTTAATCCAAGAGGTGTAGTTTAAAAATCCACCTCAAAGGGATCAAGATAAATATATATAGGTCTTACATCCATGATATCATTCGTAGTGGTGGAATCATCTATTACTAATATGGATCCACTATTCTGGCTTTCTCATCCTATTATGGGGAGAGTACTTTTATCCAATATGAATATATTATAATGAATTCCAATATCTGTATTTTCACAATATATAATATTAACATTTCTAATGTTGAATAAGACTCATCCATAGTGATAAATATTAAGTTAAGTTCCTTATTTAGTCACTGGAGTATTTCTTACACTATCCTAAAATGTATAGATTTGCTAAATAAGAATGTGAAGATCCTTCACACATGGCATGAGGGGAACAAAGAATCAAACCCTCTTTTCTCTAAAGGATATGAAGAAGATGTTATTATAAGCTAGACTGGTATTGACCTTTTATAATTAGATTGTGTTAATTTTCCGAGGGGATTACCTTTGACTCGATCACTTCCTTCTCCCTTGAAACTCTCCCCATATCTATTTTTCCTTTCTCATCTAATTTAATTTTTAATAAAATATTAAAATTCCCAACCATATCTTATATGGTTTCACTATAAATATTTTAAATGAAATTAAAAAAAGTAGTATTATAATAATTTCTTGTGTATATCCTCATAATAAAACATAATGGACACAATGACTTACCATTAATAAAACTATACCCTAAAAGGTATGAATAAACCTTTCCGACATGAAATTATATAATGGTGTTCCTGGAGGAATGAGTTGCAAAAAAATTACACAATTTATGAGAGGATCATTAAATCACTAGCTTAAGTATTCACCTCCCAAATCTGATAAGGTAATCTTAATACTTTTCCTAGTTAATTATTAACTAAAATTTTGAGTTATTTGAACTTATTAGGGGTTTTAAATTTTTATATTATTAGAAATAGATAACCATACGGACATAAGTTATAAGTAAAGGTTAAAAAGTACTTTCAACCCCCAATTTTTTGATAAATCATTGATCTATATACAACACATTGTATTAGATCTAATAGTCCATTAGCACTCTAACTTTTTCTAATAAAATATTCTTCGATCATTTTTTCTAATAAGAATGATTCACATATATTAAATTATTTATATCTGATTGAGTAAAAAAATTCCACCTTAGTGGATTTATCAAAATATTTTATAATTAATATTTCCAAAGAGAAAATTCTAAAGATAAGTTGATTCAAAATAAACCATGATTTTTTAATATAATATATTAGATTATCATAATCAAGAATATAAAAACAATTAACTATAATAAAAATTCCATAAAACGTTTCATTCATTCATACATACATATATATACCAAAACTCTAAATATTAATAAGTATTTTACATCCAATAAATTCTGAAAAATATATAGAAATAAAATTTCTATTTATATCCCAAAAATATAAAATGTTTCAAATTATAGGACTAATCCACTTACTAGAATAAAATCATAAGTTCCAACCACCAAATGTAGGGACTATTTCCCTATCAAAAAACTTATTGATATAATTCTTATTTTATCAATTATCTTTTATTTAATAGTCCACATTTATCACCAAAAATGTTTTATGCACACCTAGTATCCAATAACCATTATAGAATTTAATTTTTATAACATTCACATCCATATAATCAGTTTTATTCACCTTGATAGAAGCCATAAATCTTATATACCAATATAAAAATAATTTATATGTTATACCTATAATATGTACTAAAATTATAATCATAATTGCTTCCATAAACAAATACAAAGAAATATTTATGGGCGAGTATCATGTTTTAAATAATATCATTAGGGAACTTTAATGAAACTATTCTTTATAAAATGATGAACCCATACAATATTAACATTAGTGGAACAAAATACATATTTTAAAAATATATGTTTATATTTATTATTTCCCCCATTACATGGTTATGATTATAGTCCATCATGACAATCCTATCAAATATGTCTATTTAACAGATGACTGGAAAAGCCTTTCGACAAATCCACCAAATAAAGAAGCTCAACGCTATTCATTTATTAACATAATCCTATTAGGGTTTCTTAACTAAATGTAACCGAATTATTACCATTAAATAAGGGAACCCAATCCTTTTCAGTTCACCAAGACCATTCATGCCATACACATGATAATCCATTAGAACCTAGTTTCTACATGACATACTCATTTGGATGAATGATGTCTTAACATGCACTTTATTTGGAAGGAATATCACAAATTAATTTGAAGAACATTTTTAGTCTCAAAGTTTCCACAAACATCTTATTAATTTTCTTTATGAATTTTTATCCCATATAATCATTAAATATCATGTTATCCCCCCATTTATGTGTTTCTAAAAAATATCACATAAATTAAAGCATATAAAATATTAACCTCACACTAATGTTTATATACATGAATATCTATATATAAATTTCTTAAATATATGAATTATTAAATTAATTATGATTATACTATAGGAATTTTAGAAAAACAATTACATAAAAAATCCATGTATATGGTCAGTACTATTTTAATGAATGTTTTTTTGGGATTTTTTATAAATATTTCCATAAAATAAGACATACACCATGTCCTAAGGATAAAATCTAGAAACTTTTAGAAATAAATAGGTCTCCTTTAACCATTTTATAGTATACTGTGATGTATTATTTTGTCCCTTTTATCTTTCTAGGAACCATGGATTATTTTAACCATTTTTTATTCCATTAGGATCTAAAATCCATTTTGGATTAGTAGTCACATCAATAAATAAAATGAATAATTAATTCCTACAATAGAATGGATAGACAATATGGTCCCACTAACAATATATTAGTACAAGGATAAACAAATCATAGTGGTGTTGATATGATGATCTTTTTTTTATAATGAAAATGGGAATCTTTATCAAAAACAACAATTTACTTAGAAAAATTAAACAATAATAGACATGTTCATGAGATTAGAAATCATTTTTAATGAAAAACCATACATAACATGGTGTAGTGGTGTTAACATACAACAATATCCAGGGAACATCCAATTATTTTCATTTAAACTACTCTTCATCTAATCAATTCATAAAAAACACATGCTTTGATAACCCTAATGGGTTTCATGGGACATCTGTATATATTGTTTCAATGAAAGAGTACATCAAAACCTTTCCTAAATTGACTTAGATAGTATTTGAATAAATAAATTAATAAAAACCATAAAATGTAATACCTCACTATCTAAACATATAATATTTATTGGAAGTGGGTTTTATTTAGTTTACTCAACAAAAACTAATAGGTTATTTCCCTTAATGATATCGACTAGCCACTAAAATCGCATTACACTTTCTTAAGATTGAATATTCTTATTGGTGTGCTAGAACATCCTTCTTAATGATAAATTATGAGAAGAAAATCAAAGAGGGTTTTTACTATGAAATTATCAGCACCAGTATAAAAAAGAAATTCCATGAAACTCCATTTATATGTCTACTTTATGGATTAATGGATCCTATATCTATTATAACATTTCATATTTGATAAAATAAACAATTATTTTGGATTCCATCATATTTATTGATTCAATTGGAAACACCATTTTATAATATATATTCCATCTATAAATTATCATGTGATGTTTAAATGAGTAAAACTGAACATGATAAACATAATATTATTGTTACCTAAGGATATTATATAGCATTATTCATGACCACTTTAATATAGCACCCACCACTATGGGAAGATACTCACTATGGCATGGTGGATTTCACCACATCATAGTGGTTGATTTATTTTTGATTACTCAATAATAATATCATCATAGATGAGTTTGAGGGTGTGTATTTTGTTATAGGGTTCCCCTTTGAGAAACTCTCTATGAGATTCAAGGCTTGGGTAGTAAGGTTAAGACCTAGGTTATTAGTGGGACTTCATTAGTTCATGAACTATGGTTGGGTTACAGGATTTATTATTGGCAATGATGTGGTACCCTAGATCTATAGTCCTAGATGTAGTTCCAAAAACACATAATATACATAATAGATTCAACAAAAAATTTATATTTTCACACATAACTATCCCATAATTTCATTATATAAAGTAGATATTGAATTACAAACATTCCAATGTCCCTTTTGGTTTATGGATTTAGAGAATTAGAAAATAATCATTAATGAATAAATCCCATATAGTTATCAACTAATGAACATATTATTCCAACGATACAATAATCTAATTAACTCATGATATGTTTTAAACATATCCCAAAATTCTCTAACACGTTCTATTCTTCTAGTCATATCTAGTGTAACACTTTTCTACATAACTAGGGAAATATAAACATAAGAAGGGATACAGTCAAATGCTCAATAAGGTAAATAATACAGCTATGATAATCATGGAATAATGATTTCAAAAAGTTTACAATAGGAGTAAGTAATCATAATAATTTCCTAATCAACTGTAGTTGATAGCATAATATATCCATTTATAATAATTAAAATTAAAATATCCCAAGGATAAAAATAACTGATTTCTTGGATATGGAGTGAATAACATTAGAAATCTTGATCCTACCATCGTCATCTCATCCAAGAAAACAATATTATCATTAAGGATATAGAAAATACATAGTTATTGTGATCAGGATCATAATAAATACATCCCACTAAATAGTTAAGGAATGCACCAAATAACCTGATGTGTTTGTCTCATGAACACAACTTATATAGCAAGGGGTAATAAAATATTTTTCCCACCCACCACTTGTTTTATTCCAATGTATACATCATATGTGATAATGAGTAAAAAACACAATTAATTGTAATGATAATCATTTGTTTTTTAATAAACACATAAGAAATTCATATAATTCTCCCCACGTCAATAAGAGAAATTTCACGATGATAACCAATGTAAAGAAAGAATGTGGATGGTTAAATAATAAATAGTCAAATTTTCTAAGAAATCAATAATCTGATGTATTTGAATAACAAATATATGTATTTTCAATAGTTTCAAAATCAATAACTATAATATATTTTTATACAAGCATCCATCAATATAAAACCATATAGAGTTATAATATATGGATAAGTAAATTAGTTACCCAATCGATTGGCATATGTAATCTAGGTGAATATCCATCAATCAAAGGAATAGAAAACATAGTATTTATTGTTATAATGCATTGGTAGAAATGTTATGCATATTCATAATGGATTGTTAGAAATGACTAAGATATGGATGGATTATATATTTTATTGTATAGAACATTACATATTCATTCTATAGAATAATGGTGGATGATTTTAAAAGAACCTATCCCTATTGTAACAAAGAAAACTCAAAATAACGTTGAAATAGATGACATAAATCATTGAAAAATAATGTTTTGAATGGTTTAAAAAATAAGGGCTCAAGAATCATCTGGCTTGATACCACAAGTTCAATCCTCTAAATTATATATATATATATGTATATATATATATATAAATATAATTATTTCAGAATAAATAATATAACATAATTACCATCTGTGTAAATCCATTGGAATATAAAAAGGAAAATATACGCGAAAACATGAAATATATTTTAGAAAACAATTTTAATAGTTATGTAATGTACAAACATACTTGTCACTTTCAAATTTACAATTTGATAATTTTAATTGAAATATTTTAAACACATTTTCTTTTAAAAGGAACCTCCATTAATAGAACCTCAAAAAACAAAATATTTTTAATGTAAAATGTGGATCCAAATATAAAAATTAGGTTATGAAATGATCATTTTTAATGCATTAAAATTACTTTTTTTTTAAAACCCACCGAGTAAAAAGAAATTTGTATTAAAACCCCATTTTAAAAAAGTGGATATATAATAACATATAATAAAATTATCATATGAGTAAACCCATGATAATTTCAATATGGAACATTATAACTCAATGAATTAAAATTGACTAAAAAATTCCTTACTACTGGTGTAACTATTGAATCAATAGCCATTTTATTGAGGGATTATAATCTGGATTTTCTAATCCTATAAAATAAAAAAATTCTAATTGAAATACATTCATGTGAAGTAAATGAACCATATATTAAGAAAATGGAGCAAAAAATATATTATTTCTTAAAAAATTGGAATTGAGACAAAGAATGTTCTTACAAAATTATAAACTTCTTTGTCAAAATCCATTGAAAGATATTATTTAAAGTGAAACCTTAATTCCATGAATAATGCAAGGATCATAAAATAAAATATAAAAGGGTTATTAGATACAAAATTCCAATTATAACATGGTTTATAATAAGATGTTATTCTCGAGGAATTGAAAATTGAGAAATGAAACTCTTACAATTTTCCTGATTCCGTCTTCCAATACAGTTAAATTTATAAATAATCAAATTAATTTTATTATATACCTCAATTGGTTTATGAGGTGGTTCTTTGGTTGTACCACCCCATGATAATTTTCCCAGGGGTTGGGGGGTTCAAACACTAATGGCCCCCCCATTTGGGTGTTTTTCCTACAGGGGACTGTTGAATCGCTATAGAAAAGGTGGGTTTTATTGTAGGTACTATTGCATTAGAGGTACTATAGAATATAATACTTCATCACAAGTAATATTTTTGTTATATTCATAGAATTTGTCTATGGGTTAAAAATTAGACTTTGGACAATGGATTGGTATTTTAAAGCCCCATGGATATTGGGGCATGAAATTGCTAGAATATATGAAAAATTAAGTGATTTTAAAGCCACTAGGAGTTATATTTGTTGAAAAATCAATAAGGGACCTAATGAAAGCATTCTAATCCTAGTAGGGAGGAATGTGGCTTGATCCATTGGGTTACCCATGTGTTTATGTGAGTTTGGTTATTTTAATACCCTCTACAAAGTTAAAAATAATAAAGATAAAAAATATACCATTTCATAACCATTATTAAATCTCATTTCCATTAATATGGGCTAATTATTATTAAATAATATTTATTTGATAGGTTTTTTATGCATATGTTTTCATAAATTCTGAATCTATGTTGTCTTATTTCTAGGAATTTAAATATTATAGATGATATTTAAATAATATGTTAAATAATTAATATAAATATTTCAGAATAAGATAAAAAATATTTTCTTATTATCTTTATTATAACATTAGTGTTTATGTTCTCATAGTCATCCAAGATAGTGTTTAATAGAATTTTTCATGTATGTTGTTACACCAACAAAAACCTAAACATCCTATATCTAAATAAGTGAGCATGGTTAAGGAATTCTATAATATAACTATAATAAATAATGATAATAGATAATTTTTTTAATGTTTTTATGTGTTTTGGATAAGGAATTAAAATCATAATGAAAGTATATTTTTTTACTTCATTAAGGCGTTAGTCTACACAATGTAGGGTTAAAAACCATTTATTTTTATAAGTGGATGGAAAAAATAATAATTTTTTCTATTAATGTAAAAAAAATAAGTATAACAATGATACTGAGGTCAATATATTACCATGTTAATGGATGTTTTGGAATATGATAATTAAGAAGAAATGCAATGTAGTATGTTATACTCACTTTGGTAACTTGAACTTTCACTTGACAGTCTCCTTAGAAATGAATATATTATGATATATCATGGTGACGATTGGATTCTGAAATTGAGATAGGATTTTAGGAATATAAAAATAGAAGATATTAAAGATTAAATTTTATAGGTTATGTGTGGTATGAAGTAGGGGAAGTTAGTCCCTTTTTATATGAAGAAAAGGGAATTTTTTTGATCAACCATTACTTTTCAATGATATAATTTGACTATTATCGGTTGAATGTCTCTAAAAGTTTGAAATAATTGACTGTGGGGTGACCTTGGTACAATAAATCCACAATCATGTATTTTCACCCACATTTTAAACATGTTTGAAGTCATTGGTTATTATATTTTCAATTTTGCCATTTTTTTCTAGGGATACTAGTTTTTACCCAAGTAACATACGGTTTAATAAACATATAAAAAACCCATATTACCAAATATGGATATTATAATACTAAATTTAATCTCCATGTTATATATATATTTCAAATTATGTCAAAATTGACTTTTAAATAAATATATTTTATATAAAAAAACTATATTGTGGAAAAATGATATTTTTACCATTAAGTGTTAATAATCTTATTTGGTATTGATTACCAGTTGAATAAGTGGAAAATTTTAAAATATAGGATAACAAATTATGTCAATATTAATTTTTATAATAGTTATATATATTTTATTTGATAAAAATTACACAATATTGATTAAGTATTTCTTTGAAAATAACATTTTTACAATTATCATAATCCATAACTTTATTCTTATTAATCATAATTTTATGGAAAAAAATGAATTTTACTCCAATAAATAATATGATAATTTTGATATAAAATATTAAATCTATTTTTTATTTAATTTCTATAAGTGATGAAAACTAATTTTTTTAATATAAGTGAATAAATGAGTTCTAAGAGTAAAATATTAATTTTGTTCCCAAAACAGTATATGTGATGTTTATAAAGAAATAATAGTTTTGTAAATGATTTATTTTAAATATATATTTATATCTTTTATAAATGAATCTTTCAAAAATATTTAAGTAATTCATGTATTATGATAGTGTCATAAAGGTGTTTCTTTATCAATATTAGTTATTTTCATTATTCATTGACAAATTAATTATTTTATAAAAATATAAATAAATCACCATAAAATAATATTTTTATTTTAATCAATGAAATGAAGTCAATTTCGTCTAACTAAAATTATGTAATTTGATAATTTAATTTTTAAATAATAATATATAAATAATGAAAATTGTTTTCATTGTAAAATAACTTTTTAAAATATTAAATAATATTAAATTTATTTATTATTGATTAAAATTAAAATATGTTTTCATATATTATACGTATTTAAAATATATTTTATCTATAATATATTTGGTTTCATAAAATAAAACACAATTTTTTAGAAAGGGTACATTTCAATCATAAATTGAACTTGTTAATTATTTAGCTATAATAATTGAATTTTCATTAATGCCTTAGTATTAATAATAGTTCTTTTTTATTTCTACAAAATTTTCGTAATTCAATTATATCATGTTTTATGTGCTAACTTTATAGATACATTTTAATGATTATTTATTTTTATGTGGTTCATCATGGTTTAGTTTTGTGTTTGAAACATGTAATTAAACACATTAACTACCAAAGGAATATATAATTTAAATATTGGGTTATTATATTGTCCAATATTAAAAAAATGGTTTCCTCAAAATATTAATTAACAATTAATAAAAAAATTATTGAAGGTTATGTTAAAAGATAAATATATTTAATTATATATTTTCAAATGAAGTGTCAGCCATAATATATATGGTATGATTAGAAAAAATCTTATTTTATTTCAATCATTATAAAAAAAAGTTTTTCATCCATAAATATTTTATCTATTTCCTTCTTTCCCACGCATAATGAATCTTCCATACCATGGATGATATTTTTCTATTTATTTATTCATCCATTTTTGACAAGTAGAAAATTTAATCATCTTCATTTCATCATCATTGTCACTGAAACCATCAATAGACCCCATTATTATATTCTTTGGATTTTTTGGATTTAAACTATTTCTAAGTTGTTAATAATAATTCATGATAGATGATTTTTTATAATCACAATGTTTCTAACTCTATCTTTTAGACCATTAAATTTCTTGTTGGGGGAAATCTCTATATTATCTTTGGAATACATTGTGAACATGGTTCCTTCAATATTCAGCCATTATGAAAAAAAATTATTTACCATGAGTGGAGTGAATTATTATAAAAAAAATCAAACTCAAAATGTCTGCCTCTATATATTTTGATTTTTTTCTAAATGAAAATTTCCATTGACTCAATCTGGGTTTCATTAGGTTAGGATTCATCATTCTCCTTAACCTTATATAGTAACATAATAAATCATTAAAAATGAAATGTGAAGAGATTATGATTAACAAAACAATATATCATGGGAGGGTCAAACTAGATTCCCTATTATGCATTATTTGTTCACTATATGATGACCAATATAATACACAATCTCCACTTTTTAGTGTTATTACCCCTAGATATATATGTGTGAGGGCATTTATCCACATGTAATATTCAGAAATAGTTTTAATTTATAGGATATCCAAATAATATTTACATTTGAAAAAATCATGATATTATCATATATATAGAATTTATTCTTAGACTTATCCATTAGTTTTTCATGAAAGTTATATTATCCAAATTCCAAAATGAAATATGCATTATTACCTTAATAATAAATCACATATTATCCGAATGGTTTTTCTATAAGTTTTAAATTTTGATCAACCCTATGTTATCAAAATTTAAATTATCCTCAACAACCATCCCAATGTCCAATGTTGTCATAACCCTATTCCAATACAAACTATGGATTTATAGACCCACACTCCCAAATCCAGTTACTAAAACGCATTATATACATACTATCTTGAATAAAAACTATAGATTATGAGAAATGACTATATCATAATTACTATAATTAATAGAAATATTTACTACAGACAGTATTAATGACTTTTAGGTTTATGTATTTAATGAATTATGAAAAATCATAAACTAATAAATCCAATGTATTGATCAAAAGATAGATTAATTAATAATATATAAAAAACAACTGAATTCTTGATAAGTATTAAAAATATAAAAAAACCCACACCTGATATTACTCTAATCATATCATGTATATACTTTTATTCATAACTTGGGGAAATAAAAAATGTGAAAAGGGCTTACCAGAAACGTTTTGTTAGAAAAAACATACAACTTATGAAATCATGGAATTAAATTGGAGTTACGATTATACAACAATATGTATCGATCAAATTTTACTAAATCCCAAATCACGATATATACATGAATAGAAATGAAAATGAAGAGATCATGTGGGAAACAATAATAGAATTCGTACTAATGGAATGTATAATTCTAGAAATATTTATCTTATTATGATGGCCTCAACCAAGAAAAACATTTCAAAATCATGGCCATGACTAAGAAATCATTATTATATTAAATACCATAGTAAATAAATCCTAATATATTGGTATATAATACACAAAATAAGCCAACATGATTGTCTCAGGAGACCCATTGATGCATTGGTGGTGCTACATTATTTTGAGATAAACCTATTACTTTTTTATGTATATTTCATCCATGATTAGAGATAATGCATAAAAAATACCTTATAAACTTTTCCAAAAATCATATGTATTGGAAAAACAACATAAAAAACACCAATAATTTTCCCTATGTAAATAAAGGGTTAATATTATCCCAACCCATCCATAGAATGAATGTGTATGGTAAAAAAATATAGTCGACATTCATTAGTAGTGAGTAAACATACATATAAGAATAAAATATATACATATTTTCAATATTTACCCAATGAATAAATGAAATAAATTAATATGTAAATATACTACATGATAAATTCATATAGAGTAATGGTATATGGTTAAGTTAACAATTTTCCCAATAAATTTATATATAATATCTAGATGAAATCCCTTTAATCAAAGGAATCAAAAACCAGGTATTCAAAATGAAAAGACATTTGAATAAAAGTTATGCCTAATCATGACGGATGGTTAGAAAAGGTAAAGGTATTACTATGAAATATCATCGATTAAAATGAATAAAATAATAATACATCTAGATAAAGAAGGTGTATGGTTTCAAAATATTGTATCCCAGTGTAATCATGGAAACTCGGAAGGTTTTTTATATAAATTAAATAAATCCTTGAAAAAGAATTTTTCAAATTGTATCATAGAAAAAGGGATAAAGAATAAAAATTTTTGTTAGCATGATTAAAATCCTACAAAATCTAATTATATAATTTTTTATTGAAAAAATAATGTAACATAAATCTCATGAGTTTCAATCCTTCGAAATATGAATAGGAAAATAAATGCATGAACTTAAAAGAGCTTTTAATTTATTTAAACATTGATTTAAATAACATACATGTTACTTTCAAAATGTAGGTTTCTGATGTTTATGGAAAATATTTTGATAAAAATTTCCTTCAAAAAAATATTGAATAAAATATCCTTAGAAATTATATAAAAATTTCTATAGAAAATGTGTACCCAAATAGAAAGAATTTAATTTTGAATGGAAAATTTTTAATACAAAGAAATTAATTTTATATAAATATAACATAGTAAAACTTTATTTTGTATTGAAACATCATTTTTTGAAATAGTATTATAAAATACCATATAATATATTAATATTATGGTAGAACCCTTGAATATTCCGAGATAGAATATTATAACTCAATGAATGAAAATTGTGTAACAGAAAATCCTTACTAATGGGGTATTAATTGAATCAATCACTGTATAAAGAAAGAAATATGATTTTTGTTTGTAAATACAAGGAAATAAAAAAATTATTATACAAATAAATTTAGGGGTAGTAAATACAACATACATGGAAGAATTTTTTTTGAAAATGTATAATGTCTCAATGAATCAGAATTAAGACCAAGAAAACCCATAAAACCTTATAAAATTTTGATTCAAAACACATACATCTATATTAGTTAAAATAAAACATTAAACAAAATTATTAATGAGAGGATTATGATAAAAACTATTAAGTGGGTAGTAAGTACACCAATTAAATTAAAACATATTGAATAATAAATAGTATGTTTACAAGAATTGAAAATTGAGACATGAAATCCTTACCCTATTCCAGATTTGATCCACAAATGAGATTAACTTAACAGATAATAAAATTATGTTTATTAGATACCCTATTTTGTACCTTATTAATATATATTAACAATAATTGGGACTATTTATTAGCATTTTACATTTAATATTAATATTAGTTTTTATTATGTTAGCACGAAGATTGAATCATCATTTTTTTAGTGATTTTAGCTATTGAATATGATATTTTATTATAATTTAAATATATAATATTAAAATTCCATAAAATAAATTCATTTTTTACAAATAAATTTATAATTTATTTGGTATTTATGTTCCTAAATTCATTCGTGATATAGTTTTTAACATTGATAAACTTGGTTGTTAAACAAACCAAAATATAAACACACTATATCATAAAGGGTGAGTATGGTTATAAAATTTCAGGTTATCAATATTATTGTAGTATAATAATATTATTTAAATTTTATATATTTAAAAATATTTTAAGGTGTTTGGTTAAATAATGAAAATAAATATGAAAAAAAAACATTACTTAGCGGAGGAGGTATTCTCCACAATGCATGTTTAATTTTATTTTGATTTTGATGATGGAAAGGAATGAATAATGGTTTTTAAAATCATATAATAATATATATGTATAATAATGTTACTATTTTACAATGGATAGTGTATGCATGGAATATAATTATTAAGATGAAATGGTATGGATTATGTAATACTCAATTTGGTACATTAATCTCTCTCTTGAAACTCACTTTAGAAATGATGGGATTAAGAAGAATTATGTTTATAAGAGGATTATTAAATTGAGATAGAATTATAATAAGATATATATTTTATATTTTTAAGAATAACTTTATAGTTATATGTTTTTTACGAAGTCAGCGATGTGCGTTTATTTTATAATTGATGAAAGTGGAACTTTTGGGATCACCCATTAATATTCAATGATATATTACACTATTTAAGGTAAATGGAACCAAAAGATAAAAGCAATGGAGTGTTTTCTTATCTTTTTTAGAGAAAATTTCAAACAAGTATTTACAAAAAATATTCTAAAAAATTATGGATGTCATTTTTTTTTATATTTTCACTTTTACCTATTATTTTTTTACCGGAGTAACTAGTTTTTACCCAAGTAAAATATGTTTTAAGAAACATCCAAATTAATAAACTATAAAATGTTTTATTTTACAATCCTAAATTTAATCTCAGTTTAAACTTAATTGATATATAATTATGAAAAAGATATCTATTAAATTAAAAAAAATATCTAGAGAATAATTAACTTTTAGAAAAATATTTTCATCACCATTAAGTGTTCTTAATATTATTTAGTATTGATTAAAAATTGAATAAGTGTTGATTTATTTAAATATAAGATTAATAATTAAATTAATTTCACTTTTTATTAATGATTTTTTTTAAATCAAATTGAAAAATTTTAATAAAACAATTATTTGAAATAGTCATTTTACAGTTATCATGGTTATTAACATGAATCTTAGTAATGGTACTCTTAAGAAAGAAATGAAATTGAAATTATTAAATAATTTGATTAATTTGTTCTAAAATATTTATTCCATTTTTGTATTTAATTTCTATAAGTGAAACAAACTATTTTCTAATATTAGAGAATAAATCTATTTCCTATGTATAATATTACATATTTTCCCGAAAAAATATTTTTCTGCTTTATAAACACAAAAGTGATAGTTTTAGAAATATCGATATTTTTTACTATTCGCATCAAAACAAATTATTTTACAAAAAATATAAAAAACACCATATAATAATATTGTTATTATAAGTCCAAAAGATAAATTAATTCATTCCGATTCAAATTAACAAATTTATTAATCTATTTTTTGAATAATAACATTAATTTATATTGAAGACCAGTTTCATACAAAAATAATATTTTAAAATATTAACTACTCTTTTTATTATTTAATATAAATTAATAATACAATAATTTTTATCATATGATGCGTATCATCAATATATTTGAATAGTAATATATTTATTTTTTAAAATAAAACACTTAAAATAATTTTTTAAAAGGTTATATTTTAAAGCATAAATGAGTCTTATTAAAAATTTATCTATACTAATCTAATTTTCGACAATTAGATAGTTTAAATAATGAAATTTATCATTTATTTCACTGTATATTTTATAATTCAGTTACATTATTTTTACTTACCAACTCTATGGATTTATTTTAATAGTTATATACTGGTCTCTAGTCTGTTGTGGTTTCATGTTGTGTGTGAAGAAATCTATCAACTGCATTATATTTCAAGAAAAATATAATTAAATTTTTATGGTTTTAAAAATGGGTTCTCTAACATGAATAAATGATTAAGTGGGATTTGGGATTGTATAAGAATGTATCCATAACTTTAAAAGTTTTAATAAATGGTAGGTAATAAGATAGATAATTATGTAATTCTCTGGGTAAAGGGATTTGATGATGATTTTTGTGATTTTTTATTCACCTTATAGATAATTAGAATGAGTTGATTTGGATAGATAAGAAAAATGAGTTGAGTTTTTAAAAATTGTCTTGTATGGTTTCCCTTATTTGAAATAGGAAAGAATATTTCCTCAGTATAATGAGTTATAAATTGATGTGTGTTATTGATAAAATAGACATCAATTCTTAGTGAGTATTGGGAAGAGTCAAATGTAAAGTGAAATCATTTAGGTATGAATAGATATAAAATTATGGGTTAGGGTATGGGGAACATATGATGTTCCAATGGTAGTAGAAGTATTTTTTTGGGGCTTATATGCTATTCTATATCGTCATTGACACTAAATGTGTTGATACAATGTTATTGTGATATGATTTATGTTCTCCAATGGTTGGATGAATTTTACTAACTTGATGATGGAAATGGGTTTTCATGAAATTTCCCTCTGATGAGATATCATGGTCTAAATTCTGAATATATCTTCTACAATGTCATGTCATGATCCATTGGATATTACATTTAATTCCCTGATTTGGTGTGGCAGGATTTACCCATCAAGTATATTTCTTATTTTAGTGGATGTTACATGATCATTCACATTGGATATTTTTTTAATATTTATTTGGATAATTATTTAACAGGACATATTACTAGAATGTGTCTTTAATGAACTACTTGTTTACTAGGTTTCATTGACAGTCTAGAGCCTAGTCAGTCTGTTGGTACACTAAGACTTATTTTAAGTCCATGGAATTGTCAGATTAGTCAGAGGATAAGTCACCTTTTTCATTCTCAGTATGTTTTAGTGAAATAATGGTGCAACTATGAATACAATTGAACAATTTAGGGATGGGTGTCTTTCATTTCCTATTATCACAATATACCCCAACTTTATTTATTGCATGATATTATATATATTAATATTTATTTTTTTGATACATACATTGGAATATTATGTCATGTTTTTGGGGAACAATTGGTAGTTCTCTATTGAGATTAATTTTCATACCATAAACATACACATTGGTTAATGTGAATATATTTTTATTAATATGAAGTTCTATGTGAAGGTTGTATAAGAGATAATGATGGAGAATCTAAATTGGGTTTAGAGATGGAAATCAGGATAGGCTCAAGTTTTATAGTGTTTAATCTTATGGTATTTATTTTTATGATTTATTTTTATTTGATTATCCTATTTAGAGAAAATTTATTATATGTACATTGTATTAACTATATTATTCATTATAATAAAACTTATATGTATGATTAATGTGCTAAGGTTTTGTTGTAGTTGTAATTTCATATGTATACTTTTATATTCTATTATGTATGATATCTCTATTATTTGTGTCATATTATAGTCTATTATTCACAATTTATAGTTTACCCAATTTATCTTATAGACTCTTTCTATTAATTGGCATCTTGTGGACTATGAAGATGTGTTCCTACGGTTAAAACATATCGGTAACCATGGTCATTATTTAAGTGTGTCGAGCCAAGGTGATACTTATATCATGTCATTAACCATTTAATTGAATTAGAAGTCTCAATTACGTCTATGTAGTTAGTAGTTTCATTATCCATGAATTTTATATCATCATAATTTTACATACGAAATTAATACTTCTTAGGATACATGAAAATCCTCTAGAAAATTTTAGGATCATTTATAAATATTTTCTTATATGATTCTATAACCCTTTATGAAACTAGATAACCCTCTATCTTAGGATTAATTTATATTTATTTCTTTACCTTTTCTAAGTTTAATTTTCCACTCAATGAAATATCGATTCATGTGACATTTATCATAAAAACCCATATTGTGCCACATGCACTTTGTGTTATTAAAAACCCAATAGAATTTTGAAAATAGATTGAATTTTTTATAAAATATTTAGGGAGATCAATAGAATATATTGAGGATATTTTATATTTGTTTTTAATGTTTTTTATATGAGTAAATTTTTTTAGTGTTTTTAGAAAATAATTTTAAAAAAATATATTTCACTTGTAGGCTATAAATTGTGATGAAAAATATAATTTCATTAGTGTAAGTGTCATGATAGGCTCCAAAAGATTCAATTACTCATACAAAATCTCTTATGGAGTTCCAGATTAAAATAATAAAGAATCCTAACACTATATGTGTAAATGAAACCCTATAATTTTCATTAATTACATTTAATTTTCAATCATAGTTTCAAAAGAGTTATCTAACATTTTTAAGAGTTATTACTGAATTAATATAAGAGTACATTTTCTAATCTTATGGAATTTACTATATATTAAATTTTTTTCTAGGATGATTTAATTTTTATAATTTTTTTTGGAAAAATGAATTTTCATAAAATAATTTCAGAACTGAAATTAGATCATGGTTAGCTAAACTTCATAGAATAAAATATCATAGGTTACTGGTAAAATCCATTATTGAAGACAATACTTTCAAAAAATTAAAATGAAAAAAACATGAAGTGATATTTTTCAGAATTTATATTTCAAATATTATAAATTTATTAGCATAGTCAAATTAGAGAAATTCCCAAGAGCTATTGATTGGTGCTTGTTAAATTTATAAAAATCAATGGACCTATTATTTATTTTATTTTTGAAATATATTCATATAACATGATGAATATTTAAGGATAAAATAAAAAATTTAAATACCGTGTAAAGTGATTTTTAGGAGCCAATATTTTTTTGAGTTAGTGAACTACTGTATCAAAGAGAGACGAAGAGAAGAAGATCAACCAATTCTAACTACTTAATTGATAATATATTTCAAGGAAAAAATATACTCATATTTATTATTTATAGGATTTTTTGTGATAAGAAAGATGGAGAGCCTATGTGTTCATACCTTCACACATGTATTCACCATTTTAAATGTTAGAGTAGGTATAATGATGTTCATAAAATTCTATTAATACTTCTTGGAATTCGAAGAATAAATTTCAATGAATAAGATCTTTTATTTTATATATTTACATACTGAACTAAATATAAAATATTTTTCATACTAATAACCTGATATGTTTCTTATGACGAGTGGTACTAGTTTAAATATCACTTTATCATGGCTAGGATGTAGATGATACAATCCTTGGTCAATGGATGATACCATTATAACATTTATGTGCGATTATTATGCACATGTATTCACTAAAAATTTATAGTAGTGATATAAATCTTTTCTCAGTAATTAATTGAACATAGGAAGAAGTTTGGTTTCTCATTTTGGAAGAACCTTGTAAAAAAAATTATGTTTTATATTTCTATTATTTTTATTGTATATGTGTGAGGAAGTGTTAATTGTAGATATTATGATGAACTTAAAGTGTCATAATGGTTTATTTATAAATGTTTTTTTAAAATAATAAGAAATTATTCCTACAACCTCAAATTGTTTTCATATGTGACATAGGATCTTCATGTGGTATAGGAGAAAACATGGTTCTCTCAGTGATCCCATTCCAATCTGTGAAGAATATGAATTTTATCAACAAAATAGTGTTCTTATCATTGATAATACGAACTATCATGGATTGATAGAAATACATTTTCTATATATTTTATCATTAGTGATCAATGTATGTGATAGTGTCATGATGGGTTTCCAACCCATTAAAAGAGGTCATCCTACAAAATTTATAGGAAAGAGAAATTTGGAGTTGGACAGTAAATCCAAATTTGTAATTCTATCATCCTTATCCTAAACTATTTATGAAAATGTAATTCAGATTAATAAAACAAAGGAGATATGGAATAATCCAAATAACATTTAGGAGGGGAATGTCAAAACTAGAGTGGCCAATCTTGGTATTCAATAGTTTATAAGAACTATTGGAATATCATTTCTACATCCATGAAAGATGAAATCATCTTGTGGAGTAAAGATTCCCCAATGTAAAAGTAAATTGATGATAGAAATATTCCATGACAACACAATTTAATTTATAGGATGGCACGATATTCTTAATAAAAAAGTATATTTTAAAGTAATATTTTTCTATTTTCGATTGTTTGGGACTAATTAGTATGTTTTCTGGTATGACCTGACTCTCCCACATTTAAAAAGAAGGTATAAATCAAGTGAGATATATCTATAGGATATGAGGAGAAAATATTAGTAGTGAGAGTAGTGAATAAAAATTTATCTCATCAAATAATCTAAAACAAATTTAAATTCTTAGATGATATTTTTAGAAGGTGTGATCTTCTAGGTAAC
Source organism: Viscum album (assembly GCA_963277665.1). Classification (NCBI taxonomy): domain Eukaryota; kingdom Viridiplantae; phylum Streptophyta; class Magnoliopsida; order Santalales; family Viscaceae; genus Viscum; species Viscum album. Next base: position 825,810,298 of record OY728164.1, read on the forward strand.
TATGCTAGGGAATGTTTTACCATGATTCAAGGAATAAATAAAACAAATATTGAAAATAAGAAGATTCAGAAATGGTATATGATAGAGAATTCACTTCTTATTGAAGTGGTTCTCAATTCTACTAAGAAGAGTAAAACTTGATTAATTAATAATGGTTAATGATAATATTTTACTAGAGATGTCATGATCCTTATAAATATTTAACAAAAAAATGGTTGTTTAATTTTTTTGGAATATTAACTATACTATAAGAGAAAAAGAATTTGTTTAAGTGAAATTGGACCTCAGAAGTTGAATTCTGAATTTGTGTTGTTTTTTAACAAGCCCAACTATTATATTTATAGTATGAGTTAGAAATGTAATGAAGAAAATGAATTAATATTTTTTAAGAAAAAAAAATATTTTTTCCGAGAAGGTAACATATAAAAATTATTTATTTTATTGATGCTTTTAAAAGAATAAAAAATTCGTTTTTCATGGAACACAAGTGAGAGGATGTGGAAATCATTATGATTTAATAAAATAATGTATAGAATCTTCAATGGATGATAATAAAAAATAATGGAAAAATAATAGGAGGGTGTATACTCAAAATACATTTTAATTTGACATTTCTAATCATGGAGTCAATAACCATTATAATAATACATATAATACTTGATTATGGAAGTGATCTTCCCCATGCATCTTATAAAATATTTATCCCCTAAATAATTCATTAAGAAACCACTTAGCTAGTCTTATAGAGAATTTTTTAGAATTATGTTTCACACTATTTCTCCAGTTTTCTAATTTTATAAATAAATTCTAACTAAATTAAGGATTTTTTTGGTTTTAATAAAAATTTATATTTAGAATACAATTGAAAATTATTAAAAAAAATAAATTTATGTGATTCGAAACATATTAAAAAGTATGTGTGCAAATTAGATTTTAAATAAGTAGCCCTGGAAAGTGATGATCCTTTAGACTCATCTTTCTTCCTTGTCTAAAAATACTATCCAATTAAATTTCTCATTATAAAAAAAACAACTATAGGTAGACACATAATTCTTCCAAAACAATATATTAATACATTAGTATATGTGTTTTTTCATTCAAAAAGCGATTCGAAATCTTAAAGTCCTCCATTAGATTAAACTTGAAAAAACTAACCATAAATAGTGGAAAGGTCTTGACAAATAAGTTTAAATAATGAGAAAAATACTTTAAATTTAATAATTGGACAACAATCTAAAATAATATTGAGGAAAATAATTCATTAAATAACAATAATTCCTTCATTCAATAAGATACTTCTAGGTAAACATAGAAGGCATACATTAAAAGCTCAGATTTAGAAATGCCTTTTCCTCAGATCAAACCACCACAAATACTTGGGTTTTTATCCCAACATTGATATATTTTCTACCATATTCCTCATGCACCATGAACACCACACACATATAGTACAATCCATCTCTCCTTTTCATAGCATACATGATGTGAAATATTTTATGTCTTTGTCCATAAAATAAAATAAAGGGAAAACATATTTGAATTTTATTCTATCCATCTATCATATATTTGTAATCCTCTCTCACATGAAACAAATGATCAAAAAATATTTAAGTGGTGCTAGAAACAACAGATCTATTATTTCACATTCATGGTTAAAAAATTAAATATTCATATACATGTCACACATTTATTCTCTATTTTTTTATTTATTGTCATGAAAAGATGTTTCATCATCTATATAAATAAATCCATAATGATCAATATCTATAATCACTTGGAAGTATTTATATAGTTTCTATATTTCCAAAAAATTCATAACATTTCTTGGATAATGTTTTGGAATATTCATCATATGAATTTCCTCATCATTAGTCGTTGAAGCCATAAATTGATGTTAAGTTATTTTTTCTAGGTTAAAAAATCCATATGATTTTAGGTTTATGATTTATTTAGAAAAGTAAGAGACATCTTAAAGTATTACATATAAGATTTATGAAAATATACAAATATATTACGATTTAATGAAAATAATAACCATTAAAATAAATGTGTTAGGTTCTTTCATTATGCATTCCATTAAATATGTACACTATAGACATAACCAAAATTCATAAATAAAATTTGAAACCACCAAATTTTGTTAGATAAAATTAGTACAAAAATGTAATAATTTATCAATTTATTCAATAAATTATTCAAAATAGCTAATAATTATGAATTATTCCATTTTAATGAAATTCATAATATATACTTGAAAACTACAAGTGGGGAAAATATATTAACAATGAAAATTGTTAGTGGTTTTTTCATTGAAACACATGTAAAAGTAATTAAAAATATTAGTTATATGAATTCCATGACACATAAAACTTATACTACAAGACAATTATGAAATGATGATAACAAAAAAATAATATTATTATATAAACCTAAGAGATCCACAAATTAATCACTAGGAAATTACCAATTATTGCAAATCCTAACCAAAAAATAAAAATTATTCATTTGGATTAATCAATAAAATTACATTCTATTTGTCATCCCATTACAAAAAATCACTTACCTCTCATGGATTTTTCTATCTTCATTCATGTTTAGATTCACAACATGGGTTTTCTCATCCAAAATATTCAAGATTCTCCAAAAGTTTTATAAACTTTTTAATCTACACAAAATGTGACTCATGTACTTGTTTAAAATCAAGAAGTATTGTTAGGGATGTTCAAAGGATTTCAGTTTTGAGGTTTTAAAGGTGAAAATTTTTCTAGGTATAACAAAAACGTTTTCCTACATTTGAAATAAAAATACATGTTTATTTCAAACTCAAGTGTGGTATCTCTTCATTCTCCCAAAAAAATTAACTTCAAAATCAATGATTTTTTGAGAGACTATTCACGCCATTTAGTAAATTATAATAAACACGACATAATTTAATAATTTATAATTTTATAATAGTTTTACCTAGTTTTTTGATGCCTAAATTTCATCACAATTCTATGATAGTGAAGTGATGTTATGGATCTCTGATCTTTTGATTGTGGTGAGAACATCTAGCCTCTTTATAAAAGGAGAGAAATTCTTATCAGCCTCATAGAAATGAATTATCTTTTTATTTTATTCATCTTTTGTACCTTATAATTGTATCATTTTGTTGTTTCATAAATCTACATAAAAACTATAATAAATCTACAACTTCTGCAGAATTACTTCATTAGAATAAAAATTAATTATATTCAAATATTTCTTCCCATAATATCTTAAAATGTTTTAGATTACCACAAGATAAATCTATTATAATTTAATTGAACCAATTAAATCTATTTTACATGGAAGAGTGGGGATTTATATAGAAAATTTCATGGATTTTGGCTAACTAATAGTCAATTCATGGATTCTAAGTAGATTACTATTAAAAATTATTCAACCATTCTAAAATAAAAAAATATTTTCACGAAGATGGTATAAAACCCCATACTTTTCAAACATAGATATTACATATTAAATTATTAATATAAATTATATAATATTTCAAACCATTAAATAATAATATAGTCATAGTATACTTAAATACATAGATACATCAAAAAATAGTTCTAAAAATATCTAATTTAGATTCCATTTATTTCATTCTAACTAGAAGCCATATATGACATATCATACTTAATAACATTATTCATAACTTTGAGAAAGGAAAAATTTTAAATGTAGAGCTTTGATACTCAACATGGGTAAAAAAGGGAGATATCAATCATCATATAAGAATAGCATGAAAAAAAGTGTATGATAACATGAGCTTATCATCTGAAAACCACATTGATTTGTTGAATAAAGATATGGATAAAAAATAATTTCTTTAGTGGTCAAGGGTCATTTACAAGTATATCATAGTGGAATGGTTTCACTCCCCATACCATCATATTAGTCATGATTTACTCAATTTATTTAAATATAGTTTATATTCTATTACTAAACTAGAGTCACTCCTCAATCCATTCATATTTATCTCAAGAGATAACATTTTTTTACTTAATAAAATGGTGGGAGATATAGGTCCCACCAATTATATAATTAAACTTTTATGAACATGTGCCACATGATCAAAAATAATTCATCATATAAAAGACCAGGAAAATAAATTTTTTTAATAATCATTCCATCATAGCATTACCCATGGAAAAAAATCATTTTAATAAACATTTCCATATTTCATCATAGAATAACCGATGAAAAAAGTAATGGGTTTCATAAAAAATGTGTCATTATTTTCTTATACCACCCAGATAAAGAATAAGGATACTATTCATGGATCTTATCCCCAATAAATCTTAAGTGAAATCAATATTTGTTGGATTTCATGAATGGAAATACAATTAAAAGATAATTAAAACGTTCATGACGAAAATTAAAATTCCATATTGAAATCACTTAATAAATAAAAAATAAAAATATATAGGTAAATATTTTCTTTCAATATAACCATGTAACCTTGTAATGTAATATTCAAATAAAAAATTATTCATGATGATGGGAAAATCCTTTCAAGTAATATAAGTTAAAAAACAATCAGAAAAGACACAAAATACCTCATATGAAAACGACCCAAATATTATTTTAACAAAGTTCACAAGAAATAGAATATGGTAAGTAGAGCCTTTTAAAAATAATATTATTATATTAAAAATAATTATAATTTTTTTTAGAAAAATAGATATGAAAGAAAATTGTTTTTTGACCAAAGATTGAGATGATGTTGATTATATTTAAAAACATATTTTAAGTCTCTTTAGTACATTAAGGGAGGAAAATTAAAAGAAAACATCTATTTTTAAGAAATAACTATAGGAGAATAACATTCATGATTTTTTTTGAGATATATATTATAATATTTTATCATTTCATACTTAATCATAATTAATCCCTATAAACAACAAGATTTAAAAAAAACATTACCTTGAGTTTTCCTTATTTTTATATCACTATAAAAAATAGTATAATGTATGTAAAAATAAAATAATTCTATATCATAGTCATGTGAATAAAAATAATATCATATATTAACCCTTTATAACATTTAAACAACCAATTTTTATGAGTAATATGTTATTAGAGTCATCATTTCTGGGTGTTAACTGTATCTTTTATCATGGGTATTTCAGCTCAGTATTTTAGGACCTTATACATTTATATAAATGAAATCACCTCTTGAATTTTAATCATTATATATGTATCATATAAATTCAATATATATATATATATATATAGTTTTCTATAAAATTATAATATATAAAAATGAATTACAACATTCACAGAGACAGTGGACTGCACGTATGCATGAATAATGTTTTTTATTTTTCAAAAAATTGAAAAAATAAAGTTAAATATTAATTTGAATTTAGAAGGTCATTATTGTATTATATATATATCATATATATCTATTAAAATAATCCCCACTACCATCCTTGTATAATATAAATTATAAATGAATTAAATCGCTTCATGGAGGTGGTAGTCGACTCATACACACGAGTGAAATTATCGTTTTTGAAAGGATTGGAAGAAAAAAAGGTTGAAAATATATTATCATTAACGAATTATAATAATTTAATAAATATAATATTTAAAATTTAAACCCATCATAATTCAAATCTATAATATATTTTGATCAAAATTTAATTGTATCTCTATGAAGAGACGGGAAGCCCTACGCATGCACAACCAATACATTTATGTATCATTTGATGGGAAAGAGGGTGCATAATCATGTTTTTCTAATCATAATAAGATTTCATAATAGAAAGGATACAAAAAATAATTTTTTATTCTACATATAAAATAATTAAAGGAGTTAAGGAAGAGTATAAATCAAAGTCATTGGGTAATGCGATTACCTATTATATGAAATGATTCATTTAGATATCCTCAAAAGCTATCTAGGGTCTCTATTTTTGGAAGACTATAACCTCCAAAATGTTTCTAGGGTTTTTTAGAAAATAATTTATTATATTTATTTCAAGCTATAAGGGTCAGTGTGGTGTAAATAATTTAGAGGTTTGGTTCCATTTTATAATTGAGGTAAGGGGAACTTTTGTAATTTCCAAAAAGATTAAATTAAATTAAATTAATTATCAAGACAAAAAAACTCATAATTCCAAGGTATTCAAAGAATACATATTATAAGATTATAATTTCATAAAATATGTAATTTATACATTGTTTGTGTAATTTTAAACATTATCATTTTTATTAACCATTGGTCAACCAATTTTAATTTTGACAATGATAACAAAATATTCAATATTAAATGTTGTAATATTTAATTATAAGGTAAAAATTGGACCATAAATATATTTTTTATGATATTTTAGATAAAATAATATCCACATTTTATTATTGAAATATTTTTATGATTTTTAAATAATTTAATAAAATATTATTTTAATAAAATATCATTATTTCCTATTTTGACACTATAAATCTAATTTGACTTAAAATACATAAATAATTTTTTGATTTATAATATAATATTTTCACCCAAAAAAATATATCAGATAAATTAAACAAAATTATGGAACACTATTACATACAAAAATTATATCACTTTTAATATTTTCATAATTATTTATTTTTTTCCCCACTAATTGGATAAATATTGTTTTGGTATTGTATAAGCATTTAATGTACTTATATAATACATAAAAACTGTAAATAAATTACCCTCATAAATACAATTTCATTATCAAGAAAATTACTATTAATATTTATTAATAACTGTTTTCATTATGTGAATAGATAATGGATATATAAAACTAAGAGAGTAATATTTTGTAAAATTACTCTGTTTAAATAATATATAAGTCATTTCCATAGATATTTTACCATTAAAAATAAAATTAGATTCTAAGGTGATAAATATATAGTTACATTCATCCAATAAGAACAAATATGAAAAGTTATTTCCTTAACTATTATTTGTAACATATATTAACCAGATATACACTTTTCTAATGTGATAAATGTTACCCAAATTTATATTCAGATTGACAATAAAATAAAATGGTCCTTTTATCAAAATATAAACCTCATGATTATAAATAATGAATCCATTATATCAAATTCAACAAATATAAGTGGTAGAAATTATTTTTAAAATAAGAATTCAGAATGAAACAAAATCCACTTTTAGAATAAATATTTCTTTTAATCATAAAAGAAGATTATTTATTATCATATGAATTGTAATAAAATTAGGTGATTGTTTAAAATTTTTAATTTAATATATAGCATATACATTTCTTAAAATAATTTACAAATATGCATTAAGTTAATTTATTTATATGAAATACATTGCGTGGATATTTTTTTTTCAGAAAAAAACATCACTTTTATTTTAAAATAATATTTTTATTTATAATAATTTGATTAATGGTCAATTAATTATATAAATGTATAGACCATATATGTTTCCTAATTTATTTAGTACTTTTCTTAATCAAGAATCCAATGGTTAGGAAATAATTGACCCATAATATTTTAATATTGTTATAAGGTTAGTCTAAACTCGTTGTTTTATATAACAGAAGATGCTAAAGAAATAATTTTCTATTAAGAGAATTTTTTTTTAAAAATATTAGGGTCTCAAATATTACCATAGTAAAAATTAATATCTCCCTTGAAATTAATCACTCTGAAACAAAATTATGAAGATGATTCTACCTCATCACATCCTTAGGTTCCCACATAGATTCCTAAAATTGGTAGTTTCACAAAAAATCATTCACCATGTGAATGGTATAATTTCTTATCACTATCCATCAATAATAAAAAATATATACCTATTGTTCTTATTAAAAAAGATATTTCTATACAGGTATATCCTTTGAGTTTAGTATATGTGAATGATTATTTTTTTTACTTTTTCAGGAGATATACAAGGAACACATCATGAACATGAGAGAGATTCGATGGAAGCACCAATTAATAAGAAACCATCCTAATATAACTAATAATTTAAAAAGGTCTCACATAACTTGGGATTAGAATTCGTTTATTCCCAAATCTAATTACTCTCTTATAAAAAATATTCATTAGAATACCTTGTCACCAACTTCAGACACATGATCTTTTTTATTACTGTTAGAAATTTTTTTGATTTTGAGATTCTCTTATATGTTGTTGAATTAATCCATACTTATCTTACATTTCCTTTTATAGATCAATTTATAATGGATTTCTTTATCTATCTTCATTATAGAATATTGGAGTTGTGCACTTTCTACCATAGATGTCTTTGTAATGAGCTATCTAAATTCTAGAGTGAAAGATATCGTTGTAATAAAATTCCACCAAATAAAGGGGTTGATCAGAAACACCTTTGAAATCAATAAATCACGATCTAAACATGTATTATTGAGTTCTAACAGTCTCATATGAATGACTATTTTTATGAATATGATAATATGTGATGAAACATAACAATGTATCTAGATCCTACTAAAAACTGATCCAAAACATCAAGGTGAACCTTGGATCTCGATTAGATACATTTAATAGTGGTGCACAATAGAATCTTCTCAATTCCTTAATGTATAACTATGTAAGATGATCAAAATTGAAATCCTCTATAATAGAACTTAATTAACCTTAATTTATTAGGTGATAAACTACAATAAAAAATATAATTATTCAATTTATATGTTTTGTGGAGTCTAATAATGAATTTCATCGTTATATTTTCCTATTTCAATTTTGGTGTGCGTAATGGTTGTAACATTCTCTTATAATTCTTTCTCTCATCATTAACTTATGGATATTCTAAGCACCAAGAATGATACTCTTCTATATCTCAATTTATTCCATTCCAAAAAATTCATCTTTAAAATATTTCTATATATTCATACTTAAAGGATAAATAGATAATGAAGAAATAAGAGCTTGATATGATAGTTCATTCTCTAATTCTTGTACTAAAGCAAAAAATTCATGGTTCTAGAACATTATTATTCAACATCAATCTAATTTGAACTATGGAAAATTTCTCACCTAATTTTTTAGTTCTATATCTTTCTCTTATGAATCTTTAATGTTCACATGGATAGATGGTTGAACACTCATTTGATAAATATATGATTTAGCATCTTCCATAAAAATTTCATGATCCATAATTTTGATGTCTGTAAATATTATATCTTTTTTGTTCCACGTAATAGATAAGTTAACAAGATCTTTTCAACACAGAGATTCTTCAACCTTTTTTTCTTAAACTGGGTTGTAGTGTATTTATCATTCATAATATTTTATAAGATCCAAAAATATTATCAGGCACATGTGTAGCTATTTTTGAGTAGAAGTAAACATTTATTTTTGTGATAGTATATATGTCACAAAATTATCCAATGAAATAATTCCTCCATAACAGTATTGGAAAATCTTCCACAACTAACTCTAAAACATGTGTTAGGTAATTTTTTTCAACGACCATTAATCTTTATGAGGTATAATCTATAACCATATATTTCTACATGAGGAAGCAATTACCCCCTTATTTGTTACATTAGCATATATTATAAACTCCCCTACATTATAGGGTATTGTATGAATATGCATGTCGACTTACCTTATCCTATGTTCCTATATAAAATTACTCAGATTCATCTTTATAATATAGTTTGACTCCCTTTAAATTAAAATTTGTGAGTTGATTTGATAATTGTGAAAAATTATCAAAAAATCACTAATAATATTCATCCAAACCAAGATAACTGTAGATCAAAGTCACGGTGGATGGTTTGGGCCAATTTTCGATAACTTCTATCATTGATAGATCTATTTATATACCCCCACTTAAGATTATATACCCCAATAATGATACGTTAAAAATAAAACATTCACACTTGGTAAAGACTACCAAAAACTGGTCTTCATGCTCTTCCTTTATCATTGAATTAATATTTATATCATCTATAAAGACTACCAAAAACTGATCAAGGTAATCTATAAAGACCCTATTCATTAAATCCATAAATATAGAATGGGAATTAGTATAAGAAAATAAAATCACTATAACATTACATGATCTTCATGCTCTTCCTTTATCATTGAATTAATATTTATATCATCTATAAAGACTACCAAAAACTGATCAAGGTAATCTATAAAGACCCTATTCATTAAATCCCTAAATATAGAATGGGAATTAGTATAAGAAAATGAAATAACTATAAAATTATAGTATCCATACCATGTATGAAGTGTTGTATTGGGTATATCCTCTTTATTGACCCTCAATAAATAATATCCAGAATTACGGTCTATCATGGAAATCTATTGAGATCTATACTGTTGATCAAGAAAGTCATGAATACAAAGTAGAGGATATTTTTTCTTGATACTAAACTTGGTAAGTTATCAATAATCAATATAGAGTCATATTAATCCATATTTCTTCTTATGAAAAAGTACAGGTCAACCCCATGGCGATGTAATTTTATGAATGAATCTACTTTAAATTCTCTACCACTGTTGATTCTACAATTCTTACAACTCAATTAGGGAAATTATTTTTGGAGATTTAAAAATAGGTGTTTCCCCATGTATGAGTTATATTGAAAAATCAACTTCATGATTCGGTGGAAGATGAGGAAAATATTTCAGAAATACAACAAAAAACTAGAACACTGTTAATATATATTTTATATTGATTTCATACCAAAACCTATAAGACAAATTCCCATTCAAAATTAGAATCGTGAACCACATATTAGGTGTAATATGAATCTGAAGTTCATTTTTATCAACACATTGATTGGTGATTGAAGGTTGGTTTGGAATATCAAATGTATATTACCTTTTTTGTAAAGTGATTTTTATTTATGTAATGAAATGAAATCTATACCAAAAATTACATCGAATTCAACTATATAAATCTTAAAATGATTTATAGGAATGAAATTCCCAAAAACAGTAAATATACAAGATTCATAGACATAGGATAAAATCATCATACCATTAGAGTTTTTTTACTAATAAAAAAGCATCTAATATTTTAGGTGGAACTCTGATACAAGTAGAAAAGACATTAAATATAAAATGGTGGGTAGATCCGGAATCAAATAGGGCATTAATAGTTAGGGAGTTGATGGTATGTGTACCTTTCACCATGTTGTTATCATACCTCTCATCATGAATTGTGATCGTATAAGATTTCAATTTGTATCTAGGATCAAGAAGTTTATAACATCGATCATTATAAATAACTTTCGAATTTGAGAATTAGTTAGAGTATATACCATACTCCATATATTTAAATCTGTGGTGTATGGTTGGTTCACTCTTTAGATATTTCTCTTTATTCATATTAGTAGCTATCTTTTTCTAATTAATTCAGTATTTTATTACTTGATGAACATCCTTGGACACTTAAAAAATTGACCAGATTTCATAAGATAATTTACATGTGTTTCCTCCAACACGTTGATCATAATGGAAGGCTCATATTATTTAATATATATTTTTTATAAGTTCCTTTTATTTTTTTCTGATCAAAACCATGTCATTGATTGGTAATTTTAATATCTATATCCCCATTTATAGAATATAAAATTATTTTTTTCATATTTAATAAATTAACTTATGGATAACACATTTCCCAGATATTTTTTTAAGTAACTAGAGACTTAGGGAAACTTTCTTTTATGTCTGATGATAATAAAAGAATCATAGTTCACAAGGGATGTGAAATTTTCATCATTAGTACCCACATATTTATCATAATTATACATTAACACAATGAATTACATATATATTTTCTAATTAAGAATACTAGGAATGTACTTTTAGTAAAATAATATTTTAAATTAATCCCATTCCACTGATAAAATTTCGCATTATTCTCTCTTTTTCTTGATAAGATTCCAATATTGATTTTATTCTCTTTATAAATGATAAATAGCCAGAATAACATTCACATGTTCTGAACAATAGGGAATGTAATATATATTTTAAATATTACCAATCCATTATTCAATGACTAGTGTACTAGTTGATTCACTAAAAGTATTTCAACATTTCCTCATGAAGGATTTGAAAATATATTGTTCCCTCATTTTCTGGTTTTTAATATCAACATGATTCAAATATTTAGAAAATTTTTTGACCATAGACTATTATTTTTCATTCCAAATCCCATATAATTTGGTTTCTTAAGAGTAAAATAATTTAATTGTCTATTATATTCAGTATTAACATATTTTTTGGGTTCTAGACATTTACAAAAACCAAAAGCATAGTGCGATCAATAATAATCATAGTGGTAAACTATATAATTATGTTAAATAATTTATAGGATGTCTAAATTTAATACCATATTCTATAAAAATATAGATTTACCCTAGGAAATTTATTATATTTCCTAAAACAATATGATTCAATCCAGCATATATATTTATTCATATGTTTATTACTAGAGTTTTCTCTTGTGGTTTTCAAAGGATAACTAATCCTTTCTTTGATATGAAAAATTAGAATACATAATTTTCATGTATAGATATATCATATTAATATATGAATATTAAATACAAAATATATTGATCTATTTTAGAATTGTTTAGGTCACGTATCATTGGAAAATTAAAAATATACACAACTTGTTCATAAAATATCCATGTCTTCCCACACTTATTTCTTCATAACTGGCACCATAATAGAAATATTATATTTAATACCTTTCATCATAACATGAGGAAGGGAAACATAATAATGGATGCTCGCTGATGCTTAGTAAGGGTAACCATTGGTGATATCAATGGCCATTAAAGAATAACATGATAAAAATGGTATAATCACATGAGTTTAAAATTTAAAATCCATATGATATATATCATAGATCATAATATTGAGTAATGGTATAAATAAAGGAATCATATAAGAAATTAATGTAAGAACTCGGTTCTTACTGTTGAGGTATGAGTTTCTTCTTTTCTCGTTTCCTTAAGTGTTTTTTAGAAAATATGGAAAATGGGGAAAATCCTAAATTTTGGAAGTACATGTCGTGTACTTTTTCCACATACTGTGTACTCCTGGCCGTGTGAGATGAGTACACGGGGCATGTAGCCATGTCGGTGACAAAGGGTGAAGAAACTGACTACACACCGTGTAGTTTTCCCTTACACGCTGTGTAGTCAGTCGGCAGGCCAAAACATTAGGGTGGTGGAGCAGCCGCCAGCTAGATGACAGTACACGCTGTGTAGTCGGGAGTACATGTCGTGTACTATTGTCGACGGATGAATAGTGTGGCGGTGCCGCAAGAGGAATAGTTAAATGAAGGAAGTAAACGCCGTGTACTTTGTTTTTTCGCTTAAAATGGGCAGTAGCCTCCCCTATTCATAGGGAAGGCTTAGAACCAGAGGAAGGCACGGGAGGGGACGACCGAGCCTTTGAAGATCCACCGAGTGTTCATCTGGAATCTGTTTCTGCCTCGAACGATCTCATTGGAACTGCACGGGTAAGCCCTCTCTTATCCTGGTGTGGTTCATACCAATTATTTCCCTAATGAAAGTTATTTATGTTTGAGCGGTTTTATTTCTTCGTCAGATCTACATCGTTCTTGGGCGTTTCTGGAACTGATGTTTGGGTATAGTGCTCTTTGGAATATAAGGTAGGTGGCTTTGTGTTTAGTTTTCCAACAGTTGTGTGTTTTGTGCGTTTTGGTGCCATGAAACCATGTTGGGGTGTCGTGTGGATGAGGTCGTGGCTATTTTAACGACCTAGAACTGTATAGGTAAATGAATAAATGGTAAAACTGCTGGTTGGGATCGTTTCTTGGATCCAGAACCACCCCGGGGGTGTGTTCCACTCTTTACCTGTTTGGCCAGGATACCCGAGGGTATGCCTTTAAAGTATTAATTTTAGAATTTCCTTGAGAGGAATTGCTTGTTTACTGCTTGTTTGCATGTTGGGCATGTCCCGGTTACCTGTTTAGCCTGAGGGCGTTTTTTTGATTAGCCTGTGGGCACTGCACTGTTTAGCCTGAGGTCAGTAGTTATTTCGGCCTGAGGTAAACTTCTTCCATTCCTAAGGGCAATAGACTATGTTCCTGAGGGCGACACTACCAACGTGTGAGGGAAAAATATGTTAGGCCTGAGGGAAATACATGCGGGTTGGATTCTGCTTACTCGAGTGTAAGGTTTTTCTTGTCATTGGACGTGGACTGTTTACATAGAAATGCACTGTGGTGATTTATAATTTTTAATTTATTAAATAAATAATAAAATGGAAATTTAACTACTAAGTTAGTTGCTTTTCAGTACTACTTACTTTATTTCATTTTACTATTTCACACTGTTGTTGCATGCTTACACGCAGTTGTACACGGGCCTTTGGTGGGTGCATACTGAGATATATTTCTCACACCCTGTTTGGGTCATGCTTTTCAACCCAAACAGATTACGTTTCTACAGGTGTGGATAGGGGCAAGGGGCCCTATAGAGGTACTTGACTATTGCTGAGGAGTAGGAGGGCATGTGACTGAGCCTAGGCTCGTGATGCCGCTGCCATATGTTTTTCTTGTTCTACTGGACTCTATTTTTTTATACTATATTGATGTATAACATGTTCTGGCTGTTTTCTTAGAACTTGAGACATGTAGCATCATGATTTATATATAGTTGGTTATATCTAATGCGGTTATTTATTTTCAGTTGTGTATGGTTTATTGCTTTCACGGTTGTTGTATATTTTATTTGTATTCCATTGCGCTACACGTTCACAAATGAGGGCATAATTTCCCCACTATCAAAATTGGGCCTTCGCTGCTAGTCGGTAGCCTCTGGCATTTGGGGAAATGCGCTTGAGGTCACGTGGCGAACTGGGTTCGCGGCACCCGTTCCGTGGAACCTGGAACCGGGACGTTACAAAGTGGTATCAATGAGTTTTCTTTTATTTTACTTAATATTTGGAGCCGTATTCAGGGATAGGACGAACGGTAGTTGGTAATAAGCTATGCCTGGGCGTAGCTAACCCGTGTACAGGGAAAATCCAATTTACCTCGTATTGCAATTTTACCGATTTTGCAATTTTCAGTTGATATGATTTCACCGTTAGTTGACGCACTTGTGATTGTGCTGTTTATATTTTATCCTTGGGTTCTATTTAGTTGCAACCCGATTAGATGAGGGTATTCCATCTCATGCATCATTTAGGAACATTCTAGAAATCACATGTCATGCATAGTTCCATGCTATTTAGGTGCATTAGAAATTGCATGTTGTTGTGATAGTTGTTGTGCTAGAAAATCATGCTGTTGTGATAGCTTCTTGGTAAATACCTGCTATGTGATAAGGTATTTTGTGTGATCCTATTTATAGAATGGAGGCCAAACTTTGGTTTTTGGGGAGTATGTGCCCCCATTTACCAGAATATGGTGGATCATTGACTGTTTCTTTTGTTATAACACAGATAAGATGTCAAACTTTGATTCGTGGGGAGTATGGGCCCTCACGGGTCAGAATTTGAAACATAGGTGTTGTATTCAGTATTTTCTGGGTTCCGGAGAATTTTTTGAGGCATAATTTCCGAAAACCCAGTATACACACCGTTTAGTACTTCAAATATTCTGTGTATAGCCTTCAGTTCGGGAAGAAAAATGAACTTTTTGATTACACACCGTGTACCCTGAGTACACTCCATGTAGTCTCTTCCCGTGTCACAAACCGTGTTGGCAGCGACACTGGGAAGGGAAGAGCTTGGAGCAAACACGCCATGTAGCTTTTGTACATGCCGTGTAGTGTTGACCCGGAGTCCGGCCGTGTAACTAACAACATGGCTCGGTGAACTCCTGTACAGAACACGCCGTGTCAATTATGAACACGCCGTGTAGTGTGACCTGGGGACTCGGACGTGTAACTAACAACACAGGTCAGTGTCACCTCTCCTTGAACACGTTTTGTACCTGTGGGACACACCGTGTAGTGTTGTCCGAGGACAGACCGTGTGGAGTTAGCCATGTGACTGGAAAACTGGGTGGCGTACACGCCGTGTGCGGGTGTGACACACCATGTAATTTCAACCTGAGTAGTCGGCCGTGTCACAGACGACACGGGCAGTTGGAAATAACACCATACACGCTATGTAGATTATATTCACACCGTGTAGTTTTTTTTTTCAACGGTAGCCATGTGGCTTAGCCATGTAGAAGGACACGGGTAGGGAAGGGAGGTCAAGTACACGTCGTGTAGTCAGTATACATGCCGTGTACTCTTGTTTTTAAAATTTTGAATGCCTTCTTCCTCTTGTTCCCTTTTGGGTTTATTCGTTTTCTGTCTTTGATAATCTTATTCTAAGGCATGTTTTGACCTTGTTGTGTCATGATGCCTAAACGACCATGTGTTGTTCGCCAGGAGAGAAGCGACAACTATACTCCAGAAATGGTGATCCATGGGCTACTAGTTGATCCTCCAGCAGAGCCAGATGCGGCGCCAGCTATTATACCGGACGCAGGCGCGGAGGCGCAGTTCTGTGATGGCTTTATGGGGTTCATGTAGACCTTTCAGCGAGCACTGCCGGCTGCCACATCTGTGGCTGAGCTTACTCATATCTTTTAGTAGCAGCATCCGCCTACGTTTTCAAGGGATGTTGGACCACAGGCTGCGGATTCTTGGCTAGGATCGATGCAGACTATTTTTGAGCATTTGGAGACGCCTCTAGGGCAGAGGGTCAAGCTCGCGACATACATGCTGCGTCATTCCACCAAGAGGTGGTGGGATGTCACCACCCAGTCAGAGCATCACAGAGACAAGGCATGGGAGGATTTTCAGGTAGTCTTATATGACTTATTCTTTCCCAAGACGCTGGGGGCAGAGAGAGCTTGAGAGTTCATGAATCTGAAACAGGGTGCTATGTCGGTGATGGACTATTCTGCTTATTTCACAAAGCTTTAGCGTTTTGCACCTATACTAGTGGGTGATGAGACATTGAGGGCTAGAAGTTTTGAGGATGGTCTTCATTATGACATCCGAGCACTGGTGAATGTTTTTAGGTTGCCTCTTGTACATGCTATTGTGAATCAGGCGCTAATTACGGAGAGGAACCTGTAGGAATCTTGTGGTATGGTCCAGGGTGGTTCAGCACCAGTTACTGGTACTATTTATATTGGTAAGAGGAAGAGACAGATGGACTTCTCTTAGGGCGGAAGTACCAGCCAGGAAACTTCTTCAGGTGGCCCAGTCAGGTGCTACCAGTGTGGTAGAGTGGGGAACAATAGACCGCAGTGTCTACGAGACCCAGTTGAGTGCCGAGCTTGCGGAAAGATGGGTCATCTGAAGCTATTTTGCAGGGAGTTTTCACCAGTGGCTAGTGAGAGGGGTTCTGTGCAGACTCCGCATGCGGGAGCAAGACCAGTGTCTTCTTACCAGTCGGGGAACTGGAATACGTCAGGGCGTGCAGGTGGAGATGGTGGTCATGGCCATGGTATCCAGACACCAGGATCTCAGAGGCAGCAGGGCGGGACAGCTCAGGGTAGCCAGGCTGTGTCGTAGGGTCATGGCACTGGGCAGGCTTATGCAGCACAAAAAACCCAGCAGAAGCAGGATCTCGGACCTTCTACAGTCATAGGTACTATTCTAGTAGCTTCTGTTTTATCTTCAGTACTTTTCGATATGGGTGCTACACAAAGTTTCATATCTGTACCTGTTGTGGAGAGCCTTGGGCTCTATGTTTCTACTTCTTCTGATATTATGACACTAGACACTTCGTTGGGAACTAGAACAGTTGGTGTGTGTAAGTGAAAGGAGTTCCCCCTTGAGTATGGTGGGTGTCACTTTCTTTTGAACATCAATGTCTTAGAGATGACAGCTTATGATGTCATTCTCGGGATGGACTGGTTGGTTCCATTTTGAGCCTTTGTAGACTGCTATCATCGCAGGGTGCGTTTCACGTCACCCAAGGGTGGAGAGTTTCTATACAAGGGCGAGTGGGATGTTCATGCAAGTCGAGCTGGACCAGAGCATCGTGGGCGAGGTGGGGTCACAGCCCAGATTGCGAGCTTGTATCTGGATGATTAGGGGACTTGTTATACGGATTTCCATCCAAGTGTTGATCTTTTCACGGATGTCTTCTCAGATTACATTTCAGGTCTACCTCTAGTGTGAGAGATGGATTTCTCTATCGAGCTTGTTCCAGGAGAATTACCAGTGTTGATTCCTCCTTATAGGATGGCTACACCTGAGTTGCAGGAGCTCAAGAGACAGTTAGAGGAATTACAGGTGAAGGTTTTTATTTGACCCAGTACTTCTCCTAGGGGTTCTCCGGTCCTTTTGGCAAAAAAGAAAGATGGTACCCTCGGTCTTTGCGTGGATTATCAGAAGTTGAACCAGTTGACGGTTAATAACCAATATCCTTTGCTGAGAATAGATGATATTTTTGATCAGGTTCGAGGAGAACGAGTGTTCTCGAATATTGACTTGAGATCCGGATATCATCAGATGTGTGTGAGACCATCACATATACCGCTTACATTTTTTTGGAGCAGATATGGTCTATATGAGTACTTGGTTATGCCGTTCGGAATCATGAACACACCAGAAGTCTTCATGGCTCTGATGAATCGAGTGTTCCATTCATATCTGCATTCTTTTGTGGTAGTATACATGGACGACATCATGGTGTAATCACACAATCGACACGGCCATGCCATCCATCTTGAGATCATATTGAGTACAATGAGAGAGCATCAGCTATATTCAAATCTATCAATGTGCCACTTTTGGATGGACCAGATTCACTTCCTGGGTCATATCATCTCGGAGGCAGGAGTTGTAGTGGACCCAAAGAATGTGAGAGCAGTAGTTTCTTGGGAGCATTCTATGAACGTGTTTGAGACACAAAGTTTTTTAGGGATGGCCAGTTACTACATACACTTCATACAAGACTTCTCCTGCTTAGCATCACCGCTGACATGCTTGACTAAGAAGGGTGTGAAGTTCGTTTGGTCAGAATCATACGAGACAACCTTTTAGGACTTGAAGGGAAGGTTGACATCAGCACTGATTCTGATACTCCCAGAGTAGGGGAAGAGCTATACAGTTTACTATGACGCATCAGGTATTGGGCTGGGAGTTGTGTTGATGCAGGGCGACCGAGTTGTTGCGTACGGGTCTCGGTAGTTGAGGCCACATGATCAGAATTACCCGATGCATGGTCTCGAATTGGCTGCATTTGTGCATGAGTTGCACTGTTGGAGACATTATGTATTGGGAGAACGTTTTGTGGCTTTCACCGACCAAAAAAATCTCAAGTATATCTTTACTCAGCGTGACTTGAATATGAGGCAGCGAAGGTGGGTCGAGTACCTACAGTCCATCGATTTTGAGCTTTCCTATACACTTGGTAAAGTTAATGCAGTCGCTGATGCACGGAGCATGAAGACTTAGATACAGGCTGTGCAGGAGGCCAATGGTGAGTGGAAGCTTATGGGTTTGTTCTCAGAGATGCATCTGGAGGTGCACGACAGTCAGGGGTAGACTTATCTTTCCTCCTTAGCTATGACATCTACCCTATTGGACAGAGTGAGGATGAGACAACTATCTGATTCAGAAGGCCTAGTTCTATGGGATTTGGTGGCAAGTGTGGACCCTCCTCCTGGTTGGACAATAGGCGATGATGAAGTTCTACATTTCCATGGATGCGTATGGGTTCCAGGGGATATACATGATGAGATGATGTGGGATTCTCATGATTTAGCTTGGGAAGTTCATCCTGGGGATACCAAGATGTACCAGGACTTGAGACGTCAGTACTGGTGGCCGGTTATGAAGAGTGATGTAGCTGGTTATGTTACGAGATGTTCCACCTGTCAACAGGTGAAGGTAGAGCATCAGAGACCAGCTAGATTGTTACAGTAGTTACCCATTCCAGAGTGGAAATGGGATGATGTCATGATGGATTTTGTGACTGGATTTCCGAGGTCACCTCCTGGCAATGACGTCGTGTGGGTTGTTGTGGACAGACTCATGAAGGTATCTCACTTCTTGACAATCAAGGAGACCTTCGGTGTTGACAAGCTCCGAAGTTTGTATATCCAAGAGATCATACGCCTTCATGGGGTCCCTTGTTCTATCATTTCAGATAGAGACGCCCGCTTTACATATTGTTTTTGGCAGAGTTTTCAGAGGGCACTGGGTACACAGGTGATTCTGAGCATAGCATACCACCCTAAGACAGATGGCCAGTCAGAGCGTACGATAAAGGTTCTAGAGGACATGTTGTGTGCATGTGTCCGAGACTTTGGGGGCTCTTGGGATAAGCACATACCCCTAGTCTAGTTTTCCTATAATAACAGTTTTCAAGAAACTATTGAGATGTAACCATATGAGGAATTATATGATAGGCCATGCCGATCACCCTTGTGCTGGTTAGAGGTAGGTTAGGCAACTCAACTGGGACCATGTCTCGTGCAGGAGACTTTTGAGCAGGTCCAGTTGATTCCGAAGCAGATGGCTACCATACAGTCTCTTCAGAAACCATATGACAATTTCCGCAGAAGACCTTTGGAGTTCATTGTCGGGGATCATGTTTTCTTGTGTGTTTCACCAAGGCTGGGACACAAGTGGATCAGGAGACAGGGTAAACTTTCACCGCGGTATGTGTGGCCATTTGAGATTCTGAAGTGAGTCGGGCTGATTGCCTATCGGTTACGGTTACCGTAGTGATACCAATCCATGCACGACGTCTTCCACATATCTCAGTTGTGTCGCTATCATTCAGACTCGTCTCACACCTTTCATCCAGAGGAGGTTGAGCTTTATATGTATGTGTCCTTTTAGGAGCATCTGATTCGTATCGTTGAAAGGAGCACGAAGTTTCTCTGAGGCCGGTCGATTCCTCTTGTATGGGTGCTATGGCAGCATGGCCGAGTGTAAGAAGAATCCTTGGAGCGGGAGACCGACGTACGTGCTCAGTCGCCAGAGTTGTTCACAGCTATATCTTTACCAACCTTGGAAGGGAAATTTCGGGATGAATTGCTATAAGGGGGGAAGTTTGTAAGAACTCTGTTCTTACTGTTGAGGTACGAGTTTCTTCTTTTCTGTTTTCCTTATGTTTTTTTTGAGAAAAATGGAAAATGGGGAAAATCCTAAATCTTCAAAGTACAGGCCCTGTACTTTCTCCACACGCCATGTACTCCTGGCCGTGTGAGATGAGTACACGGGGAGTGTAGCCATGTTGGCGACGAAGGGAAAAGGAACTGACTACATGCCGTGTAGTGGTCCTTTACACACCGTGTAGTCAGTCAGCAAGCCAAAATAGTAGGGTGGTGGAGTAGCTGTCAGCTGTATGACAGTACATGCCATGTAGTTGGGAGTACATGTCGTGTACTCATGTCGATGGATGAACAGTGTGGCGGTGCCGCTAGAGGAACAGTTAAATGAAGGAAGTACACACTGTGTACTTGGAAGTACACGCTGTGTACTTTGTTTTTTTCGCTTAAAATGGGATGTAGCCTCCCCTGTTCACAGGGAAGGCTTAGAACCGAAGGAAGGCATGGGAGGGGACGGATGAACCTTTGAATATCCGCTGAGTGTTTGTCTAGAATCCTTTTCCGCCTTAGACGATCTCATTGGAACTGCACGGGTAATCCCTCTCTTCTCCTGGTGTGGTTCATACCAATTATTTCCCTAACATAAGTTATATAATATTGAGCGGGTTTATTTCTTTTTCAGATATACGTCATTCTTGGGCGTTTCTGGAACCGACGTTTGGGTATAGCACTCGTTGGCGTATAAGGTAGGTGCCTTGGTGCTTAGTTTTCCAACTGTCATGTGTTTTGTGTGTTTTCGTGCCATGAACCCATGTTGGGGTGTCGTGTGGCTGAGGTCGTGGCTATTTTAATGACCTAGAACTGTATAGGTAATTGAATAAGTGGTAAAACTGATGATTAGGATCGTTGCTTGGATCCGGAACCACCCCGGGGGTGTGTTCCACTTTTTAGCCGTTTGACCAGGATACCCGAGGGTATTCCATTAAAGTAGTAATTGTAGAATTTCCTTGAGAGAAATTGCGTTTTGTCTCATTCCTAGTTTTCGGCCACGAAACACCCAATGGTTCCGTATCCAATGATTTATGGACCTACTTTCCAAAGGCATGCGTTTGCCAGATGGTCTGACCAGCGACTCTTTGGATGGTCTGGCCAGCGACTCTTAAGAACTCACATTGGTCGAGTGGATGGGAATTCGGGCTCATCACACCCTTTTTGGGGGGGAAATTATTTCATGTTTCGGGACTCTCTTATAGATTTAATACGTATTCATAAGTTCGTGAATCTTTGGTTTATCCCTAAACATAGTATCCACGGATTCAACCCTGGTGGGTAACGGTCAACTGGACGCAAGGGTCCAGAATCATTTATGCCTGAGGTTTACCATCCCTCATTAGATTAATGACCCTGAAGGGTTGGAACTCGATTGAGGCAGCACTAGGAGTGGTGTGGTGAACCGATGCAGGGATGATCGGATCGACCGGTTGGTGGGATTGAACCACAGGGAGGCTTCTTATGTACCCTGTCTAGGAGGCAAGGATCAATGTCCACATAGTTCGAATAAACAGTTTAACATCATGCTGGATGAGGGTGGAACTCGACGTGAAGAAACGACCGTGTGGTGGGCTTGAACCTCATGGAGGCTTCCTACGTACCCTGTCTAGGAGGAAGGTATCAAAGTACATGTAGTTCTCTTTGGCTTGGGGCTTACACTCTGAGGCGGCCCATAAGAGGATGTCATCGTTTATTCTTACACTAAGCCCACGTGAGTCATGCTCGGTGTGAGAAACAAGAGGCAGCAGGGACCATAGGATCACGTCGCGAAAGGTGCGTTTGTGAGAAGTAGAGTGGGGTTTATGCATGAAGGCGGCCCATGGGTGGATTAATTGGGGATTACACTCTGAGGAGGCCCATAAGGTAGGGGCTTACTCCGAGATGGACGCCCGGGGCGACAAATCCTAGCGGGAGAGGGAAAGGGGGTTCTCTTGTTCCCATTTCCTCTTTTATTCCCCGGGGAGATACCCAGGGAAGTACCGAGGTGCATGGGTATGGCTGCCTTCGGATGGGTATGCCGCCCCCACTCTGGGGAGGGGAGAAGTGCCCGACCTCCGAAGCATGCAGTCCCTCATCCTCGAGAGTAGAGGCAGGAAGGGAACCCTCAGGCTCAGACCACTCATTACCGTGGGAATGTGAACCCAGGAATGCTTCGGGAATCCACCCAAGGGTCGGGGCAACCCATTTGACCCTGTTTACCATGGGTATGTGAACTCAAACTGGCACACTAATGCACCTGAAAGTAATACCACACGGGTCTGGTGGCTCTGGCGGAGGCCTCGGCTCGGAGCCGATGAATAGGCTGATGAGGGGGCCGCGGGGGACCTGGCTGGATCGAAAGGATTTTGCCTGGCTTTAGAGATGAGAACACCGAAGTATTTGGCAAGACACCGAGATTTATGGGTGGTGGCACCCTTCACGTGGGGAAGTTCCATGCAGCTGGAGAAGCCGTCCGCAAACCAGGGTGGTCCACAGACTGATTGGTGTCCCGCGAACCAGTGTGGTTCGCGACTTTAGGATCAATCCGCGAACCAGAGTGGTTCATGGCTTCGGGCTCAATCTGAGAACTAGGATAGTTTGTGGAGGGTTCCAGGCGGGCAGTGGCGGCCATGGGCAGCGCCGATAGAGGCTTGTCGGTCTAGGCTTCGCCAACGGAGG
Organism: Viscum album; assembly: GCA_963277665.1. NCBI lineage: Eukaryota > Viridiplantae > Streptophyta > Magnoliopsida > Santalales > Viscaceae > Viscum > Viscum album. The sequence continues at coordinate 825,834,032 of OY728164.1, forward strand.
AGGGTGCTCCGTGGTACGACAGATTGGAAAAGAGACATAAACTCCCTGGTCCGCGGGGAAGTCATCCGCGGAGGGGTATGGTTCACATTTCTCCTTTTTTTGTTATTTAGGTTCTCGGTTTACCAAATTATTATGTGTTTTCCAATTCCTTCTTAATTCATATACCTACTGTGGTTCGCGGGTGGGAATTTCGCTGTTTGCGAAATTCAAAGCCTTCCTTCAACCGATCTCCTTCCTCCAAATCTGATTCCAGTTCTCTGATCCTTGCTCTCCGATTCTCTGATCCTTTCTTCTTTCCCCCCTTGGTCGCCTTTTATAGAGTGGGTAAAGGAAGGTATCTATGTCCATGTAGCGCTTTTGGCGGAGGCCCATAACCAAATACCCGGTTCTCGGCTGACCTGGTCAATCCGCGATTCGCGATGGGTATTGAACGATCCCCTCCTCCGCGAGGCAAACTCAGGGAGTGCTCTATGGCTACGGAGGGTTCCGCCTGCATTCCACGAACGATGGCAGGTGTGGCTTGAACCGGTCGACGCGGTCCGTGGTTGGGGCTGTTCGCGACGGCGAACCGGACCGGCTCCCATCCTGCGTCGCGACCGCAGAGGCTCTCCGCCTCCATTTCGCGAACGACAATGGTTCACGGGGTGCCTCGTGGTGACTGGTCATGTCGCGCTTCCATGGACCGGTTCTTAGACCGGTCCTTTGTGTCTTATCTTTGATTATTTTCCCCAATTCTTTGGGGATTTGGGTAAAATATCCTTTGTGGATTTTTCAGGACCCCACAAATGCCCCCCATCGGAATGGGGTCTGATCGGAACGAAGAGGAGGCCATTCCGATGCAAAGTGGTCCTGAAACGGAGATGGTTTGTGGTAGAAAGGTGGACCCGGTAGGGGACCACGCCTATAAATATAGGGAGACCTCACTTGTCCTTTACCAAATTCTTCGTGAAACCAGAGCTCCTTTTCCTCCGCATGGTTGCTCCTTCGCGAAGTACTTCGTCCGCGAACTGGCAACAACTTCTGCAAACCAATTCTTCTTCGCGGTCTCCTTAACCCACGAACTGACTTCCCAACCACGAACCATTACTCTTAATTAATTAAAAAGTAAGTGATGACGGGTTGCGGAGGAACTTGATTCGCGGTTTCGATGCTCCACGGACTAATATCTCACTTTTGAAATTCAAAAAGTATTTGAGCCTTCTGAATAAACTCGGTATTGAATTCCCACGGAGCAACTTGGTTCACGGTTTCCTGGACAACGCTCCACAGGCCAGGGCTTCGCGGACTGATTTTGCGAAGGACTGGTTTGTGGGATGGTGCCATCGCGAACCATCCTCCAAGGACTCCTTGCGGATTTGGTTGTGCAGGCTCTTTAACCATTCATTTTGGTTATTCTTGTCCAGATTTTTATTCCAGACTGATTTCTCTCATTGTGCAGGGAGAAAATATGGTTCCCCCTCGTTCTGTGCCGAGGTCTGATGTAGAGCCCCTCTCAACCACTGATCAACGTCTGAAGGACATGGATGGTTCTGTTCAAGATGGAGTCCTCCGCTCCCTACCATCTTCCTTCCTTGTCGACCGGCTCTCCAAATCACAACAAGAATATCCTTTTTCTAACAGTCTCCCTACCTATGGGTTTGGTTTATTGTTTGATACCTCAATTCCTGAACCCTCTCGTGACAACAATCCCGAAGCATGGATATTTTCGGCCACTATTCCCTAGTTCGTGATACCTATTGGTGGGAGACCTTCCTCGAGTGGTAAAGTTGTCAGATCTGTGTTGAATCACCTTCCAGTATCTCCGATAGGAGAACCACGTCATCAGGAAGGAACAATCCACTACTATCGGAGTATTGCCCGCAATGCCATGGGAAGCGACCAGCATGGCTGGCCGGGGAATCGGGATCTCCGACCGGGAGGAGTGTTTAAGTCATTAGATTGGGGGTGGCCCTCCTGGGTTCTCCAGAGCTGTGCAGATTTTGGGGCAGAGTTGTGAGCCATGGGCTTGTATGAAGCTTCTTGGGTGTCACAAACCTATAACAACTGACCTCACACCCTCGCCAAGTAACTTATGAGTCGTTGGATCCCAGACACCAACACTTTCCATCTGGTCCATGGGGAAGTGGGCATTAGATTGTGGGACGTCTTTCAGATTTCGGGGGTCCCCATCATTGGGAGTATGTATGACAAGTTCCTGCATCCTTCCACTGTGTGGGAGAACGAAGAGAGGACCCCCCCTAGTGAAGCAGCTCATTAACCAGGCTCAGAAACACTCAGAGGATACGTCTCCAAAATAGCTCGTCCCATACCATGAATGGGTCACGACATTCGTGAGAAAGAATAAATCTGATGAATCTGAGGCTCTCCCACACAGGCCCACGAGTTTCCCTACGATGGAGTCCCGTAAGCAGGGGGCAGCTATTGGATGACTTTGGAGAAAGGTGATTTCTGTGGCTGGGGCTGGGAGCTTATTCAGGATGTCGACTGATTGCTCCGCCTAGCGGCTTTTGTGGCCATGTTCTTAAGTGGCTGGTTATTACCCGTACGTGAGGTTGGTGGCGTGCGGGTCACTAATTTTGTCATGGCGGCACACTTGGATACTTCTAACGTTATTAACCTAGTTGTCCCAATGCTGGCCAGGATTTACCGGTTACTTGGAAATATTACTGACGGGAATTGGCCAAACCGAGTGGCCAGCCCTTTTCAAATTTTTTGGGGATAGTTAAGCATACACATCAAGAACTGCTACACCTTCATCAACCCTCTTCAGATTACGAGCACCACATTCCGGCCGTACTTTCAACTAACCAGTGGGGTTATGCCCGAAGAGTGGGCGACCCAATAGAAGGATATCCAACAGATGGTTGCGAATAAGCATCTGCTATCAAGTCGAATTTTGAATTATGACTATTTCAATTTTCATCCATTTTCTTCTCTGGCTAGCGCAATTACGAACACCATAACAGAATATTTTAGAAAGCGGGGCTACCTCCTCTCCCTCCAAGAGGGTATTCTGGTGGATCGTATTGGTGGGGAACTTATCTGCGAGGGGTACACGCCTTGCCGATTTGGGCATCAATTTGGGTGCATCCAAGCACAGTGTCCCCCCGCACTTAATGGTGACCGCGAGAACCGTAATTTGATGGTGGCCAGGCAACTGTGGCTAATGATTACCCGAGAGGATACCGACTGTGAGGTTATGACCCCCACGCTTGTGGACGCCATGCCTTTCTTATCCAAGCATTATGCTGACTCCTGGGTACAATCATACCCAAATGGCCAGCTAGGGACATTAGTTCCCACCATCTCAAGTCCCAAACCGTCAAAGGGAAAAAGGAAGCGAAAGGAGGATGGCTCTCCAACTAGGAAGGGCAAAATCCTTCATCACCCGACCGGTCTCGTGCTTCCGGGGAAGATTTTAATGGATAGAGGTGTATCCCCCTATGCCCTTGATGTTGGGGGGGGGGGGGGTTGTTATTCCTGCAGATGCTGCCTTCCCAACGGCATGAGGTCAATGGAATGAATTTAAGGGTCGGTTAGCCTTTCGTAACCAGTACCCCCGTTCTCTGTGGTAGTACCTTCAGGAATCAGAAGTAGCTTTTGATGAGTTGGGCTATATGTCCGCCCCTGTTAAAATTCTTTTTGATGTGGACCCAGAGCGGGTCAATCGATATCTCTAGGATCTTGAATCCTATATTTACGTGTGTGAGGGTCACGCGGTATTAACCCACCAAGTCCAGGCCATGCTGCATCCGGTGACTAATGAGGAGGTGGAGGGAAGTGACCACTCTTATGGGGGAGATGATCTTGATGATTTCCCCATCATGGATGAGGCCAGGGATTTTTCGTCCTTACCTGTGAGGTCCCTCCCACCAATAGTCCCAGAGAGTTCTAAGGTGGGGGCGAGATTCGGAATACAAACGCGACCATTGGCACCCATACCAGCTTCTACCACCGCCCGACCTTCTTAGGTTGATCCTACCGAGTCGAAAATTCATGCCATGGACACATTCCTAGAGGCTTGGAGGATTTGGGATGACCTGAGGGTCATTGGTTCAGATGAAGAAGTTTGGGCGTTCCGTCAAGCAGACCCTCTTAAACATCCGGGTATCGGGACGATCTTTGCTCCACCCCACTTGCAGTTGGAAGAGGATTTAGACGAAATAGTCTCCTCATTAAAGGAGATGGATGCGTACATTAATTAACTCCAGAATCGTCTCTATGGGAGCATTCAGGTGTCGGTGAAGATTAGACGTCACGAATTGTCCGACCCTGAAGAAGTGGTTGCTCCGCTTTCCCATTCTGATTTCTCCCCCCCCCCCATTATTGTGGAGATTCTAAGGTTTTTTCTTTTTATGCAGGGTGCCGAAGAATCTCAGGGGGTGATTCCTTCTCCGGAGTATACGCATCATGATACCGCGGTGGGGGAGCATGTTATTTTGCGCACAAGGGTCATCAAGGAAGGATCCCCTAGCGCAGCTGAGCTCATGGAGGCGACCATCGCAGATTCAGCTAGGGTCTTTCCTCCTCCCGTCCCTTCCAGAATTATGGGCGAACTGTCCCCTAGGAAGATCCAGAGGCGGCAAGACACATTTTGTTTATCGGAACAGCTCAAACATGGAATGTTAGGTAATCATGACTTCTCATTTTCTCATTCGCCAACTTGCATTCTTAGACTTCGGCAGTCGTTAGCTGTTTGATGTATGGTGCAAGACCACTCGGGGATCTGGCTGTGGCTGCCCAAGTGGTTCTACCTTCCACATCCTTGCCGCCTGCGGAATCATCCGTAACCATGACTGCGCGCAACGAGATGGTGAGCCCTTCCGGAGGGGCCGATGATATGGACGCTTTAATCCCGCCATTATTAGTCAGAGATATGCCAGAGGAAGAACCACTGGTATTTGAGACCCTTTCCAATCAGATAACTTTTTCAATTGTGGAGGATGACGGGGCACCCATGATCACTAAGGGGGCACCAGATCTGACAAAGCCAACCACCCCAGACTCAACGAATCCCGGGATGGTGGAAGAAGAGTTTGCCATTAATCTGGTTGTTGGGACCCCGGAGCGGACCATTATCTTGTTCACCGGGGGAGTGATTTCTTCGAGCTTGGTCTCCGTAGGTGACCAATTGGGGACGACATTGGAGATTGCGGGCCTTAGGCACGGCCTCAGGCCCTGGACCACTCTTGGGGATCCCCGGATTCCCTTTCCTATAGAATATGTGGCATCCTCTTCGAGTGGCTGTCGTGGCAGTGCAGAGCTCACGGATACAGACACCTCGATGATTAGGAGTAAGTTCCCCGATCTTCTACTACCGACTGATTTTTCTTCCATTCTCTAATTAGGTGTACTCATCAGTTTTACTGACTCTCAGCTTCAGGACCACAATGTCTGGCGCTGATAATGATGTCTCCAGACCCGGTTGTGCCTATGACCACAACTGTCGGGGTCGAAGCTGCCACAGTGCCAGAGTTTGCGGGCGAGGCCGCCTCGGGACCCTCCTTGGTGATGTTAATCCTCGAATATGTGTCCTCATCTGGGAGTGATTCGGAGCCCAATCAACAAGTCCTCTCTAGCCTTCGACCCGCTCACCAAAGGGATTGGGAGAAAATCTGGAGACTAATCTCTCAAACGCCCTTGGTCGAGATGCAGACCAAATTACCGAGGCTACGCAATTTGTTTATGCTGTTGGGATTTGATGGCTTCAACTATCATGGTGTTTATGACATAGTCAAGAAGGTAGTATCTAATCAGGAGAGGCTAGGTGATTTTGAATCTCACCTTTCTACGGCCCAATCTGAAACCTACCTTTCTGCGACTCGGCAGCTCTGCCTAACAGAGGTTCATGACCATGCTGGGGTCGTCGCAGGGATTTAGAGAGAAGTTATTGAGTAGAATTCTCACCTGGAGGTGCTGAAAAATGAGATACAGTGGCTGCAGTAGTAAGAGGCCAACATCTCCGCCCTGATTGGAGAAGGGGAGCGACGGATGGAGGAGGAAATAAGGGAAAGAACAAAGGTGGCTCAGGAGGCAGAAGAACTGCGGGCTGGTGCAAAAGCTGAGATGAATCTACTGTAGAATCTCTCTCAGGCAATCAAGGATTTTCACCAGTTCCTGATACAACTTTGTGAATCCGCCGAAAAACTCTTGTAATCACCTTTATTACTAGAGGAGGCTCCGGATTGTGGATGCCCTTCTTACCCACATTGTTATGGAACAAAGAAACATTGCTCCTTAGTTTCTTTGACCCCTTTTCCTTTGATAGAAACAATTTGGTAAAATTTTCGCATATGCTAATTACCTGAACATAGAACATTCTGAGTCCAGGATTAAAAATAAATCAAGCTCTATCTTTTTTCTGGACCATGGAATCCAGCGAGTGTAGTCTGACTATTGCTAGGGTTTAATTGGAAAACCCTACAAACTTTTTTTCTTTTTCACCTTTTTAATTCCCTAATTTTTCCTGGGCCCATTAATGTGGACCCAGTGGGTATAACCCTGGCTTTTTCTTAGATCGCCCTTTTCGGGATTTCAGCCTAACAGGCTTTGTGCCTCTTTCTTCTGTGAGCGGTTTGAAGTTCCGCCGACAAGACTATCATTACTGATGTTTTAGGTCGAACAACTTTGACCAAATAAGGAGGGGTGAGGGCCCCAATAGGTTTAAACTGATTAAAAGATGTCTTAATAACCTTCAGACACATGTGGGGGGAAACATGTTTGAATTTGAGCGGCATGCAGGGAATGCCTCAAGGCATGGGAGCCGTGTCGGCGTACAGAAGTTGGAAGAGCATTGCCTAAAGAAAACTTGCCTTTGGTAGACAGGCCAGGGGCGATCAATATGAAGAGCCGCTGAGGGCTTGGTATGCATAGTCATACAAAGGTGTCCTTAAGTCAAAGACTTATCCATTTCTGATGGCCAGGGGACTTCATGGAAGCCCGGCTTATGGAAACCATGATGGGTGGCATGAAAAGGAATGAAAACTACCCGGGGTGGCTCAGAAGGGGAGTGTGACATCTGAAAGAGTTTTGGGAGCATCTGTACTAATCAAGCGCATGGTACGACGACCACCCCAACATGTTTACTTAGCGTAAGGGATGGTTGAGGCTTGACGTAGTTCAAAGTCATGGAGCTGGGACATTATCTGAAATGGAGATACTTCTCCTGGTTCTCGGTAATCTCGTCAAATACATTTCGCCGCATTCAGGTAGGATTGTGAAAAAGGTTGGTAATCTGTAGCTCAGAGGGTTCCCGAATCCCAAAATAGAAATAGGGGCTCAGAGGCCAAGAGGCGTACGGAGAGAATCATTGCCCAAGGAAAACATGCCTTTGGTAGACAGGCCAGGGTTGATCAATATGCAGAGCCACTGGGGGAATGGTATGAATTGTCATACAAATGTGTCCTTAAGTCAAAGATTATCCACTTCCGATAGCCGAGCAACTTCAGGGAAGTTGAGATTTGGAACCAGCAGGGGTGGCTTATGAGAGTTCGGCTTTTTCTGAGTACAGAGTATGGTTTATGATGAGAGGGTTCCTGAATATGGGGGAAATATCTAGAGTAAACTACCTGAAAACAGTTGAATTAATCCTTTCTCATGCTGGTGTGAGGTGGTGGTTTGTTTAGGTCTGACCCGTGCACTTGCAAGAGAGAGAAAAGCCGCTCTTTCTTACTGAACCCGTGATGGGTTTGAACGTGCAGTTTAACGTCATGCGGCAAGGACTAGAAGCATTATTAAAGGGTTTGACTGTGCAGTTTAACGTCATGCGGTGAGGACGGGGGCATTATTAAAGGGTTACCATGCAGTTTAACATCATGCGGCAAGGACGAGGGTCATTTTTGAAGGTCTCTATGCAGTTTAACGTCATGCATTGAGGACGGAAAGGTTGTCATGCAGTTTAACGTCATGTAGTAAAGACAAAGATATCTTTAAGGGTTGTCGTGCAGTTTAACATTATGCGGTGAGGACGGAAAGGTTTCCGTGTAGTTTAACGTCATGCGATAAAGACGAAGATATATTTAAGGGTTTCCGTGTAGTTTAACGTCATGCGGCAATGATGGAAAGGTTTCCATGTAGTTTAACGTCATGCGGTAAAGACGAAGATATCTTTACGGGTTGCTGTGCAGTTTAATGTCATGCGGCGAGGACGTGAGGCATTATTGCGAAGGCATCTCTTCATCAGAATATAACTGGGCTTTAATACCTCAATATGCCCCAGACGTGGAAGGGGGATTGATGGTGTAAATCATGGTTCCGGAGCTTCTTAGATTAGGAAAGGTGATATGGGGGCTTTGAGGCTGGTAAGCGTACGGGGCTAGGAAGAGCACCACCTATGGAAATCTTTCCTTTGATGGATGAGCCAGGGGATATCATTATGCAGAGCCGCTAAGGGAATGGTATGCATAGTCATACAAAGGTGTCCACGGGTCAATAACATTCCACTTCCAATGGCCGTGAGTGGTTATGAGGATCTGCAATTTTCCGGGCCACGAAGTCTGTCATCTGGTGAAGAAATATCTGGGCATGTCGGGGATATTCCTTTCTGGATGCTAGTAAATCTTAAAGAGCCCCCCTGCGCTGATTTTTCTTGTTCACGGGGGTGTGACTTCACTCCGTGCAGTTTTAACGTCGTGTGGTGAGGACGAAGTACTTCTAGTTTATCGGTCATAGAGCTCGGACCATTGGGTTACTATTTCTGCAGTCACTTGAAGGATAATTGGGTCAACATGTTCTGATATACTTAGAACAGAGCGGGGGATAAAGGTCAAAAACTGAAAAATCGAGCTTTCCCGGATCAGGAGGTATGGTGTGGGGGCTCTGAGGCTGGTAGGCATATGGAGCTAAGAGAAGTACCGGCCAAAGAAATCTTTCCTTTGATGGATGAGCCAGGGGCTATCATTATGCAGAGCCGGTGAGGGCATGGTATGAATAGTCATACAAAGTTGTCCCCGTGTCGATAACTTTCCACTTCCGATGGACATGAAAGATTATGAGAATCCGTGATTGCTCCCAGCACAGAGTTCGGCATGTGGGGATAATGGTGTCCAGGTTTACAGAAAACATCTTCACTACAATTGTTCGTTGAGTCAAAGTAGCCTAGTCCAGGCTTGATGTTTGTTGATTCAGGTCGCTATGTGAACCACTGACAAACACATAGGCTAGCCAGATAAGGATATCCTGGCAACATCTGGATGTGAAAAGGGGAATGAACTTGTAAACCACTTCACCATAAACTTTTGGATCAAGAGTTATGGCTTGGGGGCTCTGAGGCTGGTAAGCATACGGGGCTAGGAGAAGTACCGCCTGAAGAAATAATTCCTTTGATGGACGAGCTAGGGGATATCATTATGTAGAGCCGCTGAGGGCATGGTATGCATAGTCGTACAAAGGTGTCCCCAGGTCGATAACTTTCCACTTCCGATGGTCATGAGTGGTTATGAAGATCCATAATTATCCGGGTCGTGGAGTCTGATGTATGGAAAGGATGTATCAAAATGTGCAAGGAGTATCTCCATCTCGTATCTCCATGATTCCTGGGTGGGTCGCGAAGAAGTCCGTGCAGTTTAACGTCATGTGGTGAGGACAAACTCCATGTAGTTTAACGTCATGCGGTAAGGATGAAGGTGACCCGACGTGAAAGACAAAGGAGGGGTCTGCGCAGTTTAACGTCGTACGGTGGGGACAACGTACGTGCAGTTTAACGTCATGTGGTAAGGACGTAGATATACACCACGTGTAGGTTTGGTCTGTACATGGGGGAAGGAAGGAATTTTTTTAGGAGGATGGGCCAATCTTGGGGATCCAGGCGTCACTACGTATCCTACGAGGGCAGGAATCAAGCCGTTCGTAGTTCTTCGGAGTCCATATAGTTTAATCGTCATGTGGTTAGGACGATGAGCACACCCTGTGTAGGTCTGGTCCATGCATGGGGGAGGGGCATTCTTAATTCTTTTTCATTTGTGCAGTTTATCATCGTGCGGTAAGGAAGAACTCCATGCAGTTTAACGTCGTGCGGTGAGGACGTGAATACACCTCGGGCCAGTCTGGTCCGTACATGGGGGAATGGGCACTATTGTTTTTTCTATTTTTTTTGAGGTGGCTGGGCCGGGGTGTGGAATTCTGGCGTCACTACATATCCCACGAGGTTAGGAATCAAGCCTCACATAGTTCTCTGAAAGACGATACACCCTATGCAGGTCTGGTCCATACATAGGGGAAGAGGGCATCTTTGAGGTGGCTGGGCCAGAATAGGGAATCTCGGCATCGCTACGTATCCTGCAAGGGCAAGAATTAGGCCGTACGTAGTTCTCTATAAAGATGATGCACCCCATGCAGGTCTGGTCCGTACACGGGGGAAAGGGGACATATTTTTTTTGGGGGTGGCTGGGCTAGGATAGGGAATCCTGGTGTTTCTACGTATCCTGCAAGGGAATGAATCAAGCCGTACGTAGTTCTATGAAATCAGTGCAGTTTAGCGTCATGCGGTAAGGTTGAGGTCCATACAGTTTAACGCCTTGTGGTTAGGAAAAGGGGCTATTATTAGATTTTGTGCGGTTTAACGTCATGGGGTGAGGACAAGGTGCTTGGCAGTTTAATGTCATAGAGCTCGGACGATATGTACATCTCTTTTTTGTTCATCTATGTAGTTTATCGTCATGCGGTAAGGAAGAACTCCATGTAGTTTAACATTGTGCAGTGAGGACGTGAATACTTCTTGGTCACTATGCAAAATACTTCTTCAGGAATCTCGCATTGGTAGGAGCTGTAGTGAATTGCTCGTCCATGGATATTAGGGCGTATGCTTCGTTGGAGTAGACCTTGTGTATAGTATATGGTCCCTCCCACTTGGGTTCCGGCTTTGGAGGCTTCTTTCCGGGTATCATTGGGGCCTAGAGAACCAAGACTAATTCTCCTTCCAAGAAAGACCGGAGGCAGACCTTTTTGTTGAAGGCCTGTGCGATCCGGTTCTGGTATACCTCGAGGTGGTGCAGAGTGTGCAACCGCTTCTCGTCTAGATGTTCCAATTCACCTAACCACTTTTCTAACTGTTCATCATTGGATAGTCGATCACAGATGGCAACGCGGAGTGAGGGAAGTTGGAGTTCAATGGGCAGGACCGCCTCCGTGTCGTATACCAATTAGTACGGGGTAGACCGAGTAGCGGTGTGAATTTTGGTTCGATAAGCCCACAATGCATGGAGGAGTTTATCCAGCCATGAATTCTTGTCTTTGTCCACCATTTTCTGGAGGATGTTAGATAGGGTCTTGTTGAAGGCTTCTATCTATCTGTTGTCCACTGCATGGTAGCGGGATGAGTGGTTAGCCTTGATACCATACTCGTGGTATAGCTTCTCCAACTCGGTAGAACAGAAATTTGTGCCGTTGTTCGTCAGTATAGCATGACGGACACCAAATCTGGTGATGATATTGGTCTTCACAAAGCTGAAAATATTTCTTGCCCCAACTTCCTTGAGGGGTATGGCTTCTTCCCATTTGGAAAAGAAGTCGGTCGCCATGAGGATATAATTCAGCTGTTTGGTCGTGGCGGGAGGATATGGTCCCACGACGTCCATCCCCCAGACAGCAAACTACCAGGAGTACTTAGCTTGATGAATTAACTCTGGGGGATAGTGTATGAAGTTGGAATGGATCTGGCATGAGTGGAATTTTGCGGTAAAATGCTCGAAGTCTCGTGCCACTGTGGGCCAATAGTACCCAAGCCTTTGAACTTGATGGGAAATCTTGGTCCCTGGTTGATTTACTCCACATGATCCTGCATGTACTTCAGTCATGATGGAAGAAGTTTCTTCTCCGTCAATGCATCTGAGGAGCACTCCATAGAGGCCTCATTTGTAGAGGACCTCTTGCTGACCTACGCCACCATATAAGACAAAAATTATTGCCCTTCACCGTATTTTCTCTCGTTCAGCCCTATCTGATGGAATATATCCCCGTTGAAGGTAGTTCGTGATGGGGGTCATCCAGCCGGTAGAAGGAGCATATGGCTCGAGGATAGGACTGGCTTCGTGGATCTCTTCTGTATTATCCTGAACAAATGGAAATACCATTCGACGGTGAGCAATACTGATGACCGTTTCATCCCGGTCTGGGTCAGCTAGGGTTGTGGCCGCGTTGGCTAATGCATCAGCCTGAGCGTTCTGGGACTGGGGAATATAAGTCAATGTCAGTTCGGTGGAGAACTCGACCATTAACCCTTGGACATGGTCAAACAAGGGGTTCAATTCCTCCTTTTTAATATCATAGTGACCATTAACTTGCTTGATGACCAGCTCCGAGTCACCTTTTACCTTAAGGTGTTGTACTTGTGCCTGGAGTGCGAGTTCCAGGCCTGCAATGAGGGCTTGATATTCCGATTCATTGTCCGTACAACACTCTGATAGAAGGAAGGAATACGGAAAAACTGCCTTTTCTAAGGACACGAGTATTATCCCCTGACCCGCCTTGTTGAATCGGGGATCCTCTATCCTCTTCCCGATGGGGCTTCGGGACGCGTCGTCAAAGTACATTTCTCATGCTGGGACCTACTCTTGAACCGAGAAGATATCTTCATCTGGTAGTTCAGTATCCAGTGTAGTAGTCCCTGTTGAAGGGTGCTCTGCCATGAAGTCTACTAATGCCTGGCCCTTGATGGATTTTTGAGGCACGAACCGGATGTCGAACTGTTGAAGGATGACCACCCATCGGGATAGGCATCCGGTTAGCATCGGGTGACTAAGGATGTACTTGAGCGGGTTACTCCATGAGATCAAATGGACCTCATGATGCTGCAGAGAATGTCGCAGCTTTTGAACCATGAAGACCAAGGTCAGACAGCTCTTCTCGATATTTGAGTATCGAGTCTCAGCATCGATCATGGTTCGACTGAGGTAATAGAGACTGTTTTTTGCTTCCGGCGTCATTATTCTATGCGAGGAAGGCTCCCAATGATCATTCTAGGGACGTAACATATAGAATGAGAGGCCTTCCTTCGACCGGGGGCATGAGCACCGGTGGACTTAAGAGGTACTTCTTCAAGTTTTCGAAAGCCTATTGGTAGTCTTCCGTCCATTGGTACGTGACACCCTTCTTCATCAACATGGTAAAGGGAAAACATTTGCCTGCCAAGTTGGCTATGAACCGCCTAATATAGGCTAGGTTCCCTTGGAATCCCCTCAGCTTAGTGAGATTTAGAGGGGGTGGCTGGCTCAGGATAGCCTTCTTCTTCTCATGGTCAACTTTGATGTCGCGATGGCGTACGATGAAGCCATGGAATTTCCCTGAGGTAACCCCAAAGGCGCATTTCAATGGGTTCATCTTCAAGATATTCTGTCAGAGCTTGTTAAATATGGTCTCAAGGTCTGACAGGTGATCCGAGCACTGTCTGAGCTTGACTACTAGGTCATCAACATAACATTCAATGAATTTCCCCAGGAACAGCTTAAAGATCCGATGCATGGCACACTAATACGTGGCGCCAGCATTCATGAGACCAAAGGGCATGACCCTGTAACAGAATACCCATTGAGGGGACTTGAAGGCAGTGGATTCTTCATCTTCTCGATCCACCCTGATTTGATTACATACAGAATAGTCGTCCATGAAGGATAGATCCTCATACCCATACGTCACATCAATTAACAACTCGGTGATTGGAACCGGGAATTCATCTTTCAGAAAATGCCGATTAAGGTCTCTAAAGTCAATACAGACACAGATTTTCCCATTATTTTTCTTGATAGGGACGATGTTTTCCAACCAAACGGGGTACTAGACTTCCCTAATGAAGCCTGCCTTTATGAGCTTGTCGACTTCGGCCTCTATCTTGGCAGCATGTGAGGGGTGTGTCTTTCTAGCGGCCTGTTTGTAGTCCCGGTGGCCTTCTGGGAGACCCAGGTGATGTGTCACTACCTTGGGATCGAGTCCTAGAATTTCCGTGTTATTCCATGAAAATACATCCCGGTGTTGCCTTAGGAAAGAGGTATATACCTCGTGTTCCTCAGGAGACATGGTCGCGCTAATGAGAGTGGGACTCGGGTCTTCTTCGGTACCCAGGTTTATTTCCCTAAGATATTCCACAGTTGTGGAGATACCTTCCTCAAATGCGGGAGGTGCATCTCTGAGATCTTCCCCCTCTTCTTCTCCCAAGTCCTCATCTTCTTGATCTGACGAGGAGAGAGTTTTCAGTCTGAGCCTTCGAGGGTCTGAGGGAGAGGCATCATGGGCATCCCTTCTTGAGTATTTTTCCCCAAATCGAGGGTTGGTGGACGTTCTCGTGTTGTCATGCTCGGCTATTGTGGCTGAAGTCATGAGGACATCTGAATGCATGTCCGGACCTAAACTCCCACTCTCAACACAGTTGATGGGAAGGACATAATCTCTGCCAAGCTGCATGAGGGGGACATCGAGGACCATTTCTAGGCCATTTGGAGCGGGGATCCAGTCGACGATGTCGACCAAAGGCCTATTCTTATTTTGATCATAGAACCCAGCGTCAATGTAATGTGACTCGGAGAGCTCGAAAGGGGCCTTGTAGGCGTGCAACATCCCGCTTTGTCCGTTGATGTAATACTTGATACACTAGTGGTAGAATGAAGGAATGGGCATGTGCTTATGGAGCCATGGCCTTCCTAGCAGGGTATTGAATGTCGTGATCTGCCGGACCACCAGGAATTCCGTGTAGGCTACCAGGTCACCAAAATGGGTCTTTAGCTTAATCTATCCCATTGGATTCTTCAAACTCTTGTCGTAACCTAACAAAGTTGTTGCCGAGGGAATTAAATCATCCTCAATGTAGCCCAACTTACGGAGTGTCCGTAGGGGAAGGAGGTTAACTCCAGAGCCATTTTCTATAATGACTTTTTGGATCTCAATACCATTCAGCATGCCAGACACATATAGCGGTCTGATGTGTCCTTGCATGATGGAATCTTCATCCTGATCGGTGAAATAAATCACCGCATTTCATTCAGTCGGGCTAGTCTCTGTCCGGTAAATCTTGGCGGCAGCTACCTTGGCTTGGAATTCCTGGGGGGCTGATCAAAGCATCTATAAGCACCTCCCTGAGGTTGGCTAACAAACTTAGGGCATCCAAGATTGACAACCTGGATGGTACTGACGCCAGCTGCTTAAGGATGTCGTATTTTTGCTCCAGCGGTCAACGCTTCTCCGTTGGCAGGAGAGTCTTAACCGGTGCTTTGGGAGATCGATCATTTGACGAGGAGGGACTGGCCACGGGGACGGATGTCGATGGTGTCCCTGCATTTTGAGGATCTTCCCTGGCCGGTCTGTTTGTACGCACTAAGCGACGAGACACTTGATCCTCCTCTGGTGGGTATCGTAGAACAACAGGACCAGAGTGGCTGCTTGTGGGGGTGGAGGGGAATTCCCTCTCCAGCTGAGTCCGCTGAAGGGATCTCCCACGGTTTTTGGCAATATTGACGGTCTGGGCCGGTGTCCAACCGTAGGGGTGGTTTCGTCCGCGGCTGCGCCTCCCCTGGTATCCTTTGCCTCTGCAATTCATCCTCCCAGCTCCTCGTGTAGGAAACTCGGGTTCGTAGTCATACCCCTCGTCAGGGAATGATTCCATGAGATGGATGACATTTATAGAACCAAATATTGTCTCCTCATCCTATAACAGTTCAACCTGGTCGGTTGTCTCTGATGGGGTCATTTGGTGGGTCGGTGCCTGTTGTGCCAAATTCAAGGGCATGAAATCTGCCAGAGTCAGGACTAACTTTGGCCCCGTCGCGGACTGCTCCCCTTGTGATTGTTTCCTCCTTTGGCTACGTCCGGATGACCGGCTTGTGGAGGGTTGTGTGGATGATGTGGTCGGCTTTGCGGCTCCAGGGGCTGCTGGTGGCAACACCGGCTGCTATAGTTGATCTCGGAGTATGCCCTGGGCTCGGTTTATAGTCTTCCGAGTCATCCAGTTATCAAATTTCTGCCCCTTTTTTCTGGTTACTTTCTGTCACCCCTCCTCTCTGTCGGAGTCGTTGGTAGAGATACATGACACATGTATTGGGGGTGGTCCTAGCTCGACTTGTCCGGAATCTACCATCCTCTGCAAGAGTTCTTTGAAGACGAAGCACTCTTGGATACTGTTCTCTAACATCTGATGGTAGGGGCAGTAATTTGTCCTGTTATCGCGGCTGACTTCTTCAGGTCTCCTCGAATCCGGGAGGCGGAGTAAGTTGCAGTTCATGGAAGCGATGAAGTAGCCACAGACTTGATCGTCTCGGAATGAGTATACTTTTTGTCTTTGCTCCTGAAACTGGTTCCCCTTTGTTCCTCTTTGATCGTTTCGTTTAGGCAGGGGTGGCCACTGATATGCAGGGGGCCCTTGACGATTCAGTGGAGGCCTGAGTGGTGGAGCGGGCACATGGGACGGATTGAGCGTGACAACGGACGCTTCAGATCTAGGAGCTCTCTTAGCAGGAGCTTGCTAGGCTATTCGAGACATTGAATTAGTCCACTGTAGGGATTCCTCAATTCTCTGGGCAATGACCAAGAGATAACGGAAGCCAGTGGTACACCCCACTGGTATGAGCGGTGTTCGCAGCTCGTATCAAAGATTATCGATGTATATGGATAATATATCATCTTTAGTCATTGGCCTGTTCAGAGAATAGGTCAAACCTTTCCATATGGAAATGAAATCTAAGACCCTCTCATTCACCCTCTGCTTTCAGTTCATGATATCGCTGACCGTTGTTTTAGACAGCGTTGAACTGAAGTAGAACAGGAACTACTGCTGGAGGTCCTCCCATCTCTTTATCGACTGGGCTGAAAGAATCGTATACCAGATGAAGGAAGATCCTTGCAAGGTCCGTACGAGTCATCTAAGTTTCACTGCTTCTTATTGTTCCGGAGTCCCCATCATAGGGTCACAATAGGACGCATAGTGCATCAAATGCTGCTTTGGATCGCCTGATCCATTGAAGATGGGGAATACAGGGCTCCCAAAATTGGGTGGAGGTGGTGTGTTAGTCACCCAATATGGGTAGGGTTTCTGCTCCGGCTGTATCAGAGCGCATCGAACTTCCATCACTTCCAATCGAGCTGTTAATTCCTCGATGGTATTGGTGAGTCCCTGGTTTACATCCTGTTGGGCCTGGTCCTGGGTAGGCATAG
The DNA here is from genome assembly GCA_963277665.1 of Viscum album. Taxonomy (NCBI): domain Eukaryota; kingdom Viridiplantae; phylum Streptophyta; class Magnoliopsida; order Santalales; family Viscaceae; genus Viscum; species Viscum album. Next base: position 825,851,162 of record OY728164.1, read on the forward strand.
CCCGAGGCATTGCCTGAGGATCTGGATCGGCCGGCACCAAGGGTGCATATTCTGTTTGGGGTACCCTCGAGGGGTTCGGGCGTACTTGCTCCAATTTCCTCTTAAGTGGAGGTAAATCCTGGTATTCATCATCCAGGTTTAGGTAGTTGGACGAACCAGGTGCCTCATTGGGCAGGAGCCCTAATCTTGCTTCATTTTCCGGGGCAATCCTTAGCCTTTGAGGTGCACTTGCTGGGAGTGTGTGACGTGGCTCTTCTTGGGATGTACTTTCAATAAGGTGGTTCCTCTGGAGAAGCTCGACGTTAAGCCACCTCAATTATTTCATCTCTTCTTCCTGTCGAGCAAACCTCTCTTCGAGTGTGAGTGGATCATTTTTATCGAGAGAGGGGGATGAGTGAAGGGTAACCGTCCCTTTATTATTATCCTTGTTGGAAGCTCACAGGGTAGGCGGAGGGAGGTTAGCTGAAGGGGAAGCCATATTTAAAGTGGCCCTCTAGTTCCCGGTGTGCACACCTGGGGGTTTATGGTGAGTCACAGCCTGACCAGAACCGTTGTTTCCCAAACCATCCAGCTTTGCATTTTCTCCGGTGTCACCCACGGGGTTAGCCTATATGGTGTTGATGAACACATATTGCGGGGTGGAGGGGACGTCATCTTCCAAATAGGAAGAGGATCTCCCATGTCTTCGGTTGGCCTTCCCTTTCATGACCTGGAATTGCCCTCGGACTTCTTGACGAAGGGTGACGCAGAGTGTTCTTTGATGCGACCTTACGGTGCGCCTTCCCATTAGAGGGGATGATGATTCAAATGTTGGGATAGGACGAGAACCTCTTCTTCTGACTGCCCTCCCCAGATTAGAGAATACTAATTCTTATGGGGGAGATTTTTGTTGAGGGGGTAATAATGCCCCCAGCCCTGAGGGCTGGGGCTGGCTCTGTTCCCTATACGTTGAGTCTCTTCCCGGTTTTATTGGTCTTATGGGGGAATTTGTTGTTAAAAATGACCCAAGCCTTGAAGGATGGGGTTGACCCTGGATTGTGACAGAAGATGCGACTATCACGACCTGCCAGATCTCACATGCCCCCATCCGGGGATGAACCGGATCTGGTGCCGAATTCACATGTGGATCAGTCCCTTCTAGGGAGGCAGGCGGAGATCATTGATTGGCCTCTCTTAGGCGAGAGTCCTGCTGTATGCTCTCGGTGGCCTGATTCAAGAGTTTTTGAATGACTCATTCCTGCCGGGCCTGACGCTTCTAGGACTTACTCGAGGCCTGACTCTGTTGGGTGCGTTTCCTTTCTGGAACAGGGGGTCCACCTGATTGCCGTCTCGATGTGATGACATTACACGATACCATGCCAAACGAGTTTTTTGGGCGGGGATCGAAGTGAAATGAAGAGCTCCGTGTTCCCCCCATCCCCTGATATGGACTCCCATCGGAGCGTCACTGATGAGGTGGGACAGTTCGTGCAGAGCACAGAGGCAAGCTGCCTCCATATTCCCTTTGTGACTCTCAGGGCGTTGTCATCGCGTCGAGGAAAGGGCCTCTTGGTCGATGTGATGCAGGAGGTCCCCTATCGTCTTGACGTGGTCTACATACCCGTCATAGGGCAGGAAGCTTGACTTCAGCCAGCGGAGGGTCGCCCATATATTATGGCAGATGTTGTGCATGCATTCTTCTGACAACTCCCTTGGTATGTCATACTGAGAGGTGGTCGTGGTCCAAAACATGACTGGTATATCATTCATGGCCAGTCGTATCCTCAGGCGCAGCATATCAGCAGACTCCCTCGCATGTGATTCTTCTACCTGGTCAGCCCAGCTGAGGCTCTCAATGCTAGTGTGATCTAAGGCAGTGGGACCGGTAGGTGCTGAATCATTATGTAAGAGATTCAGAGGTGATTCAGAAGATGAATGCGGCCCTGGACCATCTCGTGATTGAAGAAGGGTGTCATTAGCGACAAGCTAGGAATCTGACATGCTTGATCCCGTCCTTTTGAGTGCGTCAGCATACGAGGGATTTTCAGTGCGTGATTCGGCAGGGGGAGGGCCTTACTGTCGAAATAATATGTCATCGCGGGGAGGACCTCCGCCATGGCGATCGTAATGGCGAGGAATACCATTACTAATTGATGCCTCACTTCATAGAGGGATTTTGCAGTGCACACCCTGGGGAGGACCTCCAAGGCATGTTGCAGCAAGGGGAGGACCTTCTGGCTGTGTGGCGTTGTTATGGGGAGGAACTTCACAATAACTACCATCATGGTGAGGATGACCATCATGGCTTGATGTTCCATGCGCATTCTGGGGAGGACCTTTCGGACACGCCGCGACAAGGGTAGGACCTTCTTGTTGCTTATGGCCATTGTGTGGAGGACCTTCGCAATGGCGGCCGTGGTGGCGAGGACTACCATCAAAGCTACGGAAATGGCGAGGACTACCATTAATGATGCCACATGGAGAATATCTGTGGGATACATCCTAGGGAGGGCCTCCAGAATGTACCGCAATTAGAGGAGGGCCTTCTCGTTGCTTGTCGTCTATACGGAGAGGACCTCTTTTATCAGGGTGGCGAGGTCTACCACCGTGACCTGATGCATGGATGCGCGGAGTTCCGTTGCAGCGTAACCCCTGGGGAGGACCTTTAGGGAAGGCCACGACAAGGGGAGGGCCTTCTTGTCGTGATGAGACGTCACTATGGGGAGGACCTCCATAGTTGCGACTATGATAGCGAGGACTACTATCACAATCTATGGTCCCACTGCATGGAGAGTGATTACAGTGTATACCCCAGGGAGGACCTTCAGGGTGGACTGTAGAAAGTGGAGAAACTTCTTGCTGATCGATCTTCTGGTCACATGGAGGGTTTCTGTGACTCACATCAAGAGATAAGCTCCCATGACTGATCGTTGTATACCAGCGAGGGAGGCCCCCATGGGTACTCTTGGGAGGTCCTTCGGAGCTGCTGGTAGCGACATTGCGGGAATGACCTTTGCAACTACTACTGCCACTCCCATAAAATGGTAATGGGTGGGAAGGGTTTAGAGCCTTTGACATGTGCTTAGCGGTGTTAGAAACCCCAGCTTCTAGTAGAGCGGAGTCATGAACCCACTCATTATTTTCCGACTGCCTTCGGCGCGTTCGGGGTGCTCTTTTGCGAGCATCGGGGACCGTCTGCTGTTGACAACAACCTTCACCTTTGGGTCCCTATCTAATTGGGTCCCGTGACATTGCCGGGATATGCCGACAAACATCTTGACTTTTAGCAGGGATATATTCTTGCTCTGGATCATCCACCGTGATGGACGGGTGTCCCCAGTTGGAATGACTGAAGCTTCTCGATCCGGTTGCCATTGCATCGTGGAATATAGCCGGTGACCCTCCTAGGTTGAAGCAGTGATGCAGATCTGCTCTGAGGCGGCTATCTCGTCTCATAGATGAGTCGCCTCAATTGGGGAGACGGGCTCACGATCCCGAGTCCTTGTTGTTGCCGCCGAAGCATTTACATGCTGGCAAGTCTGCAAGATATGATCTGGGATCGATACCTGCTCCTCTATCATTGCCAGGATATGTATAGAGACATCTTTGGCTGGAATGGGTATAAAGGCCCATTCTAGTATCGGAGCAGAAATATCCTGCTCTGGTCCTCCAGTGGTCAGTGGGTACTGACAATTCACCTGTGTCGGGGCAGGTGAACGAATCTTCCCCTGAACCGGGATACGTCGGTTTCTCTCTCCGTTTGCCACCACATCAGCGTAGCAGAATTTACTTGCATACGCAGGGAGCTGACCCTGCATATATTGATTTCCCACTGTATCGAGTCGGTGACCTTTTTTGACAGGGAGACATTACCTCCTATGATTTTCCGCCACATCTTGGTGGCGGGATTTGTTGATCGCAACCATGTCAGGATGGAGGGGGTCTGAAGAAACTGCCAGGATCTGGTCCTGCAGGTGCCGGGTCGCCACCATGTCGAGCTAGTGGGATTCACGACCCTGGTCAGGGGGAGGTGCCTGCCTGGTAAGTGCCATCCTGCGTGAGCGACGAGCATGATGGAGGTCGGTGGGGATGCTCGCCAGCTCGTATGATGCCACCATGTCTGGATGGCGGGCTTGGGAGGAGCGAATAGGTGTAGGTGCCAGTTCGTGATACGTCTTTGTGGATGGCCAGCGGAGTTCCTCATTAGGGACCAGGGGGATGACCGGTCCCTGATTGTACGTATGTTTCCCTTGTCGGGCGGTCCGAGGGGCCGGAGCTCGGGGAGTGTGGGCCTGAATCCTCGGGGAAACATCCTCCTCAGCACGAGGATGCTGAGTCACGGCGTGACCGCGATGACGCCTTTCGGAGGGGGCCTGAGAGCGGAACCCCCGTCCGATAGGGATGAAGTCCTCAACGTCGACCTCATCCGCCTCCCTAAGATAAGGGAGGTATGCATTGTCTCATTCTGGGGATAGGCTCCCAAAAAATTTGGAGACAGCGAAAGGGGTTGTTTGGGTCCGCCTTTGCGGTCACTACTGGGCAGGCGACCGGTGAGTCCTGACGGATTGGAGGGCCTGCATGGCCACCTTCACCGTTGGGAGAGTGCCATTCAGGTGGTACTCTCTGATCAGCGTGTCTAAAACCCAACATTGAAGACGCTGGGTGGGTGATGGGTTCCTCTGTTGTTGAGGAAGTCTCGTCCTTGCGTCGTTGGAAGCGCACACTTGTGAGTTCATTTGTGATGCCATTGGATCGAAGGGAGTTCTGAAAGTAGTGCCTACGAAACATTTTAGCAAATACAAGCAGCAAAACCATCAAAGCAGCATCTCACAATCCCATGCATAATTAATGACCTTGCATGGACCTCTTTTAGAGCATAAGGGGGAACTGGGTGAGATTAGGTTAAATCCATCATGTTTGGTTAAAGATTCATGTCGGGTTCACCATTTTTTATCTCGTTCCTGGTTTTCGGCCACGAAACACCCAACGGTTCCATATCCAACGATTGATGGACCTGCTTTCCAAAGGTAGGCATTCACCAGATGGTCTAACCAGTGACTCTTCGGATGGTCTGACCAGAAACTCTTAAGAACTCACATTGGTCGAGAGGATGGGAAGTCGGGCTCATCACACCCTTTTTGGGGGGGAATTATTTCCTGTTCCAGGACTCTCTTATAGATTTAAGACGTAATCATATGTTTGTGAATCTTTGGTTTATCCCCAAACCTGGTTTTCATGGATTCAACCCTAGTGGGAAGCAGTCAACTAGACGCATGGGTCCGGAACCATTTATGCCTAAGTTTTACCATCCCTTGTTGGATTAATGACCCCAAAGGGTTGGAACTCGATTGAGGTAGCACTAGGAGTGGCGTGGTGAACCGATGCGGGGCTGATCGGATCGACCGGTTGTTGGGCTTGAACCTCAGGGAGGCTTCCTACATACCCTATCTAGGAGGTACGGATCAAAGTCCACATAGTTCAAATAAACAGTTTAACATCATGCTGGACGAGGGTGGAACTCGATGTGATGAAACGACCGAGTGGTGGGCTTGAACCTCATAGAGGCTTCCTACGTACCATGTCTAGGATGCATGGATAAAATTTCACGTAGTTCACTTTGTCTTGGGGCTTTCACTCTGAGGTAGCCCATAAGAGGATGTCATGGTCAATTCTTACTCTAAGCCCACGTGAGTCAAGCTCGGTGTGAGAAACAAGAGGCAGCATAGACCAGAGGATCACGTCGCGAAAGGTACGTCTGTGAGAAGCGGAGTGGGGATTACGCATGAAGGCAACCCATGGGTGGTTGAATAGGTGATTACACTATAAGGAGGCCCATAAGGTCGAGGCTTACTCTGAGAAGGATGCCCGGGGCGACAAATCCTAGTGGGAGAGGGAAAGGGGGTGCTCCTGCTCCCATTTCCTCTTTTATTCCCCGGGGATGTACCGAGGTGCATGGGGATGGCTGCCTTCGGATGGGTATACCGCCCCCACTCTGGGGAGGGGAGAATCTCCCGACCGCCGAAGTGTGCATTCCCTCATCCTGGCGAGTAGAGGCGGGAAGGGGGCTCTCGGGCTCAGACCCCGCATTACCGTGGGAATGTGAACCATGCTATGCTTTGGGAATCCACCCAAGGGTCGGGGCACCCCTTTTTCCCCTGTTTACCATCGGTAGGTGAACTCAAAATGGCTCGCTGATGTGCCTAAAAGTTATACCACGCGGGTCCGGTGGCTCTAGCAAAGGCCTCGGCTCGGGGCCGATGAATAGGCCGATGAGGGAGCAGCGGGGGACCTGGCTGGATCGGAAGGATTTTCCTGGCTCTAGAGATGAGAACAACGAAGTATTTATCAAGACACTGAGAGGTATGGGTGGTGGCGCCCATCGAGTGGGGAAGTGACATGCGGCTGTTGAAGCCGTCCGCGAACCAGGGTGGTCCGCGGACTGATTGGAGTCCCGCAAACCAGGGTGGTTCGCGGCTTCAGGTTCAATCCACGAACCAGAGTGGTTCGCGGCTTCGGGCTCAATCCGAGAACCAGGATGGTTCGCGGAGGGTTCCAGGCGGGCAGTGGCGGCCAAGGGCGGCGCCGATTGGAGGCTCGTCGGTCAGGGATTCGCCGCGGAGGAGGGTTCTCTGCGGTATGACAGATGGGAAAAGAGGCATAAACTCCCTAGTCCGCGGGGAAGTCATCCGCGGAGGGGTATGGTTCGAGGTTCTCCTTTTTTTGTTATTTAGGTTCACAGTTTACCAAATTATTATCTTTTTTATAGTTCCTTCTTAATTCATATACCTGTTGTGGTTCGCAGGTGGGAATTTCGATGTTTGCAAAATTTGAAGCCTTCCTTCAACTGATCTCCTTCCTCCGAATCCGATTCCAGTTCTCCGATCCTTGCTCTCCGATTCTCCGATCCTTTCTTCTTTCCCCCTTGGTCTCCTTTTATAGAGTGGGGAAAGGAGTGTATTTGTGCTTGGGTGGCGCTTTTGGTGGAGGCCCATAACCAAATACCAGGTTCTCGGCTGACCTGGTCAATCCACGGTTCGCGGTGGGTATTGAACGCTCCCCTCCTCCACGAGGCGAACTCTAGGAGTGCTCTGCGGCTACTGTAAAGACCCGTAAATTTCAAGGAAAATTTTTTTCTTAATTTTCTTTGAAATTTTACAAGAACGCAGTTTCTGACGGCACCTGATTCCGAGGCCCGGTGTGCCCGGAATCATTTTCTAATGTTTGGCTCGGGTACGTTCAATGAATGAACGAGCGGGTTTTTCTAACTTTTGAACCGATGCTCGGAATCGAATTCCGAGGGTACCGATGGAATCGCAGCGCTGGTATTTGCTTAGAAATGCCTTTTCCGGAGTTGCGTTTTCTCGGGTGTGGTTTTTAAATGTTGGACTTAAAGTTAAGAAATAAAATAATTTGTGCGACGAACATTATTTTATTTCACTTAAAGCCACTTAAAAGCCACTTTAAGCTGCTTAAGCTGAGTTGAAGCGGATAGGGTAGAACCCGAAATATCCTACCCTCCTGGTAGGATATTTGTGAGGTGGGGCCCGCACGATCCCCACCATTTCTTTTCCGCTAAATAACGCACCCGCAAAAACCCGTCATTATGAAAGTCAAATGACGCGTTTTCTTAAATTCTTAACGCACCATTTAATTGGGTGGTTAACTTTGTTAAATTAATTCTATGAATTAATTTAATCGTTTCTTAACCTGTTTACAATCCGTTGGCGTAATAATAAAATAAGACCAACGCACGACTTTTTGAGGATTGCTCGTTGAGAGGTTTTTGAAAAAATTTGTGCCTTCATCCTCCTTCGTGAAGAACGTGAAGAACGTGAAGAACGCGAAGAACGCGAAGAATGTGAAGAAAACTGTCACCCTCGGAGATTGATGACACTTCTTCTGAGACGTTCTTCCCCACAACGATCTTTGGTCACCAACTGCTTGAGGTAGGAGATTTCGGGTTTCTTCTTTTAAATCTTTTTTGTGGTTTATAACAACATCATGGATTTAATTAATATAATTAAATCTGCATGTTCTTGAAGCTCGGAGTTCGACGACGCGACGCCCTTCCGCGACGCGACAGACCCCTCCTTCCGCGGTGATCAATTCCGCGAAGAACGCGCGTGCGACGACTTGACGAGGTAGGGGTTTTGTTTGTGAAATGAATTTATTTTCGTGGTTGTTTCCTCCTAAAAACAAAGAACCTGAATCAAGTGCAATTTTAATTTATTAAAATTGTATATTGTTTTTTTTCATGTGTGGATTTTTTCTTCCCGATTGTTATCACCTAACGCGGAGGGTGCGGGCCAAACATATACGGCCCGACAACCCTCCGCAGTTCTTCGTTGATGCGCGGATTGGCGGGCGACGACAAAACATGCTGCAGGGGTGATTCGTTGATTCCGCAGTGAAGAACGGGACCCGGGAGAAGCTACGACGCAGATGGGAGTGGAGTCGGACCACCGGAGCAACTTCGGTGGCCCGCAGAAACCACCGACGGCGTGGGTCACCGGCGCGGCGGCGCCCCGGCGCGTAGCCGCACTGAGCCGCCGCGGCTGAAGCCGCGGCGACGGCGGCACCAGCGGACCCACGGTCGCGCGGGTCCAGCGCACACGGGACGCGGCAATGCTGCGTCCGCTGACCAAGGGCGGCCCCCACGGGGGGGGGGGGGGGGGGAAGCACGCCCCTGCCCCTGGACTCCGCTCGCTCGGCCGCTCGGCCGAGCCGAGCCGAACCACCGGCCGGGTCGCGCCTAACCGGGTCGGACCCGGACCCGGTTCGGGCCGACCCAGGGGGGTCGGTCCGGATCGGTCCGGGCCCAGACCCCCCATCTTCGGACCATTTTCGGTATTTTGCTCATAACATGAGCTACGGGCCCTCGAACGACGCGCCGTCAGCGGTGATGCGATCCTTGGATCGAGGTAGTCGTTTCGGTATATCACACTCAAGGTTTCGGAATACTTTGGGTTCAGCCGGGTTGGTTCGTACACGAAACCAACCGGGCCCTCGGAGCGGTAACACTCATATCTTGAGCTTCAAACGTCCGATTGACGTGCCATCGACTTTGTTGTTTTCATCTAAGTGAGACAGATCTTTTGGCATACTCCGCCTGAGGTTTGGACGCAGGTGGAGTACAGTCAGGTTGGTTTTTCCTTAGAAACCAACCCAGCCCCTATGACGAAAAAACCAATAACTCTCATGGTTTGAGTATATAGAATTTTGAGGATTTTGGTATGTGGAAACTGTTAAATTTTAACTGCATTCATGTTTTCACTAAGGTATTCAAGAGAATACATGATTAAGGACTTGGAATGTTTGGAATGCGACCAACAAAATATATCTTATGATATATGGGGATCGACGATGGTGTTAAATCTCTGGTAATCGTTTTCACTATGTTATGAGAGTGGACTGCAGTATTATGGATAAGCCTAAATATTGGAATGGATTATGTTGGACATAAGTTAGTATTGTTTAAGGATAGAAGTTTTCTCGATATTATTTATGGGATGTTATAGTAATATAGTTTTAGAAAAAGGACAACCTGCAGGACGGGTGACAGCCCATCGCGTCGGACAAGGATGTGGGAATCGAACCCACAACCGAAGTGCGACTGGCCTTTATCGCCTACCACTGGCCTACAGGAAGTCCCTGTTTAGTAGAAAATAGTTTTATTATATTAAGAAGTATGATATATGAAGTATAAGTCCATTTTAGGAACCATATATGACTAATCTCACTAAAGAATGACTTATATATATTTAATAACTTTTGCTAACCTTTTGTTTGAGACAGATGGAATGACCTGTCATACTAACACTTCACGAATAACAAATTCAACTTCATTTATTTAAGAGATGATGTGGAAATTGTTCAAGGCACGAACAACAGTGAGATTGTACCAAAATAAAGTAAGTATTCTAATTCAAATTCTTCAACTTTAGGGAAACGATCTTGAAAACCAAAAATGTTTTCCTAGTGCTCTTATATCTGATTAATCAGATGGTACCTTAGATCGTCACAAATTTATGGATTTGTGATTGCTAGCTTTTCCATAGCCATGTTCTCTACCACTCTCCATCAAAACATGATGGTTATATTTCTCTTCCATATCCATATTTTCACCTATGTGGAAACCCAGTGATTAGTTTATTTGGGTAACCGGTACGTTTCATACTTTTGTTTCTAAAGATTGGTTTTGGTATTCATTTTTATGGTGTGGGTTTCGAATAAAGAAACTTTCGAATAGTAAACCATTTATAACCCTGACGAATTTCGAGGGCGAAATTCATTTTAAGGGGGGTAGAATGTAACACCCCGAGATTTTATGAAAAATATTATTTTTAATTTCATTAATGTCTTGTGTTATACGCTACACCAAAAAGAGCTTTCACAACACACATCTCTGACCTGGCATGAATTACACGCAATCGCGACCTTCCACGATAGCGTGTGTTGTACGCAACACCGAGTTTCGCTAAACAACGATTTGCTATTAAGATATTATTAAAACTAGCCGTTATGAATAGTAATAACCACTTTTTGAAATTTTGTAAATTTTATTTTTCAAAATGGACTTCATTTATGGATTCGGAATATCGAAATTAGCTTATGGTGAAATTTTGGTGATTTTCGGATAACTTTCATATTTTAATGAATAGTGAAAATTACTAAATTTTAATTAAAAACAGCTTTTTCAATCGAAATAATTAATAGTGATAAATTATTAATTTGAGTAGTTTTAAATTATATTTAGAATATATTTTTACAATTTAATACAATGTTTGTCATTGTATGTAATTTCACATTTAAACCAATTATAAACAAGTGTCAATCTTTTGATAGTTATTATCTCTTAAAAACACGCCTTTTGTTTTGACGACGAGAATTAATTTTTAAATAATTTAATTCAACTGATATGTTTTGAATTTGGTAAAATAGAAATCATTTTTGAGTTCATAATATCAAATATAGCTTAGGCCTAATTTTTGGTATTTTTCTGAAAACTTTCAATTTTTGATGAATAGTGAAACCACTAAGTGGTAGTTAAAAAAACTGAATTGTTCATAAAACTTAATTTTACCACCTCTGTGAGTGGAATTTAAAAAATCCCAGAGACATGGTTGATGTCAGTATGTAAAATGTGGTTCAATGAGATGAAAATAATTTTTGGTGAATAGTAACTTTTTACTTTTATTTACCACGGTTAAAAGTAAATAGGGCAATTAAGGGTAAAAATGATATTATTATTACCCTAACACATGTCCAAATTCTATTGGATAAATGTAATTCGACCAAAAAAAATATTAGGAATAAAATATGACCATTTAGGCCCACTTGGATTAGATTAGGACATTTATTATTATTTAATTCAAAGAAGAGTAAAAAGAGTTAAAATCAAAGTTTATTTAATAAAACATTTTTAATATAGGGTTATACATAAGATAAATTCGACTATAAATATTAATTAGAAATCTAAAAATATTTCCTACATAATGATATTTTATTTATAATTTTTAGACTTTAAATAAATTAATTTATTTATGACTCAACGATGATGCAGTAATTACCCTTTTAAAGAAATGTTAACATAATTGATGTTATAAATGCTCAAATAAATGTAATTTGAGACTTTTTATGAATTACAATAATTTTATAGGTTACTATGATATATTAGTGTGGATTTAATCAACTTTTTTTGAACTTATAATTCTGTTATGACTTTCACAAAAAGCATATATCAAAGAGTTTCAAAATTGACACAAAATAGTTTTTAAATCAAATATTATATTATTAATTGTTATTTTATTCCAAAAAATCTATGATTCGGCCAAATGACTTAGATAAGGATATATATATTAATAATAAACAACTTGGGGTTCGTTTGGAATGTTATAGTAAGTGTATTAACTATATAGTGTAAGAAAAGAAAAAGTCACGGTAAAAGTTAAATTATTTAACTTAGAGTTAAATCTAATTGATAAGGTTAAAATAATAACCTAAACTTGTCTAAATCCTATTGGTTGATAGGATTTAGACCCATCCCCACTTTACCTTCAAAATAAGACCCTTTGGAACCATTATAAACCGATTTTGACATTAATATAAAATAATATTTTGAGATATTCCTAAGGTGCCCCTCTCCTCCTTTATAAAAGGGCACCTCCTCCCCCTCCTCCTCACACTAATTTGAGCACTCAAGCTCGGCCAACCCCTGCCAAAATCCCTTCTCCACTTCCCTAGAATAATCCTAGATGTCCTGGTCTTCTTTAAAGACCAATCTTAGTTCCCTAAGTGGAGGATTCAAAGAGGCGTTTCAAAGAAGAGGTAATATCCATTACCGATATTTTCAATTTCTTTCTTCTTCAACTTCTTCTTCTTTAGTTGTTTCATGATAAAGTAATAACATCAGTATTACGTACATACTGATATGTTATTATAAATATGAAACATCCCTAATTCACCTTCTATCCATCCTACGGAAAAATGAAATCACCGCGCGTGCGTACGTACAGAATACCGTCTCCACGCCGTGGTGTAATCTATTTTCCACCATAACCTTACAAGGATGGGTATAATGGTGTAATGAGTAACTATATATTATTATTATAGAGTAATATTGATACTGAAATACTATACATACAATTCAACACAATTCCACGACCATGGGAACGATATCATCGCTCGTGCGTACGTACGGACTACCATCTCCACGACGCGATGAGATTCATTCTCAATGATTAACCATTCATGAATGATTATAAAGTATATATAATAAGTACTAATGAAATATATGACATAATAATGATACTGGATTTATTTATATTTATATGTATGTCATCTACTTAATTCCATTCAATTCAATAAGGAAATAAAAACAGCGTTCATGCGTACGTACGGACTACCGTCTCCATGAACGGTGTATTTCTTTCCATTTACTGATTTATTATATATATGTATATCCTGAATATATATATATATATATCATGTTTTATGTTCTGGAATTAGGTAATCATGATCTAAGTAATCATATTAATAATTACAAGTCAAAACACGGACGACAAATGAATCAATTTTACCCAAAACGCTCTTTAACATGGAATTTACAATAGAACGGGTAATATAAAGTCATAAGTGAACCATATATGATATAATAACAATGAATATGATTCTTTAATAAGTAAATGACATTATTTAAATCATTATACAGGAGGTTCAGACACTTATGAAGAAAATCGGACCTAAGGTAAGGGAAATATCACAATCTCATTTTTATCCGAGATTGCTTATACTTTGGTATTTACTGGGGTGTATTTTATCATCCACATCGATTTTTCCTCAATATGTAATGTTATTTCCATCCACCTACAATTTTTTAAATCCAATTTTACCCTTTGGTGAGTTTTTAGTAAAAGATATGAAAGGAATCTTTTGTCGTTTTTCGTACGAGGTACTTTTTGACTTTTTCGACAAAAGCACGAAGAATGTTTTTTTAACTTATACGGCATGAATGGATTTTTAAAACATTATTTCCAAGAATATTCCTTTACAATTTTTCAAGTTTATTTTTAATCAACTTCTTTTAGTTATAATTTTATGACATGTTAAGAAATGAAAAGTGTTTTTGAAGTAGAAAGGATATTTTCCTCAAGAATGAAGTTCAAGTGTTTTATCAAAATTATTTTCCATCTAAGATAATAAAGGGTCATGTTTTTTAAATTGATTTGATTATGTTGTGATGGAATTATTTTTATGAATTCCTTTACCATATATGAATTGTTTTATGATGTCATGATGTTTAAGATTCCCATTTGTATTACATGGGTTATGCAATGATGTATGATTTATGATTTTGTGGCACACATAAGAATGGTATCATTATGAGATGGGTGGGACATATATCTCCCTCCAATGAATTGGGTAAAGATTTTATATCTCATGAGATAGACATGGCTGAAATGGTAGGTTATACCGGTTCAGTGAAACAGGACTGAAACGAGGGTTACTCGATTCAGAAAGGGACTTTGTCCACTAAGATAGTCTTGGAAATGAGTCTTGACTAACAAGAAATGATTCTCTATGATTATGTGTGTATGCCACAAAGTTTCATGTTTTAAGTTATGATTATTGGAATTTCATTTCACTACTATGATTTATCCCATGTTATGAAATTATTCTCTCTTTTGCAGGTTAAGATTTCCAAAAGTTATGTTCTTATGAATATGATGTGATTGATTTTTCTTTTGTTTACCTTTACTGAGCATTTGAGCTCACCCTATTATGTTTTCTTTTCCCCAGGATATAAAGAAAGGTTTTAGGTAAAAAAAGGGAAGATCTTTATGGGAGATATTGAAGATCATTCACCATGATTAGAAGATTACGTTCCGAGTTTCCAAAGACACTAAACTATTACGATCCTTGTGTGTGTGTGTTTTTGTTATGTACTAAGTATTCCGCAAATGTAATGTAATGTCCATGTACGTCAAGATATGGGTCGTTACAAGCAGGGTCTTCTACAGATGGAAGTAGACAGGTGACGCAGAGGTCAAAATGGGCCAGACCATCAGATGGGCAGTCTCAGGATGAAGATTCGGTTGTGCGGGGCACACGAATGAGAGCCAGCTACACGAGGGGCAGGAATTGCTACACATGCGCCGGGCAAGGTCAAATGGCTCGAGACTGCCCGACTCGTCTTACAGATGAGCAGCAGGTGGTAGAGGGACCTCCCAGACAGAGGTTCGACCATGGAGGTCCGCAGGGTGCAGGCAGGCGAGGCAGAGGAGTTGGCCGAGCAGCAGGTGGTGGACGACGCTTTGAGGTGTTTCCACCACCACCACCAGGAGGTCCACCCCGACCGCAAGGAGTTGGTGGACATGGGAGAGCTCAGCTTCATGCAGCTGAGGCCTTCGATCATGGAGCTCTGGGAGCAGATGGACATGAGTGGAACTAGTGGATACGTCTTTTGTACTTCTAGTTCCTTGTTGCTGTTGTGTAGTGTCTTTGTATTATGAGCTGCAATAATAAAAGACGCATACCTTTGTGATGTTTTTATTCCTGTCCTCTTTTGTGTTGTTACTAAGAGGTTCTGGTTTAGACTGTTTACTTGACCCTCACTTGTGGGACATCTACTGAAGGAGACCCAGTTACCACACACTGATGTTGACAGTGTGACTCAACCCTTGGAGGCGAGAGTAATGGTTGGATCTCTGGGTAGTAGCGTCGAGGCCTTACGACGTTATCCTTGGTATGGAATAGTATCATCCATGTCAGGGTTGACTGTACTAGGAAAAGAACATGGTTCATCCAGGGGATGAGACCAGATTTCTCTTATCGGAAAAGAAGAAATCTCAGTAGCTCTTGTAGGACCAGAAAGGCACAAGTCATCCATGAGCGAATGAGGACAGCTCAGTGCCGGAAAAAGTCATATACTGACAGGAGGCGGAAGCCACTAGAGTTCGAGGATGGCGACCATGTCTTCTTGCGGGTCTCACCTCGATGTGGATTACAGAGATTTGGCCAAGGCGGCAAGTTGTCTCCATGTTTCATCGGACCATTCCAGGTCCTCAGCAGGATTGGCGAGTGGCTTATCGCTTTGCTCTACCACCCCAGTTGCACCGGGTGCACGACTTCTTCCACGTATCTCAGTTGAGGAGATATGTGCATGACCCGACGCACATCTTTGACCATGGGGAGCTAGACGTTGATGATGGGGTGACTTTTGCGGAGGTCCCGGTGGAGATCGAGGATCGACAGGAGCGGGTCCTATGTGGATTTCTCTAGTGCGCACCAGATGGCAGCACAGGAACCTCCAGGAGAGCACTTGGGAGCGGGAGGCTCAGATGCGTGCTCATTACCACCTTTGTATCCCTAAGTTTGTAGTGAATCTTTACAGGGACGTAAATCCCTGTGGTGGGAGTAATGTAAAGACCAGTAAATTTGACGGAAATTTTTTTTCTTAATTTTCTTTGGAATTTTACAAGAACACAGTTTTCTAATGGCACCTGATTCTGAGGCCCGGTGTTCCCGGAATCATTTTCCAAAGTTTGGCTTGGGTATGTTCAGTGAACGAACGAGCGGGTTTTTCTAAATTTTGAACCGGTGCTCGAAATCGAATTCCAAGGGTACTGATGGAATCACAGCACCTGGATTTGCTTAGAAACACCTCTTCCGGAGTTGTGTTTGCTCGGGTGTGGTTTTTAATTTTTTGGCTTAAAGTTAAGAAATAAAATAATTAGTGCGACAAACTTTATTTTATTTCACTTAAAGCCACTTAAAAGCCACTTTGAGCTGCTTAAGCTGAGTTGAAGCGGATATGGTAGAACTCAAAATATCCTACCCTCCTGGTAGGATATTTGTGAGATGGGGCCCGTACGAGCCCCACCATTTCTTTTCTGCTAAGTAACGCACCCGTGAAAACCCGTCATTATGAAAGTCAACTGATGCGTTTTCTTAAATTCTTAACGCACCATTTAATTGGGCGGTTAACTTCATTAAATTAATTCTATGAATTAATTTAATCGTTTCTTAACATGTTTACAATCCGTTGGCGTAATAATAAAATAAGACCAACACACGACTTTTTGAGGATTGCTCGTTGAGAGGTTTTTGAAAAATTTTGTGCCTTCATCCTCCTTCGTGAATAATGCAAAGAACACGAAGAACGCAAAGAACGCGAAGAACTCCGTCACCCTCGGAGATTGATGACGCTTCTTCTCAGACGTTCTTCCCCGCAACGATCTCCGATCACCAACTGCTTGAGGTAGGAGATTTCGGGTTTCTTCTTTTAAATCTTCTGTGTGGTTTATAACAACATCATGGATTTAATTAATATAATTAAATATCCATGTTCTTGAAACTCGGAGTTCGACGACGCGACGCCCTTCCTCGACGCGACGGTCCCCTCCTTCCGCGGCGATCAATTCTGTGAAGAACACGCATGCGACGACTTGACGAGGTAGGGGTTTTGTTTGTGAAATGAATTTATTTCTATGGTTGTTTCCTCCTAAAAACAAAGAACCTGAATCAAGTGAAATTTTAATTTATTAAAATTGTAGATTATTTTTTCCCATGTGTGGATTTTTATTCCCGATTGTTATCACCTAACGCGGAGGGTGCGGGCCAAACAAATACGGCCCGACAACCCTCCGCAGTTCTTCGTTGATGCGCGGATTGGAGGGCGATGACAAAACATGCCGCAGGGGTGATTCGTTGATTCCGAAGTGAAGAACGGGACCCGAGAGGAGCTACGGCGTAGACAGGAGTGGAATCGGACTACCAGAGCTACTCCGGTGGCCTGCGGAAACCACCGGCTACACGGGTCACCAGCGCGGCGGCAGCGGTGGCCGGAAGCGGCGGCGCCCCGGCGCGCCGCCGGACATAGCCGTCGCTGCTGAAGCCGCGGCGGCGACGGCACCAGCGGTCCCGCGGCCGCGCAGGTCTGGCACACACGGGACGCAGCAATGCCGCGTCCGCTGACCAAGGGGCGGCCCTTGCGGGGGGGGGGGGGGGGGCAGTGTTCACACACGGGGGCAGCGCGCCCCCGCCCCCGGACACCGCTCGCTTGGCCGCTCGGCCGAGCCGACCTGCCGGCCGTGTCGCGCCCGGGCCAGGCCGAGTCGCGCCCAACCGGGTCGGACCCAAACCCAGGTCGGGTCGACCCGGTTCGGGCTGACCCAGGGGGTCGGGCCGGATCGGTCCGGGCCCATACCCCCCGTCTTCGGAACGTTTTCGGTATTTTTCTCATAACATGAGCTACAGGCCTCCGAACGATGCGCTGTCAGCGGAGATGCGATCCTTGGATCGAGACGGTCGTTTTGGTATATCACACTCATGGTTTTGGAATAATTTGGGTTCGGCCAGGTTGGTTCGTACACAAAACCAACCGGGCCCTCGGAGCGGAAACGCTCATATCTTGAGTTTCAGACGTCTGATTGACGTGCCGTCAACTTTGTTGTTTTCCTCTAAGTGAGACGGATCTTTTGGCATACTCCGCCCGAGGTTTGGACGCAGGTGGAGTACGGTCTTGTTGGTTTTGCCTTAGAAACCAACCGGGCCCCTGTGATGAAAAAGCCAATAACTCTCAGACCGGGCGTCCGATTGACGCGCCGTCTGCGACGTTGAGTTCCTGTTGGCGATATGAAACTTTTGGATACATCAACTCTGGACTATGTGTCAGTTGATGTATCGGCATCTCGGCTCATGGAGCGGACCTTCCCGAACGAGCTTTCTGTGTGCGGGAACCCTAGAGCTGGCTACGTTTGCGACGATGAAGACAGCCGGTCGTGTATCCTATGTGGGTCCCAGCTTAGATGATTCAGTGCTGGTCTTGTATCCTATGTGGGTCCCAACATAGATGAATCAATGAAGACTGCTGATCTTGTATCCTATGTGGGTCCCAGCTTAGATGATTCGGTACTGGTCTTGTATCCTATGTGGGTCCCAGCATAGATGAATCAATGAAGACTGTTGTTCTTGTATCCTATGTGGGTCCCAGCTTAGATGATTCAGTTCTGGTCTTGTATCCTATGTGGGTCCCAGCTT
The DNA here is from genome assembly GCA_963277665.1 of Viscum album. Lineage (NCBI taxonomy): Eukaryota > Viridiplantae > Streptophyta > Magnoliopsida > Santalales > Viscaceae > Viscum > Viscum album. Next base: position 825,869,681 of record OY728164.1, read on the forward strand.
AGATGAATCAATGAAGACTGCTGGTCTTGTATCCTATGTGGGTCCCAGCTTAGATGATTCAGTATCTATATATGATCATCTCTTTCATCTTTTTGATGATGTATACTTGTGTGAGCGGAAACCCTATTTTGCTTTCCTATGTGGAATGTGTTGTGCTATCCTGTGTTGATTTACGTTTTGCTTTCCTGTGTGGACTGAGTTGTACTTGATCTCGGATGTTGGAGCCGAGTGAGAATTGATGACTTAGGTATATGTATGGGCATATACCTAAGCCGTGTCAGATGTTACTTCGTGATTGTATCTTTCTTTTGTGGTTTATCCTTTGTGGATTCTGGGAGACCTTCGGGGGTCTCGGGGTCCCTACTGAGTAGCTTACACTCACCCCTGCACGGGCTATGCCCGCACTACGTTGTGTTGGTTGTAGACGACGGACATCGCTGATCGTGGGGGATGTAAAGACTCGCAAAATTGAAGGGAAATTTTTTCTTAATTTTCTTTGGAATTTTACAAGAACACAGTTTCTGACGACACCTGATTCCGAGGCCCGGAGTGCCCGGAATCAATTTCCGAAGTTTGGCTCGGGTACGTTCAGTGAACGAACAAGCGGGAATTTCTAACTTTTGAACCGATGCCCGGAATGGAATTACGAGGGCACCGATGAACTCGCAGCGCCGATATTCTCTTAAGGAGACCTTTTTTGAGGTTGCGTTTTATGTGGGTTGAGAGTTAGTTTTTGGGATTTCAGAAAAAGTTAAATAAAATTTTGGAACAGAAATTTTATTTTTAACTTGTTGGTTAACTCCTCCCAAAGGGAGTTAGGGGTGGGAACCACATCCACTTAACCTCCCTTGATAGGATTAAGTGTGGTGGGGCCCACACGAACCCTAACACTTCATCTCCTCTTTTTAAAATCCCTATAACTCCTCTTTAATTAGCTTGACAACTTGGTTAATTAATTGAGTTGAGTTGTTTGAATTTCAAACTTTTGAAATTCAAGTTGTTTATTTGTGTAAATAAAATAAGCCTTAGCTTATTTTATTTTGGTTGATCTCCTTAGCCATCTTGAGAGGTTTTGAGAAGCTCTCTCCACCTTCTTCAACTTTGATGAAGAACACGAAGAACACTCAAGCTCTGACGAAGAACGCCACTTCTCTCTTCTTATTAGCCGGCGTGTTTTCGAAGATCGACAACGCCGCTTCTTCGATCTTCTTCCCGTGTCAACGAAAGGAGACGTTGTTTCCTCCTCAGACTATCTCTGTCAGCTTACAAAGATTCTCCAGCGACGTACCTCTTCGGACTCACCTCGACATCAATGGAAATGACGTTCGGTTTCCGCGATGCCCGACCTCCGCGACGCTAGTCTTCCGCGGATTGTTGACGTGCTCCGCACTTGAAACCGAGGTAGGGGTTTATTTTATTCTTTTGTTCATGATTTATACCCGTGATTATTTCTTCGTGAAATTTGTCCACTTATTAGCGATTAACGCGAGGGGGCCGGACCGCACGAACACGGCTGACCCTCCTCCTATTTATGTTGATTCTGTTGTGGATTGAAACGGGTGTGGCGCGGTGCCGTCGCACCGCGCAGGATCATATGGCAAGAAACGCGCGGCACCGTCGCGCCGCGTCATAAAATAATTCAAGGACGCGACGCCGTCGCGCCGCGTCGAAGAAAGTTGAAGGCGCCGCGGCCGGAGCGGGGTCGCGGCGGAGGGGCGCGGTGTCGTCGCACCGCACCGGACAACGAAGGCCGCGGCCAGTTCTGGGCCGCGGCAGAAACGAGAAGACCGGCGGCCAGCCGGGCCGCTGGTGTCGGAAGCCGGAAGGGGGACCGGCCTTGCCGGTCCCGTTGAGGAAGAACCGGCCGGCCAGGTCGGGCCGACCGGAAGGGAGGCAAAACCGGGGGGAATTAATTCCCTCGGCCAGCCATAATGGCCCCCCATTATGAGGGGGGCCCGGTTTCACAAAGGGGGGCAGGCGGCCCCCCGATTTCCAGCAGCTCGGCCTTAGGCCGAGCCGGCAGCGCGCGGCGCGCTGCGCCGGACCGGTGCCGGGCCGCGCCGGGCCGGGCCGCGCCGTGCCTGGCCGGGTCGACCCTGTCTGGGGCGGGTTGACCCAGTTCGGGGCATCCGGGGGGGTCTGGGGCCGGGACGGCCCGGGCCCGAAACCCCCATTACCGAGCGGTTTGGATTCAAATGCCCATAACTCGGGATACGGACTTCGAAACGACGCGCCGTCAGCGGCGATGTGATCCTTGGATCGAGACGGTCGTTTTGGTATATCGCATTCAAGGTTTCGGAATACTTTGAATTCGGCCGGGTTGGTTCGTGCACGAAACCAACCGGGCCCTCGGAGCGGAAACGCTCATATCTTGAGCTACAGATGTCTGATTGACGTGTCTTCAGCTTTGTTGTGTTCCTCTTAGTGAGACAGATCTTTTGTCATACTCTGCCCGAGGTTTGGACGCAGGTGGAGTACGGTCGGGTTGGTTTTACCTTAAAAACCAACTGGGCCCCTAGGACGAAAAAGCCAATAACTCACAGACTGGGCGTCCGATTGACGCGCCGTCTGTCTCGTTGCGTTCCTGTTGACGATACAGAACTTTTGGCATCCTCTGCCCGAGTTTTGGATGCAGATGGATAGTGGCCGGGTTGGATCGCACCGAAATCCAATCGGGCCCCTGAAACGGAAAAGGTGATACCTTTTTGACAGAACGTCCGTTTGACGAACCGTCAGCGGTGTTGGTGATCTCGTTGAGAAATGGACCCTATGTGTATACCCTATGAGAGTTCGTGGTACAGTTGAGATACGGCCGGGATTGGTTCGCTCACAAAACCAACCGGGCCCCTCGGACGAAAAGGCTAATAACTCACAGACCGGGCGCCCGATTGACGCGTCGTCTATTGCGTTGAGACCCCTATGACGAGGCGGTCCTTTGAGATACTTCTTCGTGAGACTTTGAGATACTTGGAGTATCAGCTTGTAGCTCTTGGAGCGGACCCTCCCATAGATGAGCGTACGGAGTACGGAGACCGTGTAGCCGGCCGAGACCTGAAGACTGCTTGTCCGATTCGATTCGGAGTGAATTACGTAGCCCAGTGGGGAGCACTACTTTGTGAGGTGGCAGACCCATAGCGGAGGAGCACTACTATGTGAGGTGGCAGACCTGCGGTACTCGATAGGAGGAGTACCTCTGCAGGCTATGAGGGGGGAGCACTACTGTGTTGGGTGGCAGACCCCGGCGGGAAGCACTACTGTGTGAGGTGGCAGGCCCGCGGTACTCGACAGGAGGAGTACCTCAGCAGTCTTAGGTTAGTGAGCAGTATCTCGGAGTCGTGATAGGACCACTGTACACTCTAGAGACGGAGCACTTCAGCAGTTACAGTTTCGATAATGAAAATCCTGGTTTGAGCTGAGACTTTTGACCTATTGTGTTTCCTCATGATTTAGACGGGTCACTTGATAACTTAGTTATATGTATGGGCATATACCTAGGTAGTGGTTATCTGTTGATTTCACAATCCTTGTGTTTCTTCATGATTGATGTAGGTTACTTGATAACTTAGGTATATGTATGGTCATATATCTAAGTAGAGGTTATATGTTGAGATCTTCTTGTGGTTATCCTTGTTGGTTTTAGTGAGACCATGAGGGTCTCGGGGTCCCTACTGAGTATCATTATACTCACCCCGGCACGGGCTATGCCCGCATTACGTTGTGTTGGTTGCAGATAACGGACATCGTTGATCGTGGTTGAGGCTTGCAGAGCAGGACGGTACCTGGAGGTGGACCACTGGGCGGGACGTGCTCGGAGCGGACGGCGGGACCCAAGGAGCAGTGGAGCTATCTGTACCAACCCTTCAGGTGGGATATCCAGTGGACAGCTCGGTGTAGTGGCTTTTACTTTACAGTTTCTGTTTTCCCTTTCGAGTTGTACTTTACTTTCAGTTTGGGTTTGTATACTGGCCCATTTACTTTTCCGCACTTTCAGTTGTACTCTATTATTACTCAGTGCTTACTATTCTGCTTGCTTACTCTATGGTACTTGTTTACTTTTCAAAGTCAATGCCTTCCCTTTTTACCGGGATTTATGCCTTGGTGCTAGTCGCCAACCCCTGGCCTATGGAAGGCGGGCTTGGGGTAGTCACGGCACGGGCCCCGAGGACGGGTCGTGACAAATTGGTATCAGAGGAGTTCGGTTCTACCACATAACTTATAACTCTGATGTTTCTTTCTGTGAAGCAATAGTGTTAAGAGTACCGAGTGTGGTTTTCAGTTCAGGGAGTCTAGTGTTGGTGCGGGCGGCCGACGTATCCATACACCAGGACCCTGACAACTGATTTCCGACTTTGTGCACGAAAACACTGATTGCGCGTGTGTTTTCCAGAAGTTTTATTTGAATATCAGCTCACACCAGGTCATCTCACCAGGTATAAATCGTTTGACTGTGTCACGTTGTTTCTTTCAGGATACCTCCCCGTGGAAGACCAGATAGAGCCCCGATAGTGGTGCGTACTGACAGCCCGCCGAGCGACGAGGCCTCAGTACAGGGCCCTTTTCCAGTTGAGGCACCAGCGGAGCCACCAGCGGTACTACTACCCGTTGGGCCACCGATGCCACCAGCCCTAGCAGTAGAGGATGCACGTCGCATGAGCGCACTGCATGAGTTCCAGTGCCAGAGGCCACCCAGGTTTCAGGGAGGGACGGGCCCGCAGGCGGCTGAGGATTGGCTGGAGGCTGTGGTGAGAGTCTTCAGGCTAGTGGGGACGCCGACAGATTTCATGGTGATCTTTGCTGCCAGCCTTCTTCAGGTAGCAACAAGCAGATGGTGGAGCCTGATGCTCCAGATGCATGACGAGGCGACACTTCTATGGGAAGACTTCGAGAGCCTGTTCCGGGCAGAGTTTGTACCAACCACCCTTCGAGCGGTGCGTATACAGGAGATACTTCAGCTGCGGAAGGGCAGCATGTCAGTGGCGTAGTACTCAGCAAGATTCACATACCTCTCACGCTACTCCACAGATATGGTACGAGACCCGTTCTTCAGGGCCTGAACCTTCGAGCAGGGGCTCAGGCGGGAGATCAGAGCTTCGGTTGTATCGCACAACATTCCGACGTAGACAGGAGTGTTGGAGCGAACCCTCTTAGTGGAGAGTTTCCTTGCTGAGCAGTCTCCAGCAGTAGGACCCACCACTAGCCGGCATGCGGTAGAGTCTTCTGTAGCGGGTAGTAGACAGATGACGCAGGGGTCCAAGAGGACCAGACCTACAGGTGGTCGACTGCGTGACTCAGGGTCGGTAGTGCGGGGCACCAAGGGAAGTGATAGATCCAGACCTACAATGAGGTGTTACTCCTGCAACGGAATTGGACACATAGCACGTGACTGTCCGACCCGCCATGCAGATGACCAGCAGTTAAATGAAGAACCTCCGAGGCAGAGGCAGAGGTTCGATCAGGGTGGCCATGGAAGAGGAGCTGGCCGGGCAGCTGGAGGTGGACGATGCTTTGAGGTGTTGCCACCACCACCACCAGGAGGTCCGCCCCGACCGCAGTGAGTTGGTGGACAGGAGCGAAACTATTATATACGTCCTTTGTACTTCTAGTTTCTTGTTGCTTTTGTGTAGCATATTTTTATTATGAGCTGTAATAATAAAAGATGCTTACCTTTGTGATGTTTTCAGTCCTGTCCTCTTTTGTGTTGTTACTAAGAGGTTCCAGTTAATACTGTTGACTTGACCCTCACTTTCGAGTTTTCTACTGAAATAGATCTAGTGACCACACACTGATGCCGACAGTGTGACTCGACCCTTGGAGGCGAGAGTGACAGTTGGATCTCTTGGTAGTTACGTCGAGGCCTTACGACGTCATCCATGGCATGAATGCATCATTCATGTCAGGATTGACTGTATTAGGCAACGAATGTGGTTCATCTAGGGGATGAGACCGGATTTCACTTTTTCAGCAAATAAGAAATCATAGCAGCTCTTGTGAGACTAGAGAAGGTCCAGGTCATCTAAGAGCGGATGAGGACGGTAAAGGGTCGATAGAAGCCTTATGCTGACAGGACTTGGAGGCCTCTATAGTTCAAGGATGACCATCACGTCCTTATACGAGTCTCACCTCGACGAGGTTTACGGAGATGTGGCCAGGGAGGAAAGTTATCTCCGAAGTTCAACGGACCTTTCTAGGTCCTCATCTGGGTAGGCAAGGTGGTTTACCGCTTGGCCCATCCACTTAAGTTTCACTAGGTGCACGACGTTTTTCACGTATCTCAACTGAGGAGATACGTGCTCAACCCTCTGCATATCATTGACCATGAGGTGCTGGACGATGGAGATGGGGTGTCTTTCACGGAGGTTCCACTGGGGATGGAGAATCGACAGGAGTGGATCCTATGAGGACGATCGATTCCTCGGGTGAGCTTTCTTTGGCAGTACGGGAACCTCCAGGTAAGCACATGGGAGCGGAAGGCTCAGATGCGTGCTCAATAACGCCTTTGTTTCCCTAAGTTTATGGTGAAGCTTTACAGGGACGTAAAGCCCTGTGGTGAAAGTAATGTAAAGACCCCTAAAATTCAAGGGAATTTTTTTCTTAATTTTCTTTGGAATTTTACAAGAATGCAGTTTCTGACGGCACCTGATTTCGAGGCCCGGAGTGCCCGGAATCAATTTCCGAAGTTTGGCTCGGGTACGTTCAGTGAACGAATGAGCGGGAATTTCTAACATTTGAACCGATGCCCGGAATCGAATTCTGAGGGCATCGATGAACTTGCAGCTCTGATATTCGCTTAAGGAGACCTTTTCCGAGGTTGCATTTTATGTGGGTTGAGAGTTAATTTTGGGGATTTTAGAAGAAGTTAAATAAAATTTTGGAACACAAATTTTATTTTTAACTTGTTGGTTAACTCCTCCCAAAGGGAGTTAGGGGTGGGACCCACATCCACTTAACCTCCCTTGAGAGGATTTAGTGTGGTGGGGCCCACAAGAACCCTAACACTTCATCTCCTCTTTTTAAACTCCCTATAACTCCTCTTTAATTAGCTTGACAACTTGGTTAATTAATTGAGTTGAGTTGTTTGAATTTCAAAATTTTGAAATTCAAGTTGTTTATTTGTGTAAATAAAATAAGCCTTAGCTTATTTTATTTTGGTTGATCTCTTTAGCCATCTTGAGAGGTTTTGAGAAGCTCTATCCACCTTCTTCAACTTTGACTAAGAACACGAAGAACACTCAAGCTTCGACGAAGAACGCCGCTTCTCTCTTCTTCTTAGCCGGCATGTTTCTGAAGATCGACGACGCCGCTTCTTCTATCTTCTTCCCGTGTCAACGAAAGGAGACGCCGTTTCCTCCTCGGACTATCTCCGTCAGCTTACGAAGATTCTCCAGCGACATACCTCTTCGGACGCACCTCGACGTCAACAGAAACGACGTTTGGTTTCCGCGACGCCCGACCTCCGGGACGCTAGTCTTCCGCGGATTGTTGACGTGCTCCGCACTTGAAACCGAGGGAGGGGTTTATTTTATTCTTTTGTTCATGATTTATACCCGTGATTATTTCTTCGTGAAATTTTTCCACTTGTTAACGATTAACGCGAGGGGGCCAGACCGCACGAACACGGCCGACCCTCCTCCTATTTATGTTGATTCTGTTGTGGATTGAAACGGGTGTGGCCCGTTGCCGTCGCACCGTGCAGGATCATACGGCAAGAAACATGCGGCGCCGTCGCGCCGCGTCGTAAAATAATGCAAGGACGCGACGCCGTCGTGCCGCGTCGAAGAAAGTTGAAGGCACCATGGCCGGAGCGGGGCCGCAAAAGAGTGGCGCGGTGTCGTCGCACCGCACCGGACAACGAAGGTCGCGGCCGGTTCCGGGCCGCGGCGGAAACGAGAAGACCGGCGGCCAGCCGGGCCACCGGTGTCAGAAGCTGGAAGGGGGACTGGCCGGCCAGGTCGGGTTGGCCGGAAGGGAGGAAAAACCGGGGGAATTAATTCCCCCAGCCAGCCATAATGGCCCCCCATTATGAGGGGGGGCCGGTTTCACAAAGGGGGGCAGGCGGCCCCCCGATTTCCAGCAGCTCGGCGCGCTGCGCTGGACCGGCGCTGGGCCGGTCCGCCTGGCCAGGACGGGCCGTCCCGGGCCGTGCCAGGCCGGGTCGACCCTGTCCGGGGCGGGTCGACCCGGTTCGGGCCATCCGGGGGGTCTCGGGCCGGGACGACCCGGGCCCGAAACCCCCATTACCGAGAGGTTTGGATTCAAATGCCCATAACTTGGGCTACGGACTTCCAAACGACGCGCCGTCAGCGGCGATGCGATCCTTGGATCAAGACGGTCGTTTCGGTATATCGCACTCAAGGTTTCAGAATAATTTGAATTCGACCGGGTTGGTTCGTGCACGAAACCAACCGGGCCCTCGGAGTGGAAACGCTCATATCTTGAGCTACGGACGTCCGATTGACGTGCCGTCTGCTTTGTTGTGTTCCTCTTAGTGAGACGGATCTTTTGGCATACTCCGCCCGAGGATTGGACGCAGGTGGAGTACGGTCGGGTTGGTTTTTCCTTAAAAACCAACCGGGCCCCTGGGACGAAAAAGCCAATAACTCACATACCGGGCGTCCGATTGACGTGTCGTCTGTCTCGTTGCATTCCTGTTAACGATACGGAACATTTGGCATCCTCCGCCCGAGTTTTGGATGCAGATGGATAGTGGCCGGGTTGGATCGCACCGAAATCCAACCAGGCCCCTGGAACGGAAAAGCTGATACCTTTCTGACAGAACGTCCGTTTGAAGAACCGTCAACGGCGTTGGTGATCTCGTTGAGAAACGGACCCTATGTGTATACCCTATGAGAGTTCGGGGTACAGTTGAGATACGTCCGAGTTTGGTTCGCTCACGAAACCAACCGGGCCCCTGGGACGAAAAGGCTAATAACTCACAGACCAGGCGTCCGATTGACGCACCGTTTGTTGCGTTGAGACCCCTATGACGAGGCGGTCCTTTGAGATACTTCTTCATGGGACTTTGAGATACTTGGAGTATCGTCTTGTAGCTCGTGGAGCGGACCCTCCCAGAAACGAGCGTACGGAGTACGGAGACCGTGTAGCCGGCCGAGACCTGAAGACTGCTTGTCCGATTCGATTCGGAGTGACTTACGTAGCCCAGTGGGGAGAACTACTTTGTGAGGTGGCAGACCCATAGCGGAGGAGCACTACTATGTGAGGTGGCAGACCCGAGGTACTCGACAGGAGGAGTACCTCTGCAGGCTATGAGGGGGGAGCACTACAGTGTTGGGTGGCAGACCCCGGCGGGAAGCACTACTGTGTGAGGTGGCAGGCCCGCGGTACTCGACAGGAGGAGTACCTCAGCAGTCTTAGGTTAGTGAGCAGTACCTCGGAGTCGTGAAAGGACCACTGTACACTCTAGAGACGGAGCTCTTCAGTAGTTACAGTTTCAATAAAGAAAATCCTGGTTTGAGCTGAGACTTTTGATCTTTTGTGTTTCCTCCTGATTGAGATGGGTCACTTGATAACTTAGGTATATGTATGGGCATATACCTGGGTAGTGGTTATCCGTTGATTTCAGAATCCTTGTGTTTTCTCATGATTCAGATGGGTTATTTGATAAAATAGGTATATGTATGGGCATATATCTAAGTAGAGGTTATCTGTTGAGATCATCCTATGGTTATCCTTGTTTGTTTTAGTGAGACCTTGAGGGTCTCGGGGTCCCTACTGAGTATCCTTATACTCACCCCTGCACGGGCTATGCCCGCACTACGTTGTGTTGGTTGTAGATGACGGACATCGTTGATCGTGGTTGAGGCTTGCAGAGTAGGACGATACCTCTAGGTGGACCACTGGGCGGGACGTGCTCGGAGCAGACGGCGGGACCCGAGGAGCAGTGGAGCTATCTGTACCAACCCTTCAGGTGGGATCTCCAGTGGACAGCTCGGTGTAGTGGATTTTACTTTACAGTTGTTGTTTTCCCTTTCGAGTTGTACTTTACTTTCAGTTTGGGTTTGTATACTGGCCCATTTACTTTTCCGCACTTTCAGTTTTACTCTGTTATTACTTAGTGTTTACTATTCCGCTTTCTTACTCTGTGGTGCTTGTTTACTTTTCAAAGGCAATGCCTTCCCTTTTTACCGGGATTTACGCCTTGGTGCTAGTCTCCAGCCCCTGGCCTATGGAAGGAGGGCTTGGGGTAGTCACGGAACGGGCCCCGAGGACGGGTCGTGACAGGGGAGGCTTGAGGAGCAGGACGGTACCTGGAGGTGGACCACTGGGTGGTGTGTACTCGGAGCGGTTGGCTGGACCCGAGGAGCAGTGGAGGCTATCTGTACCCACCCTTCAGGTGGGATTCCCAGTGGACGGCTCGACGTTGCGGCTTTACTTTTCAGTTGTTGTTTTCCCTTTCTATTGTCCTTTTGTTCAGTTGTAGTTGTACTTCCAGTTGGGTTTGTATTCTGGCCCATTTACTTTTCAGCACTTCTCTTTGTACTTAGTGTTTTACTTCCGCTTGTACTCTGTGGTGTTTTTTTACTCTATAAAGGCAATGCCTTTCCAGTTACCGGGAATTACGCCTTTGGTGCTAGTTGCCAGCCCCTGGCCTATGGAAGGTGGGCTTGGGGTAGTCACAGCACGGGCCCCGAGGACGGGTCGTGACAACTACGGAGGGATCTGCCTCCATCCCGCAAAAGATGGTGGGTGCGGCTTGAACCAGTCGACGCGGTCCGCGGTTGGGGTGGTTCACGACGGTGAACCGGACCGACGCCCATCCTGCCTTGCGACCGTGGAGGCTCTCCGCCTCCATTTTGTGAACGATAATGGTTCACGGAGGGGGGGGGGTGGCTTGAGGTGCCTGGCCACGTCGCGCTTCCATGGACAGGTTCGTGGACCAGTCCATTGTGTCTTCTCTTTGATTAATTTCCCCAATTCTTTGGGGGATTTGCTTAAAATCTCCTTTTCGGATTTTTTATGACCCCACACTTGTTTAATTCTTGTTTTCATGTTGGGAATGTCCCGGTTACCGATTTAGCCTGAGGGCATCGTTGTGATTAGCCTATGGGCACTACACTATTTATCCTGAGGGCAGTAGTTATTTCGGCCTGAGGGCAATAGACTCTCTGCCTGAGGGCGACACTACCTATGCCTGAGGGAAAAATCTGTTACGCCTGAGGGAAATACCTGCGGGTTGGATTCTTCTTACCTGAGGGTAAGGTTTCGCTTGTCTGAGGACCTGGACTATTTACTTAGAAATGCACTGTGGTGATTTCTAATATTTAATTGATTAAATAAATAATAAAATTGAAATTTAACTGCTAAGTTAGTTACTTTTCATTACTTCTTACTTTATTGCATTTTACTATTTCACATTGTTGTCGCATTCTTACATGCAGTTGGGAACGAGCCTTTGGTGGGTGCCTACTGAGATATATTTCTCACACCCTGTTTGGGTCGTGATTTTCAGCCCAAATAGAATATGTTTCTGCAGGTGTGGATAGGGGAAAGAGTCCCTATACAGGTACTTGACTGTTGTTGAGGAGTAGGAGGGCATGGGACCGAGCGTAGGCTCGTGATGTCACCGCCATCTGTTTTTCTTGTTCTGTTGGGATCTGTATTTTTTTTACTGTATTGATGTATAACGTGTTCTGGCTTTTTTCTTAGAACATGAGACATGTAGCATCATGATTTATATACAGTTGGTTATATCTACTGCATTTATTTATTTTCAATTGTGTATAGTTTATTGCTTCCACGGTCATCGTATATTTTATTTGTATTCCACTGCACTACACTTTGACAAATGAGGGCATAGTTTCCCAACTATCAGACTTGGGACCTCGCTGCTAGTCAGCAGCCTCTAGCGTTTGGGGAAATGTTCTTGAGGTCACGTGGCGAACTGGGTTCAGGGCACCTGTTTCATGGCACCCGGAATCGGGATGTTACAATAAATCATAAGGGAATCAAAGAATATGAACCATGAAAGCTTAATATAGGAATAAGATATTAATTTAGTCCATATGCATAATCATAGAAAATTATTTCCTCCATAGTCAAGGATCATTTCCAAGGCTATTATTGTGAAATGGGTTCACTCACCAAAGAATTATATTAGTCAAGGTTCAATCCCAAGACTATCATAGTGGACATTGTCCCTTATTGAATTTGGATAAGTTTTTATTCCTTTCCTATTAATATCATTACATATCAATATTTACCCAATGGATTTGAGGTAGGTATAGGTCCCTCACATCACATAACGTAAATCATACATATATGTGATACAAGATTATAAACTATTCATCATATCACAACCCTTGGGATGAAATGGGTTTCAAAAACATTTCATCACAGTATAACCCTTTAAAATGGAAAGTTCATAAACATTTAATCATTTTATCATAGTCTAACTAGGGAATAATAAATGGGTTTCATAAACATATCATAATTTCATCATATCATAACACGTGAAAATGAAATGGGTTGTATACACATTATTATATCATATTAATAAACCATACAGAGAAAGAATATGGATTTTATCCATGGATCTTATCCCTAGTAAATCATAAGTAAAATCAAGGGTTGTTTTCTTTGAAAAATAGATATACCATTTTAATATTATTAAATAATTCAGGAGTTAAAAAACCTTTACATTTAGAAATCATTTTTTAAAACAACACAAATATAAAGGGAAAAAATTCCATAAAATGAACCATGTAAACTTATAAAATAGTATTTAACACAAAAAAAATTTGTCATGATAGAATTAAAATAAATTCAAGCCATACATGTTAAGAAAACATTCATTCTATAATTTTGTCGAAAAAGTCACAAAGTACCTCATTTGGAAAATGATATGAATATTCATTAAAAATTTCTTTTACAGAGGAAATAGTGGGTTAAAATTACATAAAAAAATCACAGGACAATAGTATAAACCTTCATTAAAACATTTTCAGAACACATTTATTTGGAAGAAAATTATTTTCCAACCGAATAGAGAGATAAAGTCTATTATAATTAAAACATATTTTCGCTCTCATATGTAGATAATATGGGGAAAATGAAATTAAAACAATCATTTTCAATAGATAAACTTTGGATTAAAAAATTAATAAGTTTCATTAGATACATATCATAATATTTTATCAATAGAAACTTAGTCATAATCAATATTGAAAAATAGTAAGACTATAGCATAAAACCCTTACCCCGTGTTAACATAGCTCAAAAGTCCCTCAGAGGTCCTATATAATAAATATGAATTTATTATAATTCTATTATAGTTTCATTTTAGTGAAAATAATATCATATATTAACCCTTTATAACATTTCAACTCCCACTCTTAACAATTTATTACTTATTAAAATCATCATTTCCAAGTGTTAAATGTATTATTTATCACGAGTATTTGGTTCCTTAAATATACAACTTATGAATTTATATTCATTATAATGATAAAAGTATAAGTACATGAACTTAAAACATTACATAATCTTGAATTAAATGAATAATTCACATTGAGGGTATTTTCAGGATTAGAGTTTTGGAGAGTTAGGCCATAACTATTACATTTCATCTCAATAATTTCAATGTATACTCTTCTACTCAGTTGTCAAACGTTTTGAAAAAAAAAGAGTCATGTATAGTTCTATGTTTTAGATAGCATGAATTTTCCTTGATCCCATCCTCGACCCTAATCCACTTTATGTCCTATGAAAAAAAATTCAAAAAACATGGGATGAGCACGGAAATCTCAGTAAGGGATACACAAAGAATGAAAACTATTAGTTTTTTCAAAAAACAAGTAAACCATGAATACCTTATCATAAGTATTACTTTTCACCTTTATGAAGTAGTCAACACTCTCCACTAAATAAAAGATCATTTCTTACCATTTTGTAATCAAAATCTTACCATAAAACCCATAGAAATAACATATAACATATAAAGGTAACTTGGGACATAGACATACTTAGATGGAATTACCATACAGTCGACTTCCACACATATCACTAAATGGAATAGACATACGGCCGACTTCCATACCCAATGAATTGGATGTTATAACGTAACCACCTGTCTTGGTTTATCACAACACCACCCGTCATTTGGTTTATCACGTAACCACTCATCAAATGTCCAAGTACCATTATAAAATCATAACACATAAAACAAATATAAAGGAAAGATCACATTTACACATTTCAATCACAATATATCATTTAAATATATTGAAAAATGAAAAATACATTATCAAAAGTATGTTCAATACCAAAATATGTAAAAGAGTATATGGTATTTATTTTCTTTTTAAAAGCATTACAGCTTGTTAAGGAAGCCAAAGATCAAATAATACTCGCGGCGGCAAAAAAAGTCGTTGTCACCACTTACGTTAATTTTTTTTTCGTTTAGTAAAATTCCTCATATAAAAATATTCCCCTTGAATGAAATGAAAGTTAAAAGGTGTTTATATACCATATAAAATAAACTCATGTATAAAACAAAATACTCCTCATTGAAAGGAGATTGAGACGAAGTCCCTTACGTTGTGTCCGATTTGACCTATTCGTTCTTTAATTTCTTGAATAATAAAATTAAGTTAATTTACAATTTTTTAATAAAGTTTTTGGTTTTTAATATTCCTTTTTTATCACTTATTACCTTTCTATAACATTTAGTTAATTATTTGAGTTCATATCGGACATTTTGTCGATGTTCGGAACATTAGTTAAAAATGAATTTGCTATAATTATAGATTATACATGTGGTCGAAATTAAATTATCTCCAGAATTATATTCACGATTTAGATATCATATATATCATAAATATCCAATATATATATATATAATATATTTATAATAGTACACAACATTTTTAGATATTAAATGAAATGAACCATTCATGGAGACGGTAAGTCGTACGTACGCATTAACAATACTTTCATTTATATTTCGTATTTTAATGGAATGAAAACATAATTCTAGATAGGTATATTATAATTAATGTATTATATCATATAAAATTTCATTAAATCTATCCTTTATACATCCCACATATGGCATTAATGAGTCATATCACATTGAGGGGCGGTAGTCTGCACTTCATCAAATGAAATTATAACGTTTACCCATAATGGAAACCATAAGGGTATGATATGAATAAAAATACATAATCATATAGACAATGTAAATATAATAAATATCATATATAAATATAGATCCATTATTTTGGCCCCGATGAGAGGCGGTTAGAGATAATTGAACAATCATCGTTTCGTGGGGTAGTAGTTTACCGTCCACAGAAATAGAATGTTTTTATTTATTAGATAGAGGTGTGTGTAAGTTAAGTTCAAATACTTATCATAACAACAACATAGTATATTTAGGATAATGGTGTTGTTATAAAATAAATTAATAAAAATAGTTTTGGGGGTTGGAGAAGTAAAATAAAAGAAAAGAACATAAAAGAAGATGTCGCCTTTACATCGTGTTTATCCCTTCGGTTTGAACCAAAAGGTTTACTTGAAGTGCCTTATGCCTAAGTTAAGGATTTTAGGAATAGAAGAGGGCTGTGGGGAGATTATTTAGTCAGAGTCTGGATGACCCAAGGAGTTTGAGAGGTTTAATGAATGGGTTAGAAGTGGTGTCCTTTTATAAGGAGGAGGACAAGATCTTTAGGAATGTTTGGAACAATTATTTTTTATAAACTTATCTTCGGTTTCAAAAAGTCCAAAAATAATTAATGTCGATGATAAGATTACTCATTTTCGAATAAAAATCATCAAATAAAAATTTTATAGGTTTTTTATATTGTATTAGTATTTATAATCTTATTTATTTAAATCATTCATTAATTAGGTAAACACTGCATTATTATTGTGTCATAAATAATTTAATTTATTTGATGTATAAAAATTATTAAAAATACCATAATGTAAGAAATATATTTATATATCAAAAAAATATTTATAGTAGAATATATATCTTATATAAACCTATTTCAAAATTGATTTACTAAAATATATTTGTTTATGTCATTTTTGCCTTTACTTTAAGTTAATTAAAATAAAGCGTAATTATCACACCCAAGTGGATCCATGGGGTCCCAAAATCGACCCAAGGATTCCCAAGGTCAGAAATGTATCAAAAAATAGGATTAAGACACATTTTAGGGTAATTTTATATTATTATAATAATATTTGATTACCCTTATTTACCAGATTTACCCTTTAACCATGGTAAATAAAATTTTTACTGAATTAAATATTCACAATGTATAAAACTAAAAGTTACCTATTTAGACAATTTGGAGATCCTGATTACAAATATGGAATCTATTTTTTCAAATTCAAAACAAAGAAGTGGCAGATAATAATTTAAAATTAATTCTCATTGTCCAAACAAAAGGCGCGTTTTAAAGAAATAATAACTATCAAAATATTGACACTTATTAATGTCCAATTTCAAAGTGAAATTACAAAAATGACTAATATTGGATTAAATAGTAAAAAAATAATATAATTACACTTTAAAACCAATTAAAAATATAATATAACCTTATTAATAAATTATATTAAAAGGTAGTTTTCAAATAAAATACAGTATTTTTCACTATACATTTAAAATGAATTTTATCAGAAAAATACCAATATTTCATTCAAAGTAAATTTTGTTGTCTATATTCTAAAAAATAATATTATTTTGTCAAAGAGAACATATAAATGTGAAAAAAAACTATATTAAAATACGGATCTCCATTAAAAGGTGGTAAATCGACCCTTTAAGGAATATTAGAGTATTTGTGCTTAAAATTGGATTCATTTACATTTTCAGCCTATATATTTTATTAGAAAATGGAAAAAAATTTAACAATCATTTATAATCATATTGAAGTTAGTTATATTCCGTCCATCCAATATAATGTCTAATCATTAACTACCATTTAAAATAATATTATTATATTATTAGTGTGCAATGTATGATTTCAAATAAACCAGTTGTTCCATATCGGGTAAGCCATCAAACATAGCATCCTCTTTAAAGTAAAATTAATATTTAATTCAAAAATATTAATAAATATGAAAATGTATAATTATTTATTTATCTGTGATGTTACATGCTTCCTCCCATTTGTAAATTTCAGCCTCACAATTTTTATTCCCTTATCAAATAAGTGAGGGTATTTATCCATCATAGATTTTTCATATTCCCACATTTCCTCTTCAACCATATGGTTTTTCCACAAAACCATTACCTGATATATTAACTTAATCCACAACACTTACTCTCTTCGGTCAAGAATTTGGACTGGTTGTTTCTCATAAGATAGATTCTTTTCCAACAAAACCACCTCTAGGCTCAAAACAAGATATAAATCTGGCATATACTTTTCAACATTGAATTAGGAAAAACATTGTGTACCTGGGATGGAGATGGAGGTAAATCCACTATATAGGCAACTGATCCAACTTTCTCTAGAATTTTGTAGGGTCAAATGAACCTCAGACTCGACTTTTTATTCTTCCTAAAACACATTACACTTTTCCATGGAGAAACATTGAGAAATACATGACCACCTACCTCAAAGAAAATATCATTCCTCCGGTTATCTGCACAAATTTTCTACCAAATCTGAGCTGTTCTCACGTGATTCTAAATCAACTAAACTTTTTCTACCATCTCTTCTACCAATTATAGTCCCATCAGTTTCCTTTCACCTACTTCATCACAAAAATCTAGAGTTCGACATCGCTTCCCATATAATGCGTCAAATGGATCCATCTGTTTACTAGAATGAAAACTGTTATTATAAAAAATTTCATCCAAAGAAAGGTGTTGGTCCCAACGTCCTTGGTATACCATTGAACAAGAACGTAACATATCCTCCAAGGTATAAATTGTTTGTTATGACTGCCTATTTGATTGAGGATTATATGTTGTACTAAAATTTAATTCAGTACATAACAACTTCTGAAGGCCTTTCCAAAAGATATAAGTAAATCTAGGATCACGATCAGATACAATGAAAAGGAAAACTCCATGCAACCTGACTATCTATTTAACATATAACTGAAAGTGATTATATAGAGACAAATTATCTCAAACAGGATATAAATGAGAAGATTTATCCAATCGGTCAATAATAACCTAGGCTACATTGTTACCTCAAGATGTCTTTGGTAATCCCACAATGAAGTCCATGGATATATTTTCTCATTTCCACTCTGGCACCGGTAAGGACTGAAGCATTACTTTCGGTAACTTCCACTCTTCTTTAACCTGTTGACAAGTAAAACACTTCATAATAAAATCAGAAATATATCTGGTCATTCCATCCCACTAGTAATACTCTCGAAGATCTCTATACATCTTAGTACAGCCAGGATGAACTGAAAATGGAGAACTATGAGATTCACATAAAAACTCATTCTTCAACTGTCAATCACAAGGCCCATATAATCTTTTCCCAAACCTAAAAAAAAATCATTTTCAATGTTATATTCAGACAACTTACCCTTCTAAACCAACACTAAATTTTTTTGTAACTCATTGTCTCCTTTCTATGCTTTCTTTATTCTATCTGATAGAGATGATTTCATTGAAAACTAAAACAAAACAGAAAAATTTCTTACACCAACAAATTCTATTCCAAATTTCATGAAATAAGAAACTAAAGGATCCCATTCCAAACATATCATGGTTAATGTAGAATAATTTTTTTGACTCAAATCAACATCCACTTTATTTTCCTTTACAGATGGTAATGGATCGTGTAATCAGAATCCTTGATTAATTCTAGCCATATCTTCTGTCTCATGTTCAATTCTTTCTGAGTGAATATATAATTCAAACTTCTGGGGTCGGTATATATTTCAAATTTTACACCATACAGATGATGCCTCTAAATTTTTGAAGTAAAAAACAACAGCTGGAAATTCCAAATCATGTGTAGAGTAATTTAACTCACGAGGTTTCAACTGACATGAAGCATAAGAAATTACCTGATCATTCTGCACAAGGAAACAACCAAGTCCTTTCAACAAAGCATCAATGTAGATAACAAACTCACCATTTCTAGAAGCCAGTTCCAAAACTGTAGCATTCACCAATATTATTTTCAATTCCTAAAAAGAATCATCACATTCCTTTGTCGAGATGAACTTAAATCATTTTTTAGTTAACTTAGTTATTGGACTAGATAACTGTGCAAAAGTTTTAACAAACCTTAGGTAATAAACATCTAAACCAAGAAAACTACAGATCTTGGGTATATTTTTGGGTCTTGTCCATTCTTTAACAAATTTTGTTTTAGCAGGATCAATAGTTATACAATTTTTTGAAACAATGTGACCAAGGAATGAAATTTCCTATAACCAAAACTCACACTTCTTTAATTTTCCATACAGTTTATATTCATTTAAGGTTTGAAAGACAACCCTTAAATGACTTTTATACTAATCTTTTCTTTTAAAATATACCAAAATATCATCTATAAACACAACCACCATATATCACCTGATTCAAATGATCCATCCTTGAAACAAACTATTTAATTCTGATTTTTATTCTCTTAGGATGCTGATTTTGAAGGTTGTTTCCCTCTGTATGCCTTCCCAGCACAACTTCCCTATTTCTTCTTCGAAAAACCATACTGAACAAAAACATCTTAGACAAAGAAACATGGTAATCTAAAAATGATATATCATTTCAATATTACCATAAATTAAATTATGAACTTTAATTTAAAAATATTCTAACTCCAAAAGTTGTCTAAACCGGACATTGATACCAACTATATCGACCAGAATTTAAAACATTAAATAATCTTGAATTAAATTAATAATTTAAATTGACGATATTTTTAGGTTTAGATTTTTAGGAAGTTAGGCCATAACTATTACGTTTCATCTCAAAAATTACAAAGTATGCACTTCTACACTGTTTCAATTTTTTTTTTCATAAAATAAAAACTTTTTGAAAAAAAAGAGTCATGTTTAGTTCCATGATTTAGAAAAAAAGACTTTTCCTTGATCCTATCCTATACAATAATCCACTTTATGTCGTATGAAAAATATTTCAAAAAACATGGTATGAGCATGAAATTCTCAGTAAGGGATACACAACGAAAGAAAACTGTCAGTTTTCTAAAACCACAAGTATTCCAGGAATACCTTATCATAAGTAATACTTTTCACCTTTATGAAGTTGTAAATACTATCCACTAAATTGAAATAATTTCTTACCCTTTTTTAAACAAAAGATTACCTTAAAACCTATAGATAGAACATATAACATATAAAGGTAACTTGGGAGATAAACATACCTAGATGGAATTACCATACAGTTGAATTCCACAAATATCACTAAATGGAATAGCCATACAGATGACTTCCATACCAAATGCATTGGAGGTTATAATGTAACCACCCATTCTGGTTTATCATGGCACCACCCATTATATGGTTAATCACATAACCACCCGTCAAATGTCTAAGTAAAATTATAAAATCATACCACATAAAACAAATATAAAGGAAAGATAACATTTCCACATTTCAATCATAATATATCATTTAACTATATTGACATAAATAAAATTCCGTTATCAAAAACATTTTCAATACCAAAATATGTAAAATTGTATATGGTATTTATTTTCCTTTTAAAAACATTACGGCTTGTTAAGGAATCCAAATATCAAATAATTCTCGTGGTGGCGGAAAAGGTCGGTGCCACCACTTACGTTAAAACATTATTTTATTTTTTCTTTTAGTAAAACTCATCGTAGAAAAATATTATCTTTAAATGAAATGAAAATTCAATGTTTTTTACATACTTTATAAAAGAAATTTGTATATTGTAACACCCCGAACATCCACAATACGCCTCTCTTTCAATAATGCAATAGCTTGCATTGTACGTAAGTTTGAGTTCTAACTCACCGCAACTAATCAACGTAACCGTTATGAATAGTAATACCAACTTTTTAAAATTATATAAATTTTATATTTCAAAATAGACTTCAATTTTGTATTCATAATATCTAAATTATCATAAGTTTAATTTTTTGTAATTTTCTGAGAACTTCCATTTTTTATGAATAGTGAAAAATACTTAAAACAGTTTTTTTAATAAAAAACATTTATAGTGATAAATTATACTATTGAGTGGTTTTAAAGTATAATTAGAATATATTTTTACCATTTTATCCAATAGTGTTCATTATAATTAATTTCACTTTGAAAATGGACATAAACAATTGTCAATCTTTTGATATATAGTGTTTCTTAAAAACACGCTATTTGTTGTGACAGAGGGAATTAGTTATAAAATTAATTAATGAAACTTATATGTTTGTAATTTTGTAAAATAGACATCATTTTGAATTCGGAATATCAATTATAGCTTAGGGTGAAATTTTGGCATTGTTCTGAAAAACTTCAATTTTTGATGAATAGTGAAACCACTAAGTGGTAGTTAAATAACTGATTTTTCGTTTAAATGAAATATTACCACTTCAGTGATTTGATTTTCAAAATTCCGACATACATGGTTGTCATTAGGAAGTAAAATGTGGTTTAATGGGATTAAAATAATTTTTTGGTGAATAGTAACTTTTAAGTTTAATTAATCACGATTAAAGGTAATTAGTGATATTTAAGGTAAAAATGATATTATAAAAATATAAAAATAACTTTAAACTTGCCCTAACCATATTGTATGTTTCATGGCCGACCAAGAAAATCCATGGGTCAACTTGGGGACCCCATGGAGCCACTTTGGTAGGAAAATGACATAAATTACTTTTATTTAGTGTTAAAATAAAAATGTCACAAACATAAGTTGTTTTACTAAAACAATTTTTAAATGGGGTTATACAAGTCATATTTTTTACTATAAATATTCATTAAAAAGATAAAAATATTTCCTACATCATGATATTTTTTTTATAATTTTTAGATATTAAATAAATTAAATTATTTATGACACCATGATGACGCAGCGATTACCTCATTAATTAACGATTTAAATAAAATGAAAAGATTATGTAAAATCCAAGGCATACACATGTCAAAAACCTATTGGATGAGTAGATTTAGAACCCTTATCATCTTATCCTCGAATTATATAAGTTTGGGACCTTTAAAATCCGAAACTCATTATATAATAAAGTAACATTTCATTACTTTCCAAGAGTGCCCCTCCTCTCCACTTATAAAAGCCCCCCACCACTACCACCTTACTCACAATTTAAAAGCCTTTTGGCTCGGCCAAACTTTGCCAAAATACTCTCCCAACTTCCCTCCCTTACTCCTAGAAGCCTCACTTTGGGCAGAATTCTTCCCAAGGAAGCCTTTGGCTCAAATCAAAAGAGTTACCCGATTTTAAGGTAATGTGTTCTTTTATGTTATTTTGTTTTAATTTGCTTCTCCAACCACCTAAACTCTTTTTATTCATTTCTTATGTAACAAAACCAGTATCCTAAATATACTAGGATGTTTTTATAAGAATTATTTGAGCTACACTTACACACACCTACATCTAATGGTTAAAGAACATACTGTTTCTGTGGATGGTGAATTTCTGCCTCACGAAATGATGATTGTTCAACACTCATATAACACCTTCAAAGGTAGCCATTAAGATTTCAATCTATTTATAAATGATATATAATATGTTTATGTTTTACTTAAGGTTCTGTATTTTTCATTTATGGCATACCTTTATTGTTTCCATTATGGGTAAACGCGATATTTTCATTTTAGGAAGTGCGGACTACTGCCCCCTCAAAGTGATTTGAATCGTTAATACCATATGTGGGATGTATAAAGGATGGAGTAAATGATATTATATATGATATTATACTGGAACTATAATATACCTTTATATCATTATGATTTCATTAAATACGAAATAGAAATTAAAGTAGCGTTCATGCGTACGTACGACTTACCATCTCCATGAACAGTGCATTTCATTTCTTACCTCTAAACATTATGGAAGATTATAAATGCATGTATATACTGGATATATATGATATGTATGATATCTATATCACGAATATAATTCTGGATATAATGGATATATCACCACATTAAAAACATGTAATTATAAGAATTTTATTTTTGACTCAAGTACCTAAGATCGACAAAACGACCGTTATAAACTTAAATAATTACATAATGTTCATGACATGGTAATAAGTGATATAAAAGGAATAATTAACTTGAAAAATGTTCTTAAGAAGGTAGATATTAACTCTAGTTTATTATTCAGGTGATCAAAGAACGGTCGAGTGAATTCAGACACGAGGTAAGGGAACTTCTTAACCCAATTTCTATTCTTTGGGTTAATCTCCTACTTTAAAATTATGTCATGATATTATTATGTTATATCTTTTATTTGTACTTTATTTATGTGTAATTATAGTGAATACACATAATAGATCTACATTATTTAAAAAAATGATCTTTGTAAGGGTCTTTCTCTCAATCTCCTTTCATTGAGGCATATTTTGTTTTATACACAACTTTCTTTTATACGGTGTATAAACCCCTTTGACTTTTACATTTATTCAAAAGGAATCTTTTTTATACGAAGCGTTTTACTAAATGACAAAAGGAATGTTTTTTTCTTACGTATGCGGCGACAACGAATTCTCCGCTACCGTGACTATTATTTGAGTTTCGGCTTCCTCTATAAGCCATAACTTTTTTTAAATGAAAAATAAATACAAAGTTTTAATTTTCCTTTATTTTGGTTTTGAAAATGGTTTTGATAAAGTTTTTATTATATCAATCTGTTGTATTGATATCTTGTGATTGAAGTGTGGAAATCTTATGTTTCCTTTATGCACGTTTTATGTGATACAATTATGTTATGGTTTATGATATGTTTAAACCTATTCATAAGAGGAATGCATTGGACTTAATAAGTGACGGGTAGAGCCCGCTATAGCTCCTCGATGCATCAGTAGGTCTCATGAGACAAACTAGTGTCTTGACACAAGGCATTGACAAAATCTTATTTGTGTTCTTGGCACGAGGCCTTGGCTACGTGGTTATGATAGTCTGGCATTATGAATTCCATCATTATAAAAGTGGTTATTGATATTGCATGTGATTATTCAACCAGTAGAATATCCATGTGAATAAGTAAATGGAATTATCTCATTTTACTTTTGCTATATTATGTTGAAGATCAATTTTAAAAGGCTTTTGTTTTAGTTATACATTGCCTTAAATGTTTATGTTTATTTATGAAAGCTTCCGCTATATTGTCCTCCTTACTGAGCATCTAAGCTCACCCCTTTCAATGTTTTAATATTTTCCAGGATGTGAAGAAGTATTTTATGAATGACCTGCAGGGATAGTCAGAAGAGGATATGAGTGTGGACTATGGAGAATTTTTTATTGTAGATTTTCACTTTATGATGTAATGTAACATTTATGAATGTTTCTAGTGTTTCCAAGGCTACTAAACTAATCAGTCTTTCGAGACATGATCTTTTGTGATCATGCCAATGTTATGAAGTAATGCACCGACTCTGGGTATCTGGGGTCGGGGCATTACAGTTGGTATCAGAGGCAGTTTAGTACTAACCTTGGAAGCTAGATTTAGATAAACTCTGAATAGAGCACATAGCCCAAAGATGGACTTTGAGGATTAGTATAGAAGAAACTCCTATAATTTTGGTATTATAGAGATTTTATGAGTTTTCCGAGCAATACATCCCTGTATGGATACGAGCAGGTAGAGGCGGCTCTGGCACAGATGTACCTAGGGGTAAAACCCGAAAACACCGCTTTGAGCTAGACTCGAACGGGAACTGGTCCACGACAACGGGCCTTGCTGCACTCTTGGTTATGACACTACCAGGGGATATGCTTAGGATAATTCTTATTTCCTTTACAAACCACTATAAAGGGTTATGAGTATATAATTTTTCAAAGAAAACATTTTTATGGATTATATCCATAAATAGTTCAATTTATGTTATGTATTTTACAAGTATGGAATTATATATTTTGATTCATAAACTAATATAGTTTATGCCATTATTTAGAAATGGCGCATAATGGAAGGAATGGAAACCGTATCAATGCACGCACTCCATGTAGGGATTGCCCTCCTGCTCAAGATAATTATTATGGAGCTGGAGATACAACTGGTTCTGATCAACTTATTACCATACTGGGACAACTCACTCAGGTTGTGAATAATAACCTTACTCATATGGAGCACCCTGATCCGCAACGTGGAGGATCAATGTTAGACCGCTTCGTGAGGCAACAACTACCAAAATTTAATGGGGGTACAAATCCATTAGTAGCTGAGAAATGGATAAACTCCTTAGAGAAAATATTCCACGCCTTGGGGAGTAGCGAAAGGGAGAAGGTTGTCATGGCAGTCTACCGCCTCAATGGAGATGCCGATCAATGGTGGTCGCTGATTCAAAACACAAAGGAAGATGAAGAAGTATAAAATATGGAATGGAGAGAGTTCAAAGATCTTTTCTTAGAAAAATTATTTCCACATGACCATCGATCAGATATGGAAAGGAAAATTCTGAGTCTGAGGGAAAAGGAGGATGAGAATGTCGCAAAGTATGAGGCCAACTTTACAAGGTTAGCAAGACATGCTACAGATTATATACGTAACCCAAGAAGTAAGATTGATTATTTCTTTGATGGGTTAAAACCATTTCTCCATCGATCTTTAGTATCACAATCTTTCTCAACGTATGAAGATATAGTATCATGTTCTATCAAAATAGAAAAGGAATTCACTAAGTCTTACGAAAACAAAGTAAAGCAAGAGAAGAAGAGAACGGTGGAACAAGAGACAGATAAAGGGGAAAAAGGGAAAGAAAAATTTTCCATTATGTGATAATTGTGGGATGAATCACCCTGGTACTTGTCTAAAAGGAATGGGAGTTTGTTACAAATGTGGAGAAAAAGGTCACCAGGCTCGTGATTGCAAGGGAAAGAAAGAAGCTATCAATGTTGAATGCTATAATTATAGGGAAATGGGGCATTATGCAAATTAATATCCTAAGCGTCAGGGAAACTTACCTCAGAAAAGGACAAGGGATCAAGGCCAAGCTTATGCTGTTACTACATAAGAAGTTGAATAATTATTGTATTTGTGTTTTTGGACTCAAGAACTAGATTATGGTTATAAGAATAATGTGATATATATAAGGATTGTACTGCAGTGCTTGTTGTTTTCACTAAGGTTTTAATATGATGAAGGTTATCATATTTTTATTATGTGACAATAAGAGGAACTTTACTTTGTTTGGGGAATCTAATGTTACAATTGATTTTGGAATTTAAGGACCTTTTAGAGAAATTCTGGACAAAGGTATTTTGGATAACTATAAAGGTTGGAATGGATTAAGTTAAACTTTGGATAGTATTGTTTAAGGTTAAAACATTTATGAAGATTATTTTTGGAATATTATAATACTATAGTTTTAGGAAAAGGACAACCTGCAGGGTGGGGCATAACCCGTCGCGTCGGACAAAGCTGCAGGAATCGAACCCACAACCATAGTGCGACAGGCCTTTATTACCTACCACTATCCAACAGGAAGTCCCTGGTTATTACAAAATAGTTTTACTAATCTAAATGGTATGTGTTAATATTTGTAACCTTATACAATTAGGATAAATAGAGTATTTTTGAGTTCTATTACCTTTTAGAGTGAAAGATGGGTTCGTGGTAAATATTTATTAAAGAATGAAAGTCTACATAACAAGTATGTATATTCCCTTACGTTCTTAGTAAATCTCCTAAATAAATTCCTCAACTTTATAAATGGTAACTTAAAACAAAAACGTTGTCGGTTAACTTTTCCAACTGGGGATTCAATGACCATTTAACTAATCACAAGTTTGTGATTTTCTTATGGTTACCTTTCTCCTAATCCAGTTTTCTACAACTCTCCATCCGACCTTGATGGTTTTTTTTCTTCCATATCCATATTTTCATATAATCCTAGTATGGGCTATCTCGAGTGACCTTTTTACTCCTATTTATTTCTTTTAAACTTATATTTTTATTAACCTTATTTCTGATGTGGGTTTTCCACAAAGGTATTTTCTATTTTCAACCTTTTATTTTCAATGAAAAATTTCAAATTGCGAGGACGCAATTTATTGGAGGAAAGAATGTAACACCCCAAACTTCTACAATACGCCTCTCTTTCAATAATGCAATAGCTTTCATTGTATGCAAGTTCGAGTTCTAACACACCGCGACTAATCAAAGTAACCGTTATGAATAGTAATACCCACTTTTTAAAATTATAGAAATTTTATATTTCAAAATGGACTTCAATTTTGTATTCGTAATATCGAAATTATCCTAAGTTGATTTTTTTGTAATTTTCTGAGAACTTCCATTTTTTATGAATAGTGAAAAATACTTAAAACAACTTTTTTAATAAAAATAATTTATAGTGATAAATTACACTATAGAGTGGTTTTAAATTATAATTAGAATATATTTTTACCATTTTATCCAATGGTGTTCATTAGAATTAGTTTCACTTTGAAAATGGACATAAACAATTGTCAATCTTTTGATATATATTGTTTCTTAAAAACACGCTATTTGTTGTGACAGAAGGAATTAGTTATAAAATTAATTAATGCAACTTATATGTTTGTAATTTTTTAAAATAGACATAATTTTATAATTTTTAATATCAATTATAGCTTAGGGTGAAATTTTGGCATTGTTCTGAAAAACTTCAATTTTTGATGAATAGTGAAACCACTAAGTGGTAGTTAAATAACTGATTTTTCGTTTAAATGAAATATTACCACTTCTGTGATTTGATTTTAAAAAATCCAACATAAATGGTTGTAATTAAGAAGTAAAATTTGGTTTAATGGGATTAAAATAATTTTTTGGTGAATTGTAACTTTTAAGATTAATTAATCGCGATTAAAGGTAATTAGTGATATTTAAGGTAAAAATGATATTATAAAAATATGAAAATACATTTACACTTGTCCTACCCCTATTGGATGTGTCATGGGCGACCAAGAAAATCCATGGGTCAACTTGGGGATCCCATGGAGCCACTTTGGTAGGAAAATGACATAAATTACTTTTATTCAAAGTTAAAATAAAAATGTCACAAACATAAGTTGTTTTACTAAAACAATTTTTAAGTGGGGTTATACAAGTCATATTTTTGACTATAAATATTAATTAGAAATATAAAAAGATTTCCTATATCATTATATTTTTCTTATAATTTTTAGAAATTAAATAAATTAAATTATTTATGACACCATGATGATGCAGCGATTACCTCATTAATTAACAGTTTAAATAAAATGAAAAGATAATGTAAAATACAAGGCTTACACTTGTAAAAAACCTATTGGATGAGTATATTTAGAAACATTATCACCTTATCCTTGAATTATATAAGTTTTGGGCCTTTAAAATCCGAAACTCATTATATAATAAAGTAACATTTCATTAATTTCTAAGAGTGCCCCTCCTCTCCAATTATAAAAGGCCCCCACCACTACCACCTTACTCACACTTTCAAATCCTTTTGGCTCGGCCAAAATCTGCCCAAATACTCTCCCAACTTCCCTCCCTTACTCCTAGAAGTCTCACTTTGGGCATAATTCTTCCCAAGGAAGCCTTTGGCTCAAATCAAAAGAGTTACCCGATTTTAAGGTAATGTGTTCTCTTATGTTATTTTGTTTTAATTTGTTTATCCAACCCCCTAAAATCTTTTTATTAATTTCTTTTTTAAAAACACCAGTATCCTCAATATACTAGGATGTTTTTATAATAATTATTCGATCTACACTTACACGCACCTACATCTAATGGTTAAAGAACATACTGTTTCTGTGGATGGTGAATTTCTGCCTCACGAAACGATGATTGTTCAACACTCATATAACACCTTCAAAGGTGGACATTAAAAAGTAACTCTATTTATAAATGATATATAATATGTTAATGTTTTACTTAAGGTTCTGTATTTTTCATTTATGGCATACCTTTATTGTTTCCATTATGGGTAAACGCGATATTTTCATTTTAGGAAGTGCGGACTACCGCCCCCTCAAAGTGATTTGAATCGTTAATACCATATGTGGGATGTATAAACGATGGAGTAAATGATATTATATATGATATTATACTGGAAATATAATATACCTTTATATCATTATGATTTCATTAAATACAAAATAGAAATTAATGTAGCGTTCATGCGTACGTACGACTTACCATCTCCATGAACGGTGCATTTCATTTCTTACCTCTAAACGTTATGGAATATTATAAATGCATGTATATACTGGATATATATGAGATATATGATATCTATATCATGAATATAATTCTGGATATAATGGATATATCACCACATGAACAACTTGTAACTATAAGAATTTTATTTTTGACTCAAGTACCTAAGATCGACAAAACGACTGTTATAAACTTAAATAATTACATAATGTTCATGACATGGTAATAAGTGATATAAAAGTAATAATGTACTTGAAAATAGTTCTTAAGAAGGTAGAGATTAACTATAGTTTATTATTCAGGAGATCAAATAATTGTCGAGTGAATTCAGGCACGAGGTAAGGGAACTTCTTAACCCAATTTCTATTCTTTGGGTTAATCTCCTACTTTCAAATTATGTCATGATATTATTATGTCTTATCTTGTATTTGTACTTTATTTATGTGTACTTATAGTGAATACACAAATTATATCTAATTTATTTAAAAAAATGATCTTTGTAAGGGCCTTCGTCTCAATCTCCTTTTATTGAGGCATATTTTGTTTTATACACAACTTTCTTTTATACGGTGTATAAACCCCTTTGACTTTTACGTTTATTCAAAAGGAATCTTTTTATACGAAGCATTTTACTAAACGACAAAAGGAATTTTTTTTTCTTACGTATGCGGCGACAACGACTTCTCAGACGCTGTGACTATTAGTTGAGTTTCGGCTTCCTCTATAAGCCATAAATGTTTTTAAATGAAAAATAAATACAAAGTTTTAATTTTCCTTTATTTTGGTATTGAAAATGGTTTTGATAAAGTTTTTATTATATAAATGTGTTGTATTGATATCTTGTGATTGAAGTGTGGAAATATTATGCTTCCTTTATGCATGGTTTATGTGATATAATTATGTTATGGTTTATGATATGTTTAAACCTGTTCATATGATGAATGAATTGGACTTAATAAGTGACGGGTGGAGCCCTCTATAGCTCCTCAATGCATCGGTAGTCTCATGGGACAAAAAAGTGTCTTGGCACGAGGCCTTGACAAAATATTATTTGTGGTCTTGGCACGAGGCCTTGGCTATGTGGTTATGATAGTCTGGCATTATGAATTCCATCATTATGAAAGGGGTTATTGATATTGCATGTGATCACTCGACTAGTAGAATATCCATGTGAATAAGTAAATGGAATTATCTCATTTTACTTTTTCCATATTAGGTTGAAGATCAAGTTTAAAAGGCTTTTGTTTTAGTTATACATTGCCTTAAATGTTTATGTTTATTTATGAAAGCTTCCTCTATATTGGCATCCTTACTGAGCATCTGAGCTCACCCCTTTCAATGTTTTAATATTTTCCAGGATGTGAAGAAGTATTTGATAAATGACCTGTAGGGATAGTTAGAAGAGGATATGAGTGTGGACTATGGAGACTTTGTTATTTTAGATTTTCACTTTTTGATGTAATATAACATTTATGAATGTATCTAGTGTTTCCAAGGCTACTAAACTAATAGGTCTTTCGAGACTTGATCTTTTGTGATCATGCCAATGTTAATAAGTAATGCACCGACTCTGGGTAGCTAGGGTCGGGGCGTTACATATATAAAACAAAATATGCCTCAATGAAAGGAGATTGACATGAAGTCCCTTACCTCATGTCTGATTTGACCCGTTTGTTCTTTAATTTCTTGAATATTAAACTTAAGTTAATTTTTACTTGATTAAGAACCTTTTTATTGTTTATTATTAATTTTATATCACTTATTACCTTGCTATAAAACATATTTAATTATTTGAGTTCATATCGGACATTTTGTCGATGTTCGGAACTTAAGTTAAAAATGAATTTGTTATAATTATAGATTGTTCATGTGGTAAAAATTAAATTATCTGAAGAATTATATTCATGATTTAGATATCATATATATCATATATATCTAGTATATATATGTATATATAATAGTACATATCATTTGGAGATAAGAAATAATATGCACCATTCATGGAGGTGGTAAGTCGTATATACGCATGAATGCTACTTTCATTTATATTTTGTATTTTAATGGAATGAAACATAATTCTGAATAGGTATATTATAATTCCAGTATAATATTATATACAATTTCATTAACTCCATCCTTTATTCATCCCACATAAGGCATGAACGAGTCATATCACTTTGAGGTGGTGGTAGTCTGCACTTCCTCAAATGAAATTATCACGTTTAACCATAAGGGTATAATATAAATAAAAAATATAGAAGCATAGAGAAAATATAAATATAATATATATCACATATAAATACAGTTCCATCATTATTTCAACCATGAGAGGTGGTTGGAGATAATTGAACAATCATCGTTTCGTGAGGCAGTAGTTCACCGTCCATAGAAATAGTATGTTCTTTACCCATTAGATGGAGGTGTGTGTAAGTGTAGTTAGAATCCTTCTCATAACAACAACCTAGTATATTGAGGAAACTGGTGTTGTTATAAATTAAATTAATAATAATATTTTAGTGGGTTGGAGAAGTAAAATAAAAGAAAAGATCTTATAAGAAGACGTTACCTTTAAATCGGGTATCTCCCTTCAGTTTAAACAAAAAGGTTTACTTGAAGTGCCCTCTGCCTAAGGTAAGGATTCTAAGAGGAGGAGAGAGATTTGGGGAGCTTATTTAGGAATTTTTTGGATGATCCAAGGTGCTTTAGAGGTTTGAGGAATGAGTTTTAAGTGGTGTCCTTTTATAAGGGGGGAGGTCTCTTTAAGAATGTTTGAAACAATTATTTAATTATAAAGTTATAATTGGTTTAAAAAGGTCCAAATATCATTAAATTAGAAGATAGGATGACCCAGGTTTTAAATAAAATCATCCAATAATAATTGGATAGGTTTTGGATATTTTGTTTTGAATTTATATTCTTATTTATTTAAATCATTCATTAATGAGGTAAACACTGTATCATTATTGTTTCATAAATAATTTTATTTATTTGATGTATAAAAATTATAAACAAAATACCCTGATTTAGGAAATAGTTTTATCTTTCAAATTAATATTTATAGACTAAGAGATAACTTACTTAACCACATGTAAAAATTTATTTACTAAAAGATACTTTTTAATGTAATTTTTTCCTTTACTTTATGTTAATTAAAATAAAGAGCCATTATCACTTCCAAGTGGCTCAATGGGATCCCGAAATCGACCCAAGGATGCCCATGGACATAAATGTATCAACAAATAGGAATAAGACACATGTTAGGATAATTTTATATTGTTATAATCATATTTTTTTACCCTTATTTACCAGATTTACCCTTTAAACATGGTAAATAAACTTTTTACTGAAGTTAATATTCATAATGTCTAAAAATAAAATTTACCTATTTACATAATTTGGACCTCTTGATTACAAATATGGAATCTATTTTTCCAAATTTAAAACAAAAAACTGGAATAAATTAATTTAAAATTAATTGTTTCTATCAAAACAGAAGGTGTTTTTTTAAGAAATAATAACTATCAAAAGACTGACACTTTTTTTGTCCAATTTCAAAGTGAAATTATTTAAAATGATCAACATTGGATTAAATAGTACAAAAGTAATATAAATACATGTTAAAAAAATTAAAAAGATAATCCATCCTTATAAATAAATTATATTAAAAGGCTATTATGAATTAAAATACAATATTTTTTACAATTCATTAAAAATGAATTTTATCAGAAAAGTACCAAATATTTATCCAAAATAAATTTTATTGTACCGATTCTAAAAAATAATTTTATTTTGTCAAATAGAACATATAAAAGTGACGAAAACTATATTTAAAGAGTGTTCTCCATTAAAAGGTGGTAAATCGACCTTTTAAAGAATATTAGATTATTTGTGCTTAAAATTGGATTTATTCACATTTTATGCCTCTAACCTTTATTGGATAAATTTTAAAACATTTAACAAACATGTGTAATTATATTGTAGTTAGTACTATTAATTCTCTTCAATACAATGACTAGGAGTTAACTAATATTTTAAATAATATTATTATATTTTTAGTGTGCAATATAATAATTCAAAGAAACCCATCATTGCGTATTGGATAAGCCATCAAACATAGCAACCTCTTTCAATTAAAATTAATATTTAATTCAAAAATATTAATAAAAACGAAAATTTATTATTCTTTATTTAACTGGGTTGTCACAAAAAGAATATTTATCAATGTATGAATATCATATATTTTTATTACATAAATATTTATAGTCATCCAAAAATGATGAAGAAAAAAAAATGAATTACAGGGTTCATGGAGATGGTTGGCCATACATATGGGTAAATGTTATTTTTAGTTTTCAAAGGATGGAATGAAAGAAAGATAAATATTAATTAAAATTTTAATGATTATTATTATATCATATATAGAATATATATTTTGTAATTTAAAACCAATTACCATATAATTAAAATATAAAATTAAAATGAATAGCATTGCTTCATGGAGGTGGTAGTCCAAAGGTACACATATGTGACGTTATCATTTCCCATAGGATTAGATGGTAAGATTGTAGATATGATATTATCATTAATTAATTATAATTATTTCAAAAATTTCATATATATATATATATATTAAACCAAGGAGGGTACCCACACATAAAATATAGTTATGAAAAATGAATTTTATCGCTACATTGAGATGGTAAGTCGTACGTATGCACGAGAAATAATTTCATTTCTCATTTAATGAGAAAAACGTTTTATAAATGTATAATATTAATAATAATAATCAAATAATATAATATTTTTCATACTAAAGTTATTATTTTATGACACATAAAATATATTAATTAGAAAAAAAAAAGAGTAGAAAATAAAGTGATTGGTTAAGGCAATAACCTCTTCTTTGAAATGGTTCCATTATATATCAATATTATGGGATCTAGGGTTCATCTATTGAAAAAAAAAACCTCTTAAATGTGTCTTTTAATTTTTAAAAGATAATTTGTATGAGTTTGGTCATTCTAGAAGGTTCAATGCGGTGGAAATAAGTGGGGGAGGAGGCGACCTTTTATATTTGATGTTAGAGAATTTTTTTGAACTTCTCAAAAGATAAAATTATAATAAATTAATTATAATAAAAAAAATTCTTTAAATTGGATAGGTACATGAATTTAAGATATTATAGGGTCATTATACCATAAATAAAATATTATTTAGAAAAGTTTCAGTTTCATTTTAAACAATATCATATTGATTAATCGGTAGTTAAAAAATTGTATTTTAACTATGGTAACATACTTTTCAATATTAAAGGTTTTAATTTTATATTATAGGGTGATAATTTGACTATAAATAAAAAATTTAGGACATTTATACTACCTCACAACAAACTTGTCTTATTTATTGTTTTTTACAATTTTTAAATAATATAATGAATCATTTTTAGAGTAAAATTTCGTTACAGTAAATTTTGATACTATTCATTTAATTTGACAAAAATGATGAAAATAAAAATATATTATTAAAATAGAACATTTTATCAAAATATTAATATGTCATATCCACCTATAAAATTTGTGTAACACTATAAATTACCTAAATTATATCATTTTTATTATTTTAAAAATCATTTATTTTATTTTTTTATTAATTGAATAAATACTATATTGAAATTGTGTGAGCATTTATGGATGTTATATAATTCAAAAAAGAAAAAATAAATTTACATCAGGAATATTATTTAATTGTTTACAAAATAACTTTTAAGATTAATTCAAAACTAGTTTTTTTCCAAAGTTAATATGTAAAAGATATTTTAAGATAAGAGAGTCAGATTTTGCAACCTTCTTTGATTAAAATAATATATAAGAAATTTTAATGGAAAGGTCCATTAATATAATAAAATAAAATCATATGGTGATAAGGGTATAAAAAATTTCGTCGAATAATAATTAGAAAAAAATTCATGGCATTATCACTAAATTTTAATACAGATTAACCAGAATTATCCTTTACCGAGGTGATAAATACTACAGTTGTTACTATTCACATTGACCAAAAATGAAAAAGACCTATTTAACAAATTTGAATGTATAAATTCAAAATATTTGATAATATATATTTTTTAAATTCATTATATATAAGTTTTATAAAATAATTTAAAATATTCATGTAAAATGCGATGAAAAACACATTTAGATGTTTTTTAATATAAAACATGATTTATTCTTATGTGTAGCATTGTAAAATTATAAAATTAATGTTAATTTTTTTTATTGAATATATAATTTATAAAATTTATTAAAATAATTAACCGACATTCATTAATTTATTTTATTTATATAAAATACATCACATGCATAATATTTTTTTCCCAGAAAACAAAACTTTTATTCTAAATTTTTTAAATTATATTTATTTTATAACAAATGAATTCATTTTATAAATGTATAGACCAAATATTTTTCATAATTTATTTATTTCTATTCATACCAACTAATCCAATGATTAGTTGATAATGAATAAATGATATTTTAATAATGTCACATGGTTTTTTTAAACTCATTTTTTCATATAATGAAAGCTATCATAGAAATAATATCATTTAAAGAGAATTTTTTTTCCAAAATCATGGGTTTTATGAATTTTTATTTTAAATTATTTAAGTAATGTCTTCATTATTCTAATTTTTTTTCTCAAACTCTGCTATTTTGATAGATGTAATGATAATTTTGGTTAAGAATTTGTTGTTTGGTTCTCTGACTAATTAAGATGAATGTGTATAAGGTGTAAAAATGGGCTAGAAGTATCGAAGGTAATTGAATTTAAAATTCACATAGTATTATGAGACATAAAATTAGGAATTTCATTGTTTTTCATGATATTTCGAATGTTTTTAATTTGAAATATAATAATTTATGTAATAATTTAATTTCAATTTAATAGAAAACTTAGATCACTCTTAAAACTAGATATAGAAAACTATAAAATAATAAAATTTTAGTATAAATGGGTTTTAAGAAATCAATAAAAATTAATGAAAAAATGAAACAAATCATTTAGAAGTACTGGATAAACATAGTAATAATGAAAATAGAAAATAAAATTTGAATAGAAATGAATGTACACATAAAATTATAAATTGAACAAAGATAATATTATCCTGAACAAAACTATCTTGTTATATGATTTCATCATTCTATGATTGGTGAATATGAAAATAAAATTCAAAAATGATGGAGAACACAACAAACATGTTGGTTGGGATGGTGCAACCTGTTGCTTAGTAGAACTCAATGACTTGAAGATAGACCTCCTATACTAGTGGATATTAAACATTATTATTGAATAGATTTAATTGGTTTTAATTTAGTATTAATGGTGTTTATTTATTCTCTTTTATAATATGTTTATCACCAAAGGGAGAAGCCTGGGTAATAATGTGAGGTCTTTACCACTTGGAATTGAATTTACAAGAAAAGTTAATTTTGAGTGATACAAAAACAATTTATCTCATTATTTTAAGAAAATATTGAATATAAATTCATTAAGAGAATATTTTTACTTCTTCTTATAGAGAATATTACTTTCATAACCATTATTTATATTTTTTCCAACTCCTACAATAAGAATTTTGTTTCTTTTATAATAGAAAAAATACATAATTCATGTTTTCATATCCAAAAAAACATTTTGATCTACCTAAGGAGGCTTGGGAAATGATTTTATAAATACAAACCTAAATGGAGACATTCTAATTGGTGCTTTAAAAGTGGGTTTATAAGAACATATTGAATAATCTAGCCTCAAAGTCTTTTCTTTTGTTAGGTGCAGACTTTTCTCCATAATGTGTATGATTTCACTACTTGATAGTTAAAATATTCAATTATATTGTGGGTCATAGTGTATTGAAATCCTATGAATGAATTTTTATTTTTTAGAAGATCTTTTAATGTTAAATTATAGAAGTTAGTGTCCTGGTCATAGATTACAAACATTGGTAGAAATAATATATAAAATGTATTTTCGTTTATAAATATAGAAGCCACTTTTCTATTAACATTTATTATGAGGATAAAGTATATCCATTTATACACATAATACACAACAATTTTTATGTGACGGTACATAAAAATTTAAAAAAGGGTCCCATGAACTCCATACCCATAATATCAAATATATCATAAAATAAGTGGAGTTATTGACTCATTTCATTTTTATTTGAAATATTTTATTAAAATTGACCTATATT
The DNA here is from genome assembly GCA_963277665.1 of Viscum album. Classification (NCBI taxonomy): domain Eukaryota; kingdom Viridiplantae; phylum Streptophyta; class Magnoliopsida; order Santalales; family Viscaceae; genus Viscum; species Viscum album. The sequence continues at coordinate 825,907,234 of OY728164.1, forward strand.
ACAATTTTTTTTAAAAATAAAAATAATATTTAAAATGATAATGAAAATAAATACCAAAATCTATCACTTTTCAAATACATATTTGAAATATAATTTTACCTCCACAATATAAATTTTGTTAAAAATATTGAACTAACTATAATAAAAAATCAGGGATGCATCTTCTTTTCAATAGATATCTTCTAACATGACATATGTATGGGTCAGAAAATATGTAATTATTTTAATCAATCACTAGATTAACAAACTATTTTAATGGAAAGCAAATGAGGTATTTCAATGATAGAAAAACATTTCAAAAAAATAGAAAACCATGGCCTCTAATTCCCATATGTATATAATTTATAGTCAGTAAATATTTATTTTATTGGTGGATAGACGTAAATTTTTTTATAAAAAATAATGGGTATACAGCTTAACTGGAAAGACACAATTTTTTTAGTTCCATTATTGTTCTATATTTTAATATGAATTTTTTGTAAAAAAATCATCCATCTCAAAAAACATAGTTTGGATTAAAGATTCTTATGTTAATTTTCTTTTTCTGATTGGTCAATGAAGATAACTACTTTAGATACTATCAAGTTAAACTTGTATATTTATAAAGAAAATATTTTTTTTAAATATAATTTTGTAGTAGTGAAATTAGTTTTGGATTCATATAATGATAAAGATGAATGATTAAATATATGAGATTTAATTTCATGTTTTTTTACTTAATACAGTTCTATGAGAAAAAATAAAAGAATCAGTTATGATTTCAATGGGTAATTTCTGATTTTTTGGTCGGATTATGGGTGGGGGTTAGTAGTTTCTATAGAAACCCACAGTTTGAGGCATGTGACCATTTTTTATCCCCTTTTTATTCAAATTAAGTGGTTGGGAAAGGGTTGACAGAGTTCCGGAAGGTTTTGAAAAATTGTGTAGGCCTTTCTAAGGCTACACGATTTAAGCATTGTTAGGGGAAACCATGTGATAATCGCAGGTAACTGTGCGATATGAAAATTTTCAGATAGTAAAATTCAAACGGTTAGTAAACAGTTTGTGAAACTGTGCGATCTAACCCTGTGGCCAATTAAAAATTTTTATTTTATAAATAGGGTTATTTGGGATTTTCCCTATCTCACCCATCTCTTCTCCCATATGAACCCTACAAATAATTCATTCATCTCAAGGGATATAAATATCTCTCACTCTTTTTGGAAACAAATCTAAGGGGGTTTCTTGGTGGTTTAATGGCAGTTCATATTGCGTAAGTCTTCTCTCTTGGTTTCTTTGTGGTTTCATCTATATCTTCTCACTTACCTATCTTATTTTTCTAGATCTTAATCTATTATATATAGATACATGATTTTTGTTTCCTTAGGTGATTATTTTATGTCTTGTTTATTCTATGAATGATATCTAGAGTGGTTTTGGTGGAATGTTTTCCCAGATTTGTGGTTTGGTTTCTTGTGGGTCTATTTCACCATAACCCTAAAGGTAGGTGTATTCCCTTTCTATTATACTTTTTAGTGCTCAATTACTTGTTTAATAATATTATTTTTTTGCATGAAATTAACTCTGAATTTGATGCGAAAATCTTCAAGAAAACCTTTTGGGTGATGATTTGGTGATTTTGGGTGAAATGGGATATTTTTCAAAAAAGGGATTGTTGTGTGATTTTAAAAGGTAGATTTTAAAAATTATTTCCTGGTTCAGTTTATAAACATTGTTTGGTAAAATGGTTAAAGTTTGTTCTCAATAAATGGGTGATTTATTGAAGTGTTTTTGCATGTTTTGGAAATGTTTTTTTTTCATAATTTATGGATTTTTTTGATTTATGATTATTGGTTGGTCATATAATATGGATCGTGTTGATTATTAGAGAAGTGGGTAGGAATTATCACTATAAAAGGTGGTGGATAGTGGATGGATGGGCCACCATTATGGATAAGTGGTCGTAAAGTACCACTAGTGGAAAGGTAGTGAACATGTTTGGATGGAAGTTCCACCGTGGTTGTTCCCTTGTTGTGTGTTGCTATAAAAGATGAAAACTTTTGTGATAATGTGAAATGGTGAAATGGATTATGGCATGGTTTTTTGGATTTCCCATGGGTTTCATGGTTTTGGTAGGGTTTCTTGGTAAGGGTATATTTGGATTATCGGTAATTTTTGAACAATTTGATGATTTATATATATTGTTTTATATAAATGTGCTAATAGTTTTATCCTAGTGGCATGTGTAGGGAAGTCAATTGGGGAAATCCTATTGAGTATTATTACTCACAACTGCATTATAACTTTGGTACTTTTTCTGATGTTATATTCAAGGACACAAGTAAGAGTAAATCATCTCATTTTTCTATAGGGTCTTCGTGATTCTCAGGTGGTTTGGTGGTTCTTGAAGCAAGGAGCTTGTTTTGGGGTAGTGGGGTGTGGTTTGGTTTACTTTGGGTCTCTTTTTAGTCTTTCCCTAGTTCTCTTACTTTTTTATAGTATGGTTTGGTTTTATTGGTTTTTGGGGATTGTTATGGATTAGTTGGATATATTTTTGGTACTATATGTGTCGGGTTTCTATGTTAACATTCATCATGTAGTTTTGTTGGTAATGAATTGTTTTTTTGGTTTGTTTATCTCAGGACAAAATAGTTCCCAATTTTACTATTAGTCCCTCAACATTTATTTCCTACCTTTGGCACCTTGGGAATATCACTTAAGGAATAGGATTACCACGTCTCCTTCTCACGTCAATGATGAAGGGGTTGGGTGTTACATGTGTTATCAGTTTGTTCGGTCCTGTGGTGTTAATTGTTGGTCTTGGGGATGACATTTATTCTTTGTCCATTCATTGAGTCGAGATGGTAGTAAGACATATCATTGTGATAACTTGGAATTTATAACATAAAATGATGTATCCAACACTTATATGATGAACTTAAAGTTTCCAGGGAGTTTGGTACATAAGTTTTGTGGAGACCCTTATAGGCATTATATATATTATTGTCATGGGCATAGCCAATGAGATGAGCATGGAATGCATGGTAGAAATGAATCTCCTCTAGGATGTATATTTAATTTGGTATAATGACTTATTATATGGTATAAATATATAGAGATGTGAAAAATCTGGAGATTATTTTAAATTTTCTGCTTTGAAATGTGAATGGTTCGGGTATTTTGAAATTGGGTTGATTTTCAAAACATGGTGTCTTTTTCATAGTAGTTAAATATGAGAAATGTGAACATGAAGAAATCCTAGTTGTGATAGTTGTTATGTAGTTTAATTTGAATTGTTAGAAATTTATTTCTATTGATCTAGGACATCTTCCTGTTTTTGTGTTGATAGAAATGGCACTGGGTAAGCATCGTAGAGACTAACCGAAGGAGGCTGCTGAAAATGTGGTTGCAACTAAGCCTCATGTGAAATAGTGGATAGTGTAGAGTATATTACAAGATTTAAAGTCTATATAATGTCGGTAAAAAAAGGATGAAAAAAAGAATATGTATCATGTGTTTGAGTTTCAAAGGAACAATCCACCAATTTTCAAGGGTGATTCAGAGCTGAAAACGGCTGCGGTGTGGCTGAACAGAATGAATAGGATATTTGAATTCTTTGGAACACCAATAGAGTTGAATGTGATGTTATCCACATACATGTTGTAAGATATTTCCCTTAATTGGTGGTATATGGAGGTCCATGTTGGGACAAACCAAGTTGTGACATGTGAGGGTTTTGAAGAGTTTTTAATAAACAATTTTACCCACATACATTCATAATTTAGAGCCCCATGGATTTCATCCATTTGAAGTAGGAGAACCTTTCTGTAAATGAATATGTGGCTAAATTTATTAACATAATGTGGGTTTTACCCAAGTTGGAAGGTAGTGCATACTTGAAGTTGCATATTTTAAGCTGGGTTGAGGTAGGAAATTCATTCCAATATACCAGCACTAGGCATAAATGATTACAACGAAATGGTGAATAGAGCTATGATTGATGAGTGAGATCTTTTAGGGGATATAGGAGGGGTGTATATTGGTACCCATGAAGAATATTTGGAACTCGAATGTTGTGTTCAAGAGGAATATGGGTACTTATATCCAAGGTGGGAGTATGCCTAAAAATCTGACACTGGGATCAGTGAATCTTCTTCTGAAGCCTCAGAGTAAGCTAGGATGTTTTTAGTGTGGATATATGGGGCACATAAAGTGAGATTGTATGAAAAAATCTCAACAATTTCATAACTATAATATGATGGGGGTATCTATAGGGGTATTTCTATAATGCTCTGAGGTTGGGTATTCGTGACACTCCCCAGGGGTTGTAGGTGTCAGATGCCTTGAAGGGACGTGGGGAGAATCATACTCTTCAGATGAATATTATAGTTAGTCATAGTGATTATAAAAACCCCATGAAACTTTAGTCGGGTAATAAAGAGAATATTGTGGTAATAAAGAAGTTTTTCTGAGATGAACAGGTTTTGATCGATGATTATTCGGGACCATTCACAATGCGTGGTAAAGTTCTTTTAAATTCCTTGTTGATGCGTGCTTTATTTAATACATGTTCTTTACATTAATTTTTGCTTCTAGTGTTATTATTTTTCTTGGTATAACTATAGAGATGATTCCATTTGTTTTAAAACTTGAAACTCCTATGGGTCAAAGGGAGTGTTGAGCCTTCCTATATAGATCGCATTGTTTAGTTTTATATGATATTGAATTGATGTGATATTTATCAGTTCTTGAGATAGCTTCTTATGATATAATCTTTTGAATGGATTAGTTGGCGATGTTTAAGGTTCACATCAATTTCTATGTGAGAAAAATTAGCTTTTCGTTGGAGGGTGGTGTTGAAAACCTCTTTAGAGGGGAGAATAATTAAATGATGGGTGCGAAAAATTTTGTTTCACTAGCTATAGGCATGATATTGTCTCGGATAACAACTTTGTCATTGGATTCATTGGAAGGTGTCGAGAAGAGTCTTCTCTTGGAAATTGTGGATCAATTTATGGATGTATTTCTCGAAGAATTCACAGGGTTTCCAACGACGAGAGAAGTGGAGATTACGATTTATCTCCTTCCATGGACTAGTCCCATATCACTTCTATATAATCGTATGACATTAGAATAATTGATATAATTAAAAGTGTAGTTGGAAGAGATAAAGAACAAAGGGTTCATCTGGCCTAGAACTTCTCTGTGGGAAGCACCAATTTTGTTTGTTAAAAATGTATATGGAACTCTACAACTCTATGATGATTATCATATAATTAATCAGGTTATGATAAAGAATTGATATCCTCTTCCACAAAATGATGATTTGTTTGACCAGTTGAGTATACATCAATGGTTCTCTAAAATTGAGTTGAGCACATGATATAATAAATTATGTGTGAGGAAATAGGATATACTGAAGATAGATTTTAAATTTAGATATGGCCATTACATGTATATGGTAATGCCCTTTGTTCTAATGAATGCACTAGCAGTGTTCATGGAATTGATGAATCAGATATTTCATAAATTTCTAGATTCTTTGGTGGTGGAATTTTTTGATGATATATTGTGTATTCAAGGAAAAGTTTGGATCATGAGATTAATTTGGTTATAGATTTGGGGGTATTGAGGGATCATCATATGTATGAAAAATTTTCAAACTCTGTATTTTGGATACAAGAGGTTCATTTCCTTGGACATGTTATTTCTGAGGAGGGTGTTTCAATTGCTCCATAAAATATAGTGGCTGTTATCTCCTGGAATCCCCCAAAGAACGTTTTTGAGATATAGAGCTTCCTTGGTCTAGTTGGATATTATCTAAGTTTTGTTCGTGATTTATAATGATTGTCCTAACTGATGATAGATTTGATAATTAATAATGTTTCATTTTAATGGGATGAGTAGTGTTATAATTGTTTTGAATAGTTAAAGGGTCACCTTACATTAGCACCAATTGTGGTTTTACAGGAACCAGGGAAAGGGTATGTGGTGTATTATGATGCTTCGAGATTGGGGTTTGGGTGTGATATCATATAGGGGGATAATGTGTTTTCATGTGGATCACGACAGTTCAGGTTGCATGAGAAGAACTACCTAACACATGATTTGGAGTTGGCGGTAGTGGTTCATGATTTAAAAATGTGGTTCCATTATCTCTTCAGTGAGATATTCTTGGTGTTTACTGATCATAAAATTTTAAAGCATATTTTCTTCGAATTAGAATTGAACATGAGGGAAAAAATATTGATGAAATATTCCCAGATATTTTATTGTGACTTATTTTACACACTGGTTCTAGGAAATTCAGTGGAAGTTGCATTAATTAGAAAATATTTTACTCAGATGGTAAAACAAGCATTAGATCAGTGTCATTTGGTGTTAGTCAAAGTCGACATGCGATTGGAATGTGATGACTGGGGTGACAGAGTAGTCTTCTTTGTAGTATCATTGGTTCTTAACTTGGTTTGTTTTCTTAAAGAGGCACATGAATTTGATTATGTGTTTATTTGGATGAGGTAGAATCTTAATGGTGGGGAGACCATTGAGGGCTTGCAACTGAATGAGAGTTCAGTTTTGTGTTTTCAGAATCAGATGACGGTACTCGTGTCTTTTCAGGAGTAACTTCTCAGGGATTATTATCATTCCATATAGGATATTGATCCTGTAATTTGAAAGATGTATATGGCGTTGAAAGAGAGGTATTAATGGGATTGTATGAAAAAGAGAATTTGTTGTGTCTGTTTTGAGATGATTGACTTTTCATCAAGTCAAGGAAGAGAATCAGTGATCAGAAGGAAAGTTGTAATCTTTTCCTATTCTAGTGTGGAAGTGGGAACAAATAGAAATGGATTTTGTGAAAGGTATTCCAATAATGGACCGGAAACATTATGCCTTATGGGTGATTGTGGATTGGGTCACAAAGTTGGACCATTTCATTCCAATTTATTAATCTCAAATGGTGGAGGATCTGTACAAAAACTATAATTAGGAATTGTTAAAGAGGGATGGTATTCCCATTTTGATTGTATCTGATAAAGATCTAGGTTTCACAAACCATTTTTTTGGAAATCCTTACAACAAGCCCTTGGGACATAGTTGAAGATGAGCACTACATAATATCCTCATACGGATGGCCAATCCAATAAGACAATACAAACACTATAGGATATGATAATGTATTGTGTGATGGATTCTGGTGGTTCATGGGATGATCACTTACCATTGGAAGTGTACTCCTATAATAACAGTTATCAAGCATCAATACATATGGCTTCGTTTGAGGCATTGTATGGGAATTCGTGTTATTATCAACTATTTTGGGTAGAAATGGGTGAGAATTTGATAATTATACCGAGCCTTTCACAATATACTACAGAGAAGATCACATTGATCAGAAAGAGGATAGGGATGGATCAATGTTATAAAAAATTGTATGCAGACCATCATCGATGACCTTTGTCACTTGAGGTGGGTGATCATGTATTTTTGAGAATCTCTCAAATGTTGGGACACCATTGGTTTGGGAAGAATGGTATGTTACCTCTATGGAATAATGACCCTTTTTAGAGAATTAAGTGGATTGTAGAGGAGGCTTATCAGTTGGATTTTCCACCACATTTTAGTGTAGTGCACAATGTGTTTCTTGTCCCACAGTTGAAAAATTACCAGTCAGGTCATGAACATGTAATTCATTGGGATCATGTTGAGCTATAATTGAATACTTCATTGGGGAATATATTAGTGAGGATTTTGGAAAGGAAATATAATGTATTGTGTGAATAAAATCATCAGTTTAGTTCAGGTTTTGTGGTAGAATGGTCAGATTCAAGAAGAGACATGAGAGAGAGAGAAAGATATGGTCGAGAAAAGGCCAAAGCTTATTCGGTGGAGTGGTGGTCCTCTGATTTCTAAGTATGGAAATTTCAATGGTGGGAAGAATGTATCTCCCGGGTTTGAGGTATGTGACACTTTTTTATCCTCTTTTTATGCATATGAAGTTGTTGAGAATGTTTTGGGAGATTTTGGTAAGGTTTTGGAAAAATTTTGGGGCCTTTTAAGGCTACACGATTTGATCATGGTTAGGGGGAACCTATGATAGAATCCCATGTAACTGTTTGATATTACACTATTCGGATAGTAGCATCTACACCATTAGAACATTGTTTTTCAAATCGTATGCTCTAACCCTGCATCACATTAAAGTTTTTTTAAAATGGGGTTTGTCACGATTTTTTCTAAATCACCTATTTCTTCTCCCACCGAACCATACATGGGATTCTTTGATCTCAAGGGATAGAGGGGATCTCCCACCCAATTTGAAATCAAATCGAATAGATTTATTGGTGGTTTGAAGGCGGTTCATCTCAATTACGTCTTCTCTTTTGGTTTCTTTGGGGGTTCCTCTAGATCTTCTCTCTCCCCACTATAGGTTTTCCTAGAGCTACTTTATTTTCATGTAGATACAGGGTTGTTATTTCCTTAGGTGATGATTTTATGTCTTTTTGATGATAGAGAAGGATATTTAGAGTGGTTTTGGTGGCGCATTTACTAGTATTTTTGGTGCGGTTGATTGTGGGTTGATTTCACCGGAACCATAAAGGTAGGAGTCTTTTCTCTCAATTCCACATTATTAGATGTCAAGGAATTTTTTCAATTAATTTTTTTTATGAAATTTATTTTGAATATGATGTTAATATATTGGTGGAGAACCTTTGGGTTATTCTTTGGGGACTTTGGGTGAAATGGGATATTGTTGCAGAAGGGGTTGTTGTGTGATTTCAATATATATATTTTAAAATTGGTCAATTTTTATGGTTTATTAAAATGGTATGGGAAATTTTTTAAAGAGTTTTTCAATAAATGGGTGATTTATTGAAGTTTTGTTGCATTTTTTGGAAATTGTTGTGTGCATAATGTGTTGCCTTGGAGTGATTTATTCTTGTTGGTTGGCCAAGAAATATGGATTCTATAGATTTTGTGGGAAGTGGGAGGGATGTATCACTATAAAAGGTGATGGATTGTGGATGTAAGGGCCTTCATTGTGGATAAGTGGTCAGCATGATCCACTAGTGTAATGCTAGTGAATGGGTTTGGATAAAAGTTCCGCCAAGGTTGTTGCCTTGTTGTATGTTTCTATGCAAGATGAAAATTATTGTTATAATGTGAAATGGAAAAATATCTTTTGGAATGGTTGTTTCAAATTCACTTGGGTTGCATGGTTTGGGTGAGGTGTCATGGTAAGGGCATGTTTAGCTTATTAGTAATTGTTGAACTATATGATTCTTTATGAAAACTAATTTATATAAATGTTCTAGTAGTTTTTTCCTAGAGGTGTGTGTAGGGAAGTCATTTGGGGAAATCCAACTGAGTATTATTACTCACCCCTACTTTGGCACATTTGGTTCTTTTGTAGATGTTTTATTTTGAGACACAATTAATTGTAAATCATCTCATTTTTCTAGCCATTATTCTTGATCATTGGGTTGTTTGGTGGTTCTTGGAACATGAATATTATCGTGGAGTAGTGGAGTGTGTCTTGGTTTACATTAGATCTATTGTTTAGTATTCCTCTTGGTACTCCGACTTTATTTTATTATAGGTTGGTTGTATTATGTTTTGGGGATTTTTATGGATTAGTTGGTTGTATTTTGGCAATATATGGGTTGGGTTTCTATGTTTACATGCATCATTATGTTTTTTTGGTAATGGCTTGTTTGATCTGTTGGTTTAACTCAAAGAAAATGCATCCCCAAATTTATTCTTAATCCATAGAAATTTATTTCCAGCCTTTGGAAACATGGGAAAATCGCTTAAGGCCTAGTAGCACCTCACTATATACTATTTCTAATAAAGAAGGGGTGGGGTGTTATAGTTTCTTTAAAATCATAAAAGTACTTTTTACACTTATCGTCAACGAAAAATTTTACTTGTTTTTAGAGAATCTAAGATACGTGAATAATAATTTCACTAAACCCTTTTATGAATATTCATTGGAAACTAACAAGGAAATGGAATTAACTAATATCTATAAAATTGTTTTAGTAAGTTAGTGATGAAATAACATTAAAATTTCAATTTTTTACATAGATTCTATATTGAGATAAAAAATGAAAAATATCAATTACTTTTTTCTTCATAAAATGAATATTTTTATAACTCAAAAAAAATTGAAAGAAATTTTGAAGAACTTTAGCCAATATATTTAGTGAAATTTCACAATTTTATCCCTAGATAGTAAATTCATCCATAAAGATATTATATATAAGTCCATATTCTCATTGAAAATACAAATCACGTATCTTTGAGAATTTCCTGGTGAATTTCACAACCCAAAGGCAATTCTTCTATAGGAAAATGTTTCAACATGGTGTGTGAAACTAGATCCTTAATGTTACTCTTCTGATATATGAATTTGGAATTAAATAGAGAATCTATCTAGAAAACAGTAATAGGTTTATTTAACTAGTCTCTCGAAAAGATAACTATAAAAGGATATAGAAAATGAATATTTTTATATACGAAGTTGATTTTTCTATAATCTATTAACATCATCCACCTGAATAGATATTTGAAATTAAAAAGTTCTCAAGATTCATTCTTTGGGATTATGAAGTCACTATTATATGGTAAAACATTAATGGGACTACGTATTGAATATGAGTGATGCATAATTTTTTTCCAGAGAATAATAATGTGGTAAATTAATCATAGAAAACTACTCAAAAAGTTGGGTTCAATATTATTATAAATTTACTCATAGGGATGATATTTTTTCTTAAAAAAAATACATGTATGAAAGTTTAATTTTTGAGTCTATTGAGAGCAGATGAGATCCATCATAAATATTCTTTACGAGTTTTATTGACTTGTAGTGTTTGGATTTCATGGTTTTTATTGATCAATATAAATGGTTTCATATATAATTCAATTGGAATTTTTGGGTAAAAAAAGTGCATATATCTCAATAACATCAGTATCAGCTCCCAGTTATTCACAATACTGAAAATTTTTTAATCGATGTTTGGGACAATAGACTATAAATCTGTCTATGAACATTTTATTATTTTATAATTTTTTAATTTGAATGGTTTGTCAATATATTAATGTTCAATAGAAAGGTTATCAATTTGAACATTCCCATTAGTATGTTTCATTTTGAAATTACCATATCTTTTGTTAAATAAAATTCAATTTTAATAGATTTGAAATCATAAACATGTTTATCATTTTATAAATGATAATTTCAATAATTTGTATATTCATTCTTGATTGAAAATCCCAAATTATCTTCACTATTTTACCAATTTTGTTATTTTTGAGGTGGTAAAAAATTATTTAGAAATTAGTTTCTATATCACTAATAATTTTATTTAATTTAGATTCTATGTTTTCTAAATCATAATATTTTTACACATTAGTTTAAAAATCAAGGAATATATCTATAGAAAAGAATTAAATCATATTTAATTATGTTTTTGAATTTTAATCTATTCAGTGTTTTATAGATTGAAAAATAATGAAATGTACTAATTTTCATCTAAATTTTGATGACAATGTTCTTTTTTGGACATTAATGATGTATTTAACATTTCTTATCAATGGTAAGATATGAATTATATGTATATGTGTGATAAATAAGTCATGTTATATATCTATGAAATAAAAATCAGTTAGGAAACCCATGTTTCTAACATTAAGTAGAATTTATTCAATAAATTTAGTAGGATTGGTGGTACTTCAGTTAACAAGTTGAATGACTATTTTAAAAGTTTTTAGTTCACTCACTGATAAAGATTAACCAAAATACTATCCAATAATATTTATATAAGATCATATGACTAGTGTGACATCATTGAACTCAAATTCTCTTATGGTATAGGGAATGATACATGTCCCAAAATCATTACATTTTATAGGAACACCATATTCTATTTTCAAGGCAAAATTTCATTAAAATTTCACTTTGTAAACTTCTTTTTTGTTTGTTTTGTGATAGAACATCACTTTTATATTTTCATTGAACAATTAGGTTTTTATTTCATAGCATCTAAAAAATTGATTTTAACTTATACATTTGTTTAATGCTTCTTGGAGTTATTTATCCATATATTTTTTTGAATTTTTTTATAGTGTAAAACTGATAGGAAAAGGAATGTATAAGGACCCAGCCTTATACATTACATAATATTGAATTAAATGAATAATTCACATTGAAGATATTTTTAGATTTTGAGTTTCAGAGAATTAGGCCATAAATATTACATAACAACTTGAATATTACAAGTAGACACTACTACTCAGTATCCATTTTTTCATAAAATACAAAAAAACCCATAAAAACACATGTCTAGTTCCATATTTTAGACAACATGAGTTTTCCTTGATCTCATCCTTGACCCTATTCCACATTATGTCCTCTGAAAAATATTTCAAAAAAAACTTGGGATGAGCTTAAAAAGCCCAGTAAGGGATACACAAAGAAGGAAAACAGTTAGTTTTTAAAAACAACAGGTAAACCATGAATAGATTATCGTAAGTAACCCTTTTCACCTTTATGAAGTAGTAAATACTCTTCACTAAATAAAATATCATTACATACCCTTTTGTAACCGAAATATTACCATAAAACCCAAATAAAGAACACATAACATATAAAGGTAACTTGGGACATAAATATACTTAAATGGAATAACCATACGGTCAACTTCCACACATACCACTAAATATAATATCCATACGGCTATCTTCCATACCCAATTCATTGGAGGTTATAACGTAACCACCCGTCCTGGTATTCACGGCACCACCTGTCATTTGGTTAATCACGTAACCACCCATCAAATGTCCAAGTACCATTATACAATCATATCACATAAAATATTGCAAATATAAACCTTTCACTATTAACATTTCATTTTCAATCACAAAATATCATTTCAAGATATTGGAAAAATCAATGCTTTATCAAACCATTTTCAAAACCATTTAATAAAGAGATTTTTTTGAATCAAAGTGTCCCATACAACTTTGAATATTTTAAAGGAATTTACATTTTAAAACAATAATTTCTATATAAATAAATCCTTAAAACCATTTTTAAAATATGGACATTAATGATAAATATTTATAAGAATAAATCTTTAAAACATTTAAAATTATATTTTAGTTAAAGAGTTTTTAAAAAAATGAGATACACTTGAATACAAATAATTGGGGAACAACATTTGATAAAAACTTTATCATATCATGAGAATAAAGGGATTAATGATATAATATGTCAAATAATAGTATATACACCATATAATATGGAATTGGTGCATAACATAAATTAAGTCTCAATGGAAATGTATATTGAGATGAAATCCATTATAAAAATGGTATCCTTAAATTAAGGATAAATAAATCTCATAATTATGTGTGAAAAATATAAATACACCCAATATAAGTGAATATTAAGTGTAAAACAATAATATTTCATTCACACATATTCATAGGATGACATATTCAATAAGTACAAGTTGAACCCATAGAATCGAAATTGGGTTAAGAAGTTCCCCTGTAAACAATCGACAACCTAACGACGTCTCTTTAAAATTTAGAAAATGATTTGATGAGATAAAAAGAGTATCTCATCACTTGTACATAAATTTTAAATCAATAAGGATATATAATAATATATCCCAACATAATAAGATGTAAATTAAAATACATAACAAAAAGAAGTCTTTTAAAAAGAGGAGGGTGAATGGTTCCCTTACCGATTTGGTAACTTACAAAACATATGTCACATGAAATAAGGATCATACAATGAAGATGTATATACTCATAAATGAAATTATATTATACAAAGAGTACAATAATGGTCATTATATACACCACACAAAATTAAGTAGTGGAAAATAAAGCATGTATCTCATAGGTATAAAAAGTGAGATGAAAGCCCCTTACCACGTTGTAATCAATCGAGTCATATGACCCAAAGTTAATAACAACCAAATGAATCACAGAATACAATGAATATAATGAATATAATGAAAATATATATCCAAAGGAAGTACACAATACACCACATACAATAAATAAGTGGCGAAAAATGGCAATCTCATGGAATTAAAAGTGAGATAAGAAAATCCCTTACAAAAATTCGGTAGCCTAAGGATGCCGCTTAAAAATTCTTAAAATGAATTGATGAGAGTAATAGGGGGTCTATAATAATATGAAAATAAAAATTACATTATGGTGAATATAAAAGAACATCTTCCAACATAATAACATGGGGCATAAAAGAAATGACATAAAAGAGAGTAATTGGAAAGAAAGAGAGAGGTCAGATCCCTTACCTCGTGTCCGACTTGACTCGATCGTTCTATAATCTCCTAAATAATAAACTGAAGTTAATTTATAATTTATTAGGAACCTTTTTCAAGTTTATTATTCCGTTTATATCAGTTATTACCATGTTATAAACATTATGTAATCAATTAATTTAATAATGTTCGCTTTGCAAATATTTGGTACTTGAGTCAAAAATGGACTTCTTATAATTACATGTTGTTCATGTGGTCAAAAGTTAATTATATCCAGAATGATATTCACGATTTGGATATCATATAAATCATATATATCCAGCATATACATGTATTTATAGTAGTACATAAGATTTAGAGGTAAGAAATGAAATCTACCGTTCATGGAGACGGTAAGCTGTACGTACGCATGAACGCTACTTCCATTTCTATTTCATATTTAATGGAATTAAAACATAATGATACATAGTAGTATTATAATTACAGTATTATATCATACATAATATAATTTACTCTATCCTTTATACATCCCACATATGTCATTAACGAATCACATCACTTTGAGGGGGCGGTAGTCCGCACTTCCTCTAATGAGATTATCGTATTTAACCACTATGGAAACCATAAAGGCTTGATATAATTGGAAAGTAAAGAAGAATAATGAAATCATAAACATAATATATATCATATATAAATACAATTCCATCATAATGGCCACCATGAGAGGCAGTAGGAGATAATCGAACAATCATCGTTTCGTGAGGCGTTAGTTTTCCATCCACAAAAATATTATGTTCTTCATCAATTAGATGGAAGTGTGTGTTAGTGTATCTCAAATACATCTCATAAAAACATCCTAGTATATTTAATATACTGGTTTTTTCACAAAATAATGGAAATAAAAAGAGTTTAGGTGTTGGAGAAGTTAAATAAATGAAAACAATTTAAGAGAAATCGTTACCTTTAATTTTGGTAACTCCCTTTGGTTTGAACCAAATGACTTTTTGAAGAGCCTTCTGCCTAAGGTAAGTCTTCTAGGAGGAGGTGAGAGTTGAAGGGAGTGTAATTGGTCAGAGTTTGGACAAGCCAAATGGCTTGAGAGGTGTGAGGAATTGGTTAGAAGTGGTCTCCATTTATAAGGGAGAGGAGGGGCTCTTTTGAAAAGTGTGAAAATATTATTTTATAATATAATGATACTCGGTTTCTAATGGTCCAAAAATCATTAAGGTCGAAGATAATATGACAAATATTCTAAATAAAACCATCCAATAATAATTGGAAATGTTTTTAATAATATTTTATCATAATAATCTTATTTATTTAAATCATTTATTAATGAAATAAATACTGCATCATTATTGTGTCATATATAATTTAATTTATTTTATGTCTAAAAATTATAAGAAAAAAATATATCATGTATTAAATCATTTTATCTTTCTAATTAATATTTATAGTCGAAAATAGGACTTATATAATACCATATAAAAATTAATTACTAAAACGTTTTGTTAATGTCAATTTTGCCTTTACATTAAATTAATTAATCTAAATTGTCATTTTCACTCCCATGTGGAACAATGGGGCCCCAAAATCAACCCAAATATGCCCACGGTCGTTAAATACTCAACCAATAAGGTTTGGACAAGTGTTAAGGTAATTTTGAATTATTATAATATTCTTTTTACCATGAATTACCTTATTTACCTTTAACCGTGGTAAATAAAAGTCAAAAGTTACTATTCACAAAAAATTATTTTCATCTTAATGAACCACATTTTACTTATTGATAACAAACATGTATGTTTTATTTTGGAAATTAAATTCACAGAAGTGGTAAAATTTCATTTAAATGAAAAAGTCAGTTTTTTTAACTACTACTAAGTGGTTTCACTATTCATCAAAAATTGAAGTTTTTCAGAAAAATACCAAAAATTCACCCTAAGATATATTTGATATTCCAAATTCAAATATTATTTCCATTTTTCCAAATTCAATACATAGAAGTGTAATTAATTAATTTTAATATTAATTCTCGTTATCAAAACAAATAGCGTGTTTTTAAGAAACAATAACCATCAAAATATTGATACTCGTTTATGTCCAATTTCATAGTGAAATTAATTAAAGTGAACAACATTAGATTAAATGGTAAAAATATATTTCAATTTCACTTTAAAACCAATTAAAAATATAATCTATCCATATAAATAAATTAGATTAAAATGCACTTTTTAATTAAAATACAATATTTTTCACTTTTCATTAAAAAATGAAATTTATCAAAAAATTACCAAAAAATTACCCAAAGTAAATTTAGATTTCCCCATTATAAAGAAGGATTTTATTTGGTCAATTAGAATTTATTAAAGGGACCAAAAATATATTTAAATAGGGTTCTCTGTTAAAAGTCGGTAAATCGACCTTTTAATGTAAATTATGCTTAGAATTAGATTTATTCACATTTTAAGCCTCTAACATTTATTTTATAAATGTAAATATATTTTTAAAACATGTATAATCACATTGTAGTTAGTTTTATTTACTCCCACCAATAAAATGGCTAGTAGTTAACTACCATATAAAATAATAATATTATATTATTAGTGTGCAATGTAAGATTTGAAAGGAACCTGTTGTTGCGTATCAGGTACACTATCGAACATAGTAACCCCTTTCAAGTAAAATTAATATTTAATTCACAAATATTAATAAATATGAAAAGTGTCTTATTCCTTATTTATCTGGGATTTACATCCTTCTCCCCTTTTGGGAATAGCGTCCTCACAATTTTAAAATTGGGCACAGAAACATCATTGAAAGTCCCACATCGGAAAAAGAGTCGATAAAAATATAACTTTAAAATAAAGAAATATATATATAAAGGTCACTCGAGACAACCCATACTAGGATTCCATATAGGAAAACATGGATATGGAAGAAAAACTAACTCTCAAAGATTAATAGTTAGTGATAGAGAAATTGATCACAGACAGTTAGCCGCCATAATACCATGAATTTGTGGTTGGGTAAAAGTCTGATGATAAAAGAGAGGTTATAAAATTTTTTTTCTTCAAGATCCTTTTTATAGAGTTGAATAATTTTATTAATAACTAGACTAATATTGTAAGGAAATATACTTACTTGTCATGTATAGTTTCATCCTTTAATAAAATTAAACCACAAACTCATATTTTCTCTAATCGATGAATATTCAAGATCACTTGTTCACATTAAAAGCACTATAATAAATGTCTAGAGAATTACATAATCCACAAAAGATGAATTATAAATTTCCCTTGTCTTTATACATTAACCAAAACCAAAATTGTTAGTACAAGATTAGATAATATCTAAAAGGATAATCCTTTATAAAAATAAATATTACTCTTAATCTCCAAAATTCAACAAAAAGAACCCAAGGTTCAAGAAACACCATTAAATAAACAGTTGTCCTTAAAACTCTTCTAAGTAATACAAACTAAGATTGAAACCCAAATATCTTAAGTATTTAATCATATAGTCTTCCAAGGTAAATCTTAACATTTATCTCTAAATAACATCAGTTACTCTTAAAATCTCATACTGAAAATTAATTAACTTAATCACATATCCTCCATGATAGGTTAATCATTTCCATATATAACCCAAAATCAACTTATTCCTGATTCATAAGATCATCTAACTAAAAAGAATTAGTCATACTAACTAGGGACTTCATATAGTCTAGTGGTAGGCGATAAATACCTGTCGCACTTTGGTTGTGGGTTAGATTCCCACATCTTCGTCTGATGCGACGGGTTGTCACACGGTTTGCGTGTTGTCCCTTTTCAAAAACTACATAATTTTATAACATTCCCAAAAAAGATATAAATTCATCAAAAATAACCATAACATATTTTAACGACAAATTTATCTAATAACTTTGGTTTTGCATCCAAAAATATATTAACCAGTAACTGCCTCAAATTCAAGGATCATATAAACCCAAATGGTTGTTTAAAACTATATCCACAAAAGAGAAGATAATTATTCCTTGAATAAAAAATTTCATATATCAAAAATCATGGTTACACATACTATAAAAAGTCTTCTAATGTAATCCCATCATCAGAATAGTCTTAATACTTTTAAGCATTTCACCATCCGAAATTCTACAATAACTCTCGAATCCATTATATGTTGAATTCTTACTCATTCAACATTCTTCTTGTCCATTAACCATTCCTTTCCAACTTATTATGAAATTATTCTTTCCTACAAACAAAATCATGGATCATATACTAATATTTCAATAACAGGAAAACATATGTTAAGAAATAATCCATACCTTTCATTGGTCATTGTCAGTTTCTTCATCCTCAATCGGAATGGCATTAGTTATTGGTAAACGAATATTTGTACGATCCCGGTGATCCCATTCCTAAAACTTATTTATAGGAAATATGTTTGCATAATGACCATGCTCACCACATTTAAAACACTCAGTTTATCCTTCATAAAGAACTTCTTTCCCTTTCAAAGAGTCAACTAGATGCTTCCTTTTTTCCATGACAGGTTCTTCCTTTATGTCCTTCATTTCCACATATATAGAATCTTTTTGTCCCTTTGAAACATTTTCCTATGCGTTTCTTTCCACATCTTTGACACATAGGTTTTTGAACATACTTACCTTTATGATTATTACCTGAACTTCCGTAGGGATTTGTTTCTAGCATATACGACGCCTTATAAAAATTACCAAGGTTAAGGTTGTAAATCATGACTCCAGATAGCTAGTTGAGAATAACCACAATAGTTCTCATTGCACCTCCCATTTCATTTAATTTATCATTAATAAAATCATCATAGTTTTCTTCACATCCATTGCTACTTTGACACCTGCTAGATCCAGCCATTGACTAAAACCAAAATGGTCAGTGTGAGTATATCAGTAAAATTATCACATAATATCTTATGTGGAGGGTATAAACTAATATATACTTATTCATGTTATCTTAAACTCATTCACTTTTTCTAAAAAAACTGTGACTCTTTCGGAAATCCTAACCATTATGGTAATGTCACTTATTCTTAAAGAATACCCTAACCTCTAAAGTTATCTAAACCGACCTCTGATACCAACTATAAGGACCCGACCTTATAAATTACATAATATTTAATTAAACTAATAATTCACATTGAGGATATTTTCAGGTTTAGAGTTTTAGAGAATTAGGCCATAACTATTACATAACAACTTGAATATTACAAGTAGACACTACAACTCTGTATCCATTTTTTTCATAAAATAAAAAAATATTAAAAGAAACATGTCTAGTTCCATATTTGAGATAGCATGACTTTTCCTTGATCCCATCCTTGACCCTATTCTACATTATGTCATGTGAAAAACTTTTCAAAAAAAAACTTTTGATGAGCATAAAAAGCCCAGTAAGGGATACACAAAGAAGGAAAACTGTTAGTTTTTCAAAACAATAGGTAAACCATGAATACATTATCATAAGTAAAACTTTTCACCTTTATGAATTTGTAAATACACTTCATTGAATAAAAGATTATTACTTACCCTTTTGTAACCAAAAGATTACCATAAAAACGAAATAAAGAACACATAACATATAAAGGTAACTTGGGACATAAACATACATAAATGGAATAACCATACGGTTGACTTCCATGCATATCACTAAATGGAATAGCCATACGACCGACTTCTATACCCAATTCATGGGAGGTTATAACGTAACCACCCGTCCTGGTATTCACGGCACCACCCGTCATTTGGTTAATCATGTAACCACCCGTTAAATGTCAAAGTACCATTATAAAATCATAGAACATAAAATATTTCAAATATAAACCTTTCACTATTAAAATTTCATTTTCAATCACAAAATATCATTTCAAGATATTGGCAAAATCAATGATTTATCAAACCATTTTTAAAACCATTTAATAAAGAGATTTTTTTTAATCAAAGTGTCCCATACCACTTTGAACATTTTAAAGGAATTAACATTTTAAAATAGTAATGTCGATATAAATAAATCCATAAAACCATTTTAAAAACATGGACATTAATGATAAATATTTATAAGAATAAATCTTTAAAACATTTAAAATGATATTTTAGTTAAATAGTTTTTAACAAAATGAGAGACACTTGAATACAAATAATTGGGGAACAACATTTAATAAAAACTTTATAATATCATGATAATAAAGGGATTCATGATATAATATGTCAAATCACAGTATATACACCATATAAGAGGGAATTGGTGCATAACAAAAATGAATTCTCAATGGAAATGTAAATTGAGATGAAATCACTTATAAAAATGGTATTCTTAAATTAAGGATAAATAAATCTCATAATTATGTGTGAAAAATATAAATACACCCAATATAAGTGGATATTAAGTGTGAAAAAAATCAGAGTTCATTCACACATATTCATAGGATGACATATTCAATAAGTACAAGTTGCACCCAAAGAATTGAAATTGGATTAAAAAGTTCCCCTGTAAAAATTTGACACCCTAACGACGTCTCTTTAAAATTAAGAAAATGAGTTGATGAGATAAAAAGGGTATCTCATCACTTGGAAATAGAGTTGAAATCAATAAGGATATATAAGAATATATCCCAACATAATAAGATGTAAATTAAAATACATAACAAAAAGAAGTCTTTTAAAAAGAGGAGGGTGAAAGGTTCCCTTACCGATTTGGTAACTTACAAAAAATATGCCACATGAAAGAAGGATCATACAATGAAGATGTATATACTCATAAATTAAATTATATTACACAAAGAGTACAATCATGGGCAGTACATACACCACACAAAAGAAAGTAGTGGAAAATATAGCATGCATCTCATGGGGATAAAAAGTGAGATGAAAACCCCTTACCACGTTGTAATCAATCGAGTCATATGAACCAAAGTTAGTATCCAAAAAATTAATCACAGAATACCATGAATATAATTATAGTCATGATAATATATATCAAAAGTCAGTACACAATACACAACATTCAATAAATAAGTGGCGAACAATGGAAATCTCACAGAATTAAAAGTGAGATAAGAAAATCCCTTACAAAAATTTGGCAGCCTAACGACGCCGCTTAAAAATTCTTAAAATGAATTGATGAGAGTAATAGGGGGTATCTCATCATATTCAAATAAAAATTAAAGTATGGTGAATATAAAATAACATCCTCCAACATAATAACATGGATCATAAAATAAATGACATAAAAGAGAGTACTTGAAAAGAAAGAGAGAGGTTGGATCCCTTAACTCGTGTCTGACTTGACTCGGTCATTCTTTAATTTCATGAATAATAAACTGAAGTTAATTTATACATTCTTAAAAACCTTTTTCATGTTTATTATTCCTTTTATATAATTAATTACCATGTTATAAACATTATGTAATCAGTTAAGTTAATAATGTTTTCTTTGTCGATATTTGGTACTTGAGTCAAAAATGGACTTCTTATAATTACATGTTGTTCATGTGGTCAATGGTTAATTATATCCAGAATTATATTAATGATTTGTATATCATATATATCATATATATCCAGCATATACATGTACTTATAATATTAAATAAGATCTAGAGGTAAGAAATGAAATGTACCGTTCATGGAGACGGTAAGCCGTACGTACGCCTGAACGCTACTTCCATTTCAATTTCATATTTAATGAAATTAAAACATAATGATACATAGTAGTATTATAATTCCATTATTATATCATATATAATATCATTTACTCTATCCTTTATACATCCCACATAAGGCATTAACGAATCACATCACTTTGAGGGGGCGGTAGTCCGCACTTCCTCTAATGAGATTATCGTATTTACCCACTATGGAAACCATAATGGCTTGATATAATTCGGAATTACAGAAGCATAATGAAATCATAAACATAATATATATCATATATAAATATATTTCCATCATAATGGCCACCATGAGAGGCGATAAGAGATAATCGAACAATCATCGTTTCATGAGGTGTTAGTTTTCCATCCATAGAAACATTATGTTCTTCATCAATTAGATGGAGGTGTGTGTAAGATTAGCTAGAATAATTCTCATAAAAAAATCATAGTATATTGAGGATACTGGTGTTGTTTAAAAAGAGAGGAAATAAAAATATTTTAGGGGTTGGAGAAGTAAAATAATAGAAAACAATTTAAGAGAAATCGTTACCTTTAATTTGGGTAACTCCCTTTGGTTTGAACCAAAGGACTTCTTGAAGTTACTTCTGCCTAAGGTAAGGCTTCTAGGAGGAGGAGAGGGATGTACGAAGTGTAATTGGGCAGAGTTTGGAGGATCCAAATGGCCTGAGAGGTGTGAGGAATTGGTTAGAATTGGTCTCCTTTTATAAGGGAGAGGAGGTTCTCTTTAGGAAAGTGTGAAAATATTATTTTATAATATAATGATATTCGGTTTCTAATGGTCCAAAAATCATTACGGTCTAATATAAGATGACTAATATTCGTAATAAAATCATACAATAATAATTGGACTTGTTTTGAATCATATTTTAATCTTTATAACCTTAATTATTTAAATCATTTATTAATGAGGTAAATACTGAATCATTATTGTGTCATAAATAATTTAATTTATTTGGTGTATAAAAATTATAAATAAAATACAATAATGTAGGAAATCGTTTTATCTTTCCAATGAATATTTATAGTTTAAAATAGGACTTATATAACACCATATAAAATATAATTAATAAAAGAGTTTTGTTAATGTCAATTTTGTCTTTACATTAAATTAATTAATCTAAATTGTCATTTTCAATCCCATGTGGATTAATGGGGTCCCAAAATAGGCCACAATATGACCATGGTCGTTAATGACTCAAAAAATAAGGTTTGGAAAAGTTTTAAGGTAATTTTGAATTATTATAATATTCTTTTTACCTTAAATTACCTTATTTATCTTTAACAGTGGTAAATAAAAGTCAAAAGTTACTATTCACCAAAAATTATTTTCATCTTAATGATCCAAATTTTACTTCTTAATAACAACCATGTATGTCTAATTTTGGAAATTAAATTCACAGAAGTGGTCAAATTTTATTTAAATGAAAAAGTCAGTTTTTTTAACTACCACTAAGTGGTTTCACTATTCATCAAAAATTAATGTTTTCTGAAAAATAGAAACAATTCAGCCTATGATATATTTGATATTTTGAATTCAAAAATTATGTCCATTTTTCCAAATACAAAATATATAAGTGGTATTAATTATTTTTAAAATAAATTCCCGTTATCAAAACAAATAGCGTGTTTTTAAGAAACAATAACTATCAAAAGATTGATACTCGTTT
This sequence comes from Viscum album, assembly GCA_963277665.1. Lineage (NCBI taxonomy): Eukaryota > Viridiplantae > Streptophyta > Magnoliopsida > Santalales > Viscaceae > Viscum > Viscum album. The sequence goes on from OY728164.1 coordinate 825,930,899, forward strand.
ATGTCCAATTTCAAAGTGAAATTATTTCTAATAACCAACATTGGATTAAATGGTATAAATATAAATCAATTTCACTTTAAAACCAATTAAAAAGATAATCTAACCATATAAATAAATTAGACTGAAAGGCACTTTTGAATCAAAATACAATATTTTTCACTATTCGTTGAAAAATAAACTTTATCAGAAAAATATCAAAAAAATTACCCAAAGGAAATTTTTATGTCCCCATTCTAAATAAAGATTTTATTTGCTCAATTATAATGTTTTAAAGTGACCAAAACTATATTTAAAGAGGGTTCTCCATTAAAAGTCGGTAAATCGACCTTTTAATGTAAATTATGCTTAAAAATAGATTTATTCACATTTTAAGCCTCTAACATTTATTGTATAAATGTAAATATATTTGAAAAACATGTATAATCATATTTTAGTTAGTTTTATTCATTCCCACCAATAAAATGTCTAGGAGTTAACTACCGTACAAAATAATAATATTATATAATTAGTGTGCAATGTAAGATTTTAAAGGAACCTGTTGTTGCGTATTGGGTACGCTATCGAACATAAAAACCCCTTTAAAGTAAAATTAATATTTAATTCACAAATATTAATAAATATGAAAAGTGTCTTATTAATTATTTATCTCGGATGTTACAGAAAGAGTGTTTTTAATGTTGAATTTTCATTGGAAGGGTACACATAATTATTTTTCAAAAATTCTTATTCTTTTTTGAGAAAATATTCTTCTTATGACATTGATTTTTATTTCCAAATATATTCTAATTTTCTAATGATGTATAACATTAAATAATTATTTTTCTATTTTGATTATCTAGATCATGTTTTTAATAAATTATAAGGGGGTTATAAGTCTACTGAATATATTTGGCTTTAAAATCTTGTTTAAAACTAACAGTTTGGGTTTTACATAACTTAGTTCCAATAGGTACTTCAATTACACATGCATTTTTTCATTAATTATCTTAGTGATTCCATTGATTAAGTGAATGTAATTTTACAATAATTTAATCATTAATTCAAAAATTATCTATGTCTAGTTGATCTATCTGACCCATAAAAGCATTTATTATGATTTTATCTTGTGAAATTTCTTGATTTTGTATCATTTCGTGTCTTCTAATTGATTTGAAATTGGTTTTAAATTTTTTGATAGGAAAATCCTGAGTAAAATTACATCTAGGTTGATAATTGTATTTTTTATTGATGTATATTGATTAAGAACAAGTATGGTATACTAAAAAATATATTTATTTTTTTGTCTATTTAATTATTTTAGAGTATGATTGTTCGAACCATAGGTGTAATTTTGGTGGCGTTAATAAATATATGATGGTTAGAGTGAAATAGTTTTCTAGTAAATATAGTGTTAAAACATTCCAACATATTTCATTAAATTTAATTAGTTTGTAATGTAGTCATTTGATAAAGAAATTCTATAGTAGACTTATAATTGAAAAGTTGTTCCACATCATGGACAGGGTTGTTGAGTGTTTGTATATGTCATTATCCTCACCATGGTAGTAAAAACACTAATGTATAATATAATAAATATGTTTTTGAAATTAAATGTGGGTAATTATTGACCATATTTAACAGGTAACATGATTCTTGTTCCAAAATTTTGGGCATTTTGGTCTATTATTACAATTAATATTCAAGACACAACAAGTGTTTTCCAAAAGTAATCACATCTTTCATCGACATCAATCGTCATACTATGAGTACGTTCAATAATTAATAAAAATTATAGATCAAAATGTGTTTACCTATTTGATATAGGGGAAAATTGAAACAATTTTTCTTGAATATTTCTCATCATTCAAGTACTATTCCACTTTGCGTTTCCATAATTCCAAAAATTTATTTTCTAATTGATTTAGTTCTAGAAGAGGTGTAAATTTAAACAAGAAAAATTGTTTTTAAATCATTCCAATTTTTAATCTATTTATAATTTAAATGAACGTACGATTCTTTATAAACTCTTTATAAAAAAAATGAGAAGCCCTTTCCTTTAATTGATTTACCACAATTACCTTATGATTATCTTGACATAATTAAAACTAAATTCTTGAAAATGTATTTGTGGAAATTTACCTTGAAATATATTAATTTTTTACAGTTACTGAATGAAACTAGATTTTATTTAAAAACTAATTGCGAAATAAAATATATTTTTAGGATTTTGTATATTTAATTCATAATATAAATGCAATTATTTTAGAATTATATTATCATTTATTGGTATTTTAGGTTTTACAATGTTTAATATAGGTGTGTTAGTGTTAGAATCACAACTAGATACAATCGAATCTCTTACAATTATAGATATAAAGTGTAAATTTTATCAAATTTATCATATAATGTGAACAAATTTTAGTTAGAATTTTTGGAAACATAATGGAAAGATTTAATATCAAATCAGGAACCCTCCATGACTATGAAATGAGTTTATTGAAGATATTTATCAATGGGGACATATAAAAAATATATCTATTGAAGAATGTAGTAATTTAGCTGCTCATTTTTTTCCAAGGGATACTTAAAGATTTACGTTTCAAAATTTCATTTTGGTTGTCAAATTTTACAAATAATTGCAACTAAATTATGGATTTGATTAGATTTTAAAAAATAGACATTAGAATAGAATAAAAAATTAATATTTTTTTTTTGATATTGGAAATATATTATTGAATATTATATTTCAAAGTAGTCATCCCAGAATGTGTAGAACTTTTTTACCCCCACATTCTCATCTAAAATTATTATCCCAATATATTCTTCAATTTTCACCCAAGGGAATCCTAGTAAAAACAAAAATATGTAAAAAACACCAGTATCTTTCAATAGGAGATGTTCCATTTATATAATTGGTTCAAAATATCAAATACCAATAAATAATCGAACCTCAATAAACTCTCTATACTTAGTGGAATAGAATTTATAATTTTTTTTATAAAATTACAAAAGAAACTTTAATTTTATAAATTGGATAAAACTATAGATCAATTTAGAAGAAATTAATTAAAGAAAAAATAAGAAATAATTCATTCAATAAATAGTTATAGGGAAATATAAAACCGTTAAAATTAAAAAATATACACAAAAGGACTTATCCTTAAATCACATTACCAAATATACTTGAGAGTTTATCTAAGAATGGATAATTGAACTCACATATTTTTTTAATATGCACAATACACACCTCAAGCACTTTCTATCTCTATTTTTTTTGATCACATGCTTTTCACCATCTTATGGAATAGTTATTCTATAAAAATAAATTAAAATTTTATTTGAATTTTATTCTTATCATTTATGATATCTCACTAATCTTCCCACATATTCATTAATTCACCCTTTATTTCACTATGTGGTAGTACTAACAATGAATCTTATCCTATGCATTCATGGGTTAACAATATTAATGACTATTTTATATGAAATGTTTTAATTTTTTTATATTATTATTATTTTCCATGAGATGATAATTCTTCTTCCATTGAAATTAATTCAGGTAGTTAAATCTTCATGATAACCTAGAAGTTTTTTTTACGGATTCTAGTTTTCATGAAATTTTAATTTTTTTATCATAATTCATTAGAAGATTCATTATATAACTTTTCTGATATTAAGGATTCAAATCCATATGTTAGAGTTTAAAACATTACACTCAGGGTGTAAAAAGTTTTATAATTCAAGGTTTTATTTCTTTTTAAAATTATTATCCTACATTCAAGTTTTAAAAAAATATAGAAAACTCTAATGATGAAGTGAAAAGGTTTATGATTAGTTTTAATGTCTTATGATATAAATAAACACATTACATTCATTATTTTAACACAAGTACTAAAAATATTTCTTATTTAAAATTTGAAACTAATTTATCCAGGAAGAAATCAAAATAAAAAAAGAAAATGTATGGCTTGATTAGTTTATTCAATTAATTATTCAAAAAATTTAAAAAAATTGAATTAAGATATGTTTATTTAAATTCCTAGTATAAATTTGAAAATTATGGTTTTATAAATTAAATAAAATGTAATATTAATGAGAATTTACTTCATTGAAATAAAAATAGATATAATTTATAATATTTTTTTATCCAATAGAAATCTTTTTTTGAGATAATGAATAGAAGTCTTATGAAAATATGATGAACTATGATTTGAAAGACCAATAATTAATTTTTTTGAAAGTGACGATATATTAATAGTTGCTCAGTTTAGGATTATGTGTCTTTAATACCTAATTATAACTTTAGTTCTAATTAAATGGGATACAATTTAAAACTTTCTATTAAATACGTCAGAGTCTTTGGTTTTACCTGATTGATAAAAATTGAAAACAAAAATCTAAGTAATTTATAAGAGATAGTCAAGGAAGGTAAAATTATGAAATATTTCCCAAAGAAAAGAGGTCAAAAATACTTAATTAAATGCTTTATATAGTAGTTGAGAGTTATGTACTCAACGATATTGAAAATTAACCAAACATTGATGTTATGAACGCTCATTTTTTTAAAGTATCTGATGAATAAAATGAGTAGGCTCCCAATAAAACATGTTAGGAATAATTAAAAAAATGACCCACATATAGATGTTGTTGATTTTACCTATCTATTAAAGAAGAAGAGTAAACTGTTATTGATAATAAAAAGAATCAAATGATAATGAAGTACATGGTAGTTGAGAATATAATGGGAGATCAAAATGACCCCGTACTATGAGTCCTTGACCTCTAATTTGATTTTTAATTACATAATTGGTTAATTATTATAATTATTTATAGGTTTTAGACTATTAAATTTTAAAAATATATATATAAATTTATAATTTTTCCATTATAGTACAATGTATATTTTTATTAAAAATTATGTGAAAACCATGGGGGAGAATTTACATATTTTAATAATTCCATTTGCACAGTTGGTGAGTAGTTTTCCTAACTGTGAAACCAAACCATATATTTTGACTATGTGTAAAAAAATACATATGCATAGTCTGATCATTGTTTTGAAAATTGTATTGGTAAACTGTGTGGAACTCCCATATTAATTAAAAAATTGAATTTAGCTTCACAACCTCTCAAGTTTTGTTGCTTTTGGGTCTCCCTCTTCACCACCTCGACCCCAATAGCTCATAGAACACCTCCCACATCGATTCATCATACATCCATGGTAATTAAATGGAAGAATATATATTATTTGAGATAGTTTCATCATGTTACGATTACATGGAACTTCTTGAATATTTTTTTTTCATTTTCCCTCTTGTTTGTGCCCTTCTTTTTATTCAGTGACATTGAGTTCCCTATTGTTTGGATTTTAATTATGATGTTTCATGTGTATGGTTTATTTTTTTTCTATGTATTTATTGGAAATATTAATGTGGAGAGAAACCCTATTTTAGTAAAATTACATGTATATGGTTTACTTCTTTGTTCTTGGGAATTTAAATTTAATGCAATTTGTTTCTACATTGATCTCTTTGAAATAAAGATATAGAATCCAAATTCCATTTATTTGATAAAATTGGTTTTTAAAATATATTTAATGTGTATTATGCATATTTTTAGGTTTTTATATAATGTAATGAAGTCTAGTGATTTTTATATATCATAGAGGATTTCATAAAAAATATAAATAAATGAATGAATCAAATTTGAAGAGGGATTCTGGGTGTTTTAAAAAATAGTGGTTTATAAAGAGAGGTCACTTGGACATCATTTGAATTATTTTAGGAATTTTCTTTATTTTATTAAAGGGATTCACTTTATTCAATGTTATTTTAAAAAGATATTTCATTGTTTTTTTCAAATAGTTATTTTGTTACTTTGAGTTCCATGTCAATTTTATATAGGACATGTTGATACATTAAAATATGAGACATAATATTTGTGTGAATCCCTATATTGTGGCTATATATTTTTAACTGGTTAGATGATTTCCCATTAGGGGATTATATATATTATATTCTCATATGATATGAAATGGGATATTTTGTATGAGGGAGTATTTCGTGTGGTGAGGTCTATTGTTGTGATTTATTGATTCATGTGAAGTATATTGATTGTTTTTTCTCAAAATTCTTAAGATATGTCCTGAGAGTACTATGTAATATGTATAATATCTTTATGAGTACTTTTCTAGAAAATATTTCACATTGTATTTTTCCCATGGTACAAGTTTATTCTACTAGGGGTTACCTCTTGATGAGGTCATGGGGGTAAGATAGGGTTGAGTGTATTTAAGTTTACCTAGGGTCAAAAAATTACATATGAGAAGTTCCATTATCTAGGTTTTGTATCGATTCATGTTAGAGTCTAATGTGTCACCCTTGATGACTATTTTTGTAGATGATGCTACTAGGTATTTCACTCTATTGGTTTAATGGAACTAGTTACTTTGTTTCCATCTTATATGATTCATTATATTAGAGTTTCCAAAATAGATGATTTATTTATTTTTTCTTTTTTTACCATTTTATATTGGTTTGAAAATGGGTTATTATGAAAATTAACCAATAAAATAAAAATGTTATGGGTTTGAAATACAAAATTTTTAAGTCTAACATCTTTAATTATTTGTAAATATTTTATATTATTTAAATTGTTGACTAAACCCCTTGTTAGAAAATGGATTTTTAAATAGTGATTACTATTTTTTGATTATATTATATTTCAAAATAATTTTTTTTGGGTTTTTATAAAAAATAAAATCATATATTTTTATTTTTATTTCATACTAGCATAAAATTATATTTAAGTTTAAAGTATTTCCATGGTGTGAGGTGGGATATATACTGAAAAATTATAGTCATTACCATAACTATACATTTATTATAGACTCTTGTTTTATGTTTTGTTTTTATTTTCTATTTTTTGGAAATTTTTCAATGAAAAGTGCACATGATTCAATTGATACAGAGAAACTAAGTATTGTGGTTTATTTTATTTTAGTATTATTTTATTTCAAAAATGTTTCAAACCATGTCTTCTATCTCATTTGAACCTTCCATAAGGTTTATGATAGAATATATTATTTTTTTATATGTATTTTGATTAATAGTTTATCCCATGTTTTTATATTCTTATTATGCTTCAGATTATATATTATGATCATGGTGGTCTCACTTATAAAATTTTCATTCTAAAATAAAAGGAAGAATTACATTCATTGTTATTGTTTTATAATGGGAAATCATTATGAATAAAGACTATTTCAAGATTCAATACTAGATTTAAACCTGTAGTGATTGGTACCACCCAAATTACAGAGTGGTAGATCAACTAAGTTATCAGTTCAGTAGTAGACTTAGTTAGTTCTTTATAAGTGAAAACTTGAAGGTAGTTGCAAAAAAGTCCCAAAAAATCTTATATAAAATAATAATCCACATTTATTGATGAGGATGTTAAAATTTAAGAATTAAGATAAAATTGAGAATAATTCCACTTGGGATGTTATCTCTATAATAAAAGTAAAATATGAAATTGGGACAAAGTGGGTATTTAGAGATAATAAGAATGATAAATAAGAATTTATGAGGGTCATGGAAAATATTTTTTGTAAAGGGGTTTCACCTATAGATAGAGTTTATTTTGAATAGGAATTTTCTCATATTGTAATTTTGGAAATAATTAGAATATTCTGTGTTATTTCATCTTACCTAAAACACTAAATTTACCAAATTGATGTAAATTATTAATTATTGAATACTAAAAATATATGAATAAGTTTATATTGTGCGTATTTAATTACTTTTTCCTGAAAAAGATGGAACAAAATTTTTTATTGAGAAGAATTCTCTTTTGGGCTAAAACTACCCCCAATATCCTAGTACTCTAAGACATATTGTTTCTTAAGAAGTATGATTTTATAAAAAGTAAATGTGTCTGTAAAAGTATATTGAAACGAATTGGTGGGGGTAATCTCTTTATAAATTTATATGTTTATGATGATATTTTCTCTATTTATCATGTCCGTGATTATAAAACTTGTTCTAAATAAATTAAGACTAATTTTGAGAAGTCTATGATAGAATAAATGAGGTAATTTTTGGTATTACATGTGATTCTAGAATAAGACCTTAATTTTATATTAAAGGAGTAGTACATAAGTGAATTTATGAATAAATAAATATTAGAATACTATAAAATTTTACCCATTTTAATTAAATATATATTGAATTGTTCGATATATAATAATGGAAATGGTGTATAAAAAATAAAATTCAAAAGATTCATTGGTAGTTTAGTCTACTTAACTGCATCCAGAAGAGACATTATTTATGTAGTTAGAATGTGTTGTAGCTATCAAAGTAAAATATTGTAATAAAATTTGATATAATCTAATACAGTCATTAAATACATAAAATAGACTTTGAGTTTTTGATTATTTACATAAATGGTGAGAACTAGAATCTATCTAGATTCACTGATGAAGATTGGAAAGTGACTATAATAAAATATAATACTTTAGGAGGAATATTTATTTTAGAAGGAAGATATTTATTTTGGAACTATAACAAGAAAGATTATTCTACTTTATGAACCAAAGAAACTAAATATATGTCTCCTACTAGTGTATATAGTTTTATGATTTGGATAAATCAACAACATAAATATTTGACGGTGATCATTTAAAGAACTCTATGAATTTCATCTGAAAATATAAGTACCATTGTTCTTTCAATGACTCCTATTAAACAATAAAAAAGTATCACATTGATAATAGGTTTCATTCCATAAATGAAAATTATATAAATGGTTATATAAATATGAAGTGTATTCCTACATGTGACCAACATACTGATATATTTTGGAAGGAAATTCCCAGGGACATATTTGACACTTCATTGATGAAAATGTAGATTAAAACCTAAAAAATAACTTAAGGATCTTTTAATAAAATCCAAATAATATTTGGATGTTCTATAATAGTGTAATAAAGGGAATAACTATGTATCTTCTCTATTATAAATCTACAGATTTAATTATGGAATGAAGGCGATAAAAGGTGTAGGAGAATTTGGAATCCAGAGCTATGATTCTTTTAAAAGAATAAAATTTTAAATGAGTGTCTAGAATGAGTTGAAGAATATCTAGATCACTTTTTTTAATATTGTTTTATCACTATGGGAATAAATTATCTAAAAAAAACAACTTTATCATATAGTTCAGTGGAAATATTTTTCACCTTGATAATGTTTGTGATTTAGTATAACATAATGTGAGTTTTTAAGGTTGAGAAAAATATGGAGGAAGATATTGAAGACCCCTATGAAATTTATAAAATTGAATTTATTTATTTTAATATATTCACAGATATTAGTGGATATTGTTGAAGATTATATATAGAGGCTTTGGATTATTTTTGAGTTGAGTTAATTATACTGGTGTTCTTTTCAAATTGTTGTGAATTAATTTTGTTTTAGTTATAAGATGTATAATTATAAATAAATATTGAAAATTAAATTCTTTATGGGTCATTATAAATTACATAAGATTTATATCTAGAAGATTCATTTACCCTTAAGATGTTCTATCTATATTAGAGAATCAATAAAAAACTAGAATAATCCTAATAATGTATGGGTCAATAGAAAACTACAAGTCACTGATGACCTCATAAGAGTCAATAAATGTTTCAAAATAGTCATACATACTTTGTAAGAGACATTATTAAATTAATATAAGAGTCATTGGGATTTTATAGGAATCATTTACTTGCATGAAAAATAAATTTAATTAAAGGTTTTCAAAGTCAATGAATATTAGATGATCTTATGAGTCCTCACATTCTATAACAATCATTTTCATTTAGAAAAAATCATTTAACATAGAAATATCGAAACAGAAAGGAAAATATTTAAAATAAAAAAAATAAATATGATGGAAAATCCTCTATATTTAAATTCAATTAAGATGAGTTACCTTACAAAATTATTTTTTGAGAAGATGAGTTTCATGAAAATAATTTCTTGAAAAAATATCAAAATATTATTAGTTGGACTTAATATCAAAAAATATCATAGACTATTGGTCAACGTCATGATTAAAGATTAGTTTTTTGGGGAATTAAAATGTGAATATCATGGAGTAATACTTGCAATAAATTTAAATTCAAATATTCAAAATTATTTATCACAATCAAATTTATGAAATTATTGGGAGTTATTGACTATTGAATATTCACTTTCCATGAATTTAGGGAGTGTTCCATTTTTATTACTAAAATACTATTCTCAAAACAGAATTAATATAAATGAATAAAATTACTAAATGCAAAATAGTGTATTGATAATCTGAGATATTAAAATTTAACTGAGTTGGGGAAACAATGTATTGAAGAGAGAAGAATTAGAGAACACAATCCAATTCATAATATGATATTCATCATATATATAAAGGTAATACTATACTCTTAGTGATTATATAGAGTATTATTCGTGATAATTAATAAGGAAAATATACATATTCATTTCCTTGTATATAAATCAGTGATTTAGAACTCTTGAGAAGACAGGTAGGCATGCAAGAAATTATATTGATATTTTTAGTGGTCAAAAGATATGATTTTTAAGAAGAAGATATTTTTATTGATATAGAGACATCATAAAATAGATTGAAAATCTTATTCATACCCTGATTATAAGGAGTTATTGAAGACAGGTAGTACCAATATAAAAAAACTGTCATAATCGGGTGGTGAATAATAACTACATTTAGATGTGAATAATATCCTCCAACTATTGTTTGTGATTATTAAAGACATAAAATAACTACTAACATATTATAGTCATATAATCCATGTCTCAATACTCAAATAAACAAATAAAGGTGTTTATTTCATCATGGGATCTGAACCTTATAAAAAAATCGTGTATAATGTTTATTATATTATTATTGAATATTGGTGGTTAAGTGTTAATGGAATAGTAGTTCATGACATTTAAAAATCAAGTAGGTTTATTTTAAAAATATATTACAAAAATATATAACCCTGATTTAGTCCCCCTCTTTGTGGTTCCATAATTGACTTAGGATATTTTTGTTCAGTTGGATTATAGACATAAAATCCCTTAGTTTTTTCAGGATTAGAAATAAGCAATCACTTTTCTAAGTTAGATATTTTTTAATAGAAGAAAAATGTTGTATTTTAGCTTCAAATCATCAGATATTCATAAAAGAAAAAAATATGATTCCTTATATCCTATATATCATATGATTCTTTTAAAAATAATCTCGATAGAAAATTATTATATTAGAATACAATATATTTAAAATCCTATATGAATAATGGTATAAAAAGGTCACACTAACTCATCATCGATCAAACCATGTACAACTTGGTATGATCTGTCCCCATACACTATAAATTTAATTATAGAATCCCAGGATTAGTTTGTTTTGTGAAAAATTATACATTCAATGAGATGATTTATAAATTAATAGACTGATAATTAACCATTCCGATCAAATAATAGAATATTAATAGTTTTTTATCGATAATTTTATAGTTAAAATTATAAATTTTAGAACTTTTCAATGTATTTAATCATGCATTTCTTCAAAAAAATAACCATAGCAGTTTACTACATTTTTACTGTTTCTGATGTATCTATAACCATATATTTATTGAGAACACATTATTCTAGACACGATTCTTTATATAATGTCCAATGGCTTTCTATCCATTTAAAATTTTATACTAAAAATTTCATTGGTCATTTTTCATAATAAACGAGATACACATTCAATAAAAAATTAATGGAATGAGCTTAATTAACTTTATCAATGGTTTTTTGATTATATATTTCATTCATATACCCAAGGAAATAGTGTAAAGGATAATTAGTGTTAGAATAAATATTTTACTTATTTTATTGGGAATAATATATTATAATATCAATGTTAGAAACATATTAACAATTTACTATATTCACAATACAATTTAATGTTTTACCCATGTATATCGAAAAAATATTTTTCATAATTATGAATAAAAATAATTATTTTTATAAATATGACATAAAAATAATATTTCCTCTTTTCGTGTTTATAGAGCAATATTTTCCTTATTATAGAACTATTCCACTTATTAATATTAGCTCATAAGTATCAAAAAATAATGAAGGATCTCTTAACCCAATGTTAACATATAAATCATCCTATCATTTCATCAATTCACCCATATTTCTAGGTTTTTGTTTGTCAACATAATTCAATGATACACACCTGATAAATAATCTCCATGATTTAAATTTATAAAATTTATTCATCTAAAATTCACTTCAATATTATCAAAATGATTATTTTTTTATAAAAAATTTCAAGTTTAGATACCATCTTATTTAATTATAATTCCAACCAATAAGTTACCTAAACACGATGTTTATAATGCATGTTATTATGTATAACATGGTATATATTGGGTTGATTATTTATCTCATTTCAATAAGGATGATTTTGAATTTAATATCCTTAAAAATTATGATCCCTTACATTATATGCAATATGTAGGATTCTATCCATATTTCAAAAAACATTCATGCCACATCATATTTTCTGTTACAAATTATCTATTTTGTATTTACTTCTTGAAAACCATAATATATGATTTTTTAGTAGTTGAGTACATATCCCATTTCATAAATCAATCATATGGATAAACATAACCCAATTTTTATAATATCCTAGTCATTACTATACCATAGATATGTTTCCAAAAATATTAAAAAATGATATGGGTAATACTCTTAATTTAATACATTTCCACTAATCCTTTTATACAAAAATAAAGGTCTACCCAACTTTTGTATGAACCTACCCAATAATATGATCATGGTAATGGGATGTGATTTCATTCAGGGGAATCTTAGTGTTAATGTTTAAAGGGTTTCAAAGTATCACCACTTATATATGTATCATAAGTACATCTTTTTAAATTTTTTAATACTCTGAAATTATTACATGACATGATATCCAAATATGTATGAATTATTTTAGAAATTATATTAATTTGAGTCGAACTCCTTTAAAAAATAAAAATATTATCAACACATTATTTTAACATACCATATTTTCAGTGAAATTGTATAATAAATTTTCATTATTAACTAATATGTATGTATTTTTAAAAAAATATTATATTATATATATATTTACTCATAATTATTTATTCCATGCTTTAAAAATTTCTTTCCTAAGTACGTTAATAATACATATACAGGTTATAAATAAAATACATGAACCAGATAATAAAAATAAACACTAGTTTACTTCATCAAAATAAAACATTACATATAGAAAATAAATATACACTATCAAAATAAAAATATTATAATTTGAATATAAAAACTTATAAATAATATATGTTGTATTTGAAAATGCATCAGGTGGTGGTTTCCTTGAAATATAACACCCACTGACAATAGTATAAAAATAAAACAAACCATTTCAATTACTATTTTTTTAAAGGATTTATAGAACATTGTGAGGAAACTAAATTAAGGATAAATGAATCAAATTAGAGTTATTTATTGGATTCATAAAAGAAAAATGACTATTGGAATAGTAAACTAAGTCAATGGAATAAAAACATAACCATTAGAATAGAAAAAAGACTACTGTAATAGTAACATAACTGATAAAATAGTAATTTATGTCTTAAATAATATTTATGAAGAATAAATCAAGTAAAATAAAATATTTCAATTTCCTATAATAAATACTGAAATTATGAAAATCGAGTAAATTATAGTGTATCTTTTTAAATAATGTGAAATATAACTTATTTAACAAAAATTAATTTTTAGAATAACAATTAAATAATAAATTTATCTATGATAGAAAAAATAATTTTATACATTAAACATCAATTTTTCAATAAGAACATTTATATTTTCTAAAGGTTATTTTTCTATAATTTTCTGAAGAAGTGTTATTTTGTAGGTGAATGGTGAAAAAATGTTTTTATATAGAACAATTTTTTGTTGAAAAATAATCATTTAATAATATATTAATAAATTATAAAATATATTTACAAACAATAATATATTTAATAATTTAGTTTGAATCTTTGAAATTAATTTATAGATGTAAAAAGTAATTTTCAATGTCTGAAAATATCAAGTATACAATTAAAAAACTATTTTTCATTTTTTTCTTCTATAGTTTTATATAACTAAATAAATTTTTTAATGGTTTAAAATTCATAAAAACATAAATTTATAATCAAATATAACTCATAATGTCCAAAATACAATTATTTTTTATTTCAACTATTATATAATATTTTATTCAATATTAACCAAAAATACCCTCCCCGTCAAGTATAAATAACCCCTTTAAACCGTTATAAAATCAATTAACAATTAATTATCATTGCCCAATATATAACTATTAACTTTTTTCTTTACCTATTGAGAATATTATAGTCACTTTAAACTCATATTCATACACCTTCATGAATCTACATGTTGTAGCAAGGGAGCATCATTAAAAATAATGCAATGTTAGATTACTTTTTTACTTCCAATTTCATAATATATTTTTTATTCATGCCATTTTAAAACCCTAAACACATAAAAAAATTTATTATTTTATTATAATAATTTAATTTGAAATAATTTTCGTAAAAAACATTTGTTACATTATATTTATACACAAGACACTTATCCATCTCTTTGAAAAAGTTCTGTTAATTTTTGGTTAGTTTCATTTGAGGATATTACCAATTATTTACTTATAAATGATTTGTTAGATGGATATATTATCTTATTTATAATTTTTATATATATTTTTATATATTTTATAGTGTTTTTAGATTATTTAATTAAGGAGAAATAAGAATGAATGAAAACTAAGAAATCAAAACAGAACTGGATATTTCAAAGAAACATGGTATTATCCACTTAATCATTCATAAATGAATCAATAAATAAATTATAATGATTATAATTTTTCAATATTTTCATAAATAAATTTTATAAATTTATAAATTTATATTTTTAAAAACATAATTTGGTTATATTGGAGGTGAAAATTCAACGAAACCAAAATGGGATCTAACGTAAGGGGATTCCATTCCAACCCTCTTCTCCTAGGCTTGTATTATTTTATATTTTATTTTCTAATGAAAAAAACTTTTCCCTATTTATGAGTATAATATGTTTCATCTGTATTTCGGTATATTTTTTTTATTAAATATCCCAATTATGTTAATTCTGAAATTTTCTGGAAATTTCATTTCCTCCACTCTATAAAAGAAAAATATATTTCTAAATATTTTTTAGAACCAATAAAAATAATTTTATATTAATTTATATTAACTTAATGACATATTCTAGTGATTTATGGTTTATTTCATTCTGATTTCAGATGTTATAGATTAACATGTACCTTAAAATCTTAATATAAGGATTTTATCTCAATCCCACTATTTGGGAATCACTCTATATTTCCTCATCTCTTTCCAATGGTTTGTATTTATTTTTTATATTAATTATCTAATTTATTTTATTTTTATCCTTTCTATTTTATTAGATAAACCACTCATTGAAATATGAAAATATCATTATCAATTCAAATAATATAATGTTCATAAAGAGACTCTCAAAAAATCTTGTAATGGTTTTGGCATTCTCACCTTGTTATTTGTTTTGTTTTGGTTATTGGGGGTTCTAATTGGAGGAATCAAGAATAAATCATGCTTTTGGGTATTCATACTTGTTTGTGTCACAGCATGGTATCATGTATTTGTAATGAATGTAGTTCAAGGAAGTGGTATATATTTTCCACATATATACTCTATAGTGAAACCATGGTTGGCATGATGTGACTTGTGTAAAGGTACTTGTGTCTCAAGTTCTTTCATGATATATATTTTTATGTTGTGTCATGAACTTTCTTTAGTTTCATTGGATAAAATGAATTGATTGGGATTTTAATGGGTGAGATTAGGTTATGTTTCGACATAAATTTTGGATCATCATTAAATATTATCTATTAAAGGCATGATTAAAATCCATTACATTGTGGGTAATTGTTATTATGGATAATTGAAGTATAGATATTATGTATCAAAATACAATTTAGTGGTTCTATAACCAAATATAAATTTGGAATCCCCTTCAATTCATCTCAAAACTATTCATTTTTAATCATACTATCAGTGATCTATGGTGACTTTTTGGAGTATTTTGAACTCCTAGGATCTCATTGAATTATTATATTCCTAGAATAGATAATTATTTAATATGAGGTGATTCATTTCCCTTTTCATTCTTTGTTTATTATCTATTTTTTCCCAGGGATGTCTATGGAAATGTGGGTAGTTTATTTTAGTGATTTTGGGGTGATTACCTGATGGTTTTTTCTATGATCGAGATTTATACGGTTCCCTTCATATTATTCTACCCTTGATATTATCTTTTATCTATACTATTATTGTGTACCGATTATTGAATCATTAATTTACATAAGGGATTAAAGAAATCTCTTTCTATAGGAGTAATTTATGGGGAAAATATGTTTTTTATTTTCTATGGGTTAGTAGTATGGATTTAATAAAGGATGATAATGTACCATTCCAAAATAAGATTTATGGGAATGGGGTGAATCACATGCCTTTTGTTTCTTTCATTATCCTTATCATGTGACTTAGGCCTACATATAGCTATTTTTAAAAATCATTTTTGTTATTGAACCTTTTATTTTAATGTTGTGGATTATCTAAGGAAAAAAGAATTCATAAAGAGAATAATAACTTATAGAATGAAGTAAACCATTATTGTGGAAATGGGAATTGGCATGATGGTATGTTTTGTATAAGGAAAAATTAAAAGTATTGGATTTTGAAATCTATAGTTTTGTCTTAAAACATTGATCATTGACCATGGCTATGGTTGTGTGGTTAATTTGGTGGAATATGTGGGATTTTTATTGTTAAATATATATTTTATCATGTGTGGTGTAGTCGGGATACACTGTTTGGTATGTGTTGGGTAGTGGGTTTTCATTGGTTAATATGTGTGGGGTTTTGAGACTCTATTAGTTGGTATATGTTTGGATGAGGGGATATATTTTTAACATGAAATATGTTGCAAACAATACTTTGTAGTGTATAGTTGGTTTTGGATGGACTTATTACATTGGTTGTGCAGTGAGGCTTCATTTAACTTGATTTGGTTGGCATGAGGGAATGTAGAGTTTTTTATGGGATAACATCATGATTGGTTGTTGTGATGTTCAATAAAACATCATGTTTGTAGAAAATTTAAAACCTATTATTGATGAAATAGAAAGTGTAAATTGGTAGATTAAATATGGTAATTGATTTGTAATACTTTTTCATTAAATATAGAATTAAATAATTTAATAAACATAAAGTGGATGGTGATGATGAATAAGTAAATAGAATGATGAAATTATTAACTATGATTCTATAATTTATCATATAGGTTATTTTTTATAATAATGTGGTTTTGGTTTGTTTGGTGATAGATGTGAGTAGTGGTAGAGTATTTCAAAGGTATTATAGTAATTGTTGTGGGTTATGATGAGTTTTTATTAGTTCATACCATCTAGGAAGGAATTATATGTGGCATATATTTAAATATATAAATAAAATGTATTTTTTATGATATACACATTCACCCCAACCATTTTAGATTAAATAATTGAAACACTAATGTTTTTTGTTCTAATTTTTATCCCTAACAGTTATGTTGGAAAGGGTAGATGAATAAGTACCCCCTCTTCCTTAATCTCCATTTTATCATAGTTTATATAGGTATTGGTACTTGGTAGGAGTCATGCATGTTTGGAGGATGCCATGATATTGATTTCCTTCATGTTCATCATAACCAATGAAGATATATACGTGATGAGGTTATGATGTATTTTGTATATGTAGTGTTACGATATAATGTCTAGTTTTGTGGTTGATTCTGAGATTCTTGATGTTGGTTAAGATTTGGGATTTCTTATTATGATGGTATAGTTACACATAAATGAGGATATCCAATGGATTATGTACATGATTATTGACATTGGGGAATAAGAGAAAAATATTAATTTCGAAGTGGTTGTATGGTGTATTTATTTTATTCCTAAATACTATGTTATTATATTGGATGATATAATTGGTGTGTGTAAATTGGTGGGGGTTACTGATAGTTGAGTTGATAGGTTCTTATAGGACTTACTTTTTTTCACTGTTTCATTAGTATATTGATCCATATTGTTCATAAGAGGTATTTGGTCGGTCATAATTAGTATATATATTATAATCACACTCACATATATAAATTTTATTTTATGATTCCCTGGAGAGTTTAGTGAGTGAGTTGGATTGGACCAGCATAGATCTTGGGGTTGGATGTGGAGTCACTATCAATGTTTTTATTTTTGTATTTTTTGAGGACTTGTCTATTTTTGATATATTAATGGATTATTGGATGATTTTGTAACTTGGTTAAAATATGGCTGTTTATTAATGGTTTATTTATATATTTTACAATCATATGAGGGTAATTCATCCGTTTTTCTTGTTTTATACTGTTTATTCTAGTCACCAACCAAAGGCCAAATGGGGGTAGGCCTTAGGGACCAATACTGTATCCACTATAAGCCAAAGAGGGGTTCCTTGTAGTATAGGGTCATGATAAAGTTGCATCAATGTTGTTGGTTAATAGTTACAGTGGAGACTATTGTTAGGAATTAGTGAATATTTGTTGGTCTGGTATGGAAACTATTTCATATGAGCACATTTCACGATGTAGGCCTAAAGGATAAGCTAGGAAACATGATTTTTGGATTCCCAAAGATCCAATTCAATAAACATTAGTTTACTAAATGGAAAAGTGAAATTTTGTTTTTTACTGGGAAGATACCTAATTAAAGTATATATATCATGTTCATTTGTACTTGTCTTTGAAAAAGAGTGATTTGGGGGAAATTAAATGAATATGATTTAATGAAATTTAATAATGTTCAAACTAGAAAAATTATTAGAATGGTATTTTGTTTGAAAAGATTCTATTTTTTCATTTTCATTGTTTTTTTATGTTAGAGATTTTTAATAGGTTGAACTTATTGACCTCAAGAGGGTTGACTCAGGGGAGGCAGATAATATTTGTAGGAATACAATGTGTGACTAATAATATCATGTTATAATGAACAATGAGAGGATTATATTCAAATAAATAACTATTAGTGTAGGATCGAAACGATGATGTTGATGCTCAATATACAAGAGGGGGGTGAATTGTATATTTTAAAAATTTCCTTAAACAAGGAAGAATCTAAGTTTAACAATGTTAAACTATGAAAATTGACAACACCTCTAACCCCAATTGGAAATTGGAACAAGGTATGAATTTACAAACTTCTAATTCTACACACTTGCTTGAGTCTGGAAAGTGACTCTGAAAAACAGGTTCTGGAAATATGAATCCGGAAATTTAAAATTAACTAAAGTTTACAATATGAGATTCTACCTTAAAGCATATAGAATCTAAATGAATCAGAGTAAAAGTGTAAGGAAGTACAAGAATATTATACTTTACTTACGATACAATATACAGTGGAAAAAAAGTTGTAAAACTACAAGTAACAAGATATAAGTCTTTTAACCCAAAGATAAGGGTATCCAACAACCTTGGATAAAGGTCCCTTGATTTATACTTTCAAGCAAGTATGTCTTACCCACACCAGGGTATGCCCTCGATACGAAGATCAGAGTCTCTATCTTGTTATCCCCGTAATCCCTCAACTTCAAGGTAGTTGGAACCTCTGTCTTCCTCAGCAAGGAAGCCCTCAAACTTTAAGGTAGTCATCACCTCTGTCTTCCTATCCCTAGAAGTCTTCGAATGTAATCACCAACATTCGGAGTCGCACGAAGCAATCTGAACAAGCGGTTCAGTACACACAAAGAATAAAAAGATTCTCTCTATAGAAAAAACCTTAACATCGTGTGGTCTCTAGATTGATCAACTTCTTATTGAGCTCTTTCAAATGAGCCTCTATTTATAAGATCAGTCGGCTCCCTGTCCAATGGTCATATTTTCCTTAAAATTCGGAGGGACCTGTACACGTGTAACTCAACCAATGGTTAGTTTGAAATAGAATCGACGACATCATTTAATAGTAAATGTAGGAAAAACCCATAAAAGAATTCGGAGTGTAGGCAAATTAAAAGTTCGGAGTCTATCTAAAATGAAATTCATAATCTATAATAAAAAGATGTTTGGATTCTGTTTTATAGGAATTCGGAACCTGAAGTCTGTATAAGTACGGAGTATGAATTTCTAAGGAAATTCCGAGTCTTGTTTCACCAGAGTTCGGAATCTAAACATGCAGAGCTCGAAGTCGAACTATTAAAAGATCGGAGTCAAACTTCATAAGAGTTCAGAGTCAAACTCATGAAAGTTCAGAGTCGAACTTCATAAGATTTTGGAGTCGAACTCATAAAAGTTCAGAGTCTAACTTCATAAGAGTTCGGAGTCGAACTCATGAAAGTTCGGAGTCGAACTTCATAGGAGTTCTGAGTTGAACTCATGAAAGTTCAGAGTCGAACTTCGTAAGAGTTCGGAGGCGAAATCATGAATGTTCGGAGTCGAACTTCATAAGAGTTCGGAATCTAACTCATGAAAGTTCAAGGCCAAACTTCATAAGAGTTCGGAGTCGAACTCATGAAAGTTTGGAGTTGAACTTCATAAGAGTTCGGAGTCGAACTCATGAGAGTTCGGAGTCGAACTTCATCAGAGTTCAGTGTCGAACTCATGAAAGTTCGTATCCAGAATTCGGAGTGAAACTTTATTACAGTTCACATCCAGAATTCGGATCCGAAAAATAAAATACTCCAAATTTTTTTATTATATGATTTCAGGGTTTTGGGAATGAATCCGGTTTTTATACTTAAGAAAAAAAATACAGCTATGTATAAGAAAATCTAGGTTAGGGTAAATTTCCTTAAAGGATAAAATTTTCCTTATGGAAGAAAAATATCGATCTGTTTAAGTATTAGGTGTTTGTGATTTTCAAAACATGAAGGAATGGAAAAAGTTATAAGGAATACCTTATGGACTCAACAATCTCCCCTGTTTTGGAAATCACAAACATCCTTACAAAAAATAATATAAGGACTTTGAAAAATTTCATTAGACTTTGAAATTAAAACTTATCTCCCTTTGTTCATGGATGAATGTGAATACAACTAACTCCCCCTTAGGAATTGAAACTCTAAGGAATGTATTCTGAGTTTCCGGAGTGGATTTTTCATTACCATGGTAATGAAATACTTCATAGAGATCAACTCCCCTTACTATAGGGATATTTTAAATTTTTCTTTCTCCTCTTTTTAGTGGTTATTTTTCCTTGTCCCCCTTAAGAGTAGTTCTTTTTCCTTCTCCCCCTTTGTGATTTTCAAAAAGAATTAAAGGGAATGGAAAATATGGTACCTTAAAGATTAGTAATAACACTAGAATATACAATTACCCAAAAAACATTTCATTAGAGTCTGTCAAAAAATTTACAAGGAAAGACAAATACAACAAAAGAATCGGAGTGAGTTCATTTGTCTTCCTTTTCCTTCGGGATAAGCTTCTTTAACAAGGTTTTGAACTTCTTCAAGTCTCTTTGGTCTTCCTCAACTTGTCTCTCCAGGGATTTTACCTTTTCTTCTTGAACTTTTAAAGCTTTTGCCTGAGCCCCCAGGGCTTCTTTCTGCATCTTTATTAAATCATCTTTCCTTTCCGACTTCTCCTTAAACTCAATCTGGAAATCTCTTTCACTTTTCCAATTATGAGACACTGAGTTAAGATTCCAATTTAGGTCCCTGACGTGTTGATTCTGAGAATTTTTCTCTTGGGTCAGCTTTTCGTAAATATCCTTAACCTTTTTATCCTCAAAGTCAAGGGCATTTTGAACTTCAGCCTGGAAATTTTCAAACTACACTAAGTCTTCATCAACTGTCTTAGACCACTTTGTTACCTTACTGTAGGACTTTCTATGCACATCATAATCAATAAAGAAACTTTTTTGTTCATCTTCGATCTTCACACACTTTTCCATTAGCATAGATAGTGTCTCTGATTTTTGGTTTTGGCTTAGCTGAAGCATTTGACATCTAGTGTCAATGGTGGGAAAGATTGGAATGACGTCCACCAACTTTTTCAGAGACTCAACAATAAAATCATGACTTTGTGTTGATGATTCTGAATCGAAAACTTTTCTTGGAGATTTATCTTCTTTATCCTGCACTAGATTTCTTCTATAAGTACCACCAAACTCTTTCTTCCTGATGAAATCTTTTATAGGTATCTCCATGAGAGCTTGCTTCCCCTTATCAGATCTCGGAATGGGTTGCTCATCAGGAGATACTTCCTCGGATTCAGAAACATGAATAATCTGGTCTTCATCTGGTTTCTCCTTTTCTTGTCCTTCCTCAAGGAAATTCCTCTCATAAGATTATTCCTTACCATACAATACATTTTCTTCTTCTTATTCTTGCTTTTTATTATCATCATTCTTACTAGCTTCCTCATCTTCTTTTCATAGAGTTACTAACTTTGCGGATTCAGCCTTATCTTTATAATTCTGTACTTGCTTGATCAGGGCATCCAAATATTCACTTCCCTCTTCTTCTTTTTCTTCTTCCTTTTCTTCTTCAACTTCTTCTTCTACTTCTTCAGCAACTTCTTTTTCACCTTCTTCAACTACTTCTTTACCCTTGTATTTTTCCGGAGTGACATAGTTCTTGGATGGAGTTTCTGGTAAAGAAGGTTCAGAACCGAAAATTTCCGGAACAGGAAGCATTCCGGAAGCTAACTCTATAGATTTCAGAAAATATTGCCCCACTTCAGCTTCAGACAACTTATTTTTCATCTTCTTTTCTTTTTTCTATTTCTCTAGCTCTTCCACAGCTTTTTCCTTTAAGGCCTTAACCTCTATAGGGTCCAATCCGAACTGTGGATCCACTTCTTTCCTCTTCTCTTTATCTTCCCTCCACTTGGATGCCACTTCATCTGTATATGTTTTCTTCTTCTTCGGTTTAGGGGTAGCAGACTGAGTTTCCTTATCCTTGGGATTTTCTTTATCAGTAACCACTTCTTTAACCTTTCTCTTCTTCCTTGTCTTTTTGGATGGTTCTAGATTCTATGCTTCTTTCTGATCTGCTTCAACCTCTTCCACAGATAGAGGGTAAAATTATATGGATTCACTGGAAAAACCCATCTTCATCCTCTTCAAGGTACCATCACTAACCATCATAAGCTTGCAATTCTGAACTTTTGATTTGAATGCAACCTTGAAGGATTTTAAGAACCGAACTATCAGCCTAGATATTAAGGAAGGGTACATAATTATTTGATCTCTCAAATTCCCTTCTTTGATGTTCTTGATCATAATCAAGACATGGCTCATCAAATTTATCTTTCTTATATTTACTGAGAAATCTAAGTCATAGATATCAATTTTCTTCAAATTATCCTTGTCGCCTCATCTTGGTATGAGAAAACCTTGTACCCTAAGCTAAATAATATTATTGTTTAGAGTGAGATGAGCAATCTTAGCAGTTGTAGCATCCTTAAGTCCAAGGAATTTTAAAGCCTTCACCTTGTTGAAACTTCCTTGCTCATCTGGAAGATTATGTGAGAAAAACCTAGCTTCCCCCTCTTAGGAAAAACCAACCAAGATCGCGGCCTTGGTGTAGGATAGCTTATAAGTATTACCATAAGTCTTGAATGAAAACCACTCTCTTCCATCTTCCATCTGGAAGGAAACAGACTCATAGAACTCAATCAAAAAATCAGTATAAACCAGATCCTGTTTCTCTGACTTGAACAAGCATATATCTTCCCAACTATTCAATTTCATATTCTTGGTTATAATAGAATCAAGCTTATAGAAATCCGGATTTACTAACCTTTACCTGAAGACTAACCACTTTGAGATTGGTTTCGTCGTTGACATTTCTTGAGAGGTAGCTTCAACATAAATTCATAGTCAAAAGTTCTGAAAGATTCAGAACGGCTTTGAAAAGTTCGGAACCGGTCTTAAGAAGAACAGCAGGGCTTCGAGATGTGAAAGCTTTGAAAACCGATGTGGGATGAGTCTAGGGGTCCCCTTTATATAGGCGATGGAGGTTACCTTTGGTCTTCCAAGAGCCATCTAACGTTTGAAAAATTTTCGATCTGATCTGACGGTTGAGAACACTTCCACAAGAAAAACATGACTCCGACCTTTTGAGGTTTTAAGGAAAACAATCAGATTTAAGGAATACTAGATTCTGAATTATTTTTAAAAAATAGGGTGATACCAGCAAGAAAAATATGATTATGAAAACTTAAGTAAGGAAATCATACCTTTGGGATTGGCTAGAATGATTGTTCATAATTGGTAATATTCTTCTTGAAAAAAAACTTATTACAAAAGTCCATTATGAAAATCTCATTACGAAAGTTCCAGTACGAGAATATCATTTTAAAATTGCCAGTACGAAAGTTTTATTACAAAAGATCCCACTACCAGAAATTTCCATTCTGAGAATTTTCATTCTAGAAATTACCATTCCGGAAATTATCATTCCGGAAATTTACATTTCAGAAATTTTCATTCTGGAAATTTCCATTTCGGAAAGTTTGAAAAAATGACTACAAAAATTATTGTTATAAAAAGTTTGAAATTAGATTATGAAAATTTTAGTTACACTAAAAATCAAATGTACCCCCCCTATGAAAAGGAGTTTATTACTGTTAGGAGAATTGTTCCATAATAAGTTAATGAAGAATGATTACCTTACGGTTATCATTCTTAACTTTTGTTTAATGTATTCAAATCTATCGGAGGGTAAGGATTTTGTAAAAATATCAGCAAGTTGATCTTGCGTTCTGATAAACTGAAGAATGATATCTCTTTTAAGTGTGTGATCCCTAAGAAAGTGATGCCTAATATCTATGTGCTTTACACGAGAGTGTTGTGAAGGGTTCTTACTGAGGGAAATGGAACTTGTGTTATCACAAAAAAATCGAGTCTTAGTAAAACTCTGGCCATAGTCTGTGAGTGTGTGTTGCATCCATAATACATGAGCACAACAACTTCCAGCTGTTACATATTCAGCTTCAGCAGTGGAAAGTGCTACAGAATGTTGTTTTTTTCATGACCAAGAAACTAGTTAATCTACTAATATATGAAAAGTTCCGGATGTACTCTTTCTATACATTCTACATCCACCAAAGTCAGCATCAGAAAAACTTTTTAAACCAAAATCATTTCCAAAAGTATAAAATAATCCTAGAACCATGGTTCCCTTTAGGTAGCGAAAAAATCTTTTTACCGCCTTTAAATGAGATTCCTTAGGATTGAATTGATATCTCTCATATAAGCATACTGAAAACATCAAGTCTATTCGACTAGTTGTTAAGTAAAGTAAACTTCCTATCATACCTCTAAAAGATGATTGATCTACTGGTTTCCCAGCTTCATCAAGATCTAAAGAGTTTGAGGTACCGATGTGAGTACTTATACTCTTAATGTTGTCATAACCATACTTTTTAAGAAGATATTTAATATACTTATGTTGAGATATATAGGTTCCTTCTAGTTTTTGAGAAATTTGAAAACCTAGGACAAATTTTAACTCACCCATCATACTCATTTCAAACTCAGATTTCACTAGACATGAAAAAGAATCAGTTAAAGATTGCTGAGTTGAACCAAATATGATGGCATCAACATAAATTTCAACAATAAAAACATTTTTATTATCGTTCTTTATAAATAGAGTTGGATCTGTATTTCCCTTAACATAGTTATTTTGAAGCAAAAATTATGTAAGTCTATCATACCAGGCTCGTGGGGCTTGTTTAAGGACATACAAAGCTTTGGTAAGTCTGTAACCATGATTAGGATGTTTTGTATCTTCAAATCCAGGAGGTTGTTCAACAAAAACATCCTCTTGAACATAACCATTAAGAAAAGCACATTTCACATCCATTTGAAAATGTTTAAAATTGAAGAATGCTACAAAGGAAAGTAAAATACGAATAGTTTCAAGTCTAGATACTGAAGCAAATGTTTCTTCATAGTCTATTTCCTCTTGATGATTATATCCTTTAGCAACTAATCTGGATTTATTTCTTACAATGACTCCATTTTCATCACACTTTTTTCTGAAGACCCACGTTACAACAATAACAGAAGTTTCCTTAGGTCTTTCAACCATGTTCCAGACTTTATTCCTTTCAAATTCATTTAGTTCATCTTGCATGGCTTTGATCCAATCATCATTAACTACATCTTCATCAGTGCTTTTTGGTTCTAATTGGGAAAGAAATGATAGATGTTCAACTTCATTTCTCAAGGAAATTCTAGTCCTTACAGTTTGATTTACATCACCAATGATGCTATCACTGGGATGATTCTTAAGAAACACCTGATTTGGGTTTTGTAAAACCTGTTCCTCAACATAGGGTAGAAAGTCTTCTGGGGTAAATGTTTGAGAAGTATCTTCTTGAACATTTTCCTTATCAGAAGGATTTTCTATCAAAGGTTGATAATCAGTTTTTGAAATCACATCCGAGGATGTAGGTCTAGATCGTTTAAAAACTAATGGATCAGATTCATCAAATTTTACATGCACTGTTTCTTCAACAGTACAAGTATTTTTATTGAAAACTCTATAAGCCTTAGAAGTTGTGGAGTAGCCTAAGAAAATTCCTTCATCAAATTTTGGTGAGAATTTATGAAAATTATCTCTAGTATTCAAGATGAATACCTTGCAACCAAAAACCTTGAAGTAGGAAAGTCTAGGTTTTCTACCATTCTATAACTCATAAGGAGTTTTTTTAAGAAAAGGTCAAATCAAAACTCGATTTAAAGTATAACAAGTAGTACTTACAGCTTCATCCCAGATGTTTCTAGCTATAGAATATTCAATCAACATGGTTCTAGTTATTTCTTGAATAATTCTATTTTTTCTTTCAACTACACCATTTTGTTGAGGAGTTCTAGGTGCTGAAAAGTTGTGAGTAATACCTTTTCTACTATAAAAGGTTTCAAAATCAGAATTTTGAAATTCTCCTCCATGATCACTATGAATAGTTTTCAGTGGAAGATTTTTCTCATTTTTAACTTGGGCTCTAAAACTTTTGAAATAAGAAAAAGCTTCAGACTTCTTTGCTAGAAAATAGACCCATGTAAATCTAGTGTAATCATCAACTAGAAAAAACACATAGTATTTGCCTCCAATGCTTCCAGTTTGTGTTGGACCAAAAAGATCCATGTGAACTAACTGTAATGCATAAGCTGTTGAGACTTCACCAATTGATTTAAAACAATATTTATGTTTCTTTCAATATTGACAAGGATCACAAACTTTAGAAGAATCAAATCTAAGCTCTGGTAGATCCTTAACTAGTTTCTTCTTAGAAAGTTTAAATAAGTTCCTAAGGTTACAGTGACCTAATCTTCTATTCCATAACCAAAAATGATCTTCCATTGCACTTAGGCATGGTAAATCTTGACTACTAAGGTCTTCTAAGTTCAATGTGTAAACATTCTATTGCTTATTAGCTGAGAGAATAAATTATTCCTTGGAATTGTGTACTAAGCACTTGTCATTCCAAAAATTCAGAAGGTATCCTTCATCACATAACTGACTTATGCTGACGAGGTTGTGCTTAAGAACCTTAACAAATAAAACATTTGAAATCAATGTTTTACCAAGAAGGACAATATTACCTATACCAACAATTTCTCCTTGAGCATTATCTCCAAAATTTACCTTTCCTCCTTTCGTCTTGATAATATTTTCAAGATAACTTTTGTTACCAATCATGTGCCGAGAACATCCACTATCTATGTACTATGTATTGTTGTTGGTACTTCCTTTATCTTCTTGAAAACAAGGAAAGAATTAGACTTTCGGAATCCAAACTTGTTTGGATATGAGATTTCCAGATAAAATTTTTTTTGGCACCCGCATCTTCTTAGAAAAATAATCCTTTTGAAAACCTAAAGATTGGGTTTTGTTGAAAAAACAATTCTTTTCCCAGTGACCACCACATTTACACATGGTACAAAATGGGGCACTTTTCGGAAAAAAGTATTTGTTACTAAAAGTTGGTTTTTCATGGGTATAACCAAATCTGGATTTGTTTCTTAAAGGTCGTATTTGAGAGTACATTTTATCAAAATTTTCTTTACCATGGGTAAAGTTTGATAAAAACTTATTTAAGGAAAAAAATTTGGACTTGAGTTTTATAACCATGTTTTTATCTTCAAAATTACTAGATTTAGAACTAGAGCTAGGCTCGAAAACACTTTTCTTAGAAATTACTTTTTCTAACTCTTTATAAAGTTTGTTCTTCTCAGAATATACTTCTTCAAGATTTTTTGAAATACTTATAATATCAGAATTTTTCCTATCAAGATATTTAGAAAGATTTAATTTCTCTTTTGTAAGAATAGTATTCCTAGAGTTTTCTTTATTAAGTTTTTTATTGAGTTTGGAATCCTCAATCTCATGAAGTTCAGCAAACCTAGAGACTTCTTTATAGGTAGGTAAAGTATTCTCTTCATCAGAAGAGGATTCCTCATATGAAGAGTTATAATACTTACTATCATTAGAATTTAAAGATACATTGGACAATGATTTTTGCATTGTGTACCTTAGCCATGAAGCAATGATTGTTAATAGGTAATCTTGTTATAAGACCAATATTCTTTTGTCCTGAAGATTCATAATCATAAGATTCATCTGAAGAGTCACCACCACTGGCACTCCAGGTGTCATTATCTTTCAGAACTTTCTTAGCTTTGGACTTGTAATACTTCTTTCTATTCCTTTCAGAATGCCTTTCTTTCCTTTCGTTCTTTTTGAGCAAAGGGCAATCTGGTCTAATATGTCCAGTTCTCTTTCATTCATAACAAGTAACTTCTACATCTTTCCTATCTTTCCTTTCCTTTTTTCTTATACTTGGATTGGAAATTTCTTTGTCCAGCTATCTTGTTCATTCTTCGAGCAAGATTTGCTAACTCATTTTTAGAGACTTCACTTTCACTAGATTCAGATTGGATAATAACTTTCTTAGACTTGGATCTAGTTACTCTCTCAGGAGTCTTAGCTTTCAAATGATTTGAAGTTGTGGTAAAAGCAACAGTACCAATTCTATTCTTCTTCTTGATGTTATCATCATCTCTCTTCATTATTTTCTCATGTTGGAGAAGAGTTCCAAATAGTTCATCTAAGGAAATTTGAGTAACCTTCCTGTTCTCATAAATAGATGTTCTTTGGGATTCCCACTCATTGGCCATAATATCGATTATCTTATCCACAAGAGCTTCATCATCCAGACCTTTCTCCCCCATAGACTGAAAACTGTTTACTATAGTCATAAATATTTGTTGAACATTACAAATTGGTTCACCATAAGTAATGTTGAAGCCATGGTATTCAGCTCTAAGCATAGCTCTCCTAGTTTCAATCACTTTAGAATTGCCAAAGTGTGTAACCTCTAACTTCTTCCAGATACAATTATCTGCTTCACAAGAAGAAATTTGGCTATATATATTTCTAGTCATTGAACATAGTAGAGTATTGTATACCTTATAATTGGGTTGATATTCTTCCTTTTCCAGGTTAGTGAAATTTCTATCTTCTTTATCAGGAATTTTATAATCACCAGTAAGCATAACGAAATTATCCACTCCAGTATTGATAATGAAAGTCTTCATACGATCTCTCCAGTACTCATAATCATTCCCAACAAATATTGGTGGTCTTTTAGGGTTTAGATTATCAATAGACCCAACATTGATTCTGGTCACCTCTAAGAAAAACATTGGCAACCAAACTTATTAGTGGGAATAGTTCATAACCACAAAGTTCGGAACGAGAGAATTTGAAATGAACAAAGTCTTTTTAAGAAAGGATGAAGATAAAAGAAAAAAGTGAGCAAGAAAAACATATATGTGAGTATAAGTATTTCAGAGACCTCCTCTCATACCAATTGTAGGATCGAAATGATGATATAGATGCTCAATATACAAGAGGGGTGTGAATTGTATATTTTAAAAATATCCTTAAACAAGGAAGAATATAAGTTTAACAATGTTAAACTATGAATATTCACAACACCTATAACACCAATTGGAAATAGGAACAAGGTATGATGTTACAAACTTCTAATTCTACACACTTGCTTGAGTCTGGAAAGTGATTTCGAAAAACAGGTTCCAGAAATATGAATCTGGAAATTTAAACTTAACTAATGTTTACAATATGAGATTCTACCTTAAATCTTATAGAATCTAAATGAATCAGAGTACAAGTGTAACGAAATACCAGAATATTATACTTTCCATACAATACAATATGCATCAGAAAAACAAGTTGTAAAAGTACAAGTAAAAAGATATAAGTCTTTTAACCCAAAGAGAAGGGTATCCAACAACCTTGGATAAAGGTCCCTTGATTTATAGTTTCAAAAAAGTCTGTCTTACCCACACCCGGGTAAGCCCTCGATACGAAGATCGAATTATATGTCTTGCTATCCCCGCAATCCCTCAACTTCAAGGTAGTTGGAACCTATGTCTTCCTCAACAAGGAAGCCCTCAAACTTTAAGGTAGTCGGCACCTGTGTCTTCCTATACCCGGAAGTCCTCTAATTTAATCACCAACATTCGGAGTCGCACGAGGAAATCTAAATGAGCAGTTCAGTACGCACAAAGAATGAAAATCTTATCTCTCTAGAAAACACCTTAACAGCGTGTGGTCTCTAGATTGATCAACTTCTTATTGAGTTCTTTAAAATGAGCTCCAATTTATAGGCTCGGTCAGCTCCCTCTCTAACAGTCATATTTTCCGTAAAATTCGGAGGGACCTGTACACGTGTAACTCAACCAACGGTTAGTTTGAAACAGAATGGACAACATCGCTTTATAGAAAATGTATGAAAAAACCATACTAGAATTTGGAGTGTAGGCAAATTAAAAGTTAGGAGTCTAACTAAAATGAAATTCGGAATCTATAATAAAAAGATGTTCGGATTCTGTTTTATAGTAATTTGGAACCTGAAGTCTGTAGAAGTCCGGAGTCTTAATTTCTAAGGAAATTCAGAGTCTTGTTTCACCAGAGTTCAGAATCCAAACTTGAAGAGATCGAAGTTGAACTAGTAAAAGTTCTGAGTCGAACTTAATAAGATTTTGGAGTCAAACTCATGAATGTTCTGAGTCAAAATTCATAAGATTTCGGAGTCGAACTCATGAAAGTTCACAGTCGATCTTCATAAGAGTTCAGAGTCGAATTCATGAAAGTTTGGAGTCGAACTTCATAAGAGTTTGGAGTCGAACTCATGAATGTTCGGAGTCAAACTTCATAAGAGTTTGGAGTCTAACTCATGAATGTTCAGAGTCGAACTTCATAAGAGTTCGGAATCGAACTCATAAATGTTTGGAGTCGAACTCATGAAAGTTTGGAGTCGAACTTCATAAGAGTTCGGAGTCGAACTCATGAATGTTCGGAGTCGGAATTCATAAGAGTTCGGAGTCTAACTCATGAAAGTTCGTATCCAGAATTCAGAGTGGAAGTTCTTTATAGTTCACATCCAGAATTCGGATCCTAAAAAATAATACTCCAAATCTAGTTATTATATTATTTCGGGGTTTTTGGGATGAATCCGGTTTTTATACTTAATAAAAAAAATATTTCTATGTATAAGAAAATATAGGTTAGGGTAAATTTCCTTAAAGGATAAAAGTTTCCTTATGGAAAAAAATATTGATCTGTTTAAGTATTAGGTGTTTGTGATTTTCAAAACAAGAAGGAATGGAAAAAGTTATAAGGAAAACCTTATGGACTCAACAATAAGAGCCTAATATTTCATTTATTTTTCTAAAAACTATGGATATATGTTGAAAGATTTTGGATTCCATTTATTTATAGGTATCAGAATGTTAGTTTTTCGTCTCAAATTTCAGAGAGTGGAATGCTGTTGTTATTTATTTTCATTATCTTCATTGGTAGTTTCATATAGATTTTTTATCATTTACAATGATTATTTTAGAGAGGAAATAGATTATTTATCTTTAAGAAGGGATCATGAGGGTGTGTACCAATGATATATGGTTAAAATACCCTATTAACATTTTGAATTATCTAGTTAATGATGTAGAGTTTTTAGATCAATGTTTAGAGGACCCCCTATGTCCCATGATATGATATACAGTCACCCTATTTACATTTCCCACATTTCAGGAGGTTTATAAGATAATTAAGGTCACTGATTAGATATATTTTCAAATAGGTTCTTTTAAAAGGGTTTCATTCAGATTTTATCGAGGAGAAGTGTTATTAGTTAAAGATATAAGGAATATATAATATAAAGGTTTTGACATGCTAGGATCCAAACTCAATAGTTTTATTCCATGCATTTATCTAGTTGAAACAACTTCCATATACCCATAGGGAGTTCTAGTCCTATTTTTTCACACGTGGTGTTCATAGAACCCATCAGATATAGTGCCCCACCATTTAGGGTGGTCATTTTGGTAGAGGTGGTCATGTTCCTAAACATCCCCAACAAAAATTATTTCCCTAGAGGATGTACTAGTGGCGAGGGTAGTTGTCCTTTGGTTCTATGAGGGGAGATAATGCTGGAATATGAAAATACCATGTGATTTCTATCACCCTTAAGAAAAAAGACTAAACATATCCTTTGAGGAATTCATTTATAGTAATCTAGATGAGATGAATGTAGAAAAAACCATGATATTGATATGGCCTTGTAAGAGGGGCCAAAGATCATCTAAGGGTGCAGTGACCCAATCTACAGATGTATTAATATTAAATAAAATTATATAAACACTCAATATATATAATTTTTATCCATAATAGAAATATGAAATTTTATTGTCTTTGGAATCTTAAATACATAAAATAATGGTATATTAAATATATATACCATCTCCCACTATGTTTTTCAAAACAAGAACCATTATTAGAAAAATAATATATAAAATCTTTATTCATGTCTTGGAAAAAATTAAATATAAAAAGGGAGATATTAGATAGTATTTGAAGGAAAATATAGATATCAATTAGTGATCATTCCTATGCATAACATGAGAATAAGGATATGAGAACATGAGATTAACAGTTTAAAATCATACCAAACAATTCATTTAAAAAATGACGAGTTATAACATAAATCATAGAATTTTATAATCCATGAATCTTGAAAGAATAAAATTACATGATATATGAGAGTAGAAAATTTTCATTAGATAGTGGCATATATTTTGGTTTAATCAAAATCATAGAAATCATATATCAAGGATACCCACCCTGACATTCATTATATAGTAGACATGGGATAACCACCAGGGATAATTTTTTTGAGCCTGGGATAACCTATCATGTAACATTCATGGTATTTGGAAAACCTTCGATGCACACTTTGAGATCAGAAAACATTAATCTTTTGAAAATGCACATGATGGATATAATGGACCCACTAATCATATAAATTATTCATATGTATTTTAATTGATCACGAATAAACCTATCATTTTACCTTAACTTAACACGCTCAAGAGAAAAATTAATTTCATAAATATTTCATCATCATAATCAAATAACATCTATAAAAAGAATAATAATTATATCAGAGGATAATAACCTCAGTGAATCATAAGTACCATCAAAAGATGTTATCATTGGAAAACAATTATTTTAGAAGATCACTAAAATGTTTCTCAAGGAAAATACCATGATCAATTTGAATTCACATATTTAAAATGAAAAAAACTTAAAAATATTATGGAAAATATTTTCCTTGAAAATAAAAATTGAATATTTTAATGTAAGCTTTAATTCTAAGATTATCCATGAATATGGTAAAATTAATTCATGTAGTATACATTAAGACAATGATTCCATTCATATCTTTTTTTAAAAACACCTCATTTGGAAAAATAAAAGTAGGTTCCCTGAAATTATTTTATATAAATTTAAAAATGTGTAAAAAGTTTATTTAATAAAATTTTCATAACCGTAAAAAATTTATTGGAAACATTATAATGAAAATATTTTAATTGAAAAAAATATTCCATATAGAATTTAAAATAAAGACAATTTTACATAAATAAATTCTTTCAGAACATTGATTATATTCATATATAAAAACTTAATGAAAACATATTATTTACTAAAATTATAATGGGAGAAGAAAATTAACATTTTTTTGTGAGAGATAGATCATATATTCTCTTCATCAAAACATTTTAGCATACATAATCATAATAAAAAGATACATTGTAACATAAAATCCTTAACTCAAGTTTGAATTTCAATTTTAGCACTATAAAATAATTTATAATAATTTAAAATTTATAATTATTTGATAGTGAAATCAATTTCATACTTATAATACAATAAATGGTTTACAAATTTCATTTTATCACCCATTCATTTACAATTATTCATTAAAATCATTATTCCAAATGATATCTATTTCATTGTTCATGTGTGTTTTTATTTGGTTGTGATGGTATGTATATATTTATCATGGTTCTATCAACTCCAAATTTTAATCATGATATAAATATATTATATATTCCTTAAATACATATATATAAATTTCCATAAAAGTTAGAGATAAAAAATTGAATTAAACTAATTAGAAAGATGGTAGACCGTATGTACACAAGAGAACTATTTTTATTTTCTAATGAAAAGAATGAAATAATGATAAGTCATGAATCCTAGACTTTTACTCCTTGTTATGTTTCTAAAAAACATACATTACATTACCATATTGATACCAATTGTGAAGTCTTGGATAAAACCAACCATAATTTCAAAATCAAAAAATATTTTCTCAACTATTACTTATGAATGACCCATTTAGGTTTAAGGATCCAATGAATTTGAATAAAATATAAACTAATAAATACCATGTTATTTTTATTAAATGTTCAATTATATGATTATATGTGAAAATAGTTAATTCTAGAAAAGTATTCAAAGGCTCCCCCAAATTCATTCTCACATGATATCTATTGAAACATGTCACATGTAATAATTTTATCAATAACCTTGGGGAATAGAGAACATAATAAGGGGTGAGAAAAAACAATCTATAATGGAAAAATATAATTGAAAACATCTTGGCATAAACAAGAATAAATATTCTTGCAGGAATAGGTAAACAATGTAATGACATAGTTAACTTGAAGATGAGATCATGTTATATCTATGGGTATAAATTTATAACATTTACATAAAAAAATGAAAATTTCATATTATGGAATGAATGATTTTATACATCAAAAAACATATATCAATTAATTTTCTAATTTTAATTTAGATATCATCATGTCGATAATAAAGAAATCATATTTTCAAGCCATTGTACTAAGACAACATCCTACTATGGTAAGATGTATACACAAAGACACATCTTATATTGTTTCATGATACATGTCGATACATTGTGGGGATATATAATTATGGGCCCTAGAAATTACTTATTTATGTCCAATTCGTTATCTATGATAAAAAATGAATCATAAATAATCGACCATACAAATAATCATCCTTATTGAAATAATAACATATGGAATGCCAATAATTTCCCCTATGTCAATAAAAAGGATAACATAATCATTACCCATCTATTATGTCATAGGGAGGTGATGGAAATGGAGATGAGGGTAAAGGGTTTGTGAATTTCCTTTATTTGAAAATGAATCAGAGTATAAAATATTTAATTGAATTTTGATTGGTTCAAATAACAAACAATTCAACCACAATGATATACAAAAATAACAAGAAAACTAAATGATTGAACGTAATATATGAACATAATAACTTTTAGTGTTTTATATGTAAATAATCATTCTACACTCTTCAACACTCTCAATAACTATGAGATATGTCACTATGTATAGTACATCACTTAATAAGGAGAGTTAAAAATCATTACATATTCCTTTTTCACACCGTGTGGATCAACAAAATTATATTTTCATTTAATGGTTCGGAGGAAAACCTAGACTTTTATAGGATAATACCTAAATAAGAGTTTTATAGGATCATTCCTAGACTCTTATATGTTATCAATCATGATGAACTCTTCCTTCTATGGGGACAAACTAAACTCAGACTCTTATAGGAGCAGTCCTTTCCTATTCTATTTTTCATCATAAGTGGAAGCTAGTTTTATAAGGAAATTTTACAAACCCAAATGTACCATGTGATATTTTACTATAAACTAGTTCAATATGCACTATGTATATACAATAAAATTTATATGTCACAAATCAATTAAGAAATAAACTAGAATATCCTAGTGAATTAGTGTTGATGAAGATGTTCAAGAATGATCAGGTAGTAGTTAGTACATGCTATATGATGAACCAATAATTCTAAAGAATCTATTAGTTTACATTAGGAATATGTTGAATGATGAATATTTTAGAATTAGTTTTAAACTACTCAGTACGGAAGAGTAAAAGAAGAGTCACAAATCATATCATTACCACATGATTGGGTTATTACTCACTAAAGGAGAATTAGTTATCTTCTCCACCAATAATTCCACAAATATCCTCCATAAACTCCATTGATAAAAACTTCACATGTTATTAGCTTTAAATTATTATGTGTGAATGAAAATCATTCTATAAGAAAATAATAATTGGAATAAAAAAATTGATAATACAATATATTCATATAAAAATGCTAATAAAAAATTCCATGGAATACATTAATAAATCACATGATTCTATGTCTTCATATTCTAAATTCAAAAGTGAACATTGCCTATGCTTATTTTCCAAATAAGAAGTGTTATTTAATACCTATGTGATATTTATCTTGATATAAGGTTTTTATTAATTAAAAAAAATGGTGAATAACATGATTTAATATATATGTAATGTTCCATGAAAATAATAGATGTTGGATCTTCATATACTAGTGGATTTAAATTTGAATTTTTTGAGTTCTATAATTTTCATCATGCATATCAATACACACATAATACATTCAGAATCAAATTTTTTCATTACAAATAAATTTAAAACTTTTTCACAAGTCTTATAAAAATATAATATGTAAATATATAAATAAAAATTTAAAAATTTTCATTAAAAATGTGATGAAAGTTGAAAAGTTAAAAAATAAATAAAACTGTGCATATTTTTAGGTTTTGTAATATCATGTAGAAAATAAAAAATAAAAATTGTAAAATCCACATGTTGGTTTCATGTAGGATATTTATATACTAGATTTATAAATTCAAAAATATATAGAAGAATCTACAAAAGGGAAATACCTTACCTAATTTCATGTCAGCATTTCTAGATTTTGTATACAATCAAACCTAAAATGTTTAAGACTTTAAACAGACATCCAAATATTACAATATTATATGTCACCAATTTAATTATAGTTTGTCGTATCATTATCATTCCATATAATTATAAATTTGTTTAATTAGTCTTATACAACTCAAATTATCATCACAATACAATAGAAATATTATTGTCGAAAATTGCGGAATTCAATCTGCAAATAAGCAGTACCATAAATATAATTACTAAATTTATAGATATAAATTCAAATTATGAATTATTTTAATGGATTTTAAATATTTTTTATGTTTCATAATCAATAATAATCACTTAACTTTTTATTTTGTAACCCATGTTATAGAAAAATATAGAATATAATTTTACTCACAGTTAGAATTCATGATAGGTTCCACGGTAGGTTACATCGTAGGTTCCAAAGTCTCCTCCTTGGTTAGTAAAAAAATTTAAGTGTTTGGTTACATGTCATGTAATTTTTTTTTCATGTAGTAGGTTCTATATTTAAATCATTTTTTTATACAGTAGGTTAAATGGGCAGTACATTTTATTCTTGCGGTAGGTTTCATGATCAATAGATCTTGATCATGAGGTATATTCCATGGTCAGTAGATTTTGTTTGTGTGTTAGGATCCACATTCTATAATTTGTTTTCATGTGATATGTTCTATGGTCTGTTCCAAACATTTCTAAATATTCAATTTCCATAATTTTTTATATTTTAGTTCAAGAATAACTAAATTAATATTTTATGGTCTTAAATGATTTATTTATCCAAGGAACACTTCATGAAACATATAGTACATGATATAAACTATAAAAACAAAAAACAAATTTCTTTAATAAAATTAATATAATGATTTGATCATGATTAAGATATCATAAATTAATACCTAAATCAAATTATTATGGATTTTAATGTAAATAAAATAAATAAAGACTTGTAGTTTTAAAAACAAAAAGTTTATCAAGGACGAACTCAACACCATCCAAAGGAAGATGGTTGATGGATAAACAATAAATTTCCAACATTCAAATATTTATCCATATTGGAATGTGAATAATTTTCCCCATTTCATTTGAATTTCTTATATTCTATGTGAAAATAATCCAATACAAGTTATGTAAAATGTGACGTTCAACTGTCTAGATTAATGGGTATACGAATAAGGCTATATTGAAATAACGTGATTGTAAGACATATAGATAATGTGTATGGTTTCAATAAAATATATCCAAAGAAGTGATAAAAATATTATGATTTTTATGTGGATGAAATGAATATACCTAGAAAAAAATGTGTGAATACAACATTACACAATAAAAGTATAGAATGTATGAACCTTATATAAAGCCAGATAATTTAATGATCATAACTTAATGATAGAGAATTGAGTTATGAAGGAACCTCATTACCAGGGAAACAAATGAAATAACTAGCCACTTGAATTAAGAACTTTATTTGTCTTTTAAATCCAATTAAATATAAGGAAATTAACATTCATGGTATAATAAAACTACTGAACACTATACCCAGAGAACATGTATCATATAATGGGATTTTTTTGGTAATATCATTATACTAGAAGCATAATGTTATTATTTGTTTCATATTAGTACTATATATAATTATTTTAGGGGTTTATATGAATATGTAATAGATATAAAAATATAACACAATCTAAATAATAGATTACCCTTTGAGTAAAAATATTTTAAAAAATTAATTTGATGATGAACATTTTCCATTAATATCATTAATAGTATCTATATTTTTTATAACATAATCATAATCAAATTAAAAAAATAATATTTATACTTTAATTCTATATTTATATCATTCCTTTTAATGTGGTTATGTAAAATTAAACGTGTAACATCATGGAGGTGGTAGTCCGCCCAACACACGAATGACAAGATTATTTTTCACTATAGATGGGGTATGTGTGTAAATATGATAATACCACTATTTTAATAACATTATTTTCTATAAATGATACTAATATAATTATATTTTTGTGGTTTCAATAAATTAAAAGGAATAAAATTAAGATTAAAAATTAATTAGTTAACAACACTCACGTTAGGGACATGGATTTTCCCTAGATGTACCCCTCAATTTGAAGAGATTAAGATAAATATGAGTGACTAGGGGATCACATTATTAGGTTATGATTATAGAAAGAGTAAAATTAAATACTTAAAATATATGATTTAATGTAAAGGTTTTTGTGAAGTGGCGAAGATGTTAGCCTTTAATATGTGAAAGAATGGGGTTTTTGGGAAATCTTTTACATTTTTCAATAACGCCATGATAATATTAAAGGTAAAAAGGCCCAAAAGTGGAAATGTTATTAAAGAAAAAATATATCAGTCGATCATAATCTCAAACATTAATTGACAACCACTTTTTAAATATTTTAGGTCTTTTACTAAATGATAAACTCAATATAAAACCATTTTAGTTTTACCATGGTAATCAATTTCTTGACCTTATTAAATAATTTTAATTACGAAGAATAAGATTTTAATTTTAACCTGATTTGATACAAAAGCTAAAAATAGATATAGCTAATGAGGCATTCAATGAAATCATAAACTGAATATATTTTGAGGATTCTTTCTTTTAAATAAACAACAATAAATTTTATTTAATAATGTAACATTTTAATTAGTTATAAAAATATCTAGAATAGTTTTTCTAGAAACGAATAAATTTTAATAATGAATAATGTTTTTTATTAACTTAACTAGTAACTTCTTTAATTATTTTTAAATATTTAAGGTCAATCATAAGTATTGATAAAATGATAGAAATTATAATTTTTGTAAATCCATCATTTTTTGACTAAAAAACAACAATTATAAATTGAGAAAACAATTATAAAAATTCAATTTTAACATTATGAATCAAATAAAGAATTATATTTTATTATTTTAAAATTCTAACATTAATTTATTTAGTTTTTCAATAAAATCATAAAATTTAATGAATTACTCTTATTATATGAAATAGAAAAATTAACATATTATCTAAAAATATTATAAATTCATATGATTTAGGAACTAATTATTTTAACCAATTATTAATATAAAACATAATTTTACATTAATAATGTGTTTTTTTAAGAGAAATGTTTTTCTCATAAAAATGGTTTTTTAAGAAAAATACTTCTCTAAACCGTGAATGATCTTATTAGTCATTTTTGGTTAACTAATTGAAATAAATTCATATTAAAAGTATTATTTATTTCATTTATACATAGATATCATAAATAATTTAGTCATATTAACTCTATCTGATTCAATGGATTGGTTTTAATGGTCATATTAAAATATTTATATTTTATCTAAATATACTGCGATTTCTGTTGGAATTTGGTGTCGTGCATGGTGTAAGATTTTTTAAAAATTGACTTATTTAAAGGTAATCATATCTAATAATTTAAAGGTGTTTTATTATCCCCCATTAATAAATTATGTCCTTGAAATTTAATATATAGTATCAGAGTAATTTCTATTGAGAACGGAAAACTATACATATATTTCTTGATGATCATGGGTTTATTTTTGATGTAGAATGATATTTATCTATATGAAAAATCATTATAATAACTTTTTTAAACATAGGTAACCCATTATTAACTTCACATATAATTATACAAATGGATATAGATCTATATCTATAAGGATTAACTTCCAAAAAATCATATAAATGATTTATATGATAATCATAACTCTATGGATTTTTTAATTCAATATTTACTAAATTTTGAATACATACAATACATAGGTCTCTAAAAAATCTAGTGTAAAAAATCACAGACATATTAATTTTTAGTAGTTTCATAAGATTTTATTTTTTATGTATGTCTTTTGTAGACTAATTTTATCATCATACCATAGATTGGGACATCGAGTCTCATAATTAGGAACTCTTTTAAAATTGAAGAAATTTAATTTTTGAGCTTCTATATTTCCCTCAAACTTGTGAGTTTGATGAACATAAACTTCATACTTATAGAAGATTAAAATCCAATTAAATAAATTTATCCCATGTTTCTTCCCGCATATTTTATATATAGAATATTTGAATATTTTTTCCTTCATCATTTTCATCCATTGATCATTTATGAGACTCCATCACTCATTTCCACGGTGTGTTTGGGACTTCCAATATATTTAAAATTTTAATCATATTTTTTGATATATGGTTTGTCATAATCACATGTTTCCTCACTCTAAATCCATTACAATGGGTTTTGCATTGATGTATTCATTGCACATTCCCTCACAACCATGGTTTCTTATAGTTATATATATTACGAAAAAAATAATTAACCTAATTAAAAATTATTATTAGTGAATTGTCAAAAATAATCACAATAATATTTAATATCAAGATGTATAACATTATAAACTATCATACTATCCCATAGTTCAAACAATTGAATATGTATCAAAAAAATTTCAACCAATATCACTCACATATACCATTATTGGATCATCCTTGGTTACTTTGACGTGGGTTCTCTTAGACTTATTGACATAATCCTAATAATAGTGATAAACAATTACCATAAAATTATTAAAATATACTGAAACCAATAATAATTTATATCTATTATATAAAAAACAAACTTATCCTTCCCAGAAAAAAATAATCATACACAAAAGTACGAATATAACCTTATCATAATCTCTAAATAACACAACTTAAAAAAACAAATTTCAACTACATGAAAATGAACCGAAATGAAATTATAAGTTTTTCCCAAAAAAAATTATCTATATTTATCCCTCAAATGGTATCAAATAATAGTTCACAAGGTCACACAGTAGTTACTGTCACATACATAGATTATTTTAAATTTATTTTTCTTTTAATTTCCATTAATTCTTTGTTTGGGGGGTTTTCCAATGTTTTTATGGAGAATAGGTGAGTTTTCATGAATTGGGCCAAACCGTGAGCCCAATTCCAGATTTAAAAATAAATTTTGTTTCTTTTATAACATATTCATTTTTTAATATTTTTCACTCATTCCAACTCCTAAATGTCCTCCCCTGATATATTAACACCACAATTAAAATTTGGAGCCTTTGGAAATCCATAACCAAGGTGTATATGGGTTTTGTTTAAGGGATTGGGCCTGCCCGAAATCCCAATTCCAGTTTTAAAAATAAATTTTGATTAATTAATAACTTATTCATTGTTAAGGATTTTTCGGTGATTCCAATCCCCAAACACGCCCCTTGAACCCAGAAGAGCGTCAAATATCCTTTAACCCTCTTTTCATCTCATTTGCATCGCGATTTTGGTCGAAAATTCTGAAGAACCCAAATTTAGGGCAGATTTATAAAGGTAATTTGTTTCCTTCATAACTCCTTCGATTCTTACTATTTTTCCCCCATTAAAATTCCTAAATGATCTACCTATTCTTGTTCGAACCTCCCTTGAAGGTTTGAGTATTTTAGAAATCAGATACTGGTATTTTGGGGGGCGATTTCTCCAAGATATTTTAAGTATGTTGTTCTCCTCCTTTCTTCTTTCAATTTGTTTAGGGTTACATCCAATTTACTTAGGGTTTCTTCCATTATCATTGAGTTTCCTTATGTCCAGGAAGTACGGTTTAAAAATTAAGGTTTTATCTTGTGTTTTATGGTCTGAAATTCTGGTTTTAGGTCTGGTTTACCTTCCTTGAGGTGCGGCGGTGGTGCGTTTGAGTTTTCGCACAAAGGATTCAAGGGTTTCCTTGGTTTTGGTAGGTGATTCCATTGTGTATGAAATCTTTGTGAATTGGCTACTGTTTTTATGGTATTTTCATGCTTATTCAATTTTATTATTTCTGAAAATATAGTTTTAGTGGTGTTTGTATTTAAAATGAATCCTAAAGGCCAATTTCATGTGAAATTGGGGGTTTTTCATAGAAATGTTTTATTAGTTTAATTGGGGCTACCCTAAAAGTAACTAGTTGATTTTATTGAACTATAATAGGGATAAAAATACTGTTTTTAATG
Source organism: Viscum album (assembly GCA_963277665.1). NCBI lineage: Eukaryota > Viridiplantae > Streptophyta > Magnoliopsida > Santalales > Viscaceae > Viscum > Viscum album. The sequence continues at coordinate 825,974,315 of OY728164.1, forward strand.
ATTTTACCTTGTGTTTGTTACTGAAAAATCTGGTTTTAATGGTGTTTGTGAACCACATGAAATTCTAAGAGTTGTGTTGTGTAAAAAATGGAGACTTTGCAATGACGTCGTTTCTTGATCCATATGGGGTTGCCCTAAAAATGATTTTGTGTTTTCACTGAAATGTAGTAGGATTCCTTTTATGTTTTGGAAGCTTAAATATGTGCACATAGTATGCAAGTGAGGTCTATAAGGAGTTTTGTGTCCGAAACACAACGAGATTTTGAGTAATTGTTTTATGAAAAATCTAAGTGTTTTGTTGCATGTTTTAAGTGGTACAAAATGTGATAGCTACTGTATTGGTTGTGTTTGACCAGTAATGGTGTTTTATATGAAAATTTATTTATGATGCATACTGGAATTGATTGAGCACAAAAGGGGAAGCCCTAGTACCTAGGTGGGGCGGATTTGTACTAGTACGGCTAGTGGACCGGATGGGTTTTGTCCCTGTTTCACTTAGCATTTGGATAAATACAAATCTAAATAAACTATGTGGATGATTATTGGGGACCACTAGGTTATGGGTATGTTCTCTACTAGTGGCTCGTGCACGAGAAAGGATTTTTCTATGGTTACTTTACACCGAGGTACGAGGTACATAGGGCCCAAGACAACCTAGTGCTTAGGGGTGTTCCCAATGTCGTTGCTCATTGGATTTGTAGTATCTACCCATGTCTTAGGGAATTTTGGAAGTAAATTAAATTATCTAACATTTATATTTTAATGTGTTAATTTTCTTAAAATTTTGGATTGAAAACTATTTTCAATTAGAGGTTTCATTTCTTGAAATTTTAAGACTACTTTTCCTTGCGTTTGAAAACTACTTTCTTTTTCACATTGTATTTATTAATCTTTGGAATCATTGGGTGGTATCCTACTGGGCTTAGGCTCACACACTACTTACACCCATTGGGTGTAAGTAGACTTGGTTATGTTTGATTCAGGTAAAGGAAAGGCTAAGGGTGATGGAGGTTCATCGTGTTAGTTCCCATCCTTGGTGCAGAGTTGTGGAGATAGCTTGGGGGCGATGACCCCTAGTCGTGTGGAGTCCTTGGGGATGTCTTGATGCTATAATTATTTTTATTTGGACCACTTGTATTATCTTTAAACCAATGTACTCAGTTCTGGTTTTTACTTAACTCTTGTTTGGCTCAAAAATTTCAGATTTATATTATGGATTGTTTTTAATGTTTTATGCTTTCATACTCGGGTAAATCATTCCCAAACCTAAATTAATGATACCCGGGCACTTGTGCCAGCCCGTGGGGATAGGGAACGCCCTTCGGGTCATGTCACAGGCTGGGTTTGGTGCCGGTTTTGGCGGTGACCAGATTCGGTTCGTGACAAAATGGTATCAAAGGAGGTTCTCTCCTTGGGTCATATTATTTGGGGAAGAGTCAACATAGTTTGGAGCTAGGATTTTTTTTTGGGGACTTGAAATTTCAGTCATGGGTAGTGTGCCTGGCCAGCACACCTCATGACAGGATTCAAGTAACCATGGGAAGTATGGATTTATCTATGTCTTTTGGTTTTATTGGTCTGATGATGATTAGGGGAAATGAAAAGAGAGTTGGGTTAATGGTCTCAGTAAGCTCACAGGGCCTGGCAAGACATGTGGAGCTGGGGATATTCCCTAGAACACTCTCTATGACAGTGAAGTGATTGGAATATGGCCGCCAACCATATGTCCAAGTTACCCACTGAAACTAGTTTCCTCACGCATTGTCTTGTGTTCTTTAGTTTTGAAATCTTGGAACTTTGGTTTTAAACTGACTTGGTTTTAAGAAGTGTAAAGTTTTTGTGAAATGATTTTAAAATAAATATGTAATGTTTTGATTTATGAAATGGTGGAACTGAGTTTTTAGAATTGTTTTGAAATGGAAAATAGTATTCTTACACCTCTTTTGAAAGTCGTAACCGTATTGAAGTTTGTTTTCAAAAGTGTTTTGGATTAAATTAAGTGTTCTAGAATTTTTGTGTGGGGGTTGAAGATGGATTTTGGGTTTGGTGACTACTGAATAAAAATAATAATGAACTTTTAGAACCTTGTCTTGAAATGAGAAGAGTTGAGTTCTTAATTAAATGGAGATTTATGAAATGGTGTTTTTTATGAAATTAGAAGTGTTTTGAAATGGGTTGAAATGTTTTGAAATGATTGTGAAAGGAATGAATATGTGTTTTTATTGAATTATGGATTATTATCTAAATGGTTGTGTCCTTATGAAATGTTTTTTAAGATGTGAATTGGGATTTTGATCTCATTGTTAGCAGTTTTGAGAAAAAGGTTGGGTTGATTAACCATTTTGTTTTTGAAAAGTGGAAGGAAGTTTTTTTTTACCCTTTGGTATTTCCATGAGTGACCACATGCATAGGGTTATATGGGATGATGGATGGTTGATGGCATGACTGGATTAGTGCTAGGATGGATATGAGGAGGGTGCCCAGTGTGGCATAAAAACATGCATGTGTGAGGCCCATGGGGTACCATTGGTGGATACGCTTACTGCTAAACCGTTTGTTTTCAAAGAATTGGTTTTAAAGAAAAACATGATGTCTTGATGACTAGTTTATTATGGTTTGTATTATGGATTTTTGAAAATGTTGATGTTGTGGGATGTTTTGAGTTCAAGAACCCCTTCTGTTTGAACTGTGTTTTGGGTTTGTGTTTGGTCGGTAAGCTGTGTTGCAGGGATGATTAGTGGTCTCTTTTGAAATTTTTTTTTGGGATGCCTTTACGGTGGTTCCCTTCATGTGTTTGGATCTGGTTTGTGGCATGTTTTGACCAATGGACCAGCTTGGTTGGGTCTTTGGGTTCTCTCATTGGATAAGGTACGCCCCCATTAAGGGTTAATGCACAACTGAAGTGCAACCCGTTTTGTTTCGTCATTGGAAAGTCCTCTAGTTGATCAATATAAAGAATATTTTATCGAACTTTTTTTTATTGAGTCTACACCCATTCATTTCGCTGTTTTTTGGATCCCCTTTTAGTGGGATAGTGCTTGTGGAAGGTTGAAAGAGACCTTAGTTTCTTAAGTTTCCTGATTTATCAAACGTGGGAGTGTTCTTTCGATGTTAGTACGGATGAGTGTCTTGATGGTGTCTAAGAGTGCCTCTGGGTTCTTTATAGTTTCTTTGAAGAAAGAGTTATTATTAAACCACCAATTTTGAGATTTCGGTCATGATAGGATATTGTGTCCACTTTTTGGACTTATCTGTTGTTTAGGGACTTTGAATATGGTCTTGTTCAATGTATTTTTCTCTATCAATCGCAAGGGTCATGTTCGGTGACACATTGTGATGTTTTGTGCTCTTTTGACCATAAAGGTGAAGGTCACACAATCCTCTAAGGTTCTATGTTATGGTGGGATTATGTCTTCCTTGGGAAAAACATCAAATCCTCTATCTTAGATGAAGGTGTTTATACGTGTCTTTCCCTTCTGTTGCTTCTCATCCAAAGAAACAAGGCGCACCTTCCTTTTCGGGAGCCTGTCTGATTAGAACTCCACAGTTAAGCGTGCTTGGCCTGGAGTAGTAATCAGGATGGGGGACCTTCTGGGAAGTTTCTCAGGGTGTGTGTGAGTGAGGATAAAGCACACTGGAAAGGAAAAGTGTTGGCCTGTGGGGACTGTCATTAGTCAGATGACCCGTTCAGGCATGTGGGTGGACCCTAGGGTGGGCACCATGTGTCTGTGGGGCAACTGAGGGTACCAAGTTGGCCAGGACCCGACAGCCATGTTAAGGTGGGGTGGTTGTGCTGTCACCGGGACATGGTTGTCACATTTGGTATCAGAGCTGGAACCCAGCCTTAAGTGCATGGTGCACTACCTAGGTTGAGATGTAGGGCTCAGAACGAGGGCGTTGTGCTCTAAAGGGGGGGTTATTATAACATCCCCAAATGATAAAGGGTTAAATGACTAAATTATATGACTCATGTCAACAAGGTACGATGTGTGTGCATCTTTTGATCCCTTGTTTCAATGAAATGTCTGGTTTCGGTAAAGTGGGTTATGGAGTGTATTATGTCTTGATAAACCCATCGAGGTATGCGGTGTAGTTGTTTGTGGCACCGAAAGAAGAAGTTCCACATAGGGGTTTCAACAGCCTAACTACGTGGCCGAAGATGCTTCAATATTTTGAGCTCCAGCCATAGGTCCCGGAGAGAAGCTGGCGCATAGTCAGGGGAAACACCAGTGTTGTTTAAACCCTTGTACAATTTCATATGCTCAGTGTGAAAGATAGAAAGTGTTTAAACCTATGGTTTCATCATCTTCCTTCTATTGTTCTCGTTCGGTGGAAATAGGTAGAGGGCCTTGTACCAATGTCATCGCCTAATGTATTTCCCTCCCACGTTGGTTTCCATTGAGTCATTGGAGAATGGTTGGAAATTTGGATAGAAAGTTTGAGCACAAATTTTGTGCATGATTAGTAGTGACAGTGTGCTAGGAATCCACGTGGAAAGAATGATCAGCATAGTTAGTGCATGGTTTCCCAAACCTTGCAGACTGACCCTGCACCCTTCCCAAATCTTAAAAAAATGGGTATTTCTGTGTCGGCCCATGCTGGTCAGTTAAGATGGTTGTTTTTTTTGGTGGGAAGACCCACTGTGGGTATCATGTATATTATTTTGTAAATTTCTAACTTATGTATACCCCTTTTACTAGGGAGTCTGTTTGGGCCTCCCCCTATTAGTGTCTTGATTCTGTCTCGAAAAAAAAATTAAGTTGTCTCTTATGGTGGGGAGCCCATTTCTGTCTCTTCATACGAGTAACTCATATTTTTCCTTGGTTTTTTATGGGAAGTAGGTATTATCATTTGGAGATATCTAACTGCCTACATCTTACTTTGGTAAACATTTATATTGGAGAGTGACCAATGGTTTAGTTATAGTAGGGCAAGTGTAACCTTGTTCAATGTTGTTGTTTATTTGGGTAAATTGATTGAGTATTGTTCTGATTGTGTTTGAGGAGTTTTCATTTGGGATAAAGCATGAATGTGCTTAATAATTTCAGAAAAGTGGTGTATGTTTTGGCTGTGAGAGTATTCCTTCCTTCATTGATCACTGGAGGTGTTATGATCTTTGGGGGAGAAACCTGGCAAGAGAGTACCTCTTGGTTTCTCAGTTGAGTTTGGTTGTTGATTTGGCCATACTGTGACTTTCCGGGGCGGAAAGTTTTCATGGTGGGGAGAATTGTCACATACATAGATTATTTTAAATTTATTTTTCTTTTAATTTCCATTAATGCTTTTTTTGGGGGGTTTTCCAAAGTATTTATGGAGAATAGGTGAGTTTTCATGAATTGGGCCAAACCGTGAGCCCGATTCCAGATTTAAAAATAAATTTTGTTTCTTTTATAACTTATTCATTTTTTAATATTTTTCACTCATTACAACTCCTAAATGTCCTTCCCTGATATATTAACACCACAATTAAAATTTGGAGCCTTTGGGAATCCATAACCAAGGTGTATATGGGTTTTATTTAAGGGATTGGGCCTGCCCGAAAGCCCAATTCCAGTTTTAAAAATAAATTTGATTAATTAATAACTTATTAATTGTTAAGGAGTTTTCGGTGATTCCAAACCCCAAACACGCCCCTTGAACCCAGAAGCGCGTCCAATATCCTTCCAACCTCTTTTCATCTCAGGTGCATCGCGATTTTGGTCGAAACTTCTGAAGAATCCAAATTTCGGGCAGATTTATAAAGGTAATTTGTTTCCTTCATAACTCCTTCGATTCTTACTCTTTTTTCCCCATTCAAATTCCTAAATGATCTACCTATTCTTTTTAGAACCTCCCTTGAAGGTTTCAGTATTTTAGAAATCAGCTACTGGTATTTTGTGGGGAGATTTCTCCAAGATATTTTAAGTATGTTGTTCTCCTCCTTTCTTCATTCAATTTGTTTAGGGTGACATCCAATTTACTTAGAGTTTCTTCCATTATCATTGAGGTTCCTTATGTCCAGGAAGTAGGGTTTAAAAATTAAGGTTTTATCTTGTGTTTTATGGTCTGAAATTTTGGTTTTAGGTCTGGTTTACCTTCCTTGAGGTGCGGCGGTGGTGCGTTTGAGTTTTCGCACAAAGGATTCAAGGGTTTCCTTGGTTTTGGTAGGTGATTCCATTGTGTATGAAATATTTGTGAATTGGATACTGTTTTTATGGTATTTTCATGCTTATTAAATTTTATTATTTCTGAAAATATAGTTTTAGTGGTGTTTGTATTTAAAATGAATCCTAAAGGCCAATTTCATGTGAAATTGGGGGTTTTTCATAGAAATGTTTTATTAGTTTAATTGGGGATACCATAAAAGTAACTAGTTGATTTTATTGAAATATAATAGGGATAAAAATACTGTTTTTAATGATTTTACCTTGTGTTTGTTACTGAAAAATCTGGTTTAAATGGTGTTTGTGAACCACATGAAATTCTAAGAGTTGTGTTGTGTAAAAAATGGAGACTTTGCAATGATGTCGTTTCTTGAACCATATGGGGTTGACCTAAAAATGATTTTGTGTTTTCACTGAAATGTAGTAGGATTCCTTTTATGTTTTGGAAGCTTAAATATGTGCACATAGTATGCAAGTGAGGTCTATAAGGAGTTTTGTGTCCGAAACACTACGCGATTTTGAGTAATTGTTTTATGAAAAATCTAAGTGTTTTGTTGCATTTTTTAAGTGGTATAAAATGTGATAGCTACTGTATTGGTTGTTTTTGACCATTAATGGTGTTTTATATGAAAATTTATTTATGATTCATTATGGAATTGATTGAGCACAAAAGGGTAAGCCCAGGTACCTAGGTGGGGCGGATTTGTACTAGTACGGCTAGTGGACCGGATGGGTTTTGTCCCTGTTTCACTTAGCATTTGGATAATGACAAATCTAACTAAACTATGTGGATGATTATTGGGGACCACTAGGTTATAGGTATGTTCTCTACTAGTGGCTCGTGCACGAGAAAGGATTTTTCTATGGTTACTTTACACCGAGGTACGAGGTACATAGGGCCCAAGACAACCTAGTGCCTAGGGGTGTTCCCAATGTTGTTTCTCATTGGATTTGTAGTATCTACCCATGTCTTAGGGTTTTTTTGGAAGTAAATTAAATTATCTAAAATTAATATTTTAATGTGTTAATATTCTGGAAATTTTTGATTGAAAAATATTTTCAATTAGAGGTTTCATTTCTTGAAATTTTAACACTACTTTTCCTTGCGTTTGAAAACTACTTGCTTTTTCACATTGTATTTCTTACTCTTTGGAATCATTGGGTGGTATCCTACTGGGCTTAGGCTCACACCCTACTTACACCCCTTGGGTGTAAGTAGACTTGGTTATGTTTGATTCAGGTAAAGGAAAGGCTAAGGGTGGTGGCAGTTCATCGTGTTAGTTCCCATCCTTGGTGCAGAGTTGTGGAGATAGCTTGGGGGCGATGACCCCTAGTCGTGTGGAGTCCTTGGGGATGTCTTGATGCTATAATTATTTTTATTTGGACCACTTGTATTATCTTTAAACCAATTTACTCAGTTCTGGTTTTTACTTAACTCTTGTTTGGCTCAAAAATTTCAGATTTATATTATGGATTGTTTTTAATGTTTTATGCTTTCATACTCGGGTAAATTGTTCCCAAACCTAAATTAATGATACTCGGGCACTTGTGCCAGCATGTGGGGATAGGGAACGCCCTTCGGGTCATGTCATAGGTTGGGTTTGGTGCCGGTTTTGGTGGTGACCAGATTCGGTTCGTGACAGTTACTATACACCCCAAAAATCCCAGATCTGGTCAAAGTCAGTCCTAATGAAATCTTATAAAAAATGAGCAAGAAAAGTCAATCATTACAAGCGGTTATTTCAAATATGGTAAAGTATCACTCCATGTATATCTGAATTCACCATTGGAACATAATAGCATTAGGTTCTAAAATAAAACATCAAATTCTTTTCTATGACTAATATCCAAAAAAACATTCACCACATGATTTTCATCTCTATATGCATGTTATACATCCAAATTGAGTTGATTTGAATTATTAGGATAATCAATCCAATGAGGTAAGATTTTCTAAGGGACATTACTGTTTCTTTTTTTCAAATATTAAAAAATAATATTTAGATTAAATTCGTAAGGAGTTACAATTATATTGAGATACATATTAGATTTTATAAAAATAGTACTTAATTTTCCCTCATAAGACTCTCCAATTAGTGTTTAGTTATAAAATAAATTTTTTTAGAAAATAAAATTATTTGTGAAAAACACCTACACAACTCAAGAACCTGAGCATGCCAGTTACTACCCCATCAATGTTTTCCTTGAACCACTGGTCGATAAGAGGGATTGAGTTAATATATTTCATCCCCCTGGGTAGTCTCATCCCACATGTCATACCAAGTAGTCTCAATGTATTCTGGTCATTTTGACTATTATCCATAGATCTTGTTTGAACCATTAAAGAAGTGTAAAATTCTTTATGGATGGATATATTACCCACATATATGATGTTTTTCTTATAATAAAATATCTTTAAACTTTGATCCTTACAAATAGATAAGGAAATGGAAGCCATTATTTCCAATAAGATGTTCTAAACTTCATCGCTACAGCTATCCTTGCTGATACTCTCCATAAGATCATCAAATTTAATGTTAGTTATAATCTTACATCCAAATATATATCCCTCATTATCCAATATATTTTGGGAAAAACCAAATTATTAAAATAATGTTGAACGTTTTATTATTCCTTCAATAAAAGGGGACATACTGACACAATATGTTGTCCATCCCTTTAAAATGATTATGAGCGGGAGGCCAATTTTTTCATGTCTTCAAAAGAAGTATAAATTTGTAATGTTGAATTAATTGTAAAATGAATTTCAGTAGGCATAATGGTGATGTACTAGAGCCCCATATTTTTATTTTTAGTAGTCCATAGAATTAAAATTCCCATTCATATTGTGCTTCTATATTAGAGTTTTAATATCCATGAAGGTATAACTAATAATATCTAGAATGAATTTCATAGGAACAAGAGAATCTAGAATGTGAATTTGTGATAATAAATCAGTAATGGACACATGAAATATATTATAAGATATATTCATTATGTCGAGGATGGGTATGTCTAGCCATGAATTTCTCGATTAGTTGAAAGTAGAGTGCCTACTCGCTATCCAATTTTCATCATGCATGATTTAATTATAATAGTTCTTGATTCATTTCTAAAGAGAAGATGCATGTTAGTATTTTTATCCATTTAAATAGTTCTAATAAAAAAATATATGCAATGGTAATCCAATTATTTTTATTCACCAACCCAATCCATGTCAAATTATTGATCATTCCTTGAAGTTATATAATGAGACTTATATTACACCTATAAAGAGATAATGAGTTAACAAATTTGGATGTGATAATAGTTTTTAATTGACATTCCCTTCTAGCCAAGGACATCGATTTTTTTCTTTCTACCTATTAATTTGGTTGATAGTACAAGAGAACATTCCCTCTAGATATTGTATCCTCACCTAGACCCTAAATAATGGTACCCCAAGGTAATTTAAAGGAAGGGATTCCATATTTACTCTTAGACTTATAGTTATCTGGTATAGTTTTCCAACCAGTATACCATCAAAAAAACCAATAGAATCTCTATCCTAACTTATATCCTACCCATCCTCATTTTAAAAATGTGCAAAAATGACTCTAATAATGGATATATTCTTTCTGAAATCATTACCAAGGAGTAAATTGTCATCGACATACATTATATGTGAAGGAGAATAGTCACCCCTGCCATGTTCTATTTTCCTATAAAATCCAATATGAGTAATGTCATTGATACATCATCCAAAGTAGTCTTAATGGATGGAAAAATAATGTCATGAGAGCATATAACCTAGTCTCACACCCCTAGTTCTTGAAATTATACCTATGGTGGCTCCTTTAAAAATAATTTATAGCCTTTAAGAGATAATAATGGTGATAATTAACATAATAAATACATTTAAGAATCCATATCTATTGAGTGAATAAAAAATAAATTTACATTTCAGTGTATAAAAATCCTTTGGATATGTCAATTTTAAGTGAAATGTTTTCTTTCTTTTGCTTCCTATTCATTATATTTATAATTTCTTTGGCTGTGAAGATGAAATTTTGAATGCTTCTCCTGGGTAAAAAGGTCAAATTATTTTTTTAGTAATATAATCTTTAATGATTTCTCCCATTCAATTCATGATGACCTTGCCAATAAGATTGTGAATCATGTTCCCAAATGAAATTGACTAGAATTCCTTGATATCTAGTTCATTCTCTTTCTTTGGTATCAATGTAATGATGCTTAAATTTATCCCATAAAGAATTTAGGAATTATTTGAAATTACATTGATTTAATATGTTACATTATCCTAAAAAAATCCAAATAAAAAATAATTTATTTGGATAATCCATATGGGCATAGAGAACTCCCCATATTGAGAGAGAAGTGGCCGGATTTGATTTCTTCTTTTGGTGGATCCATGGTGGGAGATTAGTTTTGGTGATCCTTAATTTAGAGAATTATATTTTGAATGAATTTTTTGTGTTGAATAGACCTTCATCGGAGTATAGTCCCATGAAACAGTCTACAAATTCTAGATAGATCGCATTTTCAGAAGTTTGTAGGAAACCATATATACTACTAGCCTTGTTTCCTGCTTTAGTTGTCTTCTACTTATGTAATATATGAAATAAAATTAAATTAATATCCCCATGATTTAGATATTTAACATTTAGATGATATTTATAGACTTTTTTAATCATTGAGAGACATTCAACTCATGGTGAGCTTGAATATCCTCTGTAGATGGATTATTCTAATGTTGGTTCATGATTTCCTTATATGCAAGATGATCATGAACAACCATTATTTTTAAATACATATATGAAAATTATTATCTTCCAAATTTTATTTTTAAATCATTAGTATGTTTTAATTTTCCAAAAAAATTGTTAAGTATACATCTAATGGGATCTATTGTTTAAGTATCTAAAAACGTTTCCTTATATCAAGAATTTACAATCCATTCGTTATTGAATCTAAAATAAAGTGGATCTTACCCTACCAGATGTTTCAAATATTCCACAATGATAGGGTTATGGTCTGAATGATGTTAAAGGATAGTGAAACTTGTGGTCCCATTTGCAGATCCCCTATCATCCATTTTAACAAATGTTATGTTTATATAACATCATTGTCTTCCATTCAATGTATATATGCTCTGTGTGATGTCATATATAAAACTAGGACATAATCAAGATTTCTATGGTTAATACAAGAAGATAATTCCAAGGATGCAATTGTATTAAATTTTTATCCATTTTTTTCATGAGGATTTAATATAGTGTCTATATCCCCCATAATAACTCTTTTTTTATTCATGTTTTCAGAAATTACCTCATTTTCCATCCCTAATATCCTTATTCTAATAGAGGATGTAGACACATACACAAATGAAATTGAGATATTGCATCCTCGTAAGATTCATGAGACTAAAACACTCTTTGGTGTCTAGGTTCATGAAATAATGTGGATGTATTCATGATTTAGAACCCACATGTCATCCATGTTTGAATCACGAAAATTTTGGGACCTAAAATTTTACCCAAAGGAGGCCCATTTGAAGGGATTACAGTTATCAAAGGAAATATTTAGTTCAGAAATAAAAAAAAAGGCTCATAGAAAATAATAAAATGTCTAATAGATTTTTCCTATAAGGAGTTCCCTAGACCTTGATAGTTCCAAAAAATAGCTTCATTGTTTGGGGGAATATACCCTTGTATGAGGCCCTACCTGTTGTGCCACATTCACCCAGATTTTTCATATTTCTCCTTTTTTTATTTTCTATATTCTCCTTATTTTATTTATATCTATTCCTAAACACTTTATGTTTCAAGATGTTGTAAATTTCCCATTTTTTCACCAGTTGAATTAATCCTAGTATTTCCAAGGACTTGTGTGTCTTAAACTTTTTTAAATAAAAATAAAAAACTCCAAGGGTTCAACATTAATCTATACTACCTTAATTTAGTATGATGTTATAGAGTTAATTTAGTTCTGGAAGCCTTAGAGTAAGTAACCAATAAGAAGTCTCCCTTTGAATCACTATTATCCATATGTTGAGAATGTTTTTCTTCTCCCTTTTCATCATGTATTTCAAATTTTTGTGCATTCCCACCATGTTTTGTGGTCACATGTACATATACTTCTATATCATAGTCCAATTAGTTTTCCTCTAGAAAAATAAAAGTATAGCATCTGAAAGGATCACATGTACATCAACTTCTATATCATGTGTTGTGGTCACATGTACATCTACTTCTATATCATAATCCAATGAGTTTTCCTCTAGAAAAATAAAAGAATAGCATCTGAAAGGATCTCTATATATCCATTGGAAATGGGATGCTATGAACACTCCTATACATTCACATTACCCACCTCTTTATCATCACCATGGGGGTCCCTTAAAACGAGTGTCTCATTTGAATGATATTTGTCATGTGACGTGGGTCCATATAAATCCACATATATATTCCCATAAGAAACCAAACCTATAATAGTTTTCAATGGGAATTCCTATGAGTAATATTCATGGGTTGACATCCTAGTTATTAATGCCTCCATGCATTAATCATTGTAAAATTATCCTTTCACAATGTTAAGTGCCTCACAACTGATTCCAAAGATGTCCACATGAAGTGAGAGCCTATTAAATCTCATGTAAATTTTGATCAAACACATCCTCATAATGACATTTAGGATATAATTAAATGAGTTCTACCTTAGGAAAATGATCATGTGGTGTGGGTGCATGTCTTTTCAGGTACACATTCCCATCACCTTCCACCTCCCGATTAGGTAGGAAGACATTTTTAACCTTCTTAATGGTGCCCTGGATATTGGAAAAATCCTTTACAAGTAGAAATTTACCAAATGGGATTTATAAATCCTCTATAATTTCAATAGGTACTGTTGGAGATATTGTATAATTATGAAACCCATGAATCAAGGTCTTTTATGTTGGAGTAGACTTCCAAGATCCATATGTACCTTTAACATGGATGTGTTCTTACTTCCCACCTTTATTATTATCACCTACATTTGGGGGTTTAGTAGTCTAGTTACATTTATATTCTAAGGGATGAATTTTTAACACTTTCTTATTTCTTCTGTAAGTAACATCATGAACCCTTTAAATATAGAATTTTTTATGTGAATTTTTTTTACTCAGAGGTAAAATGGAAAAAATCATGCAGTTCCTGTAAAATTTAGGCTTACTATCATACTATATTTTAATTTTGAGGTTATCATCTATTTTTGTTAGTGCCGCCTCTTCCACTACGTTATCATACATATCAAATGCCCTTCATATCTAGGTATAATGCCTAATCGTTAGATTTATAATTTTCTTATCCAGCATGATGGTATTTATAATAGATGATTTTATGTCTCCACAGAACCTCAGATGCCAATATAACTAGCTATGTGCACATATTCTGATCCATAATATAGTATATGTGTCTCTAACATTGTCAAGATAAAAATTTATATCCCATCCATGAATTCAAATAAATATAGACTTCAGGGATACTGACCCCTAGAGAGAATCTTTTCACTTTTAATCCTATTATGGGAAGACCAAATGGAAATACAGTCATCACATTTTTGTGATCATCTAGCCATTAAAGCCACATATTTCCTCAATTTTTTAGGTAAGGTTAAATAAATATCATATTTTCTCTCCCATTAGGACCAGAGATCATTCGATTTTGGAATACCTTCATAGACTCACCCATTCTTCAACTGCATCCTAGTTGGATATGATATACACTATTATACCTTTATTGATGACCATTATTAGTGGGAGTATATAAAAATATAAAAAATAAATAGAGTGGTAGAATATTTTACCCCCTCTACAATGTTCTTATACATAAAAATAACACCACCAAGGTTGTGTTCCACTAGATTGGATTTTTTTTCAAGATGAATGACATTTTTATGGACAATATGATTAGATTGAGTATAGTATTTTTTATTTTATATGAGACTATAAATCAAATAGATTTTAAAATCTCAAAATTAGGGGTTTCTCCTTTATAATATTACTATGACATCTTATTATAAATATAACACTGAATATTTCTCTCTATTCACTATAAATCATAATCTTAAAAATGATATTATCTTTTGAAAATTTATATTGAATTGATTATCAATCTCATGGTTACCAATTAATATCTAAATTATTCAAAATCAATACACCCTATATTATCATAACATTAATAATATATTAAACATACTCATTATCTGAAAATAAAAAATGTATTTTCTAATAGTTATTCGCAAAAATATAAACTTTAAAAAAACCCCTCTACAATGTTATTGATACCATTTAATAAATATCACTATAAATTTAAATTGAAAATAATGAATAATAATACTTATATGTTTCACATAATCCTATTATAATTTAGAATATACAATAATATAATTTATATATATCACTCACAAAAAATAACTATGTGGTTCATGATTATATAAATATCATTACCTCGTGTATAACTAGAAAAATCACCTTTACATCATAATAACAATATAACAAAATTCATTACTATTTGTGTATTATACCCTATTTGGATATAAGATATAGTTTTTTTCCAAGTAAAATGATTAATCATCTTCATTTCCATGACAATTCTTCACCCAAATACTAAAACCAAAAATGGTTATGATAATATCCAAATTTTCAATCAAAAAAAATCTGCTCATATATTTCTTCTCTTATAACACCATTGCACATAACATATGATACTTTCGGATCAACCTATGATCCTCTTTGTTTAACCCTCGATAATCCAAAATCATTTTATATTAGTTTCTCTATCCTAATAAGGTATCATCAGTAATAAATTGCCAATAATGGTTTATAAAGTTAATATGAATACCGAAATTATAACTCCTGGTAGTATCTATATAGGCGTACTATTTTTTGGTCCAATCATCATGTATCAGAGTGATGATCGAGTCAATATTAAACAAAAACTTTCAATATTGATTACCCTTAGGTTAATCTGTATTAAATCCACACCAACATTCCAGTATCTAGATGTGTATTTATTTTTTGGAAAACTATATAATATATTATTTACCAAAACATCAAGATGTTATCTTATAAATATAATTATATTTAGGGATTTTAATATGGTTCTAAAAAATTAATTCCAAAATAAAATTTGTAATATTACCTAAACATAAAATAATATAATATTACAATAGGTTATCTAGAACATTGATATTATGTTCAACTTCATGTTATTGTCCTCAATAAATATTATAATATCAAATGTTATCTAAACCATTCATTTGATACAAACTATGATGCCTTAGTCCCATACTCATAAATTCAGAGCTCATAAAATCATACATTACCTTACTTTCTTGAGACCAACTATAAATTCTTAGATATAACCATCCTTAATTAAAAAAATGATTATTTCCTGTCTTATATCATAATGATATTTTCAGTATTATAGATTTATATAATTATGACACAATAAAAACTTATAAGTCCGATATTATTTATATTAAATAGACAATTCTATAATTATATATATAACTACATAAATCATGATAAGTATTGAATTTATCCCACAAACTTTTTTAATCCTGATATCCTTTGAAACATGTCACTTGTACTAAATTTATCCATAAAATAGGATAATGGAAATCACATGAATTTCTAAAGTAAAACACATAGTAAGGGAACCAAATAATATAGAAAATTGTTGTATAAGGATGAAATTAATATTATTATAGGAATAAGTAAAAACATGAATCCAAAATCAACATGAATCTTGTAGAATACTATATCGAGGGAAATAAAATGAATAATTGATGCCACCAAAACTGAACTCAGACTGATATAATTCATAATGGGTGACATGAAAAAACTTTCTTTTGATGCCTTATAACAACACAAATAACTTGTCAATAAGAAATGAATCTAGAAATACCATTTTCAAGGATTCATTTATAAACATTATTAAATTTTGGGAAGTGGAATACATCGAAACCCATCCTTTTTATCCCATGATACCTATCAATACATTGAGGAGATATATAATGATGTCCCCCGCCTATAAATTATTTATGTACAATGCAATCATTATGAGAGAAAATGGAAAAAAAGACGATTAACCTTGCTTATAATTATCTGTATGGAAATAATAACATAACAAATTCCAAATCTATTACTTATGTAAATAAAACGGAATACCTTAACATAACCCATCTAAGGTAATATCATGGATGGATAAACAATACATATCCAACATTCTAATAACAATCTACGTTCGAATGTAAAGAAACTTTCCATTGTCAAGAGATTATATACACTCTAGGTGAAAATAAATAAATTTGAGTTATTTAAAATGTGATGTTTTCAACATAGAGGGTTTTGGGTATACAACTAAAAAGATAATTAAATAACATGATCATAATCTATTCAGATAAAGAAACTGGATGATTCTAATAGAAAATATCAAAATAAGTGAGAAATATTTTTTAAGGGGTTTATATGGTAGGAATGTATTTCCCCAAAAAACAAATATAATACCAAATAATTTAATTAATGGGTATAATTTACCCAATATATATTATATATGTTCAAATAATAATCATAACCCAATAAATAAAAATTTATTTTCCAAAAACCCTACTACTAGGGATACAACTAAAATCACTATCCACCTAAATAAAAGACCATTATTTTAAAAGTAAAACACATGAAATAAAATGAAAATAATTTTAATGGGATATTAAATAATTTTATCCCTATACAATGATATCATGGTGCATAAAGTGTATTCTATCACAAAAAACAATAAATAAGACAAATAAAATCCTTACGAATTAGAGTTTGTCAACTCAAGACCCCTTTATATAGAGGGGATCCAACTGAACATAAAATATAATTATTAAGAGATAATTCATGATTAAATATTAAAAAATATATATGTACATTTTATAAATGAAATTAAGAGAATAAAAATAGTACTTGTCATAAAAAATGGGAAATTGAGATGAAAATCATTAACTCTTTTTCCATCTTCCATGAAGGTTATTTAAAATTCTCTAACACAAACATTCCTATCATATTAAATTTATTAAAAATTATAAATTTTCCCTTTTCATTTATACTCTTCATAATTAGTCATTCACTTCCTTAATTCTTCTGATTCTCTATATTTCATGTTTATAATTTTGATAATGTGTACTAGTTTCATAATACCAGTCTCCATGTTTGTTATTATTTCATGGTAAATTATTAATAGATCATATATGATAATATAATATATTTTCAAAGATATTTTATAAATTTTTAGGTTAATTTTATTTGAGTTATGATTATAAACCATGATGATAAAATAGAGTATTATCATCATTTTGTTGTATTAAATGAACAAAAGATGTTTTCATAATTAATGAGATAAATATAGGTATCAAAATAAAATAACAAAAAATAAAATAATATTAAAATATTTAATTTTTATTAAACTATAAACTATGTTATCATATACATCCATGATATAAATTCATATAATTGTTTGATTATGATGTAAAAAAACCTAAACATGAACAACGCCCAGTCTAATGAATGATTATGGGGGGGTTTAGTTGTATAATAATTATACAAGAAGAATACTGATTACAATTAGTACTAACTAGTGAGATATACCATAATTATAAATAATTATATAAATATGTAATGAATATTATAATATTACATATTTTGAAAGAATGATTATCATATTTGCAAGCTTATTTTAACGATTAAATTAATAATGATCTTTTTTTTGTTTATATATTTAATAAGATCTTATATTTGAAATAAAATAACATTAATGGAATCATAAAAATAATATTTATCCTTTAATACTATCATTTGATACCAACTTGTAATGAAATTATAGAAAAAATATTTTTTCATCATGGATGCGGTAGTCCACACAATGCACGAGTGGTGTTTTTTTTCAAAATGAATGGGATATATAAATAAAAAATGATAATAACCTTACAATAATACCATTAAAATATATAAATTATACTAATATCATTATATTTGTGTAGTAATAAAACATATTAAAAGAGAAAACTAATATGAAAAACTAATTAGTTTATAATATTCATGTCAAGAACATGGATTTTCCATGGATGTCACCTTGAATTTAAAGGGATTATAATAAATATAACTGAATAGGTTAATATGTTCATAGGATTGACTTATATAGCAAGTAAAATGATATTTTTTAATGATAAAGTTCTATAGTAAGGTGTGCCTTGATGTTGTGAACATTTTACCCTTTTATATGTGAACGAAATGGTAGTTTTAGGAACACATTCTATATTTTTCCTTAATTCCATGAAACTGTTCAAGTTTCAATTGAAAAATGTTTGAAAAATTATAGGGTACACATGTATTATTCGATAATAATATAAATGATTCATTATTAAAAATGTATTTATATGATTCATGTCTTTTACATTACATTAAACACAATTTACTCCGTTTACTATTCCCATAGTAATTAATATCTAACATTACTATTAAATTTTAACGAAAAATATTATGATTGAAAATTTTAACTAATATTATACATATATATTCAAATTTTAGAATCCTTTTATAAAATAATATTTATGGTGTTGTGAAAAGTGATTTTTAAAATAAACACACTTAGTTACATTAGTGTTTTTTAGTAAACTGACAATTTTAAGCATTAAATGTATATGTAAAAAGAATTTATAGTTGGTAGTGATTATAATAGAATAAAATGATTGATTATAAAAAATAAGATTTATTATGATTTGAAGTAAATATAAAACTAAATATCTCATGAAAATACATTTTATTAAACTGAAGTAAAAAAAATAGTTTCTATATTAACGTAACATTTTAATTAGTTATAAAAATATTCATCATAAGAGTTTTACCTAGAATGAATTTTTTAAATAGTATAATGTTATTCCAAAAATTCATATAAAAATAATTTAATTGTATTTATATCATATGGGTTATTCTTATATAGTGATAAAATTTGGGAAATTATAATTCATTAAAATCCCACATTTTTTGAATAAACGGAAACCATTTTAAAAAATGATAAAAATGCATACTAAATTAATTTTTATATGAGAAATTTAGAAATTAATTTTATTTTTATAGATAAAAAATGAAATATTTATAAAATTAGTTTTATAATGAAATCATAAATTATAATGCATAAACATTTTTTGAAAAAAAAATATTTTATAATTTTAACAAATATTATTCTTATTTCATATCATTTATCAAATAACTATATGGTATCCAATTAAAAAAAATTAAAAATAAATTATCATTAATCATATTTTATTATAATATAAATTTGTATTTCATAAGAGGATTTATTTTAGAAAAACACTTTTCCAAACAATAAATGATCTTATTAGTAATTTTATGAAAGCTAACTGAATTTCATTCATATTAAAAGTAGTATTTTTTTATTCAAATGTTCATTTCATAAAAATATAACTCCTATTCATTTATTATATTTCAGTGGCTCGGTTTTAATGGAAATATTTTAACATTTATATTTTCTATAAATACATCACCATTTCCTTTTATGTTTGGTGTTGTGTGTGGTGCATGATGTCCAACAAAGTGACTTATTTAATGGTAGTCATATATTATAATTTATGGGTTTTACATAAATAATGTATTATCATTAAAAGTTATAATTATATCACAAATATACCATATATATTAATTAAATCTACTATTATATCCATTAATGTGAGGGAGTGATAGAAATATTTCATATCATTTTGTAGAGATGGCTGTCCTCATATTGGCACCAAAAAATAATTTAATTTCCCATTTAATGGAAATGATGAGGAAACAATGTTGTTTAATCATCATAATAACACTAACGTATATTAATGATACTATAGAGATCATCTTATGATGGATATTATTGGTATAGATAAGGTTATGTATGAAATAGATCTAAAAGTTCTTAGTTATGATTTATACAAATTATTTAAGTGTCATCCCCTCTCTTACAACTTATTCCTTACAATATTGAAATTTTTAGAATACATGGGGATCTTGTGTGAAATTAATTGATTTGTGAAGGTCTTAGAGTCCTTATTAGATGAGATAAAAGAATTAATTTTTTTGAATAACGGTAGAGAGGATGTTCCCTTTTAGATGCGAGGGTGGGGACACTTTGAATTATTTAAAATATTTAAATAGAATTAATCTCTTTATCGAATATAATTATTAAAAAAGGAAAAGTATTTAAAGGTATGATAGGATAGAGTCTAAATATATTTAACTACAAGATGTTAGTAATTTTTAATTCGTACACTTATATATTTTTTAACCCCCTATAAACATATTTTTACGTTAATCCTAGCATCACATTTTTATTTTTTTTAATATTCAATATTGAAACAATAATTTGGGATAGTTAAAATATTTATAAATAAAAATCCAAATATGAAATCTATATTATCAAATTAAAATTCATATTTTATGTAGAAATTAATTTTAAAATAAGTGCATGAAATGCAACAGAAACCCATTTTCAAGAACATCAGGTTTTAAACATAAAATTGAATTTACATTATTTCTTTAATAAGTAAAAACTATCAAATGAATATTAAAATAAATTATTGAATATATAATCAATAAAATTATTTGAAAACATTAATACATATTTATTTATGAATCTTATTATGATAAAAACACTTTGAACACATAAAAGTGATTTTATGAAACATAATTATATTACCTATAAGTGATTTTATTTTCAATCCTAAACTTTATACAAAATAATTTAAGGATTATTATTCATACATTACAAATTAATTTTATAAAAATAACTTTTTAATAGTGATCAATATATTTTAAGAAATAATAATTCATAACAACTAAAAAAAATATTTCCTTTGAAAAAAAAAAATTGATAATGAAATGATTTAATTAAAATTTTATTTATTATTTCATAGGAATTAATGAATAAATTCTAAGATATGAAAATGTTTCTATATAATCATCATATATTTATTTATATGAAAAATAAATTACATTAGGTAATCCAAGGGGAAAGTAGGACTTTCAGGAGGCCTAAAATAGTATAGCCTAAGTGTATCCCCTCAAACCAGATTAACCCCCTTAAGCTTCAAAAATTTTATATTATAGAATAAGGTAACATCAATGTCATTGAAATCAAGTAAAAAAGGTTGTACGTAACTCTATTACCCTCACACCATATGTGGACCACTTTGATATTGTTTTGATGAAATCCTCACCATTATATAATGTTGTAGGATATTGACTAAGGGAATTGAACTAGTTCCATGTCATGATTTGTGTAGGATTATAGAGTCAGTATCAATTTTCATAATATTAGTATTCCTTTATCGACTAAAACATAAAGCAGTGATCCTCGCCTTAGCCTCCTCTTGAAGAGGGGAACCATGACCAAGTAGTGCTCTGAACACCAAGATGATGGAGCCTATGGAATCACGGACAACCCATACTCCTCACATAACTCTAATGATGCATGAACCATCAGTGTTAAACTTCAAACCCATAGAGGGTGGTTGAGAACAAAACCCATGATTCCTTATGCTGCTTCTACCAAGATGAAAATCTTGGTTACCAGATTGAAGTATTTGAAGAGACATTTCCTCACACAATTTTCTAATGAGTCTGACCATATCGATGTATATGTTACATGTTCACACAATTATGGACCTTACTGATGTTTGTACCTCCTCATGTATCTCTTTGTTCTTTTCCTATGATATCCACCAACATCCATCATGCATAACCATGGTCCGAGCAATTTCCTCTGGTCCACTCACTCCTGATCCATGGAACTATATACCCAGGAAGGAGTTATCAACTAGGTTATGGGGAGAGAATTTAGTTAACACCACAAATAATCTCTAGAAATCATGCACCCATTCACCCTCAAAGAAGATATGGATCGTACTCTCTTCTAGATGGTTTTTAAAATAGAGATATCAAGACACAATGTTTATACCAAAACTTTTAATATTTCAAACAATAGGAACTACCTTGTTGTTTATCCTTTTGGTAAGGAAGTTATATTCCGTTGGGATTCTTATAGAAAATATGACTTCATTCTAACTCTCCACAAGCTTCTGGGTAATCAATGTCTGGAGGAAGTACCATGTGGTGAAGGAACCCAAGTTCTAAGGGGTTAGGATGAATGTATAAGGTTTATTTTTCATTTAAATGAGGGTGAATATGCCATGTTGGTCTTTTTTAGGATATCCATAAAGAATGAAGAGTTCATAATGGCTTCTCTAAAAGATATATTAGTGATTGGGTATCTGGGAAAACTGATAATTTCACTTATCGGTTTTGGTTCCAAAAGGAAATATCACATTTCCCAACTATCTAATTGGTAAGAGGATAGATAACATGGAAGAGGGAGGAAATCATTGACAAAAATAGAGTCTCATTCCCTTCAACCAAAGAGACAATTCTATATATTTTTTCATGGTTATCCTCCATAAAGTACGTTGTTCATGAATATCCCATAACATATTTTTATTTATATAGTGGGGGGTGTTTTGACACTTTAGACACTAATCCCACCATCCTGGATGGGCCTTGTCATATTTCTCTAGGAAACACAATGAAATTTACCTTTTGATAGTGAATCCCCAAAAAAATAATCATGAATCTTGATGATGTTGTTGATTAATCCTTTTAGGACATTGATTAAATATCATGCATAAAATGGAGTAGCTAGTAGGACACTATTAAAAAACTCTATCTTACCCCCAAAATATAGTTATCTATTTTTCTAATTGAGACTATAATTTATAATCATACTTATTATAAAACCAAGTCTCAAATATGGATCTTTCCCAATGAGATTTTGGATCCCATGTATTACATTATAAAATCCCCTCTTTACATGTCATGGTTGGGGAACATGGTAGAGGCCCATCTAGAGGAATATCTATCAGATATGTAAAAGTTGTACTTTGGGATGTCGATAACCTATCCGCTTTTTTGTAAATACTCCTCCATCACCTAGTTGATTCATCAAACTGATATCCCATTATCATTATTGAATATTATAGGGTCGTCTATGAACATTAGGTTGGAAATGGAGAGGAATTTCATTATTATACCATAAGGGAGAATCTCTATTTTTCTCAAGTTTCTTTGAATGAGGTGTCTAAGGACGTCATGAATGAGGATGAAGATGATTAGAGAGATTAAATCACCATGAATTATCCCATGGGCCACGTTGAATCAACCATGTTTCTTCACCATGAAAGTAACCGCTAGTAATGAATATCTAAAGAACCTAAAATGAGATCAATTATTAGGGAGAGAGACCCAAAACTGATAACAACTTTTTTATGAAGCTCCACTCAATTATGTCATATTATTTTTTTGATATATAACTTGATAGATATGTTGTGGCATGTGAGATGATATTGATTTCTCATATCATCTCTTGGGACAATTTGATATCCACTTGAACCGAATAGAACTTAAAAAACACTATTGTTCTAGGGAAAGCCAACAAGGGAGATAGACTTGTAGCCTAGAGTTCATGATGCATGATAATATTTTTTATGAGAAGCTACACATGTTGACAAATATATAGTGTAAAATGGAGGAATGTTTCTCAATTTTAAGGATGGGTGTAGGGGTTGTGTTGAAAGAGAATCACAATAAGACTACTCCCTATAATAAATCATCTATTGTTGCAACTATATCATCCTTCACCACATCACAAAAGTTTCTATAGATCATTACCTAGAAACCATTTGGTCCTAATTCACTTTTTTTATTATGGTACAACATTTAATTGAAAATATCTTTCTCATAAGGATTCATCCCCAACCCTTCATTTTCCTTCTCAGAAACATGGTTTGTAATCACTTCCCGAAGCACTGTATTTTCTCTTAGATACATATTCAGCATGCATGGGTTAGGTCCACCAATAAAATCTTTGAATAAGGAGAGTTTTATGTACCCCAAAACATCCCTATCAATAATATATGTTTTATCTTCCTATAATATATTGGGTTGAACTAGGAGCTTCCTCTCCATGATACACTCTTGGAATTATGCAATGTTTATAATTCCCTCAGTAATCTATTTGATTCTACAGATTTACCTCACCATGCATTCCTATTTTAGGATCATTTCCACCAAAGAGCCTTTAATATATAGTTCCTCAAAAAAAGAATTGTTCTAGACTGCCTCCAATCCTTTCTCAAGATTGTCAATGTCCGGCCGGATTACATCCATGTCCATATTAATGGGAGGTAATCCATTTTCCCTTGAATTAATCTTATTTTTATGCCACCTAAATTCATTTATTTATGGAAACCCACATATTCTCTTGATAGGGATCAACCTATAGGTCACTGGTTATTCTATGTTATCCAGGTGTGATAGTCCAGTTTTGTTAGAATATGAATCATTAGTGACTCTTCTTATTAGAATACAAGGAAACCACGAGTGTTGAGTGGTTAGAGATCCCACACACCATATGGTTGAACTTATCATTGGATAATGTTGACATGACATACATGTTGGCCAAAACAATGGTTCAAGTGAATCCTTGAATGATGGCTCCCACATTGGTTGTTACACATGGAGAACCTCCCACTTATGAAACTGAGATTCATGAGGCTTTTTTCCAACATGAATTGGAAAAATTCCATGCAGTCTTTCCTAGGGAAGGGTCCCCTACATTTCTTCTCCTCAAATACTTCTATAACATTGAAGTCTCCCCTAGTGATCCATAGAGAGTTACCGGAATCAAAAACATCAACGTTATTAAAAAATGTTCCAATTTTATGGGAATCACATCTCCCATGTATAAAATAAGAAAAGAGAGATATACATCCTTGATTCACTTTAATAGTAATAAATTGGTCACCAGTCTAAATAATATCCATTAAGATTATTATTTTCCAAATAAAATCCATATATGCGGATTGGAATGGGCCGAAGTTCATGGAGGCATGCAGTTTTATCTTTTCAGTGAACTTATTTATTCTATATGATATTTGTTTATGCTCATAGAAAATGACCATAGAGGACATACATTTTCAGATTTCGGTGGCTAATAAATATGTTTTAACAAGGGTACAGAGGCCAAGAGCATTCCATACAAGGATGGGAATCATTGAACAAATAGAGTCCTGGATTTGTCCCTATAACTCTATGCCTTATTGAAATAGTATGAGGAGATCTCTATTAAATTAATTGATGTTTATATCAGGAAAATTTATGTACCTTTGGATGGGATAAGAGCTTTGGTGGTGGAGGGTTCTTGGGGGCGAGGAGAAATATCTCCCTGATAACTAGAGAAAGATGATATGTACCACCCCTGGTCTCTAAAAACTCAATCTGGGTAGCCATGAATTATCTTATAGGAAGGAATATATGAGAGTTTTATATGGTAAACTCTAGATGAAGAACATTGTGGGATATGGTCTTCTACAGTATCAAACTCAAGGTCATTAGAGGGACTGTGAGGAGGGTTTGTAAGGGGAGGAGTTAGGGGAAAAAGACACTGGGATCTTTGAGAGTACCCCAAAATTCTCTCTTATAGGGTACCCTTGTGAGGAAGAATGACGTTATTAATGATTGAGGTGGGAGAGGAAACATGGTATGAAGGAATAATCCCACGATTATAGGGAATCATAGCCAAGAAAGGTGGAACACCACCATAATTCATGCGATATAGGTTAGTCTTAGGTTATGTATTTGAGGAGAATACATTAACCACCACTAGAGCTACTTCATTTTCTGTTGGTAACTCCTCTACTTCTTCAAAATAAAATATGATTAGAAAGTTGACATTAATATCCCTTTTAAATGCCTCATGGGGTGGATAGTGATGACCTCCTTGATATCAACTTTTGAAAACCTACAAATAGTGACCCTAAGAAAGACATAGCATGTACTACCTCTAGAAGGCAGGGTAGAAGATGTACTAACTCCATCAAAAATACTCCTTCACCAAAATTAAGATCCTTTTCGGTACGTGAAGGGTTATATCCATTTAGATGAAAATATGATCCATCGAATCCTCCAATAAGCACTTGGTATGATCATCTGAGTAGGGGAATCCATCAAGACAATCAACAATTTCTTGGAGGAAGCCTCCATTATGAAACAGTAATAGGAGATCAGGTAATATTATCTATATATTTTTGATAGGGAACTCCTTACCCTTGGGAACATATAGGGATAAAAAGGGAATAATGAATAACTAGTTCCCCAAAGAGTGGGGGATTTTCACCATGCATGAATGAAATCATATTCCAAGGTAGAAACTATGAAGAAGTAGTTCTTATGCCAATCCAAAATCCGCACCTAAAAAAAGAAGGTCCCATGAGTTGATAAAGCATTGGAAAACCAAGATTTGTTGTTTCTAGACCCCAAACCTCACCACAAGGGTCCATTAAAGATAGGCCCCATCATTCACAATGGTCAAATCTAGAATATATAGGGACATGTAATATCCAACTATTGGGACCTTCAGTAGTGACAAATTGATCTCCGAGAAGCATGGTCGGGAAGGAAAATGGAAAAAACTTCACATTGAATCCTTGAAGGAGGGGCCATAATAGATAGCCCTCACAGAAGAGAATGAAGGATCCAAATGGGTATAGGGGTGGTGGGACTGGGATAAAATCTAGGATTTATGGGCATCGGTACTAGAGGATCCTCTGTAGGCCAAGCAGACAAGGGAGTAATGAGTGATTTTTTTGAAAACTTGATGGCGTGTGGGGAACATTCTCATGAGAAGAGAAAAGAGGATCCATTTCACATTTCTATATATATTAAATAATTTTATAAATCATATTAACACCATCTGATCTAATGGATTTGTTATAAAATTATATTATATACAAATTCATTTAGACTTGGTGTTGTGTGTAAAGAAAACAATCAAATACTTCAGTTTTTTCCTCAAAATGAAAAGATATATAATCATGGTGTGTGACATTACACCCTCAATTAAATGATTTTTTACATAAAAATTCCATACATTAAAAATTTAGGATATCTCTTCTTCCTTTCATCCTTGGGTTCCCATGAAGCTTCAAAAAAAATTTATTTCTCTTGAGAGATTCAATCAACTGAGTACCATTATTCCATAACACTTTATCACTATGATTCAATATTTATACCAATTATTCTACATAGAAAATACCATGATATAGTTGTAAAAATATATATTTTTAGGAAATATTAAGGATCATTTATGTACTTCCTCAAAAAACATACAAGGAATACATCATTAACATGAGAAAGGTTCTATGGAAGAAACATGTGATAAGAAAAAAAAATCCAAATTTGATCAATAATCTTTAAAGGGATCATATATATGGGGCCCATAATTTCATTATTTTTGAATCTCATTAGTATATTCTAGGGATAAATTCACCAGAATATCTTCTCACCAATATATAATTTTAGATATCACCAATTATTATCAACATAACTTCCCAGTCAACTCTAAGTTTCATTATTTTTCTAGTAAATAGATATAACATTTTATTCCATTTAATCAGATATCCTAGGTCAATATATATTTAATTTTCTTATTTTATCTTATCATGTTGTAGTTATTCACTTATTTCTATACATTCTTTATAAGGATCCATCTAAATACTCAAGTGAATTCTTTTATATAAGATAATTCAACATAAAGAAGTTGTTTATCCACACCACATTTTAAATATGGAGAAAAAGATCTCATAAATCCCTATTGGGATTGAATGGTTCTCTCAGAATTCCATCTGTCTAGGGATGATAATTAGTAATAAAATACAACTCATTATCTTAAGATTACATAATATTTCTCTATAACATAATGTTAATCATTAGATCTTGATCAGATACAATATATTGATGTATTATATAAACCATATCACTTCCTAAATATATATAATATAAATATATTTAAAAGATAAATATTATCTGATATTAATGAAAATTGTGACTTTGTATGGAGGTCAACTATAACCTAAATAACAATATGGAATTTAAATGTTTTGAGAGTATAACAATGAAATCTATTGTGGTGGTTTCCATTTTCAATTCGAGAATGAGTAATGTTTATAACATCTCTGTAGGTTTTTGTCTCTATCCCTTATCTTTCTAATATATAAATCACAAAGATACAAAATCTAAAATATCACTCTTAAA
The DNA here is from genome assembly GCA_963277665.1 of Viscum album. Lineage (NCBI taxonomy): Eukaryota > Viridiplantae > Streptophyta > Magnoliopsida > Santalales > Viscaceae > Viscum > Viscum album. The sequence goes on from OY728164.1 coordinate 826,002,677, forward strand.
TATTACCAACTATAAATACTCTTTTAGACTCCTATAGTTTTTCATAATTCTAAGATGAATAGATATTAATGAGCTAGGAGCTTATTCTAATAGCTCATTCTTCAAGACCGATTATGATGTGACACATTCTCATCTCCAAACATTATCATTCCACCATGATAAATGATAAACTCAAGAGTATTTATTACCTTGTTTTGTAGATCAACATATCAATTCTATGATGCTATAATACTTACATGGATATATAGTGGAACATGAATTTTTGAAATATATGATTCCTCCATATCCTTCAATATTTTTAGGTCCTTCCTCTTTAAATATGAAAATATTTGATCTTTTTGATCCTCATCATAGATAATCTAGAATGATCCTTCTAACTCAAATCAATAGCCACCCGGTTCATTTTTTCATGGTGGAAATGTTCTGGGTAGTAATAATCCTTAATCAACACTAACCATATTTTTTTTGGAATACATAAAACTCTTTATGGGTCAATATATAATTCAAAAACTTATGGTTAGTATATGTGTCATATTTCTCCATAAATCAAATTCCACCACATATTTAATGTAAATTTTTCTACTTTTAACTCTAGGTTATGGGTTTGGAAATCCATATAATGAAACTTCCATTACAATAAGGCATATGTTATCACCATATCATTCAATATAATAACACATACCAGTCCAATATTTAATATATAATAGTAAATAAAAAACCCTCCTCTACTGTAGGGAACTATGAGTATAGGTGAACATAGCAACTAAATCATTAGTTCCTTGAAATTTTTATCATATATGTAATTCCAAAGGAACTTTAATTATTTCTGAGTAAACATGAAGAGTGGATTATATACCCATGATAAAATCATCATAAATCATTGATCATATCAATTGAGTCCATGAAAATTACATATGTTAGTCATAGTGGTTGTTATGTCCCAATGATCATGAATTTTCAAATTTTATGGATCCACCGATATACCATTTCATGAGATTATATAAACCAATATAATTTTTTTTTTGTAAAAAAAAAATCCATACTTGGTAAATTATTCATGAAACCTTACTTTCTATAGTGCGTTCGGTACAATCTTCTAGTGATCTCTATACTCTTTATTTAAAATAAAATATATAAGAATATAATCCACTAATAATACCAAAATCTAATCAACTAAATCTATAAATACGGAATTCATAAAATTTATAAGGATATTGTGTAAATTAATAATAAAAAATGGATTTAATATAAATTTATAGTGTTTATACCTCATAAAAATACTATCACGGGTATGTATTCACATTTCACTATCAATTTATCAGTTATAGAATAAACATAAATTTTTGATAATTACTGTGATCTTCTCAATTGATCAAACATGTAATCAACATGGAACATACACTAATTATTGTTTATTCTTTTCTTTTTATGTTCCCCATAATAAATATAGAGTCTAATTGATCTATATCTATTCATGACAAAAATAATTTCCACTCCCCAAGGTGAAACACTATTACAAAGGAATCACTTATGAAAATATTCCTAGAGTTTCTTCATCAATTTTTGAAACTCAATTAGGGCCATTTTTTATGGATTCTTTGTAATTCTTATGGAAATTGTCATGAGTTCTATTGAAAACTATAATACATGATACTGAGGACGAATATATAAATCTTTTAGAAAGAGAAAAAAAACTACCATATAATAGAGGAATCTATGTTCTTTTTCATTCACCCAAACCATATAATAATGTAATACCATTTAATAGGAATCAAGATTCATTCAATGAATCTAATTTCAATTAAGAGTTTGTATTTATCTCCTCAGCAATATACAGTTAATGATTTTTTATAAATAAAAAATTTTACACCCCTGAATCAAAAATTAATATGTTACTAATATAAATAACACAAATCCATGACCAATATAATACCATATAAAAATAGAGGGAGAATAATATGGTTTATTAGAAGTGTATTCCCAAAAACATCAACTAGATAAGAATCATAGACCTGATATGTGGTCATTATACCATTAAATATTTTAAATGAAAATTTAGTATCTATTTTTTGATGTGGTAATGTGATAACCCTATAGAATTATTTAGATATAGAAGAGTGTGTATATATAGAATAAATTTTTCCATTAGAATTTCTAGATTTGAGAGTAAGTATACCTTTAAACACTTCACAATCATAACCCACAACAGCAACATAGATCACATGAGATTTCCCCTTTTCTCGAGTCTTAAAATGGTTTTGATGTCCATTATCTATATTAAACATTTCATTATAGAACTGGTAAGGATAATGTATATAATAGTTTAATTACATACCCTGGAGTGTGAGTGTTTCATTATTTGGATCATTCTCTCTATTTATAGTATTTGATAACATATTCCCACAACTTTGATATTAGATTACCCAATATCCTTCCTTTTTAAATACAAAGAATTTTTCCACCCATTTTTATAGAATAAATGAATAATATTATTCTTCTCTCCATGTTTTTTTATTAGGGTTTAAATTAAATTAAATGTTTATTTTCATAGAAAAACCATGAGACTAATTGGTGACTCCGATTTCTATTTCAACCTTTGTAGAACATCAAATGATTTTTCCATAGAGAAAAAAATTCTTATATGGATTATTTCCTTTAAATAATTTGTTTTTTGAAAATAAATAATCATTCTATCATTATTTAATGTTGGTTGATAACACATGATTCATTCCTCATAAGTCCAGTAGAATTTTCCTTCTTATTAATAGAGGATTCATCATCCCTTTTCTTTAGTAGAAGAAATTGATACACCATTTTCAAATGAATAATACAAGGAAAGTAATTTTTTTAATAAAACTTTCTATTATCATCCCAGTCTATATAAATTTTTTTTTGTATCATTGTCACCACCCCTCCCAAAAAAGTGTACCCCACCAAGGCTGGAAATTTGAGAAGGGAGATAATTACCCCCATGTCCCACCACCAGTAGGCCCCAGGTTGGTGACTAGCACTGATGGTATAGTAAACACACAAATGTGAGGTAGTACCCTCTAAGATAACACATTTAGAATAAAGAGATAAGATAGACAACAGCCAAATCCAACTAAAAACTCAATATAAAGGATATCCCAAGTACACATATGTAATGTCATGAAAAACTACAACAATTGATAGTGGAAAACTACAATTACCCAAAAGAAAGTAAAAACAACAGTGACCATGAAGCCCAAATAGCTCTTACAACCCCAATCTAGTAAAAACCAGCATGATATCCAACATTCTCCAAGTAACCTAAAAAACAGTTTATATAGACCTAAGGTAAGTATAACAATATACTTAGTAAGATCCTCCTTGAAGCCTCTCATGAAAAAGTAATGAAAGCATGCTAAAGCACAGTGAACAACAACTGAAACTGACTTGTCACCTAAACATGCATACTATGTTCCCAGCATCTCCATGGCTACTCTGAAAAATTAACACATACCAGAGTATGTAATATAATAAATAATATAAAGGGTACCTCGCTACTACTTCCCCACTCTTTTCCACTTTTCCCCAATGTTGCACTTCCAAAGCATCACTTTCCAAAAAGGCTATCCCGCAGACACCCAGTCGAAGAACAACAACATGCACCTCAGGAAAAAAACCACCATCTCCATGTATGCAATGTAACCAGGTAGTTTCTGGGATCCAGTATAGCTCTAATAACATGTATCATATGTCAGGTATTAAACATCAAGCCATTATAGCCCATAAACCGAGTAAGGATCCTTAATCCATCATGGCCTATACACATTGCACATGTTATAGTCTATAGAAAACTATATCCAAAATATGTGTGTGTGAATAACCAAAATACATTACATCCCTATACACACATATATAGGGAAAACTAAACATTGTGCCTACCAGCACAAGTAACTATCAAGAGAAGAGAGCAGGGCCAAAGGGTGTAGTCAGCCATCTATCCTCTCACTGGAATGTTGGGAAAAACACCCCCAGAGCGTAGAATCCCCAGGGTGCCAGTTTCCCTTACTAATGGGGTGGAGTAGCATATAGAAACACAAAAATGATAGAATATACTATAGTTCACAACCACACTGCGAGAATAACCAAGTCTAAGACTCAACTATAACTAATTTCTCTCAAACTAATGGATTCCACTTCTAATACTAGGTGTCCTATAAGCACAAAACCATATAAAGAGATTTATTACATTAATTAATTCCCTTTTTTCAGTTCCACTATAAGTTAGTTAATTATTTAACCATTAATTATCCATTAAAAATTCCACATTAAATTTCATTAGCATCACATCAAAAGTCCACTATTCCTTCAAATTATAGCCTCATCATTATTCCTCAGCAAGCTCCAAACCGATGGGTTGAAATCATTAATTCAATTATTTATTTACAAGATTACCTTCCCATATTCCCATGAATTCTAGAAAAACAATTCTATGTAACTAAACACAAGGGGGCTCAACACGGTGAGTAGATGAACTACCCATCGAGTCTTTTCCACCTATAGCAAGAGCATAGACCCATCCTCCCTTAAGAAGCTAAACATTGAAATCATGTGGCATATCTTGCATGTCTTCTCCCCTTTTGGAAGAAGGGTAAGAAAGAATATCTTCCTTGAGTAGTGGGGAAAGTAAAGCAGATAAACAACCAATAAGAATATGCAAGAATCCAAACATTCACATCTAACCCATTTCATCATCCTCGGTGTCCTCCCTGATAACCATATGCATAAACCGATACATATCTCCACTCTAGGCGTCAACTGCTGCCACAACTAGTAGGCCTTATTGCCCCCACATATCACAATAGCCATCCAGACTCACATCAGAACACAAGAAGCATGAAAACAACCATCATATCAATTGGGATATTGGCCCTTAAATAAGAAAGAGGGTAACTCATAACCCTACAAGAAATTATCTTCTATAAAACAACATGTTCTTTAATACAACTTATATTAAATAATTTATATTTTTTAGGATCTAAATTAATGAAACATAACAAATAAGCTATCACAAAAAATTAAACATTCTTACTCACCAATTTGATTAACATTAAATTAAAACAAGAAGAACCTGATTCATTTACAAGTTTTTAATCTTTATCCAAACAAGTATCAATTAATTCCGACTTTATGTTCTATAAAAATTTCCATAAATAATGAAGAGATAAATAAAGAGAGCATATATATCACACTATCTAGAAAAACAAGAGGCAATAACATACGATCGATATCAATTTATTTATTTGGTTCACATATTTATTATGTCAATTACATTGTGATCCAATGGGATAAACCATGATAACTATATTGTTGCATGTAAAATAAAAGAGAAGCAATGAATCCCCTACCTCTAATGGTTCTTGATGTTCTTTATACAAGAACTAGCCAGAAAACAGGTTACGATCTCCTCCTCCCATGAAAACTGGATCCACCTGAGGATGCAGAGACACCACCACACCAGTCAACACCCATGAAGAGTCCATTAGGAACATATAGATAGAATTTCATAAAAGGGTGAGGGGAAACAGAAGGATTTTAACACAAAAGAATGACAATAGAAGACAACTTATATCGGAGATCGATCGATACATCTTGGTTGCACCAAAAACTGGGGAGAACCAATCTAGGGAGGAATGTTAGATTGCACAATTCCTATGGGATGGAATGAAATGTTTGAGAATCTCACACCTGAGAACAAGGAGGAAGAACTAAGGAGGAATATATATCTCCCCTTTAGAAGATTTAATCGAGTAGTGGTTTAAGATACGATGAATTCTCCATTAAAAGTGGATCACATTAAACCATGTGGTTTGACCATGTAAAAGAATCCTTAGCCTTAGGGGAATTAATATAGGAGTTAAAACCTTTGAATCGGCCTTAGAGTCCTTAAAAAAGTCTTTAAATGCATTTTACATCAAATGAAATGTCAAAGAGGTGAAACTGTAGGAAGCTAGAAACACGTTTCATGAAAAAGAAATTTGGAAAAGGAAATAGAGGCTACAGTTGGACCTCACCGTTCTAGAAACATGGTTCATGAACTCAATATTTGGAAAATGAAATAGAGGCTACTGTTGGAACTCACCATTCTAGAAACACTTTTCATGAACTCAAAATTTGGAAAAACAATTATAGGCAACCATTGGAACCTCACCATTCTGGAAACACTGTTCATGAACTCAAAATTTGGCAATGGAAAGAGGTCATCGTTGGAACCTCACCATTGGTACTTCACCATTTCACTATTCACATAAGGATACCGATGACACTATTCACATAAGGTCACTATTGCACTGTTCTCCTAAGGCCACAATTGACACTATTCACATAAGGTCACTGTTGCACTGTTCACTAAATATTACCATTACATTGTTCACCTAAGGCTACCAATGACACTGTTCACCAAAGGATGCTAATGACAATGTTCACTTAAGGCTACTGATGAACTGTTCACGTAAGGCTACCGTTACACTATTCACCTAAGGCTACCGATGACACTGTTCACCTAAGGCTACCGATGAAACTGTTCACCTAAGGCCATCAATTCACTGTTCACATAACTGGAAATTTGGTAAAGTGTTGGTAATAAGTCACCGTGACCTCCCGGAACTCCTCAAGAACTAGATTTTCGCAAAGGAATGAACCATAGAGGTCCGAGATATTACACTAGATATATCTGAAAACATTCTCATCCTTAAGAATTCAAAACCAACGTAAAAGGGAACACAAAATAAGTCTGAATAACAACCCATCAAGATACCTCTCAAAAGAGAGAATTCCACTAGAAGAAACCAAAGAAAGCCATCTCATAAACATGAAAGGTCTATAACCACAAAGGGGACATCGTTACATGAAAAGATTAAATCATCAAACAATTCTGGGTACTCAACAGATATCTGTGACTCACGTTCCCAGGTACTCTCCTTTATGCCACCATGTCACCAGAAGACACAAACCAAGAGTATAGAATTCCCACACCACAACTTATTTTTGTGGTGTTGGATCTCCATAGGTATCTCCTTAATGGTCGCATCATCATCAACATTGATCTCTCCCCAATCGATGACATGAGAGACATCATGTAGATAATGACAGTGATGTGATACATGAAAAACATCGTGTATCTGGCTCATCTGTGGGGGATGTTCTACTCGATACGCCCCATCTCCAACATGAGATAACACCTTGAAAGGCCCTACAAATCATGGAGAAAGATTACTCCCATGACCAATCCTTCCCTACCCATGATGGGGAGTCACCTTCAGAAACATGTGATCCCCCACATCAAACTCTAAGGGTCTTTTACTTTGATCTACATATGATTTCTGATGAGCTTGTGCAATATTTATCCTCTCACAAATCACTTGAACCATCTCTGTTGTATTCTACACTAGTTTCTGTCTGAGAATTTCTGACTCTCCAACCTCAGTCCAACACAATGAAGAACGAAAAGTCCATCTATACAAGGCTTCAAATGGTGCCATACCAATTTTGGGGTGAAAACGGTTGTTGTAAGCGAACTCCACCAATGGTAAGTGCCTCATCCATGAACCACTAAAATCCAAGACACAAGTGTATAACATGTCTTCAAGAGTCTGGATAGTCTGCTCTGTATGATAGTCCATCTGAAGATGAAATTATTACTAAGGCATACTTGAGAATCAAAAGCATGTTGGAGACCTCTCCACACCCTAGAGGTAAAATAGGGATCTCTAACAGAAATGATCATCCTTGGGACTCCATGAAGTCTCACCACCTCCTCCAGATACTACCTCAGCAAAAATTCCACTAAACACAACTCCTTGATCACTATGAAGTGGACCAGTTTTGTTTGATGATCCACTACCACCCATGTAGCAACATGTCCTCTCAAAGCACGAGGTAAACCAGTAACAAAGTCCATTGAGATGTCCTCCCACTTCCATTGAGGAACATCTAACAGCTGGAGAAGACCTCTAGGAAAATGATGTTCAGCCTTCACCTTTTGGCAGACCAAACATAGAGACACAAACTCTACAACTGCACGCTTTATCCCAGACCACCTAAACTGACTCCCCAAGGATCAATACTTATTTTTGTCACACTAGGACGCACTGAAAAATGAGTACTACGGAATTCTCTAAGAACTGACTCACGCATCGTCAACGGAACAAATATCCTTCCATGATACAGAACTCAGTGTTGTTCATCCTCTGTCCAACCATCAAGGGCCTCGCCACAAACAAGTCAGTCTCTCCAGACCTCCACCTTAATATCCCCCAACTGGGACTCTTCCACCTGCTACACCAGAGATGACTATACCATAATCTCAAAAAGACAACCTCTACCCCCATCTTCTCCCATAACAAGATGTATTGCAGACAGTTCTTGCATTACTCTCTAGGAGTCACTAAATTCATGAACTACCTCACTAAATGACTTTCGACTAAGCGCACCAGCTACAAATTTCCCATTTCTAGGTGTATATGATATTTTGATGTTGTATTCCTATAAGAACTCCATCCACCAACATTTTCGTAAGTTGAATTCATGTAGGGAGAAATCATACCTCATGATCTTATGATCGTTGAAAACCACAAATTGCACACCAATGAGGTAATGTCTCCATAACATCATAGAATACACCATGTCTGCCACCATAAGATCATGGGTGGCATAGTTACGTTCATGGGGTTTTAACTACTGAGACCCATAAAAAAATGATATTTGCTTCATTAGAACACAAACTAACCCTAGATGTGAAGCATCGCAGAAAACAGCAAACTGAACTCCCTCAACTGGAAGACAAATAACTTGATCACCTACTAACTTCTCCTTTAGAGACTGGAAATCCTCCTAACTGTAACAGCCCAAGATTTTATAAAAAAATATATTCTTTTTAATTTTATTAATGTCTTGTGTTGTACGCTACACCAAAAGGAGATTGCACAACACACATCCTTGACTTGCCTTGCATTACACGCAATCGCGACCTTCCTCGATAGCGTGTGTAATACGCAATACTGAGTTTCATTAAACAACGATATGCTATTAAAATATTATTAAAACTAGCCGTTATGAATAGTAATAACCACTTTTTAAAATTCTATACATCTTATTTTTCAAAATGAACTTCATTTTTGGATTCGGAATATCGAAATTAGCTTAGGTTGAAATTTTGGTGATTTTCGGATAACTTTCATATTTTGATGAATAGTGAAAATTACTAAATTATAATTAAAAACAACTTTTTTAATCGAAATAATTAATAGTGATAAATCATTAATTTGAGTGGTTTTAAAGTATATTTAGAATATATTTTTACAATTTAATACAATGTTGGTCATTGGATGTAATTTCACATTTAAACTAGACATAAACAAGTGTCAATCTTTTGATAGATATTGTTTCTTAAAAAACACGCTATTTGTTTTAACAGCGGGATTTAATTATAAAATTAATTAATGCAACTTTTATTTTATGAATTTGGTAAAATAGACTTCATTTTTGAATTCGGAATATGAAATATAGCTTGGGATGAAATTTTGGCATTGTTCTGAAAAACATCAATTTTTGATGAATAGTGAAACTACTAAGTGGTAGGTTAAAAACTGAATTTTGCATAAAACTTAATTTTACCGCTTCTGTGAATGGAATTTCGAAAATCCGAGAGACACGGTTAATATCAAGGACTAAAATGTGGTTCAATGAGATGAAAATAATTTTTTGGTGAATAGTGACTTTTTACTTTTTTTACCACGGTTAATAGTAAATAGGGTAACTAAGGGTAAATATGATATTATTATTACCCTAAAACATGTCCTAATTCTATTGGACAAGTGTAATTCTACCAAAAACAAATATAGGAATAAAATATGACCATTTGGGTCCACTTGGATTAGATTAGGACATTTATTATTAATTTATTTAAAGAAAGGTTAAAATAGTTAAAATCAATGTTTAATAAGTAAATCATTTTTAATATGGGGTTATACATAAGATAAATTCGATTGTAAATATTCATTAGAATTCTAAAAATATTTCCTACATGATGGTATTTTATTTGTAATTTTTAGACATAAAATAATTTAATTTATTTATGACACAACGATGATGCAGTAATTATCTTATTAATGAAATATTGACATAATTGATGTTATAAACACCAAAATAAATGTAATTTGAGATTTTTTATGAATTCCACTAATTTTCTAGGTTACTAAGATATATTAATGTTGATTTAAGCAACTTGGTTCGAACATTTAATTCTGTTATGACTTTCACAAAAATCATATATCAAATAGTGTCAAAATTGACACAAAATAGTTTTTAAATCAAATATTATATTATTAATTGTTATTGTATTCCTAAAAATCTAAGGTTCGGCCAAATGACTTAGCTAAGGATATATATATTAATAATAAACAATTTGGGGTTCGTTTGGCAGGTTATAGTAAGTTTATTAACCATATAGTGAAAGAAAACAAAAAGACATGGTAAAAGTTAAATTATTTAACTTAGAGTTAAATTTAATTGATAAGGTTAAAATAATATCCTAAACTTGTCTAAATTCTATTTGTTGATAGGATTTCTACCCCTCCCCACCTTATCTTCGAAATAAGACCCTTTGGAACCATTATAAACCGATTTTGACTTTAATATAAAATAATATTTTGAGATATTCCTAAGGTGCCCCTCTCCTCCCTTATAAAAGGACACCTCCTCCCCCTCCTCCTCACACCAATTTGAGCACTCAAGCTCGGCCAACCCCTGCCAAAATCCCTTCTCCACTTCCCTAGAAACATCCTAGAGGTTCTGGTCTTCCTCAAAGACCAATTCTAGTGCCCTAAGAGGAGGTCTCAAAGAGGCACTTCAAAGAAGAGGTAATTACCGTTACCAATTCTTTCATCTTTATTTCTTCTTCCACTTATTCTTCTTAGGTTGTTTCATTATGAAGTAATAACATCAGTATCACTCATATACTGATATGTTATTATAAGTATGAAACAACCCTATTTCACCATCTATCCATCCTACAGAAAAAGAAATCACCGCGCGTGCGTACGTACGGAATACCGTCTCCACGCCGTGGTGTAATATATTTTCCACCACCACCTTACATGGATGGGTATAATGGTGTAAAGAATAACTATACATAGTTATTACAACATCATATTGATTCTGATATATTGTATAATCCACTCCAATTCAATTCAATATTTATAGAAATGATATCATCGCTTGTGCGTACGTACGGACTACCGTCTCCACGACGCGATGAGATTCATTCTCCATGTTAACCATTTAAGAATGATTATAAAGTATATATAAGAAATAATAATGAAATATATGACATTATAAAGCTACTGTATTTATGTATATATATGTATGTCATCTACTTACTTCCATTCAAGACAATAAGGAAAGGAAAACAGCGTTCATGCGTACGTACGGACTACCGTCTCCATGAACGGTGTTTTTCATTTCATTTATCTATCTATTATATATATATATATATACTGAATATATATGATATATAAATCATATTTTATATTCTGGAAGTAAGTAAATCATGATATAAGTAATAATAATGTCAAGAACAACAAGTCAGAACACCTACGATAAATGAAACGATTTTACCCAAAACGCTTCTTTAACATGGAATTTACAAAAGAACGGGTAATATAATGTCATAAGTGAACCATATATGATATCATAACAATGAATATGATTCTGGAATAAGTCAATAACATGATTTAAATCATTATACAGGAGGTTCGGACACTTACAAAGCAAGTCGGACATAAGGTAAGGGAAATATCACAATCTCATTTTTATCCGAGATTGTTTATTCGTAAGTATTTACTGGGGTGTATTTTATCATCCACATCCATGTTCCTTCAATATGTAATATTGTTTCCATCCACTTACAATAGTTTTAATCCAATTTTACTCTTCGGTGAGTTTTTAGTAAAAAATATGAAAGGAATCTTTTGTCGCTTTTTCATACGAGGTACTTTTTGACTTTTCCGACAAAAGTACGAAGAATGTTTTTTTTAACTTAAACGGAATGAACAGATTTTTTTACGGTTTTATAAAGCCTTATTTTCATGAAGCTTCCTCAAAAAGATTTCATGACTATTTTTAATAAAATCTCTTTCTTTTAAAATTTCATGAGGTTTTGTGAAAAGAAATTGATTTTGAAGAAGAAAGGATATTTTCCTCAAGAATTCATTTTAAGTGTTTTATCAAAATTATTTTCCATTTAAGATAATAAAGGGTTCTGTTTCTATCCATATTTTTACATTGATTTGACTATGTTCTGATGGAATTATGTTTATGAATTCCTTTATCTTATATGAATGGTTTTATGATGTCATGTTGTTTTAAGAATCCCATTTTATTACATGGGTTATGAAATGATGTATGATTTATGATTTTGTGGCACACATAAGAATGGTATCATTATGAGATGGGTGGTACCTATATCTCCCTCCAATGCATTGGGTAAAGATTTTATATCTCATGAGATAGACATGGCTGGAATGGTAGGTTATACCGGTTCAGTGAAACAGGACTGAAACGAGGATTACTCGATTCAGAAATGGACTTTGTCCACTAAGATAGTCCTGGCAATGAGTCTTGACTAACAAGAAATGATTCTCTATGATTATGTGTGTATGAAACAATGAGTAATGTTTTATGTTATGATTTCATTTCACTACTATGATTTATCCCATGTTATGAAATTATGCTCTCTTTTGCAGGTTAAGATTTCCAAAAAAGTTATGTTCTTATGAAAATTATGTGATTGATATTTCTTTTGTTTACCCTTACTGAGCATTTGAGCTCACCCTTTTATGTTTCCTTTTCCCCAGGATATAAAGAAAGGTTTTAGGTAAAAAAAAAGGGAAGATCTTTATGGGAGATGTTGAAGATCTTTCACCAGGATTAGAAGATTACGTTCCAAGTTTCCAAAGACACTAAACTAATACGATCCTTGTGTGTGTGTTTTTGTTTTGTACTAAGTATTCCGCAAAAGTAATGTAATGTCCATGTACGTCAAGATACGGGTCTCTACAGTTGGTATCAGAGGAAATGTTTAGTCAGCCTTTGGAAACTAGGATGCGAAAACGTTAGTGAGATCCCTAGAGATATTTCTAAGGTATGTCTAGGGATGCCCCTAAGGATAAGTATACGTATAGGATATAGTCCTAGAACTATGGTAACGATATTAGATTAAACCAAAGATGATAGATATTTAAGTTACTCCCCCTTTATCATGATTTTTGCATCTAACACTATTCTGTTGGGTTTTAGAAAATGGCTGGAAACAAGATGATTCACAATAATGGAGGATATGATGGACAATGGAATGATATTCTTCATGAGCAACCAAATGAAATGGGATTTGGATATCCAAACATCATTATTATGCCGAATCAGCAATCTCACAACATGATCAATAAAGTAAAATTTGGTAAGTTTCCTGACTCGACTAATAAGAGAAAGATGGAGTTCCATGATGATCATAGAGGAAAGAAAGTTCAATTTCCCCTATGTAAATCATGTGGGAAGAGGCATCAAGGAGAATGTTTCAAGGGAACTGGAAGATTCTTTGGGTGTGGAAAAGAAGGAAACAAAGCAATTAAGGGCAAAAGAAAAGTGTCGGTTAACACCATGGATGAGGATAATGGTATTGCTACGACATCAAAAATGGTTAAGTGTTTTAAATGTGGAATGTATGGGCATTATGCAAACAAATGCCCTAAGGGAAAGACTCATGAAGAGAATCAGTATGGTCATATGGGTAGTATTTATGTGGATGATGATGAAGAGACTACAAATGATATGTGAGATGAAAGAATTTTTGAAGCTCGGTCAATGGTTTGAGAATGTAGTGGAATGATTACATGTTTATCATGTGTAATTTTGGAATAAAGAGACATCTATGGATTGTTACACTGTTGTCTTTCCTTGTGTTTTGAAAGTGTATGATTAATGTTACCAGTATCCATGAAAGATTATTCAGATATTTTTGGAATGTAGATGATATGCGCATAATGAAGGGATAAGGAGAAAATTAAATGTTTGATAGTATTCATGAGCTCATGATTGATATAAGGACTAAGTGATATCATGGTTTGATTATATAGAATTTTGAGGATTTTGGTATATGGAAAGTGTTAACTTTTAACTGCACTCACTAAGGTATTCAAGAGAATACACGATTAAGGACTTTGAATGTTTGGAATGTGACCAACAAGACATATCTTATGTGGGGATCAACGACAGTATTAAATCTCTGGTAATCGTTGTCACTATATTATGAGAGTGGACTGCAGTATTATGTATAAGCCTAAAGATTAGACTGGATTATGTTGGACATAAGTTAGTATTGTTTAAGGATAGAAGATTTTCGATATTATTGATGGGATGTTATAGTGACGTAGTTTTAGAAAAAGGACAACCTGCAGGACGGGCGATAGCCCATCGCTTCGGACAAGGCTGTAGGAATCGAACCCACAACCGAAGTGCAACTGGCCTTTATCGCCTACCACTGACCTACAGGAAGTCCCTGTTTAGTAGAAACTAGTTTTATTATATTAAGCAGTATGATATATGAAGTATAAGTCCATTTTAGGAACTATATGTGATTAATCTCACTATAGATCGACTTATGTATATAATTTTTGCTAACCTTTTGTTTGAGACAGATGGAATGACCCGTCATTCTATCACATGATCTGCTAACACTTCACGAATAACAAATTCAACTTCATTTATTTAAGAGATGAAGTGGAAATTGTTAAAGGCACGAACAACAGCGAGATTGTACCAAAATAAAGTAAGTATTTATTCTAATTCAAATTCTTTAACTTTAGGGAAATGATCTTGAAAACCAAAAATGTTGTCCTAGTTCTCTTATACCTGATGAATCAGATGGTACCTTAGATCGTCACAAATTTATGGATTTGTGATTACTGGCTTTTCCATAGCCATGTTCTCTACCACTCTCCATCAGAACATGATGGTTAGATTTCTCTTCCATATCCATATTTTCACCTATGTGGAAACCCAGTGATTAGTTTATTTGGGTAATCGTTACATTTCATACTTTAGTTTTTAAAGCCAAGTTTTGGTATTCCCTTTTACGATGTGGATTTCTATTAAAGAATCTTTCAAATAGTAAACCATTTATAACCCCGACGAATTTCGACGGCGAAATTCATTTTAAGGGGGGTAGAATGTAACAGCCCAAGATTTTATAAAAAAATATATTCTTTTTAATTTTATTAATGTCTTGTGTTGTACGCTACACCAAAAGGAGCTTGCACAACACACATACTTGACTTGCCTTGCATTACACGCAATCGCGACCTTCCTCGATAGCGTGTGTAATACGCAATACTGAGTTTCATTAAACAACGATATGCTATTAAAATATTATTAAAACTAGCCGTTATGAATAGTAATAACCACTTTTAAAAATTCTATAAATCTTATTTTTCAAAATGAACTTCATTTTTGGATTCGGAATATCGAAATTAGCTTAGGATGAAATTTTGGTGATTTTCGGATAACTTTCATATTTTGATGAATAGTGAAAATTACTAAATTATAATTAAAAACAACTTTTTTAATCGAAATAATTAATAGTGATAAATCATTAATTTGAGTGGTTTTAAAGTATATTTAGAATATATTTTTACAATTTAATACAATGTTGGTCATTGGATGTAATTTCACATTTAAACTAGACATAAATAAGTGTCAATCTTTTGATAGATATTGTTTCTTAAAAAACACGCTATTTGTTTTAACAGCGGGATTTAATTATAAAATTAATTAATGCAACTTTTATGTTATGAATTTGGTAAAATAGACTTCATTTTTGAATTCGGAATATGAAATATAGCTTGGGATGAAATTTTGGCATTGTTCTGAAAAACATCAATTTTTGATGAATAGTGAAACTACTAAGTGATAGGTTAAAAACTGAATTTTGCATAAAACTTAATTTTACCGCTTCTGTGAATGGAATTTCGAAAATCCGAGAGACACGGTTAATATCAAGGACTAAAATGTGGTTCAATGAGATGAAAATAATTTTTTGGTGAATAGTAACTTTTTACTTTTTTTACCACGGTTAATAGTAAATAGGGTAACTAAGGGTAAATATGATATTATTATTACCCTAAAACATGTCCTAATTCTATTGGAAAAGTGTAATTCGACCAAAAACTAATATAGGAATAAAATATGACCATTTGGGTCCACTTGGATTAGATTAGGACATTTATTATTAATTTATTTAAAGAAAGGTTAAAATAGTTAAAATCAAAGTTTAATAAGTAAATCATTTTTAATATGGGGTTATACATAAGATAAATTCGATTGTAAATATTCATTAGAATGCTAAAAAGATTTCCTACATGATGGTATTTTATTTGTAATTTTTAGACATAAAATAATTTAATTTATTTATGACACAACGATGATGCAGTAATTATCTTATTAATGAAATATTGACATAATTGATGTTATAAACACCCAAATAAATGTAATTTGAGATTTTTTATGAATTCCACTAATTTTCTAGGTTACTATGATATATTAATGTTTATTTAAGCAACTTGGTTCGAACATTTAATTCTGTTATGACTTTCACAAAAATCATATATCAAATAGTGTCAAAATTGACACAAAATAGTTTTTAAATCAAATATTATATTATTAATTGTTATTGTATTCCTAAAAATCTAAGGTTCGGCCAAATGACTTAGATAAGGATATATATATTAATAATAAACAATTTGGGGTTCGTTTGGCATGTTATAGTAAGTTTATTAACCATATAGTGAAAGAAAACAAAAAGACATGGTAAAAGTTAAATTATTTAACTTAGAGTTAAATTTAATTGATAAGGTTAAAATAATATCCTAAACTTGTATAAATTCTATTTTTTGATAGGATTTCTACCCCTCCCCACCTTATCTTCGAAATAAGACCCTTTGGAACCATTATAAACCGATTTTGACTTTAATATAAAATAATATTTTGAGATATTCCTAAGGTGCCCCTCTCCTCCCTTATAAAAGGACACCTCCTCCCCCTCCTCCTCACACCAATTTGAGCACTCAAGCTCGGCCAAAACCTACCAAAATACCTTCTCCACTTCCCTAGCAACATCCTAGAGGTTCTGGTCTTCCTCAAAGACCAATTCTAGTGCCCTAAGAGGAGGTCTCAAAGAGGCACTTCAAAGAAGAGGTAATTACCGTTACCAATTATTTCATCTTTATTTCTTCTTCCACTTCTTCTTCTTAGGTTGTTTCATTATGAAGTAATAACATCAGTATCACTCATATACTGATATGTTATTATAAGTATGAAACAACCCTATTTCACCATCTATCCATCATACGGAAAAAGAAATCACCGCGCGTGCGTACGTACGGAATACCGTCTCCACGCCGTGGTGTAATCTATTTTCCACCACCACCTTACATGGATGGGTATAATGGTGTAAAGAATAACTATACATAGTTATTACAACATCATATTGATTCTGATATATTGTATAATCCACTCCAATTCAATTCAATATTTATAGAAATGATATCATCGCTCGTGTGTACGTACGGACTACCGTCTCCACGACGCGATGAGATTCATTCTCCATGTTAACCATTTAAGAATGATTATAAAGTATATATAATAAATAATAATGAAATATATGACATTACAAAGCTACTGGATTTATGTATATATATGTATGTCATCTACTTACTTCCATTCAAGACAATAAGGAAAGGAAAACAGCGTTCATGCGTACGTACGGACTACCGTCTCCATGAACGGTGTTTTTCATTTCATTTATCTATCTATTATATATATATATATACTGAATATATATGATATATAAATCATATTTTATATTCTGGAAGTAAGTAAATCATGATATAAGTAATAATAATGTCAAGAACAACAAGTCAGAACACCTACGATAAATGAAACGATTTTACCCAAAACGCTTCTTTAACATGGAATTTACAAAAGAACGGGTAATATAATGTCATAAGTGAACCATATATGATATCATAACAATGCATATGATTCTGGAATAAGTCAATAACATGATTTAAATCATTATACAGGAGGTTCGGACACTTACAAAGCAAGTCGGACATAAGGTAAGGGAAATATCACAATCTCATTTTTATCCGAGATTGTTTATTCGTAAGTATTTACTGGGGTGTATTTTATCATCCACATCCATGTTCCTTCAATATGTAATATTGTTTCCATCCACTTACAATAGTTTTAATCCAATTTTACTCTTCGGTGAGTTTTTAGTAAAGAATATGAAAGGAATCTTTTGTCGCTTTTTCATACGAGGTACTTTTTGACTTTTCCGACAAAAGTACGAAGAATGTTTTTTTAACTTAAACGGCATGAACGGATTTTTTTACGGTTTTATAAAGCCTTATTTTCATGAAGCTTCCTCCAAAAGATTTCATGACTATTTTTAATAAAATCTCTTTCTTTTAAAATTGCATGAGGTTTTGTGAAAAGAAATTGATTTTGAAGAAGAAAGGATATTTTCCTCAAGAATTCATTTCAAGTGTTTTATCAGAATTATTTTCCATTTAAGATAATAAAGGGTTCTGTTTCTATCCATATTTTTACATTGATTTGACTATGTTGTGATGGAATTATGTTTATGAATTCCTTTATCTTATATGAATGGTTTTATGATGTCATGTTGTTTTAAGAATCCCATTTTATTACATGGGTTATGAAATGATGTATGATTTATGATTTTGTGGCACACATAAGAATGGTATCATTATGAGATGGGTGGGACCTATATCTCCCTCCAATTCATTGGGTAAAGATTTTATATCTCATGAGATAGACATGGCTGGAATGGTAGGTTATACCGGTTCAGTGAAACAGGACTGAAACGAGGATTACTCGATTCAGAAATGGACTTTGTCCACTAAGATAGTCTTGGCAATGAGTCCTGACTAACAAGAAATGATTCTCTATGATTATGTGTGTATTCCACAATGAGTAATGTTTTAAGTTATGATTTCATTTCACTACTATGATTTATCCCATGTTATGAAATTATGCTCTCTTTTGCAGGTTAAGATTTCCAAAAAAGTTATGTTCTTATGAAAATTATGTGATTGATATTTCTTTTGTTTACCCTTACTGAGCATTTGAGCTCACCCTTTTATGTTTCCTTTTCCCCAGGATATAAAGAAAGGTTTTAGGTAAAAAAAAAGGGAAGATCTTTATGGGAGATGTTGAAGATCTTTCACCAGGATTAGAAGATTACGTTCCGAGTTTCCAAAGACACTAAACTATTACGATCCTTGTTTGTGTGTTTTTGTTTTGTACTAAGTATTCCGCAAAAGTAATGTAATGTCCATGTACGTCAAGATACGGGTCTCTACACTAACACTAATCAGTCCATATGAATTCATGATCCTTTCTAGTCAATATTGTCATAGAAGTCGCAACTCGAGAGAAATAGGCTACGAACGTCAGGTAGTAGCCTACGAGACCAAGGAAACATCGCACCTCTGATACTTTCTTGGGGGATTCCAAAGATAAAACTGATTTTATCTTCAATGGATCCACAACTAAACCCTACTGAGACACAACATGTCCCATGAGACATACTTCTTGTGCCCAAAACTCACACTTCAAAAACTTTCCAAAAAGATGATGTAGATGAAGAACCACCAAAACTGAGTGTAGATGCTCTGCTTTCTCCTCCACATACATGAAGTACACAAAGATTTTATCGATGAAAACCACCATGAACATGTCCAGGAACTCACATAACATATAATTCATCAATCCCATGAACATAGCTAGGGCATTTTTCACGCCGAACGACCATACAACGAACTCATAATGCACGCGATGACAGCAGAAAGCAGTCTTCGGGATATCCTCATCCTTTACATGCATATGATGATATCCTGACCAAAAATCAAACATTTAGAACCATATTTAACCCTTCATTTTATTGAATAAATCATTAATTTTTAGAAGAGTATATAAAATCATCACTGTCACATTGTTTAAGCGATAATAATCGACACGGAACCGCAAACTGTTGTCAGCCTTTTTCATGAAAAAAACTGGGGCACCCTATGGTGGCACACTCATCCAAACAAAACCAAACATTAATGAACCATCAATATTTATATGTAGCTCTTATAACATATAAATGGCCATCTTATATGGAGACATATAGATAGGAGATTCTTCTATATGTAGCATGATCCCAAACTCGATCTCTCGTCGAGGGGGTAAGGATAAAACCTCATCTAGAAATACATCAGGGTACTCTTCTACGACCCTAAGAAACACCAGCTACTAAACCTCTAAAGAACTCAACATTAGCTCAGCCATCATGGACAATAAGGAAGAAACATGCCTCTGACTTATCTGAGGGTCTTGTTCACCAACGAACACCACTGGATCTCCATTCGCATCGAAGAACACAACCTACCTCCGAAAGAAATCCACAATAGCATGTACTGAATACAACTAATCCATATCATGGATGATATCATATGGTTTTATTCAAAATCATTGGAAATCTCCCCAAGAGTGGTTTTCCACCAAAAATAGCTCACATTCTCTACATACTTCAAACAAGTCAGCTCAGCCTCCAAATAGCATAGTCAACGCCAAGGGAACTGGAAGACACTCTACCTTATGTCCCAAGGCATGGAAATTGGTAGGTGATATGAAGGAGTGTGTTGCTCCTGAATAAAACAAGGAATACACCAAGGTAGAAAACATGCAAAGGGTACCTCGAATGACGTCTAGCTTGCTTGGTGCTGGCAATGCTAAAGCATGAAGCTATCCATGGATTCCTCCCTAAACTCTCTGACCCTGATGATGACCACCACCCTGGTCGCGCTGTAATATCTGAGTATGGGGAGCATCACGGGGATGTACTCTACCTACCCCATCTACCCTCTACTGATCTAATGTTGGTTCAATGTGCAACTGTTTCCTCGGTCGTAACTGCCTCAATGGAGGATCCTGGAGCGGGAAAACTGATGAACGATGACTTCTCTAAAAGGTTAGGCACTCTCATAGCTGATGACCTCTAGCACCATAAGAAAAAAAGTGCATGATCCCATGGAATAGTCCTGAGAGTTTCCTCCTCTAGAGAAATGATTTTTTGAGGTCTGGGACCTACCCCCGGCCGAATAGAATGTTTTCTTCCCTGAAAACTGAGAACCCCGTACCATAGCTCTGCTTTGTGAGGAATCATGATGACTTGCCTCTCATGATGTTCTTGTTCAGTAAAATGTCATATTGAAGACCTATACCCTTGACAGCACCTCAAGACAAGTCTTCAACATAAATGGGGTGACCTGACACTATATCTCTAGACACAAAGCCTCTTCGAAATGCCTTTCCCTAATCTCCTCATCTGGCAACATGTCTGAAGCTTATCATAAAATGTTCCTGAAACAGATTCCAAACTCTCACACACTAGAGTTCTTTAGTCGAATGGTAAGAAGCTCTTGGTGACTGGACACCTTCTTGGTCAAAGAAAGAAATTTGACTCTAAACGTGTCTACGAACTCCTCCTAGGAGATCTCTAACTCCTCATGATCCCCACGGAACAAGAACCACTACTACCTCACTGTTGCACGCATAATCGCCACAACCAAGGACACCTAATGCTCCTTCCGAGCACAGATCAAACTGAACCCTATCTCGAACTCCTCCAACCAGTCTTCCATGACTACATCTAAAACGAAGCCCTCTTACTTCTACAAAATCTGGCGTTGAAACTCTCAATGTTTCCTCCTACATGTTTCTTCGTCTTTAACCTCTACCATGAGGTGATCTACTGGCACAGCTAGCTGGACATCTTCTATGAGATCCTAATGAGGACGTTGACCTGGAGACATACCTGAAAAATTAAAAAATAGTTAGATCTATTAAACTTGGAATAAGGAAGACTTAGTAGTAATTAATTAATTTTTCATTTTATTCATTTTTGTTTAAACTATACCAAGGTCTAACTATTCAAACATAGGAACAAAGAAGGATGATGCATGATCCTTTCCAAGGTCTCTACCCTGAAACTAGTATCCCCTTGTTTAGTAGACATTGTAAACATAATGTTTCGTGCATCATATCATAGGGGGACCTAAACACCTATGTCTCAGCCGGTCTATAGTGTTTAAATCACTTGATAAACATGAATGACACTATTTCCCTACCAACCCATGTTACCACACCTATTACTAACTCCACACTCCATCCTATCTCTCAACCTGACCTCTGATACCACTCTGTCTTGACCCCCTCCCCCCCGCACAAAGTGTACCCCTCTTGTGTTGGAAATGTGAGAAGGGAGATTATGACCCCCCAAGTCCCACCTCCAATAGGCCCTAGGTTGGCGACTAGCATTGCGAGTATATTAAACACACAAATGGGAGGCATTACCCTGTAAGATAACACATGCAGAAGAGAGAGATATGATAGACATAAACCAACTCCAACTCAGACAACAATATAAAATAAATCCCAAGTACACATATGTATTTTCATATAAAACTAATACAAATGATATGGGAAAACTGAAAGTACCCAAACAAAAGTAAAAACAACCGTGTCCACGAAGCCCAAATAGCTCCAGCAACCCCAAGCTAGTATAAAATAGCTTGATCTACAACCTACTCCAAGTGACCTAAAAAACCACTTTATATAGACATAGGGTGAGTATAACAGTATACTCAGTAAGATCCTCCCTGAAGCTATCGTGCAAAAATAAAGAAACCGCACTAAAGCAGATTGAACAACAAGTGAAACTAACTCATCACCTAAACATGTATACTATGTTTCCAACCACACCATGGATAAGCTCACCAAGTAACACATACAAGAGTATATAATATAATAAATAATATCAAGGGTACCCCACTACTGCTTCCCCACTGGTTTTCTACTTTTCCCCAACGCCGCACGTTCTAAGCATCTCTCTCCAAAAAGGCTTTCCTACAGACACCTGGGTGAAGTAGAAAAACATGTTCCTCATGCAACAAAACCACCATGTCCACGTAAGAAATTTAACCAGGTAGTATCTAAGAGCCACCACAGGTTGAATAACATGTATCATATGTCGATTATTTAACCTCAATCCATTATCGCCCATACAATGAGTAAGGATCCTCAAACCATCATATCCTATACACGTTACACCTATAGTTGTACATATGAAACTATATTCAGAATATATGTGTGTGAATAACCACAAGCCATTGCAACCCTCTACAGACATTTATTGGGAAAACTAACCATTATTCCTACCAACACAAATAACTACCAAGAGAAGAGAGCGGGGCCAAGGGGGTAGTCAGCCATCCGTCCTCCCACCAAAATGTTTGGGAAAACACCCACCAGGGCTCAAGATCCCTGGGGAGTCAGTTTCCCTTACTGACAGTATGAAGTAGCGTATAGAAACACAAAAATTATAGAATATACTATAGATAACAACCACACTAATGGAATAACCTAGTCTTAGAATCAACTGCATCTAACATCTCTCGGACTCCTGGCTTCCACTTCTAAGACAAGGTATCCTATAAGAACACAACCCTTTAAAGAGAATTACTACATTACTTCATTCCATTTTTATCAGTTCCACTTTATGTTAGTTAATTATTAAAACATTAATTAACCACAAGCAATTCTACATTAAATTTCTTGAGCATCATAGCCAAATTCCAGTGTTCCTTAAAATTACAACCTCAGCATTACATCCCAACAAGCTCCAACCCCATTGGTTAACATAATTTATTCAATTATTTATTTAAAACATTCCATTTATATATTACCAAGCATTCTAGACAAAGATTCTATGCTATTAAACAGAAGGGGGCTCAACAGAGTGAGTAGATGAACTACCCGTCGAGTTATTACCACCTATATTAAGAGCATAGACTAATACTCCCTTGGAAAGCATAATACAGAAAGCACATGGCACACCCCACACATCTTCACCCCTTTCGAAAGAAGGGTAAGAAAGACCAGCTTCCTTGAGTAGTGGGAAAGTAAAGCAGATAAACAACTAATAAGAATTAGTAAGAATCCAAACATTGACATCCAACCCATTTCATCATCCTCGGTATCCTCCCCAACACCCATATGCATAAACCGATGCATCTCATAAATCTAGGTGTCAACTGATACCACAACCAGTAGGCCTATTTACCCTATATATCACAATAACGATTCAAGATCACATTACAACACAAGCATCAAGTGAAAACCATCATATTAATTGGGCCATTGGCCCTTAAAAAGGAAAGTGGGTTACTCAAAACCCTATAAAGAATTATATATTATCAAAAAACCAGTTTTTTAATCCATCTTGGATTAACCAATTTATATTTCATAGGTTCAAAATTTAGGAAACCTAAAAAGTAAGCTATCACAAATAATTAAACATGCTTGCTGCACCAATTTGATTAAAATTAAATTACAACAAGAGAAACCATATTAATTTAATTTTTTTATCTTTAGCCAAAAAATTATCAATTAATTCTTGATTTATGTTCTTTATCAATTTCCATTAAGAACGAAAAGCTAAACAAAGAAATCATAGATATCACACTATCTAGAAAAACAATAGGCAATGATATACGATTAATATCAATTTATTTATCATGTTTAAAAAATTATTATATCAATTCCATTATGATCCAATGGGATAAAACATGCTAACTATATAGTTTCACATAGAAGAAAAGAGAGGCAACAAATCCCCTACCTCAAATGGTTCTTAACATTCTTTATAGGAGAATGTGCCACACTATGGGTTACAATCTCCTCCCCCCATGACAATTGTATCCTCTTGAGGATGCAGAGACACCACCACACCAGTAAACACCCAAGAAAAGTCCATTAGGAACATGGAAATAGAATTCCATAAAAGGGAAAGGGGAAACAGATGGAGGTGAATAGAAAATAATGATGATATAACATACCTTATATCGAAGATCAATCGATACTACATTGTTGCACCAAAATCAGAGGGGAACCAATCTAAGGAGGAAAGATTGCTTTCACAACTCTTATATGATAGAATGAAATGTTCAAGCATCTCACACCTAATAAAAAGGAGGAAAAACCAAGGGGGAAGATATATCATCCCTTTAGAAGATTTAATGGAGTAGTGGTTTAAGATAAGATGGATTTTCCATTAAAATCGGATCACATTAAACCATGTGGTTTGATAAAGTAAATGCATCCTGAGCCTTAGGGAAATTAATATAAGAGTAATGGCCTTTGAAACGGCCTTAGAGTCCTTAAAACAAGGCATTAAATGCATTTAATTTCAAAGGAATCTTCAAAGGGGTGAAGCTTTAGGAAGATGGAAACACTTTTCATGAACATGAAATTTGTCAAAGGAAACATAAGCTATTGTTGGACCTCACTGTTCTAGAAAAATTGTTCATGAACTCAAAAATTGGAAAAGGAATTATAGGCTACCGTAGGAACCTCATGGCCCTAGAAACACTATTCACAAACTCAAAATTTTTCAATGGAAAGAGGTCACTATTGGAACCTCACTGTTGGAACCTCACTATAGGAACCTCATTGTTGCATTGTTCACATAAGGCCACCGATGACACAATTCACATAAGGTCACCATTGCACTGTTAATCATAGGCTACTGATGACACTATTCACATATGATCACTATTTCACTATTCACCTATGGTTACTGTTGCACTATTCACATAAGGCTACCAATTACTATGTTCACTTAAGGATACTGATGCTCTGTTTACCTAAGGCTTCCGATGACATTTTTCTCCTAAGGATACCGATGACACTGTAAACCTAAGGCTACTGATGCACTATTCATCTAAGGCTACCGATGCACTCTTCACCTAAAGAAACCAATGAAACGATTCACCTAAGGCTATCAATTAAACTGTTCCCCTAAGGATACCGATGCACTGTTCATAGAACTAGAAATTTGGAAAAGGGTTGGGAATAAGTCACCTTGGCCTACCAGAGCACCTCAGACACCGGATTTTTGCAAAGGAATGGACCAAAGAGGTCCGGGCTATTACAATCATCTTCTTGAAAATATTCCTCCATTAATAAACTTCTTCTTCTTAATTATATACAACTAAAATTAACCATTCATTCTCTTTTCATTGGAGAATGAAAAATATATTTCTGAAGGTACTAATTCATTTCTCAATAATTAGTGAATTATTAGAAGATATTAAATAAGGTGGATGTTGTCTCATGAAAGAATCAATAGAATATTATTCCGTCCATTTATTGTTTTTAATCTTAGTA
Organism: Viscum album; assembly: GCA_963277665.1. NCBI lineage: Eukaryota > Viridiplantae > Streptophyta > Magnoliopsida > Santalales > Viscaceae > Viscum > Viscum album. The sequence goes on from OY728164.1 coordinate 826,029,056, forward strand.
TAATTTTCTAGATTAAATTTTTACCAAAAACAATGATAAATTTCATAACAACTACCATAACATTATTTATCCTAAAAGTTCAATCATTTCATTATCCATCACATTCATCGCTAACATGGTATGTTCAGGTTCCATGCATCTACTCTCACTAAAAAAATAGTATATGAAAAACATAATTATTGTGAGATACCATATAATCATGAAAATAATTAACAGGATTCTTAAATTATGAAGCATTGTTTTCAATATATTACATTGTAGGTTTAACTAACATTGTAAATAGTTATAATATATTCATATATTTTAAAATGGTTCAGAAAGATAATGTGAATTAATGCAAAAATATCCACCAGGAAATTTATTCATGGAGTTTACTCAAATACCCACTTATCATGAATTGGTGATTATCCCATTAATTCTCAGTCCACTAATTTCAAATTTATTACCACTCAATGTAAACGTGCCATGTCCAAGTCCACTTTCCAATTTCATGAAATAGATGTATTTTTTTAGAAAATTAAATTCCTTTTATTACTAAAATTTTGGATGTTATCTTATGTTTAAGAATGTCTACAGTTTTCTCACTAAATATTCATTATCATAGTTTCCAAAAATAAAGAAAACATTCTATGATACCCACTAAAAAAGATCAAATATTATATACTTTTACATATAATAAAAATAATATTCATTAAATATAATTACAATCTATAAAAAATAATAAATGTTCAATGTATTTTGAAACATGTATAAATAAAAAAAACAGTATATAACATATATAAATTATCTCCCCATGAGCTACTCAAAACAAGAACCCTTATTTGGCATGTAATTCTAAAAAACATTCTTTATATCCCAAGGAAAAGAAAATATAATAATTTTTTAGACCATATACTTAGTAAGTGAATACAATGGAGATATAAATTAATGATCAATTTTGTATACAACTTTTATTAAAGATATGATAACATTTTATTAACATTTAGAAATCATACATATCAATTTTTAGATCATAATTAAATGTCTTGGAATAAATCCTAAAATTTAATAATAGAGGAATAATAAATGAATCAAATAACATGGGATATGAGAGAATAAATAGGCATAAGAGAGTGGAAAAATTTCTAGAAAATCATAATAAAATAAATTTTATTTCAAGGGAACCTACTATGACATTCACCACATGTTCGTCTTTAAATAACCACCAGTGAACATGATTTTGGATTTTGGTGTTCTATTTTTGTGTATGGATGAAACTACCATGAAACCTTTGATCTCATGGAACATTAATATTTACCCAATTCATTAGAGGGATATAATGGACCCACCCATCACATAATCTATTCTAATATATGCTACCAGATTCTAAAAACATTTATCATTTCATCATATATTAACCTGGGAGAAAGAGTTTCATCTACATTTCATCATCATAATAAAAAACTATCTGGAGAAATATTAATGATAATGTCATAGGACCATATACCCATTGAATCATAATTAACCTCTATGTATGTTATCATGGACAAAAAATTTCTTTATCATGTCAGTTAAATATTTCTTAAGAAAAATACCATTCTCATTTGGTAATCACTTATTTAAAATAATAAAAATAAAAAAATTTAAAGAGAAATTTTTCCTTAAAAATATCCAAGGAAACATTTAATGGAATATTCAATGAAAAATATAGTCCTGATAGTAGGAATAACCATTCACATAGTAAAATTTAAAACAAATATTATAATTACTATATTTGTAAAAAATACCTCATTTGGAAAATGAAAAGAATACTCCTTTTAAAAATGTTTATAGAGAGAAAAAAATCCATAAAAAAGTATATTCAAAACATTATTCTAGAATAGAAAGAAATATATTTATTTTTTTAAAATAAAATATAGACATGGAAAGAAAGATTCATGGATGAATATAAAACAATATCATTTTTCCTAAAAATTGTTCTTTCAAACCACTGAGTAATTATAGGGAGGAAACTATAAGTAAAACATGTGGTTTCAATAAATAACCATAGTGTAATAAAAAAGATTTTTTTTGGGGATTTGGATGATATTATTTCATCATTAGAATATTTAATCATAAACAATAATGTAAAAAATGTTAAATTTTATCATAAAACCCATACATCCAGTTCGACTTTATTTGTAAGCACTCTAACCTCTTATATAATAAATTTTAATTTATTATAATTATATATAATAAAAGAATTTATATTTATAATAATATATGCAGTTTACACATATCATGTTAAAACCATTTCATTAACAATTCATTATTAAAATCACTATCCTTGGTGACAATTGTTTCATTTTTGATTTACGTTTTGATTTATCTATTATTAACCTCATATATAGGTCATAGTTCCATCAACCTCAAAATTTTACTAAAGAGATAAATATTATATATATTCATTATAAAAATATTTTTAACCATCAAATTAAAGGTAGAGAAAGAAATATGAATTATTCCATTCATAGATATAGTAGTTCGTACAAGTACAGGAATACTATTTCCATTTTCTAACAAAAATAATCAAAGAAAGAAAAACAATATTTTATCATTATAAAATCATAATTATATCTTAAATATCATATATATTTATTAAATCCTTAATTTCATCCATTAATATGAGGATGTTATAGAAAATGAATTATATCATTACGTGGTGGCAATTGTCCACACGTAAGCACAAGAGATGATTTCATTACCCATATGATGACAAAGTGAAGGAAAATGGTTTTATCGTCATCATAATAATATATTAGTATATTTTCGACATTGTATTCAACATGTTATTAAAGATAAAAAAAATTATATAATGTGGAAGAATAAATAAAATCTAAAGTGCTTGGTTATGATTTATACCTCTTCTTTGAGAGACCTCTTTTTTCATATATATTAATTTGTGAAATACTATTCTAAAGGTAAGGGCATGGGATTTGGGATAAATGGAACGAATATAGTAAGGTTATAAGAAATTTATTTTTTATCTATAAGGACAAAAACTGATGAATAGGGGTGGAGATGCAGTTCCCTTTTATATGTGTTAGAGATGGAACACATACAATTACAAAAATATTTAAATATAATTCAATAGGTTGAAGAAGTATAATTCTTGAAATCATAGAAATATTGGAAATTTTTGTAATTCAAGGTTCAAATATCTTTAGAAAAATTATAATTAGAAATTTTTATGTGGCATTATCACCCTCATCTCCTTTTTTAACCCATGGTAATACAGTTCCATCCTTAAACATCATAAAAAATGTTACTATTTTTACCAATAAATGTATGAAAAATGAAAGTTGAGTCATTGAATTTTTTTTGAAGTATTTATTATAAATATGGAATCTATTTGACCAAATTTAATCTCAACAATTTATAGAAATTAGTTTTAAAATAATCACATGATGCATAATAAATAATTTTTTATAAAATTGATTTTATTTGAATAAAACATAATTTTAAGTCAATTTTCTCATAGAAAAAATATAATTTTAAAATATTTTAATTAATATATAATATTTAAATTTCATTAAATCATTTTTAAATAATGATTTATTTAATCTATAATGATTAAAACACATTTTTCACTTAGATATAAATTTATGAAAAATATTTCTTTTAACATTAATTGTTTTATATTTATTCATAATATTTAGATAACTATTGTATGGATGATTATTTAAAAATTAATTATAAATTTCATTAAAATAACATTTTAATATTGATTTATTTAATTTTCATATAAAAATTCCCAACACCTTGAAAACTTCATTTCTTTTGAATAATATTTTTTTAATCATGAAATGATTTTATGTAAAAATTAATGATTTATTATTTTTCATTAATAAAGGAATTTTAATTTTGGAATTAAAAAATATATATATATTATGATGTGGTTAAAAATATTCATACCCACTAATATTATGACTAGGTTAAAAATGTATACTATAATGCAGTTCATTTAGACGTAGTGTTTTGTGCAATGTAAGCTATAAAATACATCACTTTTATTTTAAAATAAATACATATAAAATATTGCGGTGTTACATTGGTGGCATATAATTACCATCTATCATGGATTATGCTTTTTATGATTCTGTAGAATCATGATCCTTTTCTTCAGTAGTAATTTTCTATGCCTAAGAACGTAATGTGTAGTGTCATTATGTTCCCCTAACATTTACTACATTAGTTAGAGGTTGTATGAATCTTTTTTATGTGTGTTGGTGTTTTCAAATTATGATGGAGAAAATTTATTCACCTATATATTTTCTTATAATTTAGGTATGGCCATGCAATGCCATTCTTGATATTGGATTGTTTTATATTTTTTGTAGTTATCGATTGATTATAGATAAGAGGTGTGGTATGTGACTAGGTGGGACACAATGTGATGTTCATTGCAGAGAGGGTGTATTATATGGGGTTTGGATGTTTAGATACATCATGTGTCTAATAAAAAAAATTTATTTTAGTTTTGTGGAGGTAAAAATGGTGGATTTTCGTTGACTCGTAAATGATTTTACCAATGTTTTCACTAATCAGGCTATGAATTTACCCCCTTGATGTGATATCAAGTTTAGTAAACAACTGTATATTGGTGCCTCTTTGATATTTAAATATTCTTATCATATTTCACCTTTAATGATATGGAAGCTATGGATTCAAATTTCTATCATGATACATATGGTATTTATCATGCCACACACGATGTGTGCATATGGGGGGATCCTATGTTATTTGAAAAGAAAGAAGATAGTGGTTTATAGTCATGTATAGACCACAAATCGTTTAATCCTCAATCATTAAATAACTACTACCCTCTTCCATGGATTGAAAATATTTTTAACTAGTTTAAGGTATTTAGATCTTTTTCAAATTTCGATTTATGATCAAGATATAATAAAATGATATTGTTGGAGGAAGAAATATCAAAGACCACATTTAGGTTTCGTTATGGGAACGTTTAGATTATATTCATATTGTTATATGTCATAAATTTCCTAATCATGTTCATGGTAACCATAAACATGTGGTTATATCTTTTCCAAGATAAGTTTATGATTATGTTCAACAAAATAATAATCAAATAATTGAGGTCAACATAGATGTAGGTTAATTACCAAATGTCCATTTTATAGGTCATTTTACACCATAATCAATATGGGATGATGTAAAAGAATGATTTTTAAATTCGAGAGGTACAATTCCATGAAGATGTTTTGTATCTGCATGGAATTAAAGTGTATCCATGGATTATTTAGACCACTATTTATTGGTAAGAACCCCAGAATGATATATAGGTTTGTATAATCTTCGGTCCGGTAGAATATTAGTGAAGGCTTGTTTCAAACATCCCTCAAGCTATCACCCCATTGAAATCCTTTACTGGGAAGTTAAATACTACCTTATATACTGATAAGTGTCAAGAAATATTCAAATAATTAAATGAGAGGTTTAGTTGCTCTCTAGTTCATTGGGTACTAGAGGAGGGAGTGATTTTGAGTTGTTTTGTGAAGAATATTAACTCTGATTAGGTTTTATATTGATGAAATTAAGAGTAATGATATCATATGGGTCCAAGAATTTATGCCCCATGAGAATAACTATTCCACCAGAGATCATGGTTTGGCGTGGATGGTTTATGATAAAAGTATTTGTTTTAATTACACCATTGGTGAGTTATTTTTGGCCTTTATAGATCATAAGATCCATAAGTATATTTTCTCTCAGTGGGATCAAAATATATGACAATAGAGGTTATTCGATTTTCTTTTCAACTATAAATTTTAGATTTCCTACACCCCAAGTAAGGGAAATGTATTTGTAGATGAAATGAGATTAAATTAAATAGGATATTTTTTTAGAGTATAATGATTCGTGGAAGTTGATGATGTATATCATAGGAATTCATCATACAGATGGGGAGACTGATGATCAAGATTACCCATTTTAGATTACAGTGGAATCATCCTTGATGTTGTTGGTGAAGGAGACTTTGTGGGGAGACATGGAGGTTGATGTGATGTGGTATTATTTCTTTCATGGTGATTCTATATAGGTTATATTGGAGGATGATCCATATCTATTGAAGTTTAAGGGGAGGTTGGTTATTCTATTTGAAGTGTGTGAGGTTGTTCTATTTGATTTTCATATATTAATAGTAGAAGTTCATCCTAGTGTGGCTAATATGTATTATTCATATAGGGGTCATATTTGGTGTCTTGAGCTGATGTAGTCAGTGGAATAGATTATCTCATAGTTCATGGTCTGTACACAATTGACGGTAGGGAAACTTGTTCTAAGAATCATGTTATAGGATCTTGGTATCACTGGGAGGAAAGAAGGGGGCATATCGATGGATTTCATCACCAAACTTCCATAATACCTAAGAATATTTAATAATATTTGGGTGATCATGGATTAGAACATGAATTCATCTCACTACATGGCGATTAGTGAGTTAGGATTCCTGGATTGTTTGGAAATGGGGATATGTTGATGAGGGTGTTGTGGATTATATCATCTACAGATGAGTATTATTTTAAATAGGGATCCTCATTTCCCCACATGGGTTTGGAAATTATTTCAAAATTCTCATGGATCATTGTTGTTCCCTATAACTACATTAGATTCATAGATTAATTGTAATATGGATCTAACTATCTAGAAATAGGAGGATATGAGTTCCACTTATGTTTTAGAGTTTTTTGGATCATAGATTAACTATCTGCCCTTGGTAGAGATAGATCATAATAATAAATTTAACTCTTCTATGAGAATTAAATTATTTTATGTGTTAAAAGAGTGTCTTTGTATATCACTATTACATATGATTGAGGTTGAGGAGTATAAATATCTTCAACTAAATGTGGTGAAAATCTCAACATAGAAGATTTAGTTATTTTAGTTGTAGATCTGGGTGAAAAAACAGTCATAATATGTTTGAGGAGTAGAATAATAGACCTATAGAGTATTATATTTGTGATTTGTGTTCTACAGGGTTTTATCTCATCATGGGAAAAATAGTTTTGGGTAATGAAGTAATATACCCCTGTATTATTAGTCATATTGTTGTGTCTTTGAGCATCAGCATAGTGGTTTATCAGTTGGTGTTTCATCTTCAATTAGCAAAGATCAAGGTCATATTCCATGTGTCATAAATCTAAATATATATTCATTATAATTCTCTAGTAATAAATTTTGTATATTTAGATTTCATGGTTGATTCAAATTTCATATATAAGATAGTTGAGATCTAAGATCATTAATATAATCTTTTTCATAGGTGGCATGTTCCTTTAGATTCGGGTCCTATGGGGGCATGGAGGAATGTAGGGAAGTATGTGGGTACATGAGTCATAGGTTCACGCTTAATATCCCATGTTATTTGAATCCTTATTTTTTTTATTTTTTAAATGTTTTAAATAGTTTTTATCTAATTGAGATTATCATTTCCATTATTGTTGATTTTTGTTGTTGACATTGTCTTTTTTGAAAGGTATATCTCTTACAGAGTGCCTACCATTTCGATGGCTAGTGATTCCCTCCAATATTTTTTTAGATTATTAAGGATGAGAATAATTTTATAGGTATATATTTTAATGGCTGGGTCCTTCATGATCTATTAATTTGCGTGTTTTGGGTGTTAGGGTACTGTGAGTAGGATTTGGTCAGAAAGTGTGGTTTTGGAGTGGAAATTTTAGTTGGGAGTAACATGACATAGATTAGTTTAACTATAATGATGTGAAGTGTATGAAAATAATAAAAATTTACTTTTGAATTTTTTATTCATGGTGTGAGTCCTTAATGTTTTGGAAATTATCATGGGGGTATATTTCAAGTATTCACCCTTGGGTGTATCATGGAATGGTTTAATCCATTTATAGTGAGAAAAGTTCAGGGTAGTGGATTATTTTTTTAACGAAAAAGATTCATGGAATGAACATGGTAGGTGAAACATAAAACATTCATTCCAACTTTTATGTTCATATATCTTAGTTAATGTCTCAACAAGATTATTTAAATAATGACATGATATTTCATCAGTTAGACCGAGTTAGATTATTTTACATGGATTTTAATGGAAGCGATTTAGGGGCAGCATGAATATTGGATCTTAAAGAGAGATTAAATTATCATATAATTTAAATAATAAATTATGACACAAATCATAGTAATTTTTTTTGACAATTTCATCTTGAAGATAAATAATCACTCAACAACCTAGTGTTTTTGAAACCATAATTAAATTTTATGTCCCTTTTATATTACTCAAATCCCGTTTATTTTTCAAAGAAATCTAGGGATTAGTGTTTCAATTTTATACTATATTAATCCCCCAAAAATACTATAAATTCTATGGTTTTTGGTAAAGATAAAAGATGGATCTTAGGTGAGTCTTTCATCTTTTACTTCTTAGTATATTTTAGGATTCCACTTGAAGAAGGTTTTGACAGTTGGGGTTGTATATTTGGGTGATGTCATGGTGAGTGGATATTGGTTATGGATATATTATATATTTCTAGGGTTACATTCCAATTACTTAGGGATTAGGATCATCCTTTCTCATAATTTAATTTCTCATAGATCTTTGACTCATTTGTTGAGATTGGTGATTCATGAAATCTCTTTTCTTTTCTGTGAATTATGGGATTATCATAAATTTATCTTCATTTTAAGTGTAGTATGGGTTGAAAAAATAAACATAATAAACCAAAACGAAATGAAATTGATGGTAATGGGGAAAATCACATGTATTTACTAGATTTCATGACATTTCTCATGATATTTATGATCATATACAACTATTTTTGAAAATCATTATACATGTTAATTCTTGTTTTTTGATTTTGTGGAATTACTATATAAATAACCTTCGATGAATTTATAATCACATGCATATTGAAATGATTCATATTTATCAAAAAAAATATTATGAAATCATGTTTCCATAAGTAAGAATAAAAAATGGGAATCCAAAATTTGTTATTGTGTTTTATTGAATTGATTTGTTGATAGTGGATGTGGTTCTATGGATAATGTAGATAATTTTATGTGATATTATATATGGTTGGGATCAGATATTTCTGTTAGAAAGTTTTTATCATAAAGTCTATGTTGGCTGGTATACGTTGGGTAGTGGGGATCTATTAGATAGAATATGCGGGGAAGTGGGGTTGTGTTTATTGGTATGTGTTGGTTAGTAAGGATATGATGGTTAACATGGGACATGTTTTAGGATGATTTTGTGATTTTTTATTTATATTGAATGAGATATTAATGTTTCATGTCTAGTAGGGCTACAATGGCCATACATCAGTTGGAAAGTGGGAATATAGAGTTTTTTATGGACTGATTATCTGGTCAGTTATTGTGTGGTTCGTTATAGTTGTTCGGTAGTAATAAATTAAATAGAAAAATTGATAAAATTTAATGGATAAATGGTAGGAATAAATATGGGAAATATATGGGATATTTATGTAATTAATTGTGGAATTAAATAATTTAACGATTGTATCATGGAAGGTAATGATGTATAAGGAAATGAAATGATTTTATGATTTACTAGGAACTTGTAATTGTAGGCAGTGGTTTTTTTGTATTAGAAAGACAGATGGTTTATGGAGTTTGATAAAGTTGTTGTGTAACTATACAATGATGGTAGTGTAGGTTTGGTTTTGGGTTATATTGGGGTTATATTTTTGTATACCCTATATACAGGAGTTGTGTGCGGTATACACTCATGATGTATTTGTTTTATGATTTCATTACTCATCCCACCAATGTCAGCTAGACTTATCTACACCAGATGATTTGGGTTTTTAGTTTTTTCAAAAACATCTAGGTTTTAATGGGTTGATGGATGTATACCTTGGATTTAATACCATCTCTTTGGACATTGTTCACGGTGGTATTGTTAATTGGTGTTGGTCGTGAAATTTAGGAGGAGCGCTCCAGGTTGATTTGATACATGTTCATGATAACCTATATAGATGGATATGTGATTAGGTATTGACATGGGGTGAAGATGTGGTGTTATTACATGAAGTGTGGTTGAGTTATTTGTTTTGGAATGTTGGAACAATTTGATAGATGATATGGCCTATTGTGTTGGTATGGAATGAAATATAAGGATTTGAAAGTGAGGGAGAGAGATACATTTGGTAGTGGGGGGATATATCAATGGGTAAGTTGTTAAAAGGAACCTTGATTCAATTACTTTATATAATTTTATTATATTGGATGTAATATTTTATGGGAATGATTTAGTGAGTTCAAGTGGTTTTTGAGTTAAGATATTCTTGTTGGTTTTGTTATTTGAGAATTAGTTCACTAATATTATTTTTCATTGTTTGTATGAGAGGTATTTTATGTGATACTATTGAGAATACATATTACACTCATCATAATATATATAAACTGATTTCCTAGTTTCTAGGGTGAGTTTGGTGACTGAACATGACAATACGCGCTTGAAAATTGGGATTGTAAGTTGAGTCTCTACCAAGGTTTTTTGGGTATTTTTTTTAGATACATGTTTTTTCTAATAAATTCATGCATTATGGGATTATTTGAAATCAAATTTATTTATATTATTATATTTATTGGGGAATTATTTATTTATTCCTTGGTCATATGAGTTCAATTCATCCCATTTTAATGTTTTTTTTTACCCTCATTTCTAGTATCTAATTTAGGGGTTGTTAGAGGAAGGCCTAAGGGGTTATCTCATCCTCTCTACTGGCCCAATAAGGGTACGTAGTTGTGTTAGCTAGTTATAATTACTTTATATTTTTTATTTATTTTCTCTTTGTCTATTTGTTCTATACTATTATTTAATACACTCTTTTTAAATATATTGTATATTTATTTCCCTTTTCATTTATTAGGGTTATTATTTTCTTTTTTTACTTCCCAAAAATTAATTCTTAACTATGATTCAATGATTATTGGAAAATTATTTTTTTATTGAAGCTACATCTATATTCTTCTATAATATATTTTCAACTATTAATGAAATATAAAATTATTTATAAATTAAACAAATTTCTACCTAGAAAATGTTTTCCCTTGTTGTTTGAGGTACTTTTGTCTTTATTTAGTAACAATTTACTTATGACATCATTATGACACCCATTAATTTTTCATTGGTTAATTTCATGTTTATGATTGATAAATAATTCCTTTATATGTATAAATTATGGTTATAAGAATATAATGATGAGAAATGTGATAATAAAATTATATAGATCTCATACTCATTAGATAAAGTTTTATAACTCTGTATATTACTATGTATGTACATGATGCAATGAAATTTGTACACATATGTTTTTCGTAACATGATTTAGTATTTTTTTAATATTATTTTGTGGGTATATAGTGTCGGTATTTTTACACAAATATGTTTTACATGATCTTTATTCTACCTTTTTATCAAATTATTTTCATATAAATGTTTAAGTTAGTTATTCCTGTAGTGTTATGATTTTTAATTATCTAGAATGTGCTACATTCCTATTATTTCTACATTTGACCCATGCTACTCTTAGGATATTATGTTTCAATTGATGATCTCATGCTATTTTAAATTACAATACCATTTTCTACTACTATAACTTATTTTTAAACAACATTATGATCCAAAGACATATGATATGATATATTTCTTTTTCACAATGATTATTTCCCCCATATTTTGTTTTCCTCCCCCATATAATGTTTTTATCTCATCATTTCTTTTATATATGTCCCATGGCGATCACTAGTATTAATAGTATAGTAAATATATTTGTGGTCTATAATGATTGATTTTTAAGTTTATATTTTATTTTACATTTTTAAGATATTAAATATAAATATTTTTACAATGGAACATAACTGATTATAAAACCCTAATATTTTAGAATGTATTTTTTTCAAAATTATTACTATATTCAACGACTATCTCTATATGAAACCCAAAACTAAAAAAAGTCATGACATATTAGATGAAAATTATTAATAATGATTAAGAATAATAGAACCGCTCGTAAATAAAAATTATGTAATCAATTAAAAATAGATATAAAAAATGGGATTGAGAACTCCGAGAGTTTTTGAAGAGAATGTTTCAATAAAAGTAGTTTTTTTTATTTATTTAATTTTCATTTAAAAAATAATTTAAAAATATTATAATTTTAATTTTTTAAAAATAATCATATTATATAATATAAAATACAAAAATTATCTAATTTTATGTTTTTTTATATTTTTAGAAAATAATTTGTTTTTCAGTGAATAGTTAAAAATTATAAATTTTCTAATACCATCGCTTTTATGATATTATCATAACATAATATGGACTAATTTTTTATGAAACATTTTTATATAATATATATATTTATTTATTTATTTAAAATTTAATATAAAAAATCTAAAAATACCATGTTTAATTTATAAAACACATCTATAATATTTTGGAAACATAAGTAATATTTTTATCTTCAAACTATTTTTATTCACCTCTATTAAAAATTAGTTTTGATCACTTATAGAAATTACATCTATAAAAATGGATTTTATATATGAGATGAAAATTATTGTGTTATGTAACATGTTCAATCATAATTTTTTTCATAAAATAATGATCACTAAGAATAAATTTAATGACCATGATAATGGTAAGATATTTATTTTAAAATATTTTTCTAATTAATATTATTTAAATTATCTTTAATAAATTTAATAAATATAATATTAAAATGAATGTAATATAATATATAATACAATATATATATATATATATTATTCATTAATTTGGTAATCAATACTAAATAATATTATAAAAACATTTTTTTTAAACATTTTTTTTCTATAAAATCGTTTTCCACTATATTAAATGTTTTAATTTATAGGTTATTTTTATATTATTTATAAATTTAATTATTTTAAATATTTGTTTAATTTAGGTACATAACTACCAAATTTTTAAATAATGGGGTTTTCATAATTTTTTTTAAAACATATATTATTTTGATAATAACAAGTTACCTTGGCACAAATAAGAAAAGTAAAATGTAAAAATGTTATGGTAATTGGATTAAAAAATGTTTTAAAAATGAGTTTAAATTTATAGTTTTGTATTTATTATCCTTATATAACCATAAAATACATTATTTATCACTTTGTGATCCTATTACCCTTGAATAATGTCATTACATTATTTAAAAGTAAAATGTATCCGTAAAAGTTAATTTTTGTTTACTTACAAAAGATAAAATTACACTTTTTTATGCTACCACCATTCCTCAAAATTTATTCTAAAAAATTTTCTTTTTTAATCTAACTCGAATAATATCTCAATATAATTATTCATTGGTAACTATAAGTTATCCTAATCCCTTCATTTCCATGGAGAATTTCATGATAATTCTAAAGCTCCGAAAGTGAGTATTACGTAATGCATATTTTTTTCTTCTTAATATTTCAGACCCAAAAATAGATTAACAATAGTTATAAAATAACCTCAATATAGTTAGTATATTTATGTGTCATTATATTAATTAAACAATAATTATTTACTTCTTCTCATTCACTTTGTAGAAAAAAAAGAACGTTAATTGTGTGTTTGTGAGGACTGTCGACACCACGAAGTGAAGTCTTCCGATTTTCACCACTACCTCTCTTTAAGGTTCATAATTATATAATTGAAGGAAACATGTGAATTATATAACATAGTTTTTATTATTAATAAAAAAATTATAATCCTCTTTCAGTTTATGTGATTAGTTTCCAAATTAAATCGTTAATCATGCATTGTACGAACTGTCTCCTCTACAAAGAAACAATTATTAATATTTCATATTAATTTACAATAATTATCCAAACCTCAGAAAATATGATCTAAAAACATAAAGACATCTAACCAATATAATGTTATCATGTCAGTGTAAATAATTTTATGGTCACACCCATACACTAAATTATGGTATATTCATGTTTTTCTCGGTCTAACCAGTTACTTGATCAGTGATATAAAACAATATCATGGATGAATATAGAAACATAAGTACTAATATTATTATATGATAATAGTGAAAAATAATTTTCTCTTGTCATGTAAATGTTATATTATGTATTTTACTTATTATTGTAATATCATTTTTGATCTCTAGAATTTCCAAAATAAGCTGACAATGATTCCATTTTGACACAACATAACAAAAACAATAATGGATTTTATGAGATTCATAAAAAACTAAATGTTATATATTGTAGTTTATTATTTTATCTAGGAATGATGAAACATGGGTATCTGATAATGAAAAACATCCCTATTTCGAGACTAGTTAAAAATGATCAAGATTACTCGCACCTGATATTGAAAATGTATAATAAATAACTAATATTTATAATATTTATAAAATAAGTTTACAAAAAGTTATAGATATGAAGAAATATCTTAAATATAATATTTTTATAACTTTATATATAATATAAGAGTTTATAGTTCATTTGACTTAGAAGGGAAATAAGATAAGGTTTTCGTTGTTTCATTTTTAACTCTATATGAAATGATTAATACTGTGCAACAAAATTTATTTCTGGTAGTTTATTCACATACCTATTACTTTAAAATATTAATATTACGTCAATTTAATGGTATTTTAATTCTCATTTTATTATCCTCCTTACAACATCCTTTGAATATTATCTTCCAAATACTGTTAGGTTTTCATCAAATAATTTTTTTATTCACTTGGTCAACGCTTTCTAGATTGAATAAAATTTAATCAACTTATTGGATATTTCTCTTATCTATTTTTATATATTTACACGCTATTCCTAAATTAATTTTCAAAATAAATTAACACTTATTTGATAAAAAAAGTTCCAAAACAAAAGTATAGCGTTATTAATAATAAGACCAATTCTATCTAATGAATATTATCTTCAATGTACAAATTTTTTCTATCATATGTGATTTATTTAATGAAATACTACTATGTATTTACTTTTTTTATTCATTATATTTTACTTTACATATTACAAAAAATAATTTTTTTTCAGCTATTTTCTAATATAGTTTTTTTGTCAAAGTATATCACTCAAGAGGGGGGTGAATTGAGTGTCTATAAAATTTTTTGTTAAAAATTAATTCTTAAAAGGTTTCACCCATAAATTTAAATACAACCCAGTTAATCAAGGTTATAATGTTATGAAAGATTGATTGTTCAAATAAATTTTTAGAAGATTGATTAATTGTCAGTAATATTAATAGTTGTTATTAATATTACTTTTGAAGTTATTCTAATAAGGAAAGACGGTTATAAATTCTTTCCAATATTAACTATAAAAGTGAATTTAGTGAATCTTGAATTAAATAGTAAAACGGAGAAAAATAAATTTAAACAATACTGCTGATATAAAACAAGTGGTTCAATCTCAAGACGAGACCTAATCAACTCTACTTGGTGATCACCTACCACAAAGTAGTTCATATAAATAAACTTCATCCACACCCTTGATCGGGGTTCACAACCGTACAGATGACTATCCACGTCACACGACCTATTCTATAGTTCTACGTGTGTACAAAATACCAAGCCACACAGGGTCCTCTTCCACACTTATCTGTTAGTATACGCAAGTGTAAAAAAATGTATAAGAAATTATATCTTGTATACTTCAGTTTAATGTAGGAGACAAAGTGCGTTGTTATAAAGATACACACATTTCTTAAAAGATAATAAAATGATACACAATAGAGCATAAATTCTGAGATAAAGTTTAGAAGTACTATGAGTGGTTATATATGTAGCTCAAGACTTCTAGGATGAAAAATATTCCAAAATCAATTCCTTATATAGAAAATAGAGTATCATAAGTCAGCTTTAGCGTGTGTTCTTCGTGGTGAAGATTCTGTCCACTATAGGATTCAAGTATGATTTTCTATTCTTTAGCAGTTTTGAGTTATATGTGTCAATTATCTCTTCAAAAATTCTCTATGTGTTATCTTTGTTGTTGTGCTCACACAGTTACTTCACATTATTCCACTTTCATGCACGCGTTGTTTCTGGGCCGCACTAATCTTTTATCTTGGAGTGCATGTGTTGGAGCCGATAGGTTGCATGTATTCTGCACATCGTACCTCATACTATTAGGTGAAATTTCTACAATGAAACATTAATTATGTTAGTGCATTTAAAATGTTTAAATATGACTGTTAGATATTAAATCGAAAACGACAAAACAGATTAAGAAACAGTGACACAATTTGTCTGTAAACGGTGTCTCTAGGAACCAGTGTCTCCTTTAAATGGTGTTTGTACTGGTCGCGGTGTCTGGATTATCATAGTGTCTATCTGGTCACAGTGTCTAGTTCATTTTTATGGTTCACGGTGTCTCATGGTCAAGATGTCTCATGGTCACGATGTTTGATTCACGGTGTCTAGTTCATGGTGTCTCATGGTCACGGTGTCTCATGGTCATGGTGTCTGGTTCATAGTGTATCATTCATGGTATCTAGTCCATGGTGTCTAAGACCTTTTCCATAAAAACATAACCGATGGTAGACTCAAGGTGTCTCATACTTAGCCAAAAATATATATTCATACTTAAGTAGTGATATTTATAAAATGGATTAGACTTAATCATTTATCAAATAAATCATTATAAATAAAATCAAAGATAGTGTACAGTAATCAAACTGAATGTATATCACTTAATATCATTGGATAGATTTAATAAACAACTATACATTTAATGTGATATAGATTAAATAGGATTAACAAGGTTTATAGACTAAATAGGATTTGTGATCATTAAAACATGATTAATACATGAAGAGTCCAACAATCTCCCCCTTTTTGGTGATCAAAAATCATGTGTATTTAGATTGTATATTTGTTCCAAGTACAGATTATAAATGTTCATATAATATGTATAGATCTCTCCTCCTTTTGGGATTATGAAAAAGAGTGAATAAGAAAAGATAAGAAAAGTCATAATGCATGAGAAAAAAAGAGTTTCAGTACAAATAATAGAAATCAAAACAAATGCAACAATAGTCCTATCAAGAGAGAGTAGTCACTAGTCTTCATCTCTAGCTAGTATTCTCTTTTCCTTTAGCAGTAGGATAAGAATAAGAAGCCATAGGAGCAGAGGTCAAGGTATAAGAAGGGAGTGAGCTGGTTGTTAGATAAGGTAAATGAAGACCATTAAAGACAGAAGGGTCCAATGTTGGTGTAGTAGAAGGCCAGGTAAACTGTTGATCAGGGATTATAGGTTTGATCTGAATCAGGGCTTAACTGATAGACATAGAAGTGGGGGATAGGGTAGAGGTGATGGTAGGAAAACCAAATCTCATAGGGGAAGCCGCAGAAGAAACTATGGAAGTACTTTGTACATGAAGATAGGGCCTCCGGAGCTTGATAAAATCAGTAATGATCTCCCCACCATACTTCACAGCTTTTTCAATGTCATCCTTTTTTTCCCTAAAATTTTACAACAGATGAGTAAACTCTGTGAGCTTTTGAACTCGAGTCTTGAAGGCTTGAGTAATATGAGAAATCCTCAGATTTTCCACAAGGTACTTGAAATGATTAGTCATATCAGTCTTAGAGAAGATCCTGTTGAAATAGAAGACAACTTTATTGCAATTTTTTTGAGCATCATTATCAATCTTAGAATGGATTTATACCAAATCAATAACTCTGTCAATGTTCTTGATAACTTCAGATAGATATTCTTTATTAAAACCACTAAGCACAGCCAGCCATTCCTCTTTGACCACTGATCGAAATAGATCACTGTCTATGGAAGGTTGAGAAGATTTACCAGAGGCATTAGAAGCATTGAAAACTGAGGTAAGAAATTTATATTGATTGAAAACTTTTTGAAGGCACCCCTTATACTCATCTGTTAGCTTGTTAAGACCAACAACAAGCTCACGAATCTCTTTCATTATTTTTTTTTCTTTCAGCTAACTTTTCTGCTAATGAAGCTAAATGAGGTTGAATCAGATATGCAATATCCTTTGGGGTTTGAGAAACAATAGTCTCGATAGGATGAGAATTAAGATATGATCTCGAATTCAACACTTTCTACATTTCATCAACCATACCTCTTAGAGTCTTTACTTAATCACTAAGAAGTTTGTTCTCAACTCTATTTTGGAGTATCTTAAAAAGTATGGTGATAAAATTGTTAGATGAATAAATGTAAAAATTTTCAAGTATAATTAATGTGGGAGAAGGAACTAAGGGGAATATCTTGAAAAATAGAAGAAGTTTTTATGTGGTAAAGGAGGTGATCATGTATAAAAAATGAGGAAAAAAGAATGGTTTTGTAGAAATATTTATTGGAAGAAAAGTTCTCCCTAAATAAAAAATAATATTTTAATGCCTCAAATGTTTGGAAATTAGGCATTATCAATGAAAATTCCATAATCCAAGGGATGATAAGAATGAAATTCTTTCAAATCTTCCAATTCTAAAGGAATAAGGAAAAACCTATTAAATGAAAACTACTAAAGTATGTTATGTAAATTATGTCATGTTAAAAAAATAATAATCATTAGCATAAGAACATTTTAGTGATGTATTTATACCAAATTAAACATGGTTCATTGTATGTAAATTGCTTTATATGGACATCTAATAACCAACCTAATCTATAAATGATAAAATATTAATAAAATATTTTACTAGCATGATTATTGTTTTTTATGCTCATAAATTCTTTCTAATATATTTTTATTGCAAATTATTTCTTATAAATTTTTATTATCCTTCAATTAATCAAATGTATTTCTATATTTGTCAGGGATCAAATCTCTTGACTATAATTATTTAGAATATATAAAAATAAAATATAAAAAATACCCCATGACCATGTATTAACAAAAGGTTGAATATAAGAACCTTATAATAGATTAACCCCATTATATTGGGTAATTTAATACAAATGTATAGAGAACCACTCAACAATAGTTATATTTTTAATAGGAGGAAAAATATGTTTATACTAGTTATACTAAGTATAGTTAGGATGAATCCTCATTATAAATTAAATAATTAGTAATATATATATTTTTAATAACATATAAAATGAAAATATATAATATTGACAATGATATTAAATTACAATAGTCTCCTAGAGATAATTTTTAGTGAAAAAATCAATATTGGGTGATGCCTACTCTGATATGAAACATATGTTTTCAAGTTTATATGGTTTATATCTATCTATAAATTATAATTTTAGTCAAGTTTATCTTTTGTGAACCCTTATTTATTTCCATTGGTTTGTGATAATTCAAATTGTGAGGATGATATTTGAGGGGGAAATAAAACCATATTGACAATACTTTTATATATATATATATACTATCATTTTAGATGAATATTTCAATATAAATAATTATGATCCATGCCAAATATACAATGGGTTAGTGACTCTAGAGACTTGATACACAATATTCATATTTTATGAAAGACCATCAACATCCCCCCAAAAGATCTTACCATAGATAAGTCATCAAATATATACCCTTTTGAAATCCATTATTTGTAACATGGTGAAAAGAAACACATGAAAGGGTGGGATTAAATGATCAGTAAGTGTAAAAATGGATATATAAATGAAAAAATAAATATAACATGACAATAAGGGTATGATTACTTGAGAAAAACAAGATAACCTGAAAAAAAAAACATTTAGAAATGAATATATATCATATCATTTATTATAATATTGAATCATGGAATAATGCTTGGTAGTTCATAAGACAAGAATATTTAAGAAATAAAATAAATTTATCCATAAGAGAAATTCATTAGAAAAAGAAATAAGTTGATGGAATAAAAATATGCATATAAATTCATTTCATTAGTCAAGGATTATATAAAATAAAAAAATTGTCGATTGGGTTCACCCCCATTCCATATTATCCTTAGTCATGGTTAAACCCAAGATTATTATAGTGGACTAATTCCCTTACTGTATTAAGTTCAGTACCCATTCCTGTTCTTATTATCCCAAGAGATATATATCTTTACCCAATGCATTGTGGGGATATATAATTATGTTCACACCATGTAAGGACAAAATATTTAATAAATAAAATTCCATTTTAAATAAATAAATTCTTTATTAAATAAAATATTTATAGAAAATAAAATTGCTACATTGGTTATTTGGAAAAGATATAAATATAACATAACCAATTTAAAATACTATTATGAACTTTGAATTTTGATAATATAGAAATTTTTCAAAGAAAATTATGATTAGTAAATTAATTGATATATAGAAAAGATATATGATGACAACGACTTGTAGGTAAATTCTCTATGATGCCCATTTATCCTTGTTTTAAGAGATATGACATGAAAAGTATTCCCCATGACCAAGAAAAATCCACGATTCAAGAAAAAAATCTCAATAAAATCTGTATATTGGATAATTTGAAGCTTATTAGGATTAAGATCTAAACAATGTTCACAAAAACCACCCCAAGATAGAACCACCATCGCATATCATACCCTTACGTTATACACTGGTGTAATAAGGGGTTTGGTATATAGACCATAGCAATATGAAAATTTACAGTTTAATTTATAATAAAATAATCATTATATTTATCCTTTTTTATTAAAAAATTATAAGTGATGAAATAATAATTGTATTTTGGGAAATACATACTCTGAATTACAAAAACACTTTTGATAATTTTATATTTTTATGAAAAAAATAATATTATAACAATATAATATTATTAAATAATATTTATATAAATGAAAATGATAACATAATTTATTGATGTTCAATGTAATTTTTATAAGGGTTGGGAAGTTTTTAGCATCTTAAAAACTAGTATTTTTTTTATAAATATTTATTTTCATTTAAAATTAATAATTATCATTTTTGAAAAATTATTACGATGAAAAAATATTTATTTTGAAATCAACATGTTGAAATTAATTAATGATGACTTTTTCATATTTTTCTGAAACAGATGTTTTTTATGTAAAAATGAAATATGATATAAAAATACAATTTTCATTATGACATCATAATTTCCCAAAAGTGATGTATGAAATAATAAAAATAGAATCCATGACCAAAAATATATTTCCTACTAAAATAATTAGTTTTAAAAGTTATTTATTGAATTTTATAATCCTTTAGTGAATCCTCCAAAACCAATAATTTATTTTAATGTTTTAAAATAAATTCATTAAAAACAGGACTCGCATCCACATAACCAATGGTATTATTTTAATATATTTAGTCTATGGAAATAAATAGTATTTGAAACCACTCGGATTTGGTAGAAACTATGTGATAAATCATTGTATGTTTTGTGTTTGTTATTATTTTATCATATAGATTCTAAATCACATGTTTAGAAATTAATAAATAATTCCCATCTCTTTTGCTATAAATACCGACTCATCATTCCACTCCTATTCACTCAAAGCCCATTAAAATTTATGTTCCTATACATGTACCCCTCTAAATTAATCCCAATCCCTTCCCAAGAACTTATGAAGATCCTCACATTATTTTTGATGTTCCCTCTCATGGAAAGGGATTCCCACCTCTTTATTCAAGAACATTCATTGTATTAGTAAATTTTATTTTCATGTTTTCAGGTTTTAATTTGTTTTCACAAATCCCATTTATATCCCTTACGATGTCCATGTAATGATATTCTACCATTTTATCCCATTAAATGCGTACATGAATCATTATGAACACCTATTATACTCCCAAAATTATTACACAATGTCTCCATGCCAAAAATTTGTATTGTAGATACCCATCTCAATTTCACTCATGGTTATTCAAATATGAATACTTATCTTTTATTGATTTGGTACTTCTATTTATTTAAAACAGACTACATAATATTTGTATTCAATGTGATGAAATGTGTTTTTATGTTTTATGATCTTTGTGGAACTCTAATTCATATACATGATATGAATATGATGTGTAACACCCCACAATTTCATATTATGTTATCTTTTTAATGTAATTCAATACCTTGCACTACATGAAACATCGAGTTCAAGCGCATCATGACCTATCAAACTAGACATTTAAAAAGAAATTATGAATCATATTAACCACATTTTGAATTATATATATATCCTATATAATTTTACCATTAATGTTCTTTGTTTCTTAGACATAATATAAAGACAAAGTCAATTTTTCAAATAAGAGAAGTATTTTTCAAAAATTGAAATTTTTCTGACTTTTAATGGAAAACCCTTTATAAATCCAATGTTTTACACTTTTATATATTAAATTTATGAAATTAAATTATTTTTTAGAAAAGGGTTATAAAAATTTCGTTTGGATAAAATTTTGGTACTTTTTTGATAACTTTAAAATTTTGATAAATAGTGAAAAATGCTAAATTTTAATTGAAAACAACTTTTTTAATCAAAATAATTTTTAGTGTTAAATTATTAATTTGAGTGGTTTTAGAGTATGATTAGATTATATTTTTTTCATTTAATATAATTTTGGTTACTGGATATATTTTCACATTTAAATTGTACATAAACACATGGCAATCTTTTGATGATTTTAATTTTTTAAAACCAGTTTTCTCATTTTGAAAAGAGGAATTAATTTTAAAATAATTAATACAACACATATGTTTTGAATTTGATATTATATACAACATATTTGGATTCAAAATATCCAAATTATCAAAGGGTTAATTTTTTGTATTTTTTTAAAAACATTCAATTTTTGATGAATATTGAATAACACTACGTTGTTGTTTAAAACCGAATTTTTATTTAAATAAGTAGTTATTTTATTTAAATTTATTTTAGGTAAAAATAGATACATAATACCTATATATTTTCAATTTAATTCAATGGAATAATATTATAATAATATTAGATATATAAAATTTTATCGATGTTTTTACTGTGTTTTACCCACCTTCTAGGCGCATTTGAAAATTTTCATAAAATGTAATTTTACCACTTCTATGAATTGAATTTTAGAAATCCAAGAGAAATAGTTGACATCAGTAAGTAAAATTAGGTTCAATAAGAATAATATTATTTTTGGTGAATAGTATCTTTTGACTTTTATTTACCATAGTTAAAAGTAAATAGGGTATTTAAAGGTACAAAATGATATTATAATTACCCTAAAACATGTCCAAATTCCATTGGGTAAGTTTATTTCGAACAAAATAAACCTTAAGAATAATATATGATTCCTTTTTGTCCACTTGTAATAGCTTAGGACATTTTTTATTATTTTAGTTAAAGAAGAGTTAAAAGTGTTAAATTCAATGCTTAATAACTAATTTTTTTTAATATATGACTATACAAAAGATAAATTTTACTATAAAAATTAATTAGAAAACTAAATATATTTCATATATAATGGTATTTTTTATAATTTTTATACATTAAATAATTAAATTTATTTATGACACAATGATGATGCATCAATTACCTTATTAATGAAAGATAAAAATAAGTGATATTATAAATATCCAAATAAATGTATATTGAGACTTTTGATTCATTACAAAAATTTTCTATGTTAATATGACATGTTATAGTTTATTATATAATTAAGTTTCAAAGTGATAATGTTGTTATGACTTTCAAAAAAACCAAATACTAAATAATGTCAAAATTGACATAAATGAATTTTTAAAACAAATATTATATTAATAATTGATATAATATTCATAATAATCTAAGGTTCTGCAAAAGGACTTATCTAATAATATATATTTTATTAATGAACCACTTGGGGTTCTCTTGTAATTTTATAGTATATTTATTAACCATGAAATATAAAAATACAAAAAGACATTGTAAAAGTTAAAATATTTAACTAAGTGTTAAATATAAAAGATAGAATTAATATGATAACTGAATCCTATCTAAAACATATTGGTTGAAAGTTTTTCTACCCAGAACAACCTTAGAATCTAAATAAATCCTTTTGGATCCATTATAAACTGGAAATTATTTTATAATAAAATAACATTTCAAGCTTTTCCTAAAGTGACCCTCACTTCTCTTATAAATCGGTACTTCCCCCTCTCCAAAAATCACAGCTCCAAAGATATTTTTCTGACCATACCCTACTAAAATATCCTTCCAAAAACCCTCAATTCTACGTAGAGGACTTAATTTGATCATAAACCTAACCTAAGGATCCCTTTTTATCAACTCAAAAAGAAACACCTGAAGAAGAGGTAATAATTTTACCACCACTTTCAATGTTCTTTTCTTCTTCCACTTCCTCTTTCTTTGTTGTTTCCATACCAAAATAATAACTCCAGTAAATTATATATTCTTTTATGTTGTTATAAATATGGTACAAACATATTCATTATTCTACCTATCCTATGAATGAAAATTCACCATACGTGCGAACGTAAGGCTTGTCGTCTCCACCTCGTGGTGTAGTTTGTTATTCAAACACTTATTTATTTGGATGGGTATAATAAACTATCTAACTTATGTAAATAATAAATATAGAATGTTAATTATTATGTATATATGATATAACATCTAATTACATACTATTTAACCATCAATAGAATGGTATTTCCACTCGTGCGTGCGTACGGATTACTGTCTCCACGAACGCGAGGGGATTCATTCCCCACCATAACCATTAAAGAATAAATTTAATTTTATGATTAAAAATAAATTTTATGAACATAATATAATTCTGGATATTAATAAAATACATCCTATTCATAAAAGAATGAATTATGTAATAAAAAAAATAAAGGAAAATTAATTAGATACACCCGAGACAATGATACTACTAAATTATTATTATCAATGCAATATTATAAGATCATATATGATATAATATTTATGTATGTGGTTCTTTTATAATTTAATAATAATGATTTAATTATTATATAGGAGTTTAATGTACCCTCGACCAAGGAAAATTACAAGGTAAGGGTTAATTCTACAATCTCTTCATTATCCGACGTTATATATATG
The DNA here is from genome assembly GCA_963277665.1 of Viscum album. NCBI lineage: Eukaryota > Viridiplantae > Streptophyta > Magnoliopsida > Santalales > Viscaceae > Viscum > Viscum album. The sequence goes on from OY728164.1 coordinate 826,054,087, forward strand.
TAAGTATCTACTGGAACCTCTTTATCATCCAATCTGTGTTTCATAAAAAATGTATTTCAAAACATTTTTACTATTCACTAGACTATGGGTTAAAGACCTTTATAGCCTTTTATAAATTTTTATAATATTTTTTTAAAGGAATCATTCCATCGCTTTCCAAATAAGTTACTTTATGACCTTTTCAAAGAATTAAGTTATGAATGTTTTTTGAAATTATACGGTGGGTGCGACTATTTTCTTCTGTTATAACACCTTCGAAGCATCCATTACAAGATTATAAGAATATATGCAAAATAACTGTTTTCTTTGAAAATTATGTGACTTTTTTATGATTTAAAAGTAGAAAGAGATATTTTTATCAAGTAGTTTTTATTTCATCTATGTCAACATCTTTTGTTGGATTTTATGCTTGTTTGAAGTTGATTTATTATGATAGAATCTTCCATATTGTATTGAATATTTTGTGATATGTTTTACTATGGATGTGTTATATTTATACTATTCAAGTTTTATATTTTATGTATGAACATTTTTTATGCATGTTTTAATACGAATATTTATGTTATGTTTCATTCTTTTCATATGAGGAATGCATTGGACTTAGTATGTGACGGGTGGATCCTGATGTAGTTCCTCGATGCATCAGTAGGTCTTAAAGGAAAAACTAGTTTCCTGACATAAGGAATGGAAAAAATCTTATTATAGTCTTGGAAAAAGGCCTTGAATATGTGGTTATGATGTCCGAAATTATGCATTCCATCATTATGAAATTAGCTATTGATGTTACATGTGATTATTCCACTAGTAGAATATCCATTTGAATAAGTAAATGAAATTATTTGATTTATCTTTTCCATATTATGCTAATGTTTAATTTTAGAAGTCATGTGTTTTATTCTTATACATTTCCTTCAATGATTATGCTTATTTATGAAAGATTATGTTATATTGTTATCCAAAATGATCATCTGAGATCCCACATTTCTTAGGTTTTATTTTTCCCAAGATGTGAAGAAGTATATAATGATTTACTGGTATGAATATGTTATGGGATATGAGTGTGTTCAAAAGAGACACGATGCTATTTTTTATTTCATGGTGTAATGTAAAACTTATGTATGTATCTAGTACTTTTAAGGCTTCTAAACTAATCGGTCTTTCGATACTTGATCAATATTCATCATGCCAATGTTATAAAATAATGCACCGACTCAGGGTAACTAGGGTTGGGGAATTATAGTTGGTATCATAGGATGTTTATTACAAACCTTGGAAGCTATATTTATAAAAACTCTTATTAGAGAACATTACCCTAAGATAGACTTTGAGGATTGGTATAGAATAACTTCTTAGAATTTTGGTAATGTACATATTTTTTGTATTTTCCAAGCAATAAATCTTTGTCTAGATACAAGTAGGTAGGGGTGGATCTTCCACAAATATACCTAGTAGTAAAAACTCTGAAAAATAGTTTCGAGTTTGACCCAGGGTATCCTGGTACATGACAATGGAGCTTTCTTCACTCTTGGTCATGACACTCTCGGGGGATATGCTTAAGATAATTCACATTTTTCTTTACCATCCAATATGAAGGATTTATGAGTATATAATTCCTCAAATAAAACATCTTTTTGATGATTTTGGATTATATTCATAATCATTTCAATTTATATTAGGTATTTTACATGTATGGAGTTATGAATTTCGATTCATAAACTAACCTAATGTATACCATTGTTTAAAAATGGTGCCTAGTAGAAGGAATGAGAACTGTAACAATACACATGATCCACAGAGTAAGAAAAATCGTATCTTTCATGCTCTGATGTCAACAATTATAAGGGAAATAGTCTCCCATGAATTATAATCATATGAAGAAATAATATCATGAGTTAATAAGATAAGTAAATAATTATCTTAGTCCTATGGATTTGAATGGAAGCCAGAGATAAAAATGATGGTAGAGAGAAATATGGATAAAGTGTAGAATGGAATGAAGGATTTTCCCATATGTGATAACTGTGGAAAAAATCACCTTGGTAAATTCTTGAAGGGAATTGGAGTTTGTAATAAGTTTGGAGAAAAAGGACACCAAGTATGTGATTGAAAGGGTAATAAAATGGTTTCAAATGTACAATGATTCATCTTCAATGAGTTAGGAAACTACACGAATCATTGTCCCGGTCGTCAGAGTATACCCCAAATGATGCTATTGGACAATAATCAAGTTACGATACTACCACATATGAAGAGGAAAAATTAGTGTTCTTATATTTATATTAATAGATTATGTAATTTTAGTTTTTTATCAACTATGTACATGTTATATTAGTAATGGAAATAAATAAACATTGTACTAATGTACTATTTGATTGAGGATTTGGGATTATATAGTACTAAAATAGTGACTCAACATCAAGTTAAACTTTTTTGAAAATACATGGTTGAAGGAAAGATAAACCTTATTATGGTCCTAATACTGAGGTAGTGAATTTGGAATAAGAAATGGTTGATTTGGATGAATTATATTGGATATTCTTGACTACCTTAGAACAGATTGATGGTTTTTTTATTCCATCATTGTTGGAGTACTCAATATTTTTGGATATAAAGAATATATCTAGTATTCAATATGGAATAAGGGAGCATGAATGTAGTCAATAATATTTTATGGTAATTTATGGTGTTACCTTGTTTTAAGAGAGTACATGATGATGGTACTCACATGTTATTATGTGGAAAAATGAGATCTTCGTTATGTCAAGTTGACCTTCCTTAAAAAAAATTGGACTATGTGTTTGGACACAAGTATTTTAGATGAGTCGAAATATTGAAATATATTAAGTTGGACATTGGATACTATGGTTTAAGGTTAAAACATTTCTTAAGATTATTTTTGGATTGTTATAAAAAGTATAATCTTGAGGTCAGGAGAGGACTCGTCGCATCCGGCAAGGTCACAAGACTTGAACCCGCAACCGAAGGGCGACAAGGGTGCATCACCTACCATTGGCCTACGTGATGTCCTGGTTTGAATAATGTATTTTATAAATGTTATAAAAGATGAATTATAAATAAATTTTTTTAAACCCTATATGATTAGGTTAAATGGAATAATTTTGAGTTTTACTATCTTTAGAGTGAATGATGAGTTTGTGGTAGAAATTATTTAAACGATGGAACTCTACATGCCAAGTATTATTATTTTTTCTTAATTCTATGAAGAAATTAATTCCTAAATATTATGGAAAGGAAAATTAAACAAAAAATGTGTTATCCTAATACCTTATGTTTTGTTGAACCATTGATATTTTAAATTAACATAGATTTATGGCTCCAAGGCCCTCAATTTTCCATTTATAGTTCACTTGTGTGTGATTGATGACCTCAATAACTTTCTATAAATATTTACATTTTCCCTCCAATTTTGTGTGTCTAATTTCCACAAATTTTCTCCTATTTTAAATCCTATTTTGGTGGTGACTTTTTCATTTTTATTTCCCTCTAATTAAGACTAAATTTCATTATCCCTATTTCCGATGTGAGTTTTCCACCAACATATTTTCTATTTTGAGCCTTTTATTTTCAAAGAACAATTTAAAATTGCGAGGATACAATTTATTTAAGGTGGGGAGAATCTAACACCCCACTATTTCATTGTATGATATATCTTTAAAGTAATTCAATATCTTGCACTACACGCAACACCGAGTTCAAGCGCATCACGACATATCAAACTATCCATTTAAAAAGATGTTATGAATAGTATTAACCATATATATAATTTAATATATATCCTATATTATTTTAACATTCATATTGTTTTTCTTAGACATAATATAAGGACAAATTCAAATTGTTAGATGCAAGAAGTATTTTTCAAAAAATGTAGTTTTTCAGCCTTTTAATGGAGAACCCTTTTTTAATCCAATATTGGACACTTTCATATATTAAATTAAATGAAAATAAATTCTTCTTGAGAAGTGGGACATAAAAATTTATTTTGGATAAAATTTTGGTACTTTTTTGATAAATTTCATATTTTTATGAATAGTGAAAAATAATAAATTTTAATTGAAATTTTTTTTTAATCAAAATAATTTATAGAGTAAAATTATGAATTTGAGTGTTTTTAAGTTATAATTACATTATATTTTTTTCATTAAATATAATTTGGGTCATTGTATGTAATTTCACATTTAAATTGTACTTAAACACATGGAAATCTTTTGATGGTTTTACTTCTTAAAACCCGTTTTTTTGTTTTGACAACTGGAATTAATTTAAAATTAATTAATGAAACTCATATTTTTTGAATTTTATAAAATAATCATGATTTTTTGATTTGTAATATCAAAATTATCTTAGTGTGAATTATTGGGATTTCTCTGAAAACATTCAATTTTTGATGAATAGTGAAAAAGACAGAATTATTGTTTAAAATAAACTTTTTATTTAAATAACTATTTATTTTATTTTAATTTTTTTAGGTGAAAATAGATATATAATAAATATATATGGTAAATGTAATTCATTGGAGTCATTTTATAATAATATTTGATATATAATATTTTATTGAAGTTTTTACCGTCTTTTACCCATTCTAGGTGCATTTGAAAATTTGCATAAAATGTAATTTTACCACTTCTGTGAATTGAATTTCAAAAATCCGAGAGACACAATTGACATCAGTAATTAAAATTTGGTTCAGTAAGGGGAAAAAATTTGGTGAACAGTAATGTTTTACTTTTATTTACCACTGTTAAAAGTAAATAGGGTAATTAAAGGTAAAAATGATATTATAATTACCCTAACACATGTAATGATTGTATTAGATAAATTTATTTCGACCAAAATCAACCTTAAGAATACAATGTGATAAGTTTTGTCCAATTGGACTAGATTAAGACATTTATTATTATTTTATTTATAAAAGAGTTAAAAGTGTTAAATTCAATATTTAATAACTATTTTTTTAATATAGAGCTATACATAAAATAAATTCAACTATAAATATTCATTAGAAAGATAAAAAAAATTTATACATATTGGTACTTTATTTACAACGTTTAGAAATTATGTAATTAAATTTATTTATGACACAATGATGAAGAAGTAATTAAAATATTAATGAATGATTAAAATAATTGATATTATAAATATCCAAATATATATGAATTGAAACTTTTGATGCATTACACTAATTTTATAGGTTAATATGAGATGTTATGGATGATTAAATAAATTTTTTTTGAAGTGATAAAGTTTTTATGACTATCCCAAAACCAAATATTAAATAGTGTCAAAATTGACATAAATGAATTTTTAAGACAAATACTATATTATTAATTGATTTAATATTCCTAAAAATATAAGGATCACCCAAATGAGTTATATAATAATATATATTTTATTAAAAAAACACTAGGGGTTCTCTTGTCATGTTATAGTATGGCTATCAACCATTTAATATGAAAATACAAGAAGACATTGTAAAAGTTAAACTATTTAACTAAGAGTTAAATCTAAAAGATAAGGTTAATATGGTGACCTAAACCTATAAAAAACCTATTAGTTGAAAGTTTTTTGACCCAACCCAACATTTCCATCGAAATACATCCTTTTGGAGCCATTATAAACTGAAAATTATTTTATAACAAAATAATATTTCAATATTTTCTTAAAGTGACCACCACCTCTTTAATAAAAGGTTTCTTCTCCTTCTCTCAATATCATACCTACAAAGCCATTTGGCTCAGCCAACCCCTGGTCAAATATCCTCCAAACTACACTAAATTACTATCTATAGGCCTTATTTTGATTATAAATCCAACCTATGGAGCCCTTTTGATCTACTCAAAAGGAAACACCCGAAGAGGAGGTAACAATTTCACCACCTCATTCAAAGTTCTTTTCTTATTCCACTTAATATTTATTTTTTGTTTCCATAAAAAAATAATAAATTCAGTGCCTTATACATACTATTATGTTATTATAAATATGGTACAACCATATTCATTATTCTATCCATCATATGAATGAAAAGTCACCATACGTGCGTACATACAGCTTATCGTCTCCACGTCGTGGTGTAGTTTGTTATTCAAACACTTCATAATTTGGATTGGTATAATAATGAGTATAAATGATATAAATAATAAATATAACATGTTAATTATTATGTATGTATGATATACCATCCAATTGCATAATATTTCACTACCAATAAAATGGTATTGTCGCTCCTGTGTACACACAGATTACATTCTCCACGAACGAAATGAGATTCATTCCCCATTGTTACCACTCAAGAATAATTTTCATATTATGATTAAAAACAATTTCTATGAACTTAATATCATTCTGAATATTAATCGAATACATTCTATCTGTAAAAAAAATGAATTCTGTAACAAAACATTTAAAGGAAAACGAATCCCTTAACACCCGAAGCAATGATACTACTGCAATATTATTAACAAAGCAATATTAGAAGGTCAGGTATGATATCATATTTATGTATGTGGTTTCTGTATAATTTAGTAGCAATTATTTAACTATTATGCAGGAGGTTAACGTACCCTTCGACCAATTAAAATTACAAGGTAAGTTTTAATTCTACAATATCTTCATTATCTAAGGTTGTTTATACGTGAGTATCTACTATGACCTCTTTATCATCCACATTAATGTTTCTTAAAAATGTATTTCAAATCATATTTACTATTTAATAGACTATGGGTTAAGTTAATTTATACCCTTTTTTTAATTTTTATAAAATGTTTTGAAAGGAATCTTTGCATCGCTTTCCAAATAAGGTACTTTATATCATTTTCAACAAATTAAGGTAAGAATGTTTTTTTAACTTGTATGGCGGGTGCAGATATTTTCCTCTATTATAAAACCTTATGAGCTTCCCTTAAAATCAAATAAAGATATTTTCAAAATAAATTCTTTCTTTGATAATTATGTGAAGTTTAAATGATTTCAAAATAGAAAAAGAAATTTCTCTCAAATAGTTTTTATTTCATCTATGTCAATATCCTTTGTTGAATTTTATGCTTGTTTGAAGTTGATTTATTATGAATGAATCTTCTATTTTGTATTGAACATTTTGTGATATGTTATACTGTGGATCTGTTATTTTTATACCGTTAATTGTTTATGGTTAATTTATAACCTTTTTTATGCTAGTTTTATTATAAATTTTTATGTTATGATTCAACCTTTTCATATGAGGAATGCATTGGACTTAGTAAGTGACAGGGGGAGACCGCTAGCTCCTCAATGCATCAGTAGTTCTCGTGAGACAAACAAGTGTCTTGGAACAAGGACTGGACAAGATCTTTTTGTATTCTTGGAACGAGTCCTTGAATATGTGGTTATGATGTCCGATATTTTGAATTCCATCATTAAAAATTAGCTATTGATAATACATTTGATTATTCGACTAGTACAATATCCATGTGAATAAGTAAATGGAATTATTTGATGTATCTTTTCCATATTATGCTGAAGTTTAATTTTAAAAGTCATGTATTTTAGTTTTATACATTTTCTTCAATGTTTATGATTATTTATGAAAGCTTATGCAATATTTTTATCCTTACTGAGCCTCTGTGCTCACCCCTTTCTTATGTTTTATTTTTTCCAGTATGTGAAGAAGTATATAATGATTGACTGGTAGGGATAGGATATGGGATATGATTGTGTTCAAAGAAGACACAATGTTGTTTTTTATTTCATGATGTGATGTAATAATTATGTATGTATCTAGTACTTCCAAGGCTACTAAACTTATCAGTCTTTCGAGACATGATCAATTGTGATCTTTCCAATGTTATGTATTAATGCACTAACTCTAGGTAACTAGGGTCAGGGTGTTACATGATGGGTTGGAACAATATTATATATAATTCCAGTGAATTGGTAATTTTTTATCTCACAAGATACCATATATCTTGTATGGTATTTTATTCTATGAACAATATGTTAAGATTTCTTGGTGGTTAGCCATGTCTTGTTCTTATTATGTATTATTATGGGTTGTTACCATAGGAATATATTTCCTTGATGTTATCATCTTATATCAAGCTTCGATGTTCTTGTTTATGATTCTCACCCCATTAATTCACTTTTATATTCCCCTTGAAAAACATGTATTTCTTTCATCATGTCATGCTTTTATTATTGACTTACTACTATTTATATCTCACCCATTTTTTATGCATATCCTAGGGTAATCTCATGCATCTTTATAAGAACTATGGAATTTTAGAAACACATAATGGAGTTTTAAATAATTTTGGTGTATCCCTATTTAATGTTATTATGTTATATATCTAATTACAAAAATACATAAGGCATTTCTATCATTTGATAATTTATTTGGTGTGTATTTAGGAAATAATTCATGATTCCATTTATATAAAATATATGGTTTGTATTATTTGGTATAAGAGAAATATCATGAATTTTTTAGTGATTTGGATTAGATAAAATTAGTTAAATAAAATGGGATAAGATGAAACAAATGAAATAAAATCAAAACTATAGTAAATTATAGATTAAGTGGTTTCCAAAAACCATATATATGTCTCGATACTATATATAGATGATGATTGGGACTAGTTTTACCTAAGGATAATGACCCCAAAAAAGAGTTCATTGGGTTTTAAATAATTTGTAATTTGGTTCAAGATAAAGGGTCCATGATGACACATATTGTGACACTCCAAGATGATATTCTTTGTAAAATTCACATGATCTTTTTGAACCATCATGATGGGAACAAAAATTCACAAAAATTGTTATATTACTACAAATACCAGGGATAAAATAAATTAAAAACTAGTAATTCATAGATTTAGAAATGTGTGTTATTAACGAGTTATCCATTCTACGTTTATATAGTTTCCCATATATATGACTAATATTTTGATAATTAGACTCCCTCATTTCCTTTTATTTTTTTCAATATATAGAAATATAAGGAACCAAGTCAACAACCAATGTGACAGGAAATGTAATGACTACTCAAATGAGAAGCTCAACATGATGGAAGTAGTATTAAATAATTTTATGATATTACTTACTCAATTAAATCAGTTTTTTTAAAATAATCTTGAATCATCAGAAAAGCCACATCTCCCCAAGAAAGGGAATGTTGAATTGAGACATTTATACAATAAATGTCTCCCACAATTAGTGGAAAATCCTATATTATAAACATAAAAAAATTTATTAACACCATTAAAAATTTATTCTTCATCAATCTATTTTATGATAATGTAATGTTTGTGATGACTATTTATCATATGGAGGAATAAGTTGATCAATTTTTAATGTTGAAAATAATATGAATCTTGCGGTGGAGATCTAAGTGAATGAGAGGAAAGAATTCTAGAAAATATTTTTGATAAATATTTTACTCATAATCTCATACTAAAAAATGATAGGATGTTCCATAAAAAAAATATATGGATGAAAAATATATTACGGAAAATGAGGAAAAAATAATAAAAATTAAGTGATACTCATAATGGATCTTTCATTGAAACTAGTATTAAATTTGTTCACTTCTTTGGTGGTATAAATTTGTGTCTCTGAAAGGACTTGTTTATAAAATACTTTGATTGCTATATAGAAATTTTTCAATGTTCCATCAATATTGAGATGAAGATAAATGAATATAAAGTTTCTTATATGTCTAGATACAGGATGTATAGAATAAAGTCTAATTCTAGGAAATTGATGGAGAAATATTATAGATGCATGAAAGACCAACTTCACACTGGGAAGAAGTGTTGGAATAATCACATTAGAAATTTCTTAAAGGGGACCATGAAATGATTTAAATGTTTAATGGAATGACACCTATCTATAATATTTAGATATAAAGACCCTACCAATATGATCGATGAAAAGAATTCTCTAGTCATATCTCATCCCATAGTCCAACGTTTAAAGAAAAAATAACTTCGATAATATGTGAATTATTTCAGAAATACTTGGGTTGTCGATGACAACATCCAAAAAACATTAAAGAATATAGAAGAAGGGAAATCTTATTCCATCAAAACTAATGAGGAGGATCATGGTAGAGATATGGTTACATTTATGCAAGTTATTCATTCATGTTTATAGCTCATACTATTTTATTCTGGTTCTATTCATTCCTTCATATCAATCAAATTTATTATAATTATTCAAACACCACCACAAATCATGTAAGTAGATATATCTGTGAATATAGTAAATGTGGAAATTATTAATTCCCAATTATATACCTTATACATTATCTATATTTGTGAGAAAAATTTACCAGTGAACACTATGATACATTCTTTAGTGGAATTCAATGATATTTTGGGAATGGATTAACTTTTCTTATATAGATAAAAAATAAGTAACTAATGGTAATGCAACACCATATTGATCAAAAATTTCCCTCCAATTCTATAATTGTTATTGGTGTTTTATGAATATATTTTGGAATAATAATATCATACATGAATTTTGTTACCTTATGATCATAAATATCTAATCCAGATGATTAATACTAATGATAATATCATCCCAAATGAAATAAACATTATGAGAGAATATGATAATTTTTTTCATGAAGAATTTTGTGGTCCACTTCCAAGACATGAGATTGAGTTCTCAATTAGACATATACCCTCCACTTTTTTAATATTCAAGACTCCCTATAATATGGCATCGATTGAACATAAAGAGTATAAGAATAGACTATTTGCTAGATAGATAATGTTTTTATACACCCATGTGGTTCACCATGGGGCATACTGATTCTCTTCATCACAGAAAAGGATGGGTTAATGTACCTATCTAATGATTAAAATGAGTTAAAAAATAGGATGATAATGAACAATTATCCTCTTCCATAGATGTTTTACTTGTTATATAAAATATATAGATCCCTATTATTCTCTACAGCATCTCTTCATTTAAGATATTATCATGTACGGGTGAAGAAGGAGGATACTCACGAGGCTAATTTTCATACATGGTACAAGAACTATTATTTCATTGTGAGAAAATTTGGAATTAGTAATGCTCCCGTTATCTTAAAGGATTAATTATTTTATTATTTAGGGATTAAATAAATAATTTTTTTAGTATTGTAATATATAATTATTTACTCCAAAATTAAAGAGGAACTTTAGAGGTGTAATTGATCATTGTACATAAGACCTTGTAAATGGAAAATTTATATATTCAATTACCAAAAATGTGATTTTTAGATAGATAATGAAACATCAATGGGTAATGTTATCACAAAAAAAATAATGTATTTATATCACTTTGATTTGGAGGAAATTTAAGGATAGAGAATAAAAAATTATTTTATGGAGACATGTTCTTTCATTGGAAGAGCAGATTACTATCACCAATTTTTTTAATATTCTCACAATTTTTTATCCCACTAACCAATCTGAATAAAAAGGCGGTGATGTTTTTTTTGTTATATGAATGTGAGGAGAGGTTTTAAGAGTTATTTAAGAGGATAATAATTACACATGTTTTCACATTACCCCCAAGTAGAGAAGGATATTTTATCTACAGTGATGCATCCAAAAAGATATATTTTTTGTACTCTTCTAATGTAACAAATTAATATACCATTAATCCAAAAAATTAAATATCAATGAATATAAATACCTAAAACATGATCATTAATTTTTTTATAGAAATTTTTGTTTATTATTGGGTGACATTGTTTCTGAGGGAGAAGAGTGACATATATACAGATCATAAAATACTGAAATAAATTTTCAAAAATTGATCTCAATATTATTCAATAAAGGTGGTTAGAGATGATCATGGATTATTATTATTTAATCCATTATATCATTGAGAAGGTGAAAAAGCTATAGATTATATGAGTATAAATAATCATGTAACCCTATCCATGATTTAGATGGAAAGAGATCCAATATTTTTAGTCATGAAAATGATTTTCATGGTAATAAATATAGGTTCTTCATCCTTCCATTCTCATGAAACCACTCAAATATCCATTCATAAGAGGATCAATGAGGCCTAAAAAGGTAATGAGGAGCTACATGGAAATGTATAGAATGATCTGGTGTTCAAAATATATAATGATACATTTATAAGGATTAGATCCTAGAAATGAGTGCTACAAACAAAGATGAAGAAGAAATTTCTAGATATTTTCCATATATCATATTTATCTTATCATCTATATAAGACTAAGATTTATAATGATCTAAATAAAAAAAATTGGTGTCCCAACATGAAGAGAGATATTGAAGAATTTTTATCTCGATGATTGATATGAAAAAAATCCAAGGATTAATGAAAAAAGTATAAGGGTATGATGAAACCATTTTCAACATCAGTATGAAAATAAAAACGTAGCCATGGATTTTTTCACAGAAATCCTCAATAAATATAGAGGCATTGATTCATTTGGGTGGAAATTTATAGACTTATAATGCTATAACATTTCATTTATATCAAGGAATATTTATCTCTTGACCAAACCTCTATTATATTAATAGTGGAAGTGGTAAGACTGCATGGAGTACAACTATATTTTTATTTTATCATGATATGAGGGCTACCACAATGTTCTAGAGAATCATTAACAAGAGTTAGACATAGAGGTGGGTATTATTTTTTCTTTTAAACCTTAGACATATGGTTAGTTTGAGATAACCATTCAAACTCTATAGCATATGATGAGGTCATGTTCAATGGATTCTCAAGTATTTTTGGATTATAACCTTCCCCTTTTGGATTTATTATATATCAATGGTTCAAATTATAGTATTGAAATGAAGACTAATGAGGTTTTTTATGGGAATAGGTGTTAGAATCCAACATGAAAGGATGTTGTGGGGGAGCATAATTTAATGGGACATAATCTTATCAAATAGATTATAGATAAGGATCAAACCATACAACATCATTTGAAATATGTATAATACTGACAAAATGCATACATAGTATCATTTATGAGACCTATAGATTGTCATTAGAGGTAAGGTGTTCCATTATATATCACCATGGAAGATATTATTGAGGTTTGGGAATAAGGGAAAGATATGACAAGGATACATAATCCCCTTCCAGATCCATGATCATATCAGAGGTGTAGGTTATAAACTATAACTCCACATAACATATCCAATGTATATTATTTGTTTCATATATCCCTATTAATGAATTATATACCAAATACCTCACATGTATTAAATCCATAAGTGGAACAATTATGAAATGATCTTTCAAATGAGGAGAAGCTAGTGAAGATTATAGATCGTAGAGACAATGGTCTACGAAACAAGAAAACTCACATAGTTAAATTACTATGATGGAACAAAAAGATTTTGGAAGATACTTAAGAACCATAATTGAAAATGAAACAATAGCACCATCATAAATTTTTGTGTACAAAATTAATTTTGGTGGGGGATATTTTTAATGGGGGAAGAATGTTACAAGCCAAACATTTATAAATGAAATTACAATTTTAATTAATAAAATTAGTATTATATAATATAATTATAGAAAAAACATTCACTAATTCTATTATTTTGGATCATTATAATATATATAGTTGAATTTAAAATTATATAAGAATATTAAACATTGATAATATAGACATTTTATAATTAGAATTAATATTAGTATAATAGGGGTTATGATAAAGTTCAATTGACATAGAAAGAAAGAAGTGACGACCACAATTAGTATGACCATACCATATGAATCCTATTTGATAGAGTTTCCAAGGGAGACGACATCACTTGGGTTTTCCCTTGAATAAAACCAAACTAAGTTTTAACAACTTACACTTGAGAGAAATCTTTTAATGTTGAAGTTAAATATTATCTAAATCATGTCCCAAACAATGTTATCTAAACCACCCCAAAAAATCACCACCATGACAAACAATAACCGAAGGATATACACTGGTGTAATAACAAGTTTTGTTTCTAGACCATAGTAAAATAAATTTTAATATTTTATACCTAATGAAATAATTATTTAATTTATCTCTTATTATTTTTACCTTTTAAATTATTATATAAGATGTTTGATGGAAATTACATTTTGATATGAAGAAATTAGATTTATGTTTTTCAGAAAATCTATACACTCAATTATGGAACTCTTTTAATAATTTCAGAAACTTTTGAAATAAATGTTATTTTAATACAATATTATTATTATATTATTTTTATTTAAATATAAATGATAATATAAAAAAATAAATTCCAATTTTTTTAAATTTCGTAAATATATTAGTATCATAAAAAGAAGTAATTTTTAATAAATAATTAGTTTTACTTAAAATAAAAAATTCTCATATTTCAGAATTCATTTTGATAAAATAATTATTATTTTTAAAATAAACACATCAAAATTATCCAATGATTATTTTTTCACAACTTTTTTATAAATTATAATTTTGGGTAAAACTAATATATGGAATTAATATATGGTGTTTATTATGACATCACGTGATGCAATAAATTCTTGAAAAGTCATCCACGATAAAAAATAAGGATTTAAACCTAGGACCAGATCCCTAGTAATGAATAATTAAATCAAAGGATGTTATCATAGATAAGAAAATTCCTTTAAAAGATAACAAGATAATTTATTGAGTAAAATAGTTTTTATACATTGAAACCACTTATTTAAGTTCTATTTTTTCAAATATTAATATTTGTTTTAAAAAAAATCACTGTAAAATTATAACAGCTTCTTCAAGTCATTTAGTGGTCATTATAGTATGAAATTACATTATTGTTTTGTATGAAAAACATATATTTTTTCACTTTTTTAGTAAAACATTAAAAGTATATTGTTTGAACAAAGATAAAAATATTCCTTTTAAAAAAAATTTAAAGAATAAAATAGTAGAAAATAATTATGATGAACAATAAAAATACAACATTAAAACAGTCATGAAAAAAAAAATTTAGAGAACATTGACATGCAAGAAGAATGATTTTTGACAATAGGGAAAAATAAATTATATATTCCTTTAAAACAGTCCATCAGAAAATTTAGTACATGAAATATTAGAGATGAAAGGGAAGAATTTAATATCTAGAGATAAATAGGGCAGAATAAAATTATTTATATTTTTATAGGTATATAATGAAATTTCATCATTAGAAACTTAATAATAAACAATCCTAGTAAACAAAGAGACTATAACATAAAACACTTAAAAATTTGGTAACATTAAAATGTAAATCTCATGAAAGAGGTAAAGATATAAGGATATTTAAATCCATATTATTTTCATGTAAATATTCAAAAAATACATTAAAGGGTAGTACATAAACTACATAAAATAAATAAGTGGTGAAAATGGTATGTATCTCATTAAAATAAAATTATGATGGAAATATCATACCTAATGTTCCACATGCTTTGAAAGTGCTATAACCACATATATATAATATATTTAAATGTAATATTATAATATAATAAAATATAATACACACATATAATATCCTACTTGATTCACTTATATTATATTGACATCAATTTACTTATAATCATTTATTAAAATAATCAGTTCCATGTGTTAACTATTTTATTTTTCCTGGGCATTTATTTTTTGCCATTACACACACACACACATATTTATTTCATTTCATTCATAAAATACGGTGATATAAAAATGAATGACATTGTTCATGGAGATGGTATGTTATACAAATGTGTGGATGTTGATTCTATTATTTGATGGAAGGAATGAAAGAAGGGTGAATAATAATTCACTTATAAAAAAATATTAGAATATATAATTATTAAATCTTTCATTGTATCCATGAAATTTAAGTGGTGATGAAAAAAAAATTACACCATTATGTGGAGATGGTAAGTTGTATGTATGCATAAGCGACATTTTTTCATTCCATGGGATGAGAGAATGGTGAATAATGATTATTTAATTCTCATAATAAAAATTGAATATATTGAATATAAGTAATTAATTATTTTATAATGGATACCATGTATTTAGATTTTCTATATGAATAAATATATTTTAAATCCCTCAGTTAATTAGTATACATATTCATTGAGAATAATATTTTGGATTACACCTGAAGCCTAAAAATGATGGTGTTATGGAAATAACAGAAGCTATAGAATGTGGTGAAGGAATATAAGATGATTTTAGGGTAAATATTTCATGATATATATGGCCAAAACAGTTTTAATTATGTGGGAGGTTAGGTATCATTTTATAAGTGAGCGAAGATTTACTTTTGGAATTACATAAAGCATTAAATTGATAGAAATTAATTTTATTTTAAAATGTCGAAAAATTTATTTAATTAAAATATAATATGAATATTTTTCTAAATAATATCCTAAAATATGGTTTGGACAAGATATGGTTATGTTTTTACACTTATCTATTTTATTTGATCACCTGTTAACCATTTTTATAATTATTCCAATATAAAAATTAACTACAATTAAGGGTAAATAATGTTTTTTATAAAAGGAAAAGTCTCCCATAAATGGATCATTGGTTTTATTTAAAATAATATCCAATTATATTTTAATAATATAAAATATATATTAAATTTTAAATATTTTAAAAAATATTATTTATTATAAAATATCATTAAAGTCATATTTTCAAATACACAAAATATTTTAATATAATATTTTTCAAACACATATAAAATGGAATAAATGACATTTATTTGAATATATGTAATATATGAACTTTATTAAATTATATAATCAAATTTTTACATATCTATTTATATTTTTAACACTTGTGTTTTTATTTAACCCCATGTTTAAACTATATTATCCGTAACTGTAGTAGTGAATTTTTCAGAATGAGAGGGTATTGGTATTACTTATAAGGTTATAATTGGATAATAAATTGAAATGATATTACAATTTATAACATTTTTAATCATACATTCAGTCTTTAAATATTTATAGAATTTTTAAATAACATAATAAAACATATTTGACATAAAATAATAAAAATGTCATTTTATGAATAATTCACATAATATAAATTTGAAAACTTCATGAATACAATTGAATTATAATATAAACAATTAAAACATATATAATATGTAATATTTTTATTAAAAAATGGTAAACATTAAATAAAAAATAAATATTACTTTTAGGGTTTTAAAAATTATTTACATTAATTTTTATTTCTAATACAAGCACGATGTCAGTGCTGCAAAAGAAATTTAGATAACTATGTTAATTTCAAAAAAAAATCAAAAAAATCCCCTTAATAAATAAAATATTTCATATTTCAAATGAACAATCATTCCCAATTATAGTATTTCTTTATTCCTATCACAAAATATTATAATCATTAAAACGAAGAATGTGACAATTTTGACATTATGTTTTACACAAGAATTATAAACGAAAAAATCAAAGTTAAATTTGAGGAAAATATCATAATTTATTATTTAAAATGATTATATATGAATTATAATCGAATAAAGAAATAGAGGAATGTGTTTTAAATAATTTTATGACTTATAACATTAGTTTTAGCTCTTATTAACCTATTTTACCTTTAAGGTGGTAATAAATATTAACTATGATTACTATTCCAAATGACCAGAAATAAATAGAACCTATTTACCAAATTTGGAATCCTGATTCCAAATATAGAATACATTTCTCCATTTTGACTTTATATAAGTGGATGAAATTAATTTAAGATAAAAACCAAAATAGAATGAAAAATGTTATTTTTCTTCAGAAAATGACCATTTATGTAAGAACATTTTTCATTGAAAATTGAACCATAAAATTGATTACAACATATATAATATAATTATTAATAATATTATATAAATATTTTCATTTTGATACCATTTAAAAAAAAGAAAACATTTTGAATTCCTGATAAAAATAAATATCTCTATAAAAGGTAATATTTTTCACTATACCATATAAAATCAAAATTTTCATAAAAATACGAAACATTATACCTAATATAACATTGATATAAAAATTTAAAATAATGATATTATTTTTATCAAATAAACATTTCAAATGTTTTAAAAATTAATTATAAAACAATATCATAAAAATAAAAAATAATCATTTTTGAAGAAAAATAATTTTGAAGAATTAAATAACTTTACTAAAAAATGAGTGATTATTTGGTATATTTTTTCAATAATATTTTATTGATTATGAGATTTATATATTTTTCATATGTTATTTAATTCAACTAATATCTTCCAATTAAATTGTAAGAACCTGGTTTTTGCTGTGAAAGACTTTGGAATATTCTTGATGATATTCCAGAGCAGCGCCTTCAGACGGCGTGCGATTCCGAGCCACAGAGTGGCCATAATTAATTTTTCAGTGCGTTCACACTAGAAATGCCAAATAAATGGGATAAATCCTAAACGGTGAACCGGATCGGGGATCCGAGTGTACAGATGGGTCTGGAATGGGGTGTTTACCCTAGGAATGACATAAAACTTGTCAGCGCGGGACGTTTGGACCCCTCGCTCTCTCTCGGAACATTAAAAGAATAAATTAAATAATTAATTTAATCATTTAATGGTGAAACTCAAGTATCTCTTAAACGGTGGCTCGAATTGGAAAACTGAGGGCACCGTTGAGTTCACAGCGTGCCGTTTACCCTAGGAGGGGTATAAGATTTGCGGGCACGGGCCGTCTGTGAAAAATGGCCCCGGGGGCGTTTTTGTAATTTGGCAACCTCAGGCGTGGGCGTTGTAACTTTTGAACGGAGCCTCAGATTAAAATTCCAAGACCGCCATTGCGCTTGGAGTGTGGTTTTTATCCTAGGGGATTCTTAACCCCGACCATGCCAAAGTTTTGGGTTCTGGGCTGTCGGGTCGGCTTTTAAGTGATTTGTACTTAAACGCCCCCACCTCTTCATCTTCTTCTTCTTCTTCGTCTTCAAATCCTCCCCTCTCCCCCAACTCCGGCGAGATGATCTCAGGTGAGGAGGCTCCTGTGAGGCAACTCTGACGGGTCAACGACGAAGCATCGGGCTACGCCCAAGAGGTAGGCGGTGTTCGTTTGAGTTTTGAATCTCGAACCCCCCATTTCAACCCCCATTTTAGAGTTGATTTTTGTTTAATCTTCAAAAAAATTCCATGGTCGTGTAGTACACATTTTACCATTTCCAACACATCTTTCAGAATTTATATCAGAGTTCGGAGGAGGCCGCAGCAGCTCGTCAAAGTTTGTGGGTTTTTACTTTGTTTCCGGCCGGATTTTGGGTTGTTCCGGCGGTTTCCGGCGGTCCGGCGAGTTCCCAGGGCGGCGCAGCTTCAGTCCAAGGAGGCGGAGGCGGCGAAAACTAAGGCGGGACGACCCGCGGGCGAGGGGGTGTCGGGCGAGCGCGGTGGAGGCGGCTGCGGACGGAGGCGAGGCGGGGTTCCGGGGGGCTGCTCTGGCGTAGGGCAAGGGGCAGAGGGGGGCCGCAAGGCGTGCGGCCCTGTGCGGCGTGACCGCGACCCGGATAACATAGGTCGCTGCGAGGGAAAAGAGACCGGCCTTGATGGCCGGTCGGTGGCGGTGGGCTGCGGCGGACTGAACCGGACCCACGGGCCGACTGTGGGCGGACCGGACGGACCGGGCCGGTCCGGCCCAAAGGGGGTTCCCCCTTTAAATTTCTGATGCCCGTAGCTTTCGCTACGGACATCCATTTTGCGCGCCGTCGGTGGAGGAATGGACCTGATGCAGAGGAAGACCATTTGAGATGGTTTTGAAAAATTTTAATTCTCGAAACGAGGGGCTGCAGAGGCCCGACTTGTCTTTATGTGGATGAGCGTTTTTTCCCGAGATCATTGTTTTGGGCGGCACAGACGCATCCGACGTCCGTTTTGAGCGCCGTTAGCAGTATTGAGCCCCTGGAACTGAGGCGGATGTTTACAAGGCAGTTTCGGGCATTGGGAATGTATTTGAGGCATGGGTCCCACAACCCGTCTTTCGAGCTGTGTATAGCGTTTCACGCCTTTCTCACCGGGCGTTTGTTCGGGGCGTGCGAGAAGTCGATTCTGGATGTTTTTCTGAGGGGATTGCAATGTTGAAATCCGCCCGCTCTAATTAGGCCCGATGGTGCGGGGCCCACGAGGGTCGTTTGGGTGTCGACGGTGATTTTCCATTTTTATCACCGAGCGATCGTTTTGGACAAGTGAATAGTCCATCTTGTGTGCTTTTTCAAGAAGATTGCAACGTTGTGATCCGTTCGTTGAGTTTTGGGATTGAGATGCGGGTCCCATGTAGAACCGCTCATGTGTGGTGTGCCGGAATGTATCCTTTTCTCTAGATATATGTTTCACTCAAGTGAGTAGTGCTTTTGACGGGTTCTCCTGAGGGGATCGCAATGGTGCAATTTGCCCGACTGTTTTCGGGGCCGAGGCTCGGGATCACGGGACATCGTTTGGGCGTGAGACGGTGTTGGTGACTTTTCCGTCAGATATCCGTTGGAGGTGAGTAAGTAGTCGATCTCACGTGATTTTTCCCTTTTCTTTTCAGCTTACTTTCAGCTTGTACTTTGTACTGTTTAGAGGTCGATGCACATCTGTGGTTTATACATATAGCAATTGTTCTTTTTACTCTACTTTTTCTTTCTTTTACTCTGCACTTTTGTATTGAGTGTGTTGTGTGTGTGTGTACAGGTACATAGGTAAAGGCCTCCCCAAGTTATTGTGCCTTTGGCGCTGGTCGTCAGCCTCTGGCCTATGGAGGCGGGCTTGGGGTAGTTGCGGCTCGAGCCTAGGTAGGGTCGGGTCGTGACATAAATAAATATGTTATAATAGTCATAAAATAATAATATATCATCTTTTGTAAAAGCTTGTTGTTTCATGTTGTATATGCTATAAAAAATATTGTTATTTTAAAATATTGGGGAGTTACATTATCACCCCATTAACAAATTCCTTCCTCATAATTTAAACTTGTGTTTAGTAATCAAGGATTTTATATTTGAAAATTCATTTTTATAAAATCGACGTCATAAAAAGGGTTAATAAAAATTCTTCTTGAATAGAGGGAAATGAAAATATGAAGGTCATATAGAATAATACATAACTAGGTTTCTAAATAAGATTAAATTAGAGTTAAGGTAAAATATATACATGGAGGAAATTTAAATGTAAAAATAATTTGGGAGAGTGATAGATAACATTGAAAAAAAGAATGTGATTGACCATCTATATGTTAATGATGAAAAGACCAGAAATCATTGAGGTGTAAAAAATATCATTGATTCATCAAAAATAAATTTAATAGGATACCATTTTATTTGATATCATTTTCCCAAAGTTGAATAATTATTTTTCCATTTAGATTAACAGAATAAGGAAATAAACTTACTTGACATGTATACTTTCATCCATAAATCCATTTACACACCTATCTCATATTTTTTTCTAAATGATCAGCATTCCAGATATTTTTATTTATTAATGATGTGTTAACATAAAATTCTAACTAAAAAAATAATACAAAAATGGATAACAATATATTCACCTTGTTTAAAAATAACAAAAAAGGTTAACAAAAGGTAATATAATATATAAAATGAATAAACTTTCATGTGAAGAAGTTAAACATTTTAATTATAAATATTCACAATAACACAATAGTTTCAACTTAGACCATTCAATAAACATACAACCCTAAATCCCAAATTACCCCAATAACCTCAACATTGATGTTTTATCTTGAAAGGTGATATAATTACTTTCATATTATATAATAAAAAAATTATTTCATTTTTCACCAAAAATATTTCATCGAAAAGCACATGTTAAACCAAACGCTATATATATATTAAACTAATGAAACATATGAAATTATATTTTTAATCACCATGATAAATCATTATATAATCATATAATATTTTGGACAATAAAAAAAATACCAGGAATCATATTTAGACATGAAGATGAATGTTAATCCTTATAGTGAATATAAATGTCTCCAAAAATATGACCTTATAAATGAGTCAATGTAAAACTATAGTGATTATCATTATTCAACTATCCAATAGATCATAATTAAATTAACATAAAATCATATATTAAATCAAATGGTTATTTGAACCTCAGAAGAGCATTCTTATTAAAACCTGGGAAATGTTTCAATCCATCTCAAAATACAATAAATTAAATCCTCTATCAATACATACATTCCAAAACAATTTCCAATATACTCCATAAATCCGAAAATGATGTAACCAACTAGAAATTTCACATTAATCTATTTATCATAAAAACTATAATGAATTATAAGGTTATAAATACAATTAAATTTAATTCATCATCTCTTTTTCCCTAATAAACATTATTATCACAATATCAAGAATTTATTAAGCGTTATCTATCACTTCACCACGCGTCTCCCAAAAATATACCTTATAACTAAATATGTATTCAAGTACGTAAATAGAAACTGTTTTCAAATATTCTTATGGTATTTCATGATTATTATAAACAAAACATCATTTGCATATACAAATTATACATAATTATCAAATATGAACACATAAAATAAATAATCCTTTAACTTCGATGATTGGAATATCATTAGTTATTCCATGGTATATGAGTCAAACATTGTATTTTGGAATTATCTTAGATAATAACAATATTCAAAAAAAGAAAAATTATCTATAAATAATAAATTAAGATGAACATCCAATACCCCCATCAAACATTTAATTTTTCCTCAGTAATTACTTTCTCTATTCCCTTATTTTCCATACATACAACATTTTCTTGAACCTATATGACATTTCTTAGATTTTTTATTCAATCATACTTGAAATATATTAATTTGACTCTTCTTAACTCCATGTTATTTGTAAAAATATAGACTTCACTTATTATGTGTGCAAGGAAGAACACCCAAGTTCAAATTATTAATCATATAATGGGTTATCCTATAAATTATAATCATAAGTTTTTTACTTTCAGCTAAGATTTTATTTGGTGGAACATATGGAAATTCATTCCATTTTCCCTAAAAGTTTCTCAATAACATGAATAATCCTTGTTCCTACCATTAACTATATTAAAAAATAATAGCATGAGTAAATATAATCATAGTGAGAATCATATAATCATAAAAAATCATTTACAGTATGTATATATTTTGACACTATATTTTCAATCTACGTGAAATTTTAAATAACCAAGGCCATCCCTAGTTATCATATATTCAAATAATTTATAATTATTTAGAAGGAAAATGTGTTTTAACCCTGGAATACCCACTATGATTTCAAAAATAGGTGAGTAGTAAAGGCAGACTAACAATGAACCACAAGAATTATTGAAAAATACTTGACCACCATCTTTCAAGTTATTACTCTTTGATTCATATGTGCCAAAAAAATATCCACTATTATTATCCAGATATATTTTTATTGGTTGTTAAACTCAATAATTTCTACATTACTAAACCATTGGAGTTTTATCCCCTTATTATATTTATCCATAAGATTTTAAATGAATTTCGCAATTCCTAATCTCCAAATGTTGACTAAACCATGTAAAAACACAAACCATATCTACCCACACTTTTCATGAAAATCAATACGAAATTAAAAGAAAATTCTTGTGATTCTTGAGAGGTAGATCGAGATAATTCATCATCAGAAACATAATAATATATAATCTAATTAAACTATGACATTTTAACATAAAACCCTTATCGCATTGGAATTTTTTTAATAAAAAGTTCATAAAATTGGAAATAATAGATGGATTTTTAAATCCTAATATTATTTGAATCATAAAATATATTCATGGCAATTAAATAAACCATATAAAAGAATCAAGTGGTGAATATGCACTATGTATCATTGGAAAAAAGTGACACAAAATCCCCTACCTAATTTTTTTAGCTTAAATTTATCTATCCTTCTTCAGGATAAATTTATATTTATTATTAGTATATATTATAATCATTTACATATTTATAATACCATATAGTATTTTCTTATAACATTTCAACACATATTTATTAATAATTCATTGATAAAATTATTGTTTCCAAGTGTTAACTATTTTGTTTTGCAAGGGTGTTTTGGTTCAATAGTTATATTATTTGTACTTTTATCTTTATTAAATCATATATATGTTTTATAAAATGATATAAATTCTACATATATTCATTATATATATTTTTATCTATAAAAGGTAGATATGGGGAAATGAATTACACAATTCATGGAGGTAGTAGGTCGTACAACCTCCTAAATGATGTTATCATTCTTTTTATGGATAGAGGGAAATAAATTTAAATAATAATTCACATTTCCAAAATTAGATTAAAATATGTTTATTTATTAAATTCATCATTATATCCATTCATGTATCATGGTGATGAAAATTGAATTACACTCCTAGATGGAGAAGCATTCCATACACACATAGGAGCGATGTTTTTACTAGGCATAGGATAGAATGAATAAGGATAATGTTAGTTCCATTTCTGAAGTCATAATTAATTATATTTATGTTTCTGAATTAATTATTTTATAATTTATACCATATATTTAGAGGAGGTATATGATGATATAAAATTGAAAATTCTTGGTTAATAGATATACCGAATTTTTGGGAATCCCTTTTTGTCATACACATTATGTCTTGAGAGAACATTCTTTTTGGAAAGAAAGAAAGTATATAATGTTTTTATGGAATCTAGGTTTATATTAGGGTGGTAATTTTATGATATGTATGGCTAATAAATTTTGAATAACTAAGGATTAGAGGATCCCTTTTATATGCATGGAGTGGTACACTCTTATAAATAAACAAATAATTAAATTAATATAAATTAAAATGATGGAAAACTAGTTCCAAATTGAAATAATTATAAGATACATTGATTATTTTTAGAAATAATCTCATCTAGAAATACTTGAAAAAGTTTTGGTTATGTTTTTTACCCTTATCTAAAATTTTAACCCAATTTTAACCATTTTTACAATTACTGCAATATCAAAGTTTGTTTCTCTGTAAGGGTAAATAAATTTTACTATTAAATGATAAGTACCCCATAAATGGGTCATAGTTGATACTTTCAACCATATAGAACTCTCTTTTCTAAGTATAACATTTTAATTAATGTCTGATAATTTAATAAAATATTTTTTATTGTAATATATCATTGATTTCATTTTTAAAAATATATAAAATATTATAATATAATAAGTGTCTAACTGAGGAAAATGGTTCCAAAATGATTAGAATTTGAATATAAAAAATATATTATATTAATATGATCGTCTTAAAAAACTCTTATAGAATTAGATATATTCTTAAAAGTTATCTTTTGTTTGAACTCCAAAGTTAAAAAATATTAGTCGTAATAGTAATATTGAATTATTTAATATTACATGGCATTAATTATACTTATAAGGTGTAAAATGGATCATAAAATGAAAAGGGTTGATATTAAAGAGCATTTATCATACTATATATCCTATTTATATATATATAGGATTTTTAAATAATTTAATAAAATATGTTTAATATAAAACACCATTAATGTTATTCTAAGAACTACTCACATTATTTAGCTTTGAAAAAACATGAAAAAATGAAATTATAATGTACACCTTTAAAAATATATAATGTGTTATATTTTTATTTAAAATTCATGGGAAACTATAACTCCGAAAAATAAATATTACATTATTTGTTATTACAATTATTAACTATGGTTTATTTATCTTTCACAAGAACCATGTCATTGTTTCGTAAACATTTAAGTTAATTAGTTCATTACACAAAATAAAAAAAAATCAGGATAAAATAAATTCATTCATATTTAATCTTTGAAATCAGAGCTGACCATGAGATATTTTATCACTTCCATGAAATTTTATTATTATTAAAAGAATGAATGTTAAATTTTTTATTTTACCTTTTAATTAAATATTATAAGGGGGAAAATAAAATTTAAATAGAATAAAAATTCATATTTTCAAATTTTGGATGATTATGTATGAAACAGAATCTATGATGCATTTTATAGAACATATTAATGATTCTTAGGTGGACATCCCCTTGTGAGTAATGGAAATTTTCCATAACAGAATTTTGACCAATAATTTCACTAGAAAATGATTATGATAACATTGAATGCCAACAATAGGGAATGACCAGCAATCTATGGTGTTCCCACTATAAAGAGAGTCTATAATGCTAGAAAACTCATTATAAAGATAATTTTCCTAAATAATCCTCTCAAGAATCATGGAGTTCAACTAAGAACTCACCTCAACCCTATATTACTAGACTCTAATATGAAGCTATGAAAATAAGGCAAACTTGTTCCACTCTTCTGATGATTATTTCAGGGCCGGGATCAGAATTTTTGTACTCCAGCCACCAGTTATAAAAATTACTTTCCTAATGGTATAGGTAATACTAATTTAAAAATATTATAGTTATTAAAAACAATACCACCATTATAAATTAAAATATTTTTGAAAGAACATATTACTCAATTTCTTGTGGTCAAAAAACACAGTAAACCGTTCTCTAAAAATGTAATTCCACCAACACTTTATAATTCGCATGAAAACTACGAGTTCAATGCAATGAGATGGGGAATTCTTCTCTTGTGGACTAAGCTTCCAAAATCCATAGAAAATGACATGATCAAACAACATAAAAACACATAGAAAACTAGAATCTGACACATCACAAAGACCACATAGACATTCTCGGTCTCTAGAAGAGTCAACACTAGCTCAATAGTAAAAAGAAATTTCATCATAACCAAATAATTTTGACATTATTCATCCCATTAAAACATTAATAACTTATAAAGTAGACTAGTAATTGGATAACCAATCAATGAGAAGTCCACTAAAAATCAATGATAATACCCTTCTAAACCAAAGAAGCTTCAAATATCAAAAACATTTTATGGTTGTTCTCATGTAATAAGAACTTTTACCTTATCCTGGATAACTGAAATACCATGTTCTAAAACAACATTCCCCGATAAAATCACTTCTCCAATCCAAATACAACATTTCAATAACATTACATATAGTCATGACTTCTCAATAATTATAAAACTACTCTTAATGAAAATCATTATCCTCTTAGACTTATATTAATCAAGGATTTCATCCAAAAAGACCACAAAAAGGTATTAAGATACTAATGGATGATCCAATTAATTAAATATATAAAAAATATAATATAATATGTTAAAATAAATGGCATGGAAATGAAAATATAATGGCCATACTTGGTATAGATGGTGGTTTTATAAATATCAGTTCATTATGTTCTTGATTGGTGATATCAAGAGTGAAGATCAATATTCAAGAACAACTTCACCCCCTTCATCTGTTCAAATATATCACCAATCCCTGGAAATGAATATTTGTTCTTTACCATGTATTTATTGAGTTTTCAGTAGTCCATGCAATGGTTATGTGAATCATCAAATTTCATAGCAATGAGAACTAGTGACACCGAGGGTTACACACTCAAGAATATAAAGAAAATCTATAATAGATCATCCAAATATGTATTTAACTCTTTCATTTCAGCTAGTTCAATGTGTTAAGAAAGAATTTATACTGGCTGTGTACTAGGCACTAAATTGATGAAATATTGACCTACCTTATAATTTGAAAACTGGATAATTTGAAAGAAAAAATGATATGGAACTCGATTAAAACTAAAAGGATATCACCTGAAAGGATTATCATTATAGGTAAAAAACATAGGTATCAATTTCCTTAACTTTGGATAAAAAGAGATTTCTCTACTCGACCACAGGTACCATTCTCCTAAAGTGATATGACACACACCATCAGGTCTAGTGAAAGAGACCCTCCGAAGATAAAAAAACTTTCTGAGTTTTATTACCAATGAAAAAATCCAACCTGAAAATGATGTCATGTGGTTTTTGGTTGAGAACTAGAAAATACCAAAAAATATCAATATCTGATAGAGAGAAAACACAAGTGATACTATAAATACCTTCTCCCTATTTATTTTGAATGGTATAGTAATATCAATGACAGAAGATAAAACTTTTATAGGATGATTAAGAATATTCACAATTAGGGTTCTAAAAAATGAATGTGATTCACCAGTATCAAATAACATAGACACTGATGATGAATATATAGTGATAGTACCTCTCACATTCACTAGCTCCAAATCTTCTTCTTCTGGAGACTCTTACACTGTGTGAAGAAGCTTCTTTCTAAATTCATGTGGTGGGAACCCCTTAGTCCTTCAATAATATGATTTCACCACAATTTTAGTAGGAACTAATGATCCTATGACTCAACGCATAGTGAAATAGAAATGTTCTAATTTTTGTACGTGACCTGAGTGTCCACATAAACCACATATCATGGGTGGCTCAGTGCAAACCCATTTAGTGTTTCTAAGATTGTCACACTGGTAACAAATGAATGGACCTCTTTAAATAACCATAGGAGGTTTAGAAAAAAAAACCTACTTATATACCCCACAATTTTAAGGTATGTATCTTCTGAAATAGATTCAAATAAACCGATAGAGTACATTTCACAAATAAATTGTGATATACAATTTAATACTAACTAGGCCTTTGGAATAGTAATGTTACAATTTGGAATAGTAATATGACATATAGAATAGTAACCTTACCAATAAAAGTATAAATAATATATTATTATATTATGAATGAAAATTTGGTATATTAATATCACGAAAACAAGTAAAGAAATGTATTAATAATGATAAATAAAATGATGGTATTTTTGTGAAATATAAATGTTTATCTACAATTATAAAATTAATATAATGATTTAAAATAATGTTTTTTGATAAAATTGTTTCATAAATTAATTTTTCTTCCTTATGAGTATAAGCTAATTTTAGGCGACACTAATTAATTTTTCAATGTGTCATAAAATAAGTTATAATTTTAAAATAGGTATTTTTCCAATAAATGATAAATTTAATTAAAAATAATAATTATCACATTTATAATTTTTTTAGAAACATGAGTCCATTTTTTTAATTCTACACATTGATAAATGGTTAGGGTGAATTTTTTGGATTTTTCTAAAATAGTTGAATTTTGGTTGAATAGTGAAATACATTAATATATTGTATTAACTAAACACATGAATTATTGAGTCATTGATGATGTATGGATGATTTAATGAAAATTATGTCTAAATATCCTTATCTAATTACTATATTTGTTAACATGAATCAATAATCTTCATAGTCTCTAGCCAAAATTACAATATAAGGAATAAAATAATCAAAAAACACCCCTCTCATCCATTATAAATTCAATCCCTCACAAACACTTCTAGTTACAACTTATGAGCCTTGAATATTGTCAAATTTATTCCCAATACTATTTCCATGTCTCTCCCCCATGTCCATGAGACTTTTTTCTCCACAAATGACTGATCCCCAACCCCTTAAGGTGGTCCTCAAGGATATTGATTCAAAAGGTACAATCATGTTTTGTTCTCTTTTAATTTATTTTAATTTATTTTCTTTTATCTCCTAATTTCTTCTATACAAACATTCATGAAAAATATAGTATCTTATATATACCATTATTTTATTATTATAATTTAATATCCATCATCAAACCCCTTATACTATCTTTTTTATTAAAAAAATGACAATATCGGTCATGATGTGTCAATTTACCTCTATATTGGATGATGCATTTTAATTTTTTATGTACCACGTTCATGGATTGTCATAAAACAATTATTATGGTTATATAAGATTTTATTATATAAATTGTACATTATATAATGGTTTTGAAATATTATTTATACATAATATTAATTAATAAAAATAACTATTTCATGATTATCTATTAATACCAAAATAATTGAAATGGTTATCATTTACGTTTTATATAATAAATCATCCTCTAATATGAAAAAATGATATATATGAAATTTTGTTTTTATGTATTTTTATTAATAAAATATAATTTCAATTATGGATTAAAATTACCATTTTATATCTCCTTCATACATGTATATAAGTGAACCAATCTTGAAAGCTAAGAATACTAACACTCTCGAACGATGAAATTGAATCTTATAACTAATAAAAATAAAAATAAATTAACATAATAAAATTATAATAAATAAAATAAATGTTTAATAGGTTATGAATTAAATAATTAATTAATATAATTTCTTTATTCAAACATTAAAGGAATTTTTAGGACAATTTTAGACATAATGTATAGGATTTGATAACTCAAATTATATTCATTGGTTATACATCCACTTCAGTGATTATATTAAAAAATATTATGTTTGGAATAAAAGGTTTATTTATAATGTTTTTCCCCACATAATCATTTTACATATTGTTTTGTTACTCATAATCACCCCATTGATTAATTCTAACCACAATGATACTAACTTTGTAAGGGATTCTCTAAAAAACTACATTTTTTATTTAAAGTTAGGGATTATTAATATTTAACCAGATATAATTCTTAATTATTCATGTGTAATCCTCATTAATTATATGTGTATATTCCAAACATATTTATCTGGGTCCAATATTCATTCATTGATAGGAAAATACATGTTTTATAAGGTTTTTCTATTTTAATTCTTCTGAACAAGGAAGGCTGGTTTACGAGAAATTTCTAATTTCTTCCCCATTTTCAAGTACACATTATAATATATTTTAATATACCAATATTTTTTAAAACAACTATTTTTATCATAAAAAAACAATATTTTTTCACCTATTGTTTTATGAAAACAAATCTTTATTTTTCCTCTTTAAAGACACTTTATTATTTTCCCTTAAGCCTCTCTAAAGATTAAATTTCTTAAAAATTGTTAATATATTCTTTTTACATGTTTTATCTTCATATGGACACCATTTATTGTGATATATGCCTAAATACCCTTAAAAATTCCCAAATATTATTTAAATACAATTTTTCATTGACACCATTACGATATTCCCTTGGGCATACCTTTTCCACCACTTATTCATTGCGTGTGGTGTATTTATACCTCCCATTTATTGATGATCGTTGTTAATTTAATATTTCAGTAATTAAGTTTTTTGTATCAGGGATATAATTTTTTTTATTTGTATAACTTTTTTTACAAACAGGTTTTCTTTGAATATTGATTTAATTGGGGTAATATTGATAATTCCATATTTTACACTCAATACAAATATTTTGATAAGTCATATTATTCATGAAATAAATATACATATGAACAATTATTTGTAATTCCAGTGATTGTTGGGGCTATTTATAGATAAAAACTCAATGCATCGACATGTATAATGAGTCAGAATAGTTGGAATCTAACCATTCATTTTAGTTTCTATCCAGAATTAGATAGGTTTTTACAAACAATATAATCCTTATTAATGGTATAGTGGTTTTTGTGATAGATATATAAATTATAAAGATTATTTTATTTATTTATTTAGTATTTAGTTATAAATTTCCATGATATATTCACTTTAAAAAAACTATGGTTTTATTTTAATTTTTAGTGTATTGATGGAATACATTTTTTAGATTATTTACCATGCCATAATGCTAATTACTTATTTACTTTGATTCACTTATTTTTGATTCAAATCATTAATGAGTGTTTAAGATCACCATATTATATTTTTCTTTTCCATATAATGATGATGAAATATTTTAATAATATTAAAGGATGCATTTTATTTTTCCCTTATTATGTTTAATGTTTAATTTTCAATGTAATAAGGGAACCATATGTGTGTCTAGTTCTTCAAAACCACTAAACTGATCAATCATTGGTTATTGGATCTCTTGTAACTATTCCATTGTAACAAAAAAGCATTGAATTTTTTCTTCTATGGTCAGGGTTGTATAGTTTGTATCATATTATGTTTAGTAGAAACCTTGGTAACTAAATTTTAAATATACATTACAATTACAATAATTTATTATACAGAATTTATAGCTCAATACTTCTGATAATAATGAGGTCACTTAGCGTGTTCCAATATGTATTGATGGTTCTTTATGAAAGAAAGGAAATAAATACCCCTAGACAATGTAAGGATGTCTCCAATGAGAAATTCAACATAGTTAGTATTGTAGCTAAGAATATAATGTCAATTTTAAGATAGCTTTCCCAATTTATAAAGAATAAAAATTTTACACCTATATTGAATCATTACATGTGGCCGAAGCCTATATCTTTTAGTGGTACTACTAATCTAGTTTTAGAAATATAGTGGATCGAGTCCCTTGAAACGTTTTCTCCTAAACATCGGGATGAAATAAAAAAGAAAAGTAAATAGTAGTAGCATATTATCTCATGGGAAATTCTGATCAATAATGGTGGTTGATCTAGAATAACATGAATGAAGATTAAATGTTATAAATGGAATGAAATAGTTATAATGAATCACTCTTCAAAAAATATTTCCCTCATTTGCAATGAACTGAAATAAAGAGAAAATCCATATCTCAAAGAAAAGGGATAAAGAGAGTGTTGTAGTGTATAAGGAAACTTTCAGAAGAATTTCCATGTCTGATACATATTACATACATGATTTGGAAGAAAAAAATATCATTTCATTGAAGGTATTAATCCATGTCTCCGAAGGAAACTAGCTTCTCAAAAAATTTATTCATATGATGAAATATTTTTAAGTGCCATCAAAATGTAGAAGTAATTTGGTATATACTATAAATTAAATGGAAATTTAGAGAAGAAGAGGCCACATAAAACCATGGAAAAAGTGAGCAATTAAAGTCTAAGTGGGGAAAAATAAATTCTCATTTTATATGAAAATTATGGAAATAATCGTCTTCTAAAATGATTGAAAGGAATGTGAGTTTATTGTAATTGTAGAAAAAATGGTCATAGAGCTAATAAATAAAAGGGAAAGGAAAAAAATAGTGATGGTAAATTATTTAACTATAATGAAATTTGGTATTATTCATATTAATGTCCCATTGATATATCTAATCTACCAATTAATAGGAAAAGGGGATATGACCAAGATTATACAATCACAACAGCTGAAGTAGATGTACCCAATGATCTATTAGTGGGTACAATAATCCTATATTCAAAATTAACCATTATTTGATTCTATTTCATCTAACCCTTTTATATATACCCAATTTGACAATAAAATTAGATATTTACCTTTTGATTTAATATGGTACTTTTCATTCAAAACCCCTAAGGGAAGTCTCATTGAAACAAAAATGTGTCCGACAGTTCCCTTTATAGCATATTAATATTCATTATTTGCTAAAATTATCATTATACACATGGTGTAATTTGATATAATCTCTAATATATATTGGGTTTAAAAGTATTATGTGTTAATTTACAGTAAGGAGAATAAAATTATGATCTTTGAGGTATGTGTAGAATCACATATCTTTAGAGGGGAAACATGATCATCTAATTCTTATCTAGATCAGTCACCATTATATCTATTAAATGATATTCTTGGGGAGGAAGAGAAATGAACATCCAGGGATGATGAAATTCATCTTCAAATTGTGGAAGTATCAATTTTATAGAAATATATTGATATAATTTATAGGGAATTACCTTAACACCCTGAGATCCTAAAGTCGAGTTTAGCATTTATTTAATCCATGTTGTAAAAAAATATCAATGAATTATTATGGAACTGAACCTGTGGAATTATTTTAGCTAAATAAAAAAATTAGTGGAGTTGATTAATAATGTATTTATTCACCCCAATGTTTCTTTATGGGAGAAATTGTTCTCTATGTTATGAAGAAATATGGATACTTGAGGTAGTGCATTGACTATAGATAAATCTATTCTATAACAATAAAAGACAGGTATCCCATGCCTCACATTGATGAATTATTTGATTGAATCCATGGAACTAAATACTTTTCAATGATTTAACTTTTAATTCGGTATCATCAGTTGTTATAAAAGAATGATGATATTTTGAAGAAAACTTTTTAGATACGGTATGGACTTTATGATTTTATATTAATTCCATTTGGATTGACTAATGCTTCCTCAGTTTTTATAGGTCTAATGAATATAATATTGAAAGAATATCTCAACTATTTTTTTTGTATTTTTTATTGATATTCATTATTAATCCAAAATATATTATGAAACTAAGAATCACGTTAAAATTATTCATGAGTTTCTTAGAAGGAAATATTTATATAATAATTGTATCAGCTGTGAATTATGGCTTTAAGAAATTTCTTTTCTTGGCCATATTGTCTCTATAGAATGAATCTCAGTTAATCATGAAAAGAAAATGGAAATAAAAGAATGTTCAATAGAAACAATCATAATTGAGGTACATAGTTTAATTAGGTAAGCAGGTTACTATCGATATTTTATTTTGAATATATCTAGATTCCTTAACCAATTAACTAGGATCACACAAAATGGGGTTATGTTTTTATGGAAAAAACATTGTGCAAAATGTTTTCAATATATGAATAGAATATTAGACAATTATTTTATTTTGATTATACCATGATGAAATTATAGGTTTTCAATATACAATGATGCATCAAAGATAGGATTGGGATGTGTCCTTATGAAAAATTATAAAGTTATTGAATATGCATAATGAAATTTGAAGAACAATGAAATAATTATTCAACTCATGATATTGAGTTAGAAGCCATAATAAATTCTCTAAAGATATGGATACACTATCTCCATGTTGAATGATGAGAGATATATATAGATCAGAGGAGTTTGAAATAAATATATACAAATAAAGAGCCCAATTGGAGAAAAATACAATGCCTCATGTTTCATAAATATTATGATTTCCAAAAAACTACCACCTAGGAAAATAAAATAAGTTATATATTCAATAAATAAGAATGGTCATTCTATTCTTATTCAGATGAGGATTAAGAAATATCTTATATCAAAGGATTTAGTAAATATGAATATGGGAATTGTTTAGGAAGCGGGAAAATAACCCCATTTTCAAGTTATTTCTAAACCATCCTTACTGGATAAGATAAATATATCTTAATATTATGATGATAAAATTCAAAAGAAAATTAAAGATGTTAAGGTTCGAATATTGGAATACATTGATTATGGGGATGGAATTAGGAAATTTGGAAAGAGGTAATGTTCTCCACCAATACATGAGACAAAAACGGAACTATTAGATGATTCTCATTGCTCAAATATTTCTATACACCCTAGTAGTACTACGATGTATATAGATCTAAAGGAACATTTTCTTGGATAAAAAGATGTGGGAAATTGAAGAGTATGTGTCAATATGATTAGATTTTCAGTAAGTACAGAATGAGAGATAGAATCTTAGAGGAGTCATGCAACATCTAGGTATTCTTATGTGGAAGTGGGATAAAATTACTATGGACATCATCAATGAATTTACAAATACCCCCAGAAAAAATGATACAAAATAGATTATTGTTGATATCCATACAAAAATGACATGTTTTCTTACTTTAAGAGAAGATATAAGACTTGAGAGTCTATCAAGACTCTTTAATAATGATTTTGTAATCCATCATGGTGCACCTCTATGCTTGTGTGTGATAATGATCCCTATTTTACATCAATATTTTGGAAGAGTCTTCAGAATCATTTGGATACTAAAATTCATTTGATTACATCTTATCACCATCAAATAGACAAAAAATATGAAATGAATATTCCAGAATTGAGAGACATGTTAAGATCATCCCTCATAACTTTCATGTTATGAGGGATCAATATTAGCCTTTGGTGGATAACCTACAATATGAGTTTACACATTCAAATGGTTCCAAATAAATCATTATATAGAAGGGGATGTCACAGTCATTCTTTTTGGGATGATGTTGGTGAGGGGAAACATATAGGGTTAGATCTTATTGAAGTAAAAAAAACGAAAATGTTAAACACTATCCAAGAACATATTAAAAAAATCAATGTAAGAGAAAGAGTCTTGTTGGAAAATAGAGTAATGAACTAGATTTTCAATTGGGAGATCTTGTCATTATGAAAGTATCTCATTGGATGTGTGTTATAAGGTTTGGTAAGAAAGGGAAAATGTTCCCTATATTTTTTAAACAATATGAAATATTGGAAAGAATCAGATATATAGCTTACCGATTAGAAATTCCACAATGTCTCTCTAATGTTCAGGAAAAAGTGGGAGGATGTATCTCATCTCCACTATCTCTCCTCCTATTGTCTAGGTATTTTCCTAGGTTTTCATATGAAAACCATTCAAAATGGAGATAAAGGCATGTTTAATCATTGTATTTCCCCATATTCATTCATTCCTTCCCTTTTATCGTCTTCTATTTATTCCCTTCTTCAGAATAGCTTCTCTATGATCTGGTTTTTATTTCCGGTCGACATATTCTTCTTCTTTAAGGATCTCATGGATACTCGATGATGTTTATATGATATTTTTCCTTTATGACACTCTTTCTCTGTCACTTTACTCAGATTCCTCAATGCCTTTCCAGGTTGTATTTGGTGATGTGGGTCAAAGAGGTTTTGGGTTTTTTTATTAT
The DNA here is from genome assembly GCA_963277665.1 of Viscum album. NCBI lineage: Eukaryota > Viridiplantae > Streptophyta > Magnoliopsida > Santalales > Viscaceae > Viscum > Viscum album. The sequence goes on from OY728164.1 coordinate 826,090,675, forward strand.
ACAGTTAATGAGTCTTTATGGATCTACCTAAGTCATTCCCCCCTACATTCATGGATTCTTGTTTTATAACTCCTCAGAAATTTCCATTATTCAAAGTCCTTGGATGCTCTAAAACTAAAATTTCTTCATTTTAAAATACTCATCTCTATTTAGATTCAAGAGATATGGTAAAATAGGTGTTTTGGGAGGTGTGGGTTAGCAGCCATGAGTGTTCTATGTATGGGTCCTTTGATAATTGCTTTTTTATTTCCATTTTCTTCCTCATGCTTCAAGTTATGGCTTGTTTTCTTATTATCAGTTGTCAGAAATTTTATTTCTATTCAATGGTTTTTCAATTTATTGATCTTGTTTTATTTTGTTCATGTTTGTTTTTAGTGGTGGATATGCAGTTTCTCTCAATGGTACCACAATGATGTTCATTCTTTTCATCTCTGTATTGACATTATAGTTATTTCTAGTTCCCAATGGGATGATGACACGTATATGTGTATCACCCCCTATTGGAGGTATGTAACCCTTGTTTATGTATTTCTTATAATGTAATGTTATTAGGAATAGATTAGTGTAGTTTTTGAGAGTTTGGAAGGGTTTTGAGAATATTGTGGAGGATTTTTAATGGAGAACTATTTGAGAATGGTTAGGGAAAACCATGCAATAAACTTAGGTATCTGTGAAAAATGAGATGGTGGGACTTCACACAACTTGTTAATTGTTTGTATAACTTTGTGCGGAGGTTATGCGAAGTGAAATTAGAGGTAGTAACATACACAAGGTTAGTGCATGATTTTCCCAACAGTGTGAGCGACCCATAGAAGGTACTAGAATTAAGGGGTTTTAAATCCATGCATGGTCAATATTTTCCCAAAATGCTCCATTATTCCTACCACTTGAGCCTCATTAAGGATTTTTGGTTTTCATGGGATAAAGGGGTTCTCACACTCATCTTGGAAGCAAATCGGAGGGGTTTCAAGGTGCGGTGAAGGTAATTATCTTCTAGTAAGCCTTCTGTCTTGGTTATTTATTGGTTATCCTTATATCTGCATCTCTCCCTTACATGGTTTTATATATCTAATCCATTTTCATATAGAGATAGGGGTTTTCCAAAAATGAGTAGATTGGTTCTTATTGATGATAATAAAAGGGATATAAGTCAGTTTATAAGGGATTTTATCCAGATTTGTGGTGCAGTTGGGTGTTTGTTGATTTCCCCAAAACCCTAGGGTAGGTGGCTTCACTATAATTTCTATTTTGATATAACTAAAAGGATTTAATTTAAAATTTGTTTATTTTTCTTGATTTTTTTTGTGATTATGATATTTGAATCTTATTTTGATACCCTTTTTTGATGCTTTATGTATTTAGAAAAAACTTGGGGATTTTTGTGGAATGTTCTTTGTGTGAGATTTTAAAATGGTGATTCTAAAATTGGTGGGTTGGTTTGTTTTATGAAAAATTAATTGATAAAATGTTTTTTAATAAAATGGTGTTTTATTGAAATGATATTAGTCATGAATGTGGCATAATGGTGTTTTCAATAAATTATTATGTTGTTGAATAGTTTTTCTTAATGGGTTGTTGGGTTGGAAGTTGTTGACATGACATAATTGTATATAAATTTTGGTTTATATTATATGGTAATAACTGATTAGCACATTTTTATGTTTTGAAAATTTTTGGGGGATATGATTTGATAACTGTTGACTGATTTTTTTTGTGATTTTTGTAAATATCAAATTTCATGTGTTAGAAATATTTTGGTCCTGAATGTATCATCATTAAGGTGATGGTCATGAATATACCATCATCGAATTGGAGGGTGTTGGTCCTAAAATTCCACAGCCTGGAAGAGACAGTTTGGTTGTGAATTTACCACTATTAAAGTAGCGTAAAGATTGAGTGAATGGTATTTTTGTGTGACATAATGGTGTGTATGGTTGATATATGAATGTTTTCAGGAAAAATGAAATGGGCAATTACATGATGGGGTTTTTCCCTTGGAATACTAGTGATTTTGGGGAATTACATTGGGTAACGATACATTTGGATTGTTGTTAATTGGTGAAATATTTAATGGTTAAAAAAACAATTTTATATAAACTATTATAAACTTTTTTGTCCTAGTGGCATGTGTAGGGAAGTCATTTATGAAAATATTACTGTATATTATTACTCACCCCAATGTTTTGAACTTTGGCACATTTGTAGAAATTTTATTCTCAGACATAAGTAAAGGTAAAGAATATAATTTCTCTAGTGGATCACCATTATGATTTGGAAATAATATGGCTCTTGGAGAGTAGATTTCAATGTGGCATTGTGGAGTGTTTCATGGTTTCTTTTGAGTCATTTGTTTTGTATTCCGCTTGGTAATCTGATTATGGATTATTGTGGTTGATTTGTATTTGGGTTTGTGACTTTTTATTGATGTGGTTCAAGTTAATTGTTGTATCTTGATAAAGTGTTGAATGATTTTACGTAGTGGCATGCATCATGTAGTTGGGGTCAGTTATGACTTGTTTGGTTTGCTGCTTTGGTTCTAAGGGAAGGTCATTCCCCAATTTTTCTTCTAGTACATGGCATTTATATGCAGCCTTTACTACATTGGGAACATCTCCTAAGGCTATATAGCATCTCACTACCCTATCAAGCAAATGGGAAGTGGCAAGATGTTACAAGTGGTATCAGTTTGTTTGTTCCATTAATTACGAGTTTGTTTGGTTGTGGAATCAGTTGTTAGTTTCGGTGTTGACATTCATTCTTAGTCTATTCCGTGAGTTGGGATGGTAGTATGGTGTAGGATTATTGTATCTTGAATTGTATAACATAAATGTACATATCTAACACTTTTATGATGAACTTAATGTTACTAGGTATTTTGTTACATAAGATTTTTGGAGACACTTATAGAAGTTGGAAATCTAATTGTTAGAGGTATAACTAATGAGTTGAGAAAGGAATGCATGGTAGAAATGACTTCCCATAAGGATTTCATATTCAATAGGGAATAATTATATTTGATGTTATATAAATGTGTGTATTTTATCATTGGGAAATATGAATTGGGATTAAATGTGTGAATTTTGATAATAGAATGGTTGTGGTGTTTTTAAAATGGTTCAATTTTCAAAAATTGTGGATTTTTCAACAAATGGTGAAACATGGGAAATGTATAATTGTGGAAAGACTACTTGTAATAGTTATTATATAATTGAATTTGAAATCTTAATCATTTCATACTAAGGGACTAAGACTTCTAGTGGTTTTGGTATTAATATAAATGGCATTGAGTGGGAATTATAGAGACCAATTAGTGGAAGCTATAGAAAATGTGGTTTCACCTCAATCACTAGTGAACCTGTAGTTGGCCCAAAGAATCATTTCGGATTTTCAAACCATTTGGTTAGGACAACAACTAGATACTCCCATTACAATATCTGTCATAGTTGGAAATTCATGTTATGGAATTGTGGTTGTCTTCATGCGGGGAGGTGTGAATCATAACACTGAGAACAATAGAAAGAGGAGCACCATTTCTCAATGACATGGAGAACATTAGAATTAGAAAAATGTACTGTTAAAACTTCGTCCTTTATCCAAATTTATGCTGGGATGTTTCCAGTGTGGTATTGTAGGCAAGATGAAATGATATTTTATGGAACAACCTTTAGAATTTCATAACTACATGAAGATAGGGAACCACTAGCATTTTTTCATAATTATCCAAGGTCATGTATTCTTTAAACTCCTCAATGTTCGTAGGAATCCCATGAATCACTAGGTTGGAGGAAACATCCTACTCCAACATTGTAGAGCCATGTTAGTCATGGTGAATCATTGAATACCACAAATCATCAGTAGAAGAAATTTCAATTAGGAAATGAATAGTAGAGTGTGGAAATCAAGAAGTAGTTTAGAGCTGAGTAGGCTGTGATGGATGATCAATCTATACATTCAATGGTGTGAGGTAAGATTCTTATGAATTCTTCCTTTATGAATGTATTTTTTATATGGGTGCTTATAATTCATTCATTTTCCTTCGTTCTATTGATTTGTTTTGTTTATGTGTAGAAATGATGCCTTTTAAATAACTTTAAACTCATATTGGTAAAAAAGTGTGTTGTGCCTTCTTGTGTAGAGCATGTTGTGAAGTTTTGAATGAGGGTGAAGTGATTTGGAACTTCCATGTTCTTCTGATGGATGAGTATACAATAATCCTAGGTATGGATTGGTTGACTATGCTTAAGGAACACATCAACTGTAATACACGAATAGTTAGTTTCACAATAGTTGATGGTGTTGAAAATCTATTTTGAGGGGTGAAAAATGAAAAGCTACATGAAAAAATATTTATGAGAACCAAATTTGGCATAACATCATATCAGTTGGAATCGTTGTCATTGGAATAAATGGATAGAGTTGAGAAAAGAAATTTTTTGGCACGGGTTGATTAGTTTATTGAAATCTTTACTGAATGCTTTTCAGGGTTTCCACCCATAAGAGAAGTGGATTTTATGATTGATGTCCTTATTGGGACTAGTAAATTCTCAAATTCATCTTACTGAATAGAATAAAAAGAATTATGGGAATTTAATATGTAGTTGGAGAAGCTAGAAAACATAGGGTTTATATGTCCTAGGATATCCACATGGGTAGCGCTGATTTTGTTTGTTAAAAAGGTGGATGGAACTATTCATTTATGTGTTAATGAGTGTAAGACTAACTATGTTAGGATAATGAATCAATATCCCCTCTGACACATTAATGAACTGTTCGATCATTTGACGGAAGATTAGTAGTCCTTCAATATTAAATTTTGATCAAGATATAAATAATTTTGGGCGTGGAGGGATAATATTCCCCAAAAAACTTTCTGAAGTAGTTATGTTCATTATGAGTATGTAGTTATGCCCTTTGGTTTGACAAATGAACCTACAGTTTTTATGTCATTAATGAATTAGAAATTTCATAAATATCTAGATTCTTTTATAGTGGTATTTATTGATGATATATTGGTGTAATCCATGGCAACATCAGATAATGAGAAACAATTGGTGATAATGTTGGGGATATTGAGAGATAATCAGTTCTATTCCAAATTGTCGAAATGAGAATTCTAGATACAATAGGTTCATTTCCTTGTTCATGTTATTTGTGATAAGGGGTTTTAGTTAATCCAAAAAAGATAGAAGCTGATATTTCATGGTAACTAACAGATAATGTTTTCTAGATAAGGATTTTCCTTGGTATATCTTTCTAAAATAATCATTTTATTTAGGATTCCTAATGATTGGACTCAACAATGACTTATTTAACAAAGAATAATAGACCATTTCAATGAGATGATTAGGGTTAGGAATCATATTAATAGCTTAAGGGTCTCCCTACATCATCACCAATCATGTTTTTTCTTAACTAGGAAAAGGGCTTGTGGTGTATTGTGACACATCAAGATCTGGGTTGGAATTTGAGTTCTAGGGTGATAGAGAGGTTTTCTATCCAGTCTCATTGGTTCCTGACTTGGTTAGTCAGGTCAAAGAAGCACAAGTGTCTGATTCAGAGTGTGTGGTGATGGGGTCGAAACTCAGTGGTGGAGAGACTATTGAGGGTTGGAAACTGGATAATAATTCATTATTGTGCTTTCATAATCAGATGGTTGTACCGGAGTCTAGTAAAAAAAACTTCTTAATTCTTATCATAATTTTAGATGGGTAGTCCATCTTGGAAATTAGAAAATGTATAATTCATTGAAAGCACAATTTAGGTGTATGAAAAGGAAAGTGGAAGAGTTTTTTTAGAGATATGTATCTTGTTAGAATGTTAAGGCAGATCATCAGAGGCTGCCATGTTTGTTTCAATCCTTACTTATCCCTCTCTAGAAGTGGGAAAATATAGTGATGGATTTTTTATATGTCTCCCATGATTGTTAAGAAATAATGAATCTATATAGGTTATAGTGTATCAACTCACAATTTCATTCCATTTCATCCCTATTCATAAATATAATACGGTTGAGGGTCTATCCAAAATCTATATCTATGATGTGGTAAAGAGGCATGGTGTTCTATTATAGATTGTACTAGATAGAGATATGAGGTTCAAATTTCATTTTTGGAAATCCTTACATCAATCCCTTTGTACTCAGTTGATGATGAGTATTTTGTACCATCCCCATACAGATGAGAAATATGACAGAATGATACAAACATTGGATGATATTTTAATATATTGTGTGTATGAGTTTTGTGGATGTGTGAGGAGAAAATTCCATTACTGGAGTTCCCATGTAAAAACAGTTATCAGGCCTCAAAACATATGGCTTTATTTGAAGCATTGTATGGGTGTATGTGTCATTATCGACTTTGTTGGATAGAAATGGTCGAGACATAGATAGTGAGACTGAGCCTTGTCTAAGAGACTATGGAAAAGATAAAGTTGATCCGGAAAAGAATGGATTTGGATAAATTTTGTCATAAATCATATGTAGACCATCATCTATGACTGTTGTCATTCGAGGTGGGAGATCATGTGTTTTTGAGGACCACTTATTGGCTTGTACATCATTGTCATGGAAAGCAAGGAATGTTATCTCCAATGTGTGTAAGTCCTATTGAGATTCTGGATCAGATTATAGAGGAGGATTGTTAGGTAGATTTTCCAGCATATTTTTTGTGTGGTGAACAATCTATTTCATGTTTCTCAATTGATGAAGTATCATCTTGATCGTGGCCATGGGATTAGATGGGACCATTTTGAGCTAGATTCGGATGTTTCCTTGGTGCGTGTGGTGTTGTAGAAGGTGGATAGGAAAGACAATGTCTTTAATGGTAAAATTATCTGTCTATTTTGGGTATTGCAGTATCACATTTACATTAAGTAGGAGACATTGGAGTGGGATAAATAAATGGTCGAGCAACTTCGCGATCACTTTCGATAAATCAATGGTTTCCTACTTTCCATAGACTGAATGTTCAATGGGGTGAGAATTTTTAACACCCCTATTTGAGGTATGAAACCATTTTGAGGTCTTTTTTATTATTTAAAGTTTTTGGTTAGAGTTTGGTATATTTCGGGAGTGTTTGTAAGGTCTTTGAGAATGTTTTGGAGGCTTTTTTTTAAAGTATCTTAGTTTTGGCCCAGTTAGGGGAAACCATGGAAAAAAAATCAAGAAACCATGCAGCATGAGACAATGGGGCATCATATATTTTGTACACAGTTTTTCTAACCATGTGAGGAAGACATGTGTATTTCCCTTATAGGAAGTACCATTCTCATAATTAGCACATGGTTTTCTTAACCCTAGGAGCTAACCGTGTGCGATAATAAAAATAGGGGTTTTAAATCTAGGATTGGTCACTATTTTCCTTAAAACTTCCACTCATCCTCTTAATCAATCCTCTCTGATGATTTTTGGTTCTCAAGGGTTAGAGGGGATCTTCCACTCACTTTGGAAGATAATTGAAAGGTTTTCAGAGTGCAGTGATGGAAATTATCTTCTAGAAAGCCTTGTCTCTTGGTTCATTCTTTGTTGTCCATAGATTTACATTTCTCCCTCTCTCATATTTCTTGATTTACACACTATTCATGTAGATATATTTTTTTTGTTGACTAAAATAATGATATTGGTGATTTTTTATTATATAAAAGGCATATAAGGTTATTTTGGTAGAGTCTTCATCTGGATTTTTCGTGAGGTTGGGTATTGGTTGATTTCACTGAAAACCTAATGTAGGTGGCTTTACTCTCACATCAATTTTGATAGAACAAAGAATTAATTTGAAATTAATTTATTTTTCTTGAAATTTTTTATTATTGTGAAGTGAGAATCTAGTTTAGAAACACTTTTCTGATGCTTTTTGGATTTAGGAAAAATAGGGGATTATTGTGAAATGTTCTTTGTGTGAGATTTTAAAATATTGATTCTAAAATCGGTGGGGTGGTTTGTATTATATAAAATGAGTTATGATAATGGGTTTTAATGAAATGGGGGTTTTATTTAAATGAAATTGAGCACACTAGTGTTTTCAATAAAATATGATGTTAATGAATTGTTTTTCATAAAGGGTTGTTTTGTTGGAAATTGTTGAATTCACATAATTATTGATAAATGTTGGTCAATATTATGTAGTAATAAATTTTTTGAATGTTTTTATTGTTTGAATATTTTTGAGGGATATGATTTGAAAATTTTTGATTTAAACATTTTTTTGATTTTTTTTAAATGTAAAATCGCATGTTTTGGTGGGATGGTGGTCGTCAATGTAGCACCATCAAGGTGATGGTCATGAATGTACCATAATTGAATTGGAGGGTGATGTGTGTGATATCCCACACCACAGAAGAGATGAATTGGTTGTGAATATACCACTGTTATACTAGAACCAAGATTTCATGAATGATTTTCATTGTGTTACCTAATGGTGTGTATGGTTGAGGTATGTATGATGTTAGGAAAAATGAAATGGTTAATGACATGTTTGGGTGATTTCCATGGAATTGTATTGATTTGGGTTAATTACATTGTGTAATGATGTTTTTATATTTTTGTTAATTGTTGAATATTTTTATGGTTATATAAAATGTTTTAAATAAACTATGCTATCTTGTTTTTCCCTAGTGCAGCGTGTAGGGATTTCATTTGGGGAAAACCTACTAAGTATAATTACTCACCCCTGGATTTCAAACTTTGGTTCTTTTTCTAATGTTATATTCCATGACACAGGTAAAGGCAAAGCCTATCATTTATCTAGCATCTCATCATTATTCCTAAGTGGTAATATGGTTCCTAGAGCATGGATCACGGTGTGGCGTTGTGGAGTGTTTCATAGTTTCCTTAGAGTCATTTGTTTAGTCTTCTGTTTAGTACTCTAATTATAGATTATTGTGGTTGTGTTTTATTGGTCTTTGAGACTTAATATCGATTTGGTCTCAGTTTATGGGTGTATATTGGTAATATATTTTATGAGTTTACATTGTGAAATGTATCATGGAGTTATGGTCAGTTTTGACTCATTTGGTTGGATAATTTTGTTCTAAGGGAAACTTATTACCCAATTGTTCTTGAAGGCCTTGACATTTGTTCCCAAACTTTGGTACCATGGTAACATCGCCTAAGGCCAAGTAGCATATCACTACCCTCTCAATCCAATGGTAAGCGGTGGAATTTTACATGGATTGTGATGTTTTACATTTGGTAAGTTGGTTTCCAATGATATCTAGTGGGATTTTTCTTAATGGTTGGATGGAGATGTTAATAGCGGTGATAAATAGTGATGATGAATGATGATAGTTGGTGATAGAATGGCATGGGTGATCTTCAGTCATCATTTCTTGGATGTGGTGTACTTTTTTATTTTTTAATTTTGAACATGGTATCGGTTGATTTTTTTAACCGAAAGGTTAGGGAATAGCCTTTATTATTAAGAGAAGGAAATGAAAAGACAACAGGAAGGATAACGGGGTCATACGATCATACATGACCTCGTACCTAAGGAGAACCAAAAAGAACTCAAAATTCATAGTCACATTGATAGGAAGGGTCATAGTCCTTATCCTAGTCAGACTCATAATCCAGAGGGTTATGAGACCTGGTAACCATGGTAGGCTTCAAAAATGAGTAATCCTTTCTCGGTCTCACTTTCTTAGAAGGAACAGGTTTGAGTCCTTCACCATCGACAACAACATTTTTCCCTTTTTGTTACCTATTGGTGTGTAGGTTACCACTAAAAAATATACTTTTAAAAAATCAAATAAAAATCTTATTTTCATTCAGTCTCTAATTTTCATCATGTTTTCCACATATAATTATTAAATAAGTACATTCTAGACCCAACATATATACTCACCTAAGAAGAAATAGAAATAGAACTTGAATTTTTTTACCACGAAAAGCCTATCAAGATTCATAACATAAGAGGTCATGTATTGTGAAATTGGATGACTAGTTCGGTAAAGGTTACTTGGAGAAACCATTAAATTAAATATCTAACACCGGAAAAAGATTATTTTATCAAGGAGAACCACCTAAATCTATTTAGAAATAATTATTCATTAAAAAGTTGAGGATAAAATTTATGAATGAGGGAATAATATAACACCTATGGATTTTAAATTATGTATCTTATTAAATAAATTCAATTCATTTGATATTTTACATTGCAAAAGATAACTGTAATATATAGTTAAAAATTGACATGACTCTTTGAATATTAATGTGACAATTAGAAATATTAAAATGACTGATAAAATAGTTGCCTTAACAATAATGTATATATATAATTTAAGAATATTTTGAATTAAAATATGATATATTTTTGAAATTTAATAAGTAAATAAATGTATTAAAAATGATAAATTAATTGTTAGGATTTTTCTGAAATGTAAATGTTTATTTAAAATTTATTATTAATATAATAATTTAAATGGATGTTTATTTTCATATAATATATATTCATAAAATAATATTTTGTTTCCTTATAAATATAATATAATTATATTTCACCTTAATTAAATTTTCAATGTCTAATAAAATTAGTTATAATTTTAAAATTGGTATGTTTGGAATAAATGTTGAATTTAATTAATAAAATAAAATTATCAGATTTATATTTTTGTTTTAAATAATGGATTATATTTTTGAATTATACATGTCAATAAATTTATATGGTGATATTTCATTATTTTTCTAAAATAATTGAATTTTTGAAGAATAGTGGAATAAAATAATTTAGGGTATTATCTAAATACATGTATAATTGATTCACTAATGATGTATGGATGATGTAAGAACCATTTTCTCGAAATTTAATTCTCTATTTATTTTATTTACTAACTTGAATTAAAACGATCCCTAGTCTGGAGCCAATATGATAAACTAATGAATGAATTAATCAAAAAGCACCCCCTCATCCACTATAAATACAACCCCACACCACCCATTCATCATGATCCATGAAAGCCTTTAGGAAAATATTAGTTCTATAAAATCCTACTAAAAAGTATCTCTCCTACATCCAAGATCCCTTTTAACTCAATAAAAGTCCAATATCAATCACCTTAAAGAAGTTCTCAATTAAAATAATTCATGCGGTAAAATCCTCTTTCATTATCTTTTAATTTCTTTTAATCTCATTTGTTTTATCTATTTATCTCATATATCAAGACATTATTTATAACTCCAATATCTTATATATACTATAATTTTCTTATTATATTGTTATATCCATCACTAATCCCCTTATCCTCTCTCTTTTATTCCAAAAATTAAATCATCATCCGTGATGTGTCAATTTACTACAATCTTAAATGATACATTTTCATTTTTCATTATCACCTTCAAGGATGGTCATAAAACAATTATTATGGTTATATAATAATTTATTATACATATTATAAATTTTATAATTTTCGATTACCATTATATATACACAATATTAATTAATAAAACAAAACTAGTTTGTGATGCTTGAAAGCATGCCCGAATAATCAAAATAGTTATCATTAATTATTTATCTAATAAGTCATTCTTATATCTATAAAAAACAATAAATAAAACCATTTAATATTATATATGCTCATTAAAAACATATAATTTTAATTTTGGATAACTATTTCCATTTTACACGATCTTTCATACATTTATAAATGTGAACCAATCATGAAAACCAAGGAACTTAACTGTCTCGAACAATGAAATTGAAAAATATAACTAATAAAAATAGAAATAAAAAGAACTTAATAAAATTATAATAAATAAAATAATGTTTTAATATGTTATCAATTAAATTATTAGTGAATATAATTTTATTATGTAGTATATTTAGTGACAGTTCAAGTCACTATTAGACATAAGGTAAGCGATTTCTTAACTCAATTTCCATTAATTTGGTATTACATTAATTTAGTTATTTATATTTTAAAAAGTTTATATATCAAAACCACTATTTCTTTAAAATATTTTATTCTCACTTCTACATTTTTTGTATATTTTTTTTACACATAATTATCCCATTGATTAATCTTCACCTCAATGATATGAACTTTGTAAGGGATTATCTCTAAGCCCCAATTTTCCATTAGGTTATAGTTTCACCCCGTTCACCCAAATATAATTCATAATTTTTCTTATGTACTCTTCATAAATTATATTTTAATGTTCCAAACATATGTGCCTCAGTCAATTCATCTTTTTTAAGGGAAAATAAATGTTTTATAATGTTTCCTTTTTTAATTCATGCTCTAATGAAGTTCCAATTTAAGGGAACTACCAATTATTTTTCCATTTTCATGTAAAATCTATAATATATTTTAATCCAAAAATATTTTTCTAAAAGAAAATTCTTTATCATGAAAAAAAAATCTTGTTCAATTTTGTTTTTATGCAAACAATTATGTCATTTCCCTCTTTGAAGTCTCTTTAATATTTTCCCATAATGTGCACTAAAAATGATCTTTTATAATTTTTCTTTAACACTATGTTAAAAAGTTTTAAATTTAGTTGGAAATAATTTACCATGATCAATGAATATATTCCCTTGTTAATGTTAAAATATTATTTAAATCCAATATTTCATAGACACTATTAGGATGTTTCATTTTGTATTCTTTATTCACCACTTATTTGTAGTTTGTGGTGTATGTGTACTTAACTTTTATTAACGATCAACATTGATTGGAGATTTCATTAAATATATATATTTATTGTATCATGTTTACGATTATTTTTTTATATGTATACCATTTTTTCATAGTTTTTTTATTGATGTTTTAACTGGGGAAATATTGATAAATCTATATTTTCTACTCAATACGAATATTTTGATATGTCATATTGTTCATGAATTAAAACCGTGTATGAATAATGATTTGGAAATGTAGTGATGGGAGAGGAATGGTTATAGATAGCCCCTTAATTCATCGACATGTTTCATTAGATGAAAAAGATGGTGAAAACCCCTACATGTTTGTTTTTAAGAAGAATAAGACAAGTTCATACCCATAGAAAGAAACTTTATTTATGGTATAATGGTTCATGTTCTAGAAAACTAATGTCCAATTGTTAATCATTTTCTTTAATCAATATTCACTTATTACTATCCATAATATTTTCTTTATTACAAAAATATATGTTTTAATTATCATTTTTAGTGTATTTATGGAATGTATTTTTTAGATTATTTATCTTTCCTTAATTTTTAAGTCTTGTTAACATTACTTCACTATTAAGGATTCATGTAAACCATACTAAGTATTTTAGGCCACCATTTATTTTTCTTCCAAACCTAGGTTATGAAGGTGAAATCATTGAATATGATTCAAGGATAATTTTTTATTTTTTATTTTCCATGCATTATGTTTAATTACAAATGTATTAAGGGAACCATGTATGTATATAGTTATTAAAGACTTCTAAATTCATCGATCCTTGGTGAGGTGACCACTTGTATCTGTAACATTGTAATAAAAAAACCACTAAATCTAGGAAACTAGGTTTGTGGGTGTTACAATGTTGTCGAGAACCACCATGAGAATAATCATACATTCTCTTTGATTTAGATGAATTAATATAACCACCATTGGGAGAAAAAGGATGTCCTCTCAAACATGACCTACTAGCCACATCATTTTTTTACCCTAAATGTTCTATCCAAATAATCATAATAAGAAGGTAGATATAGAGAGAAATAATGAGATCAAATATAAAATCTATCTCACATATCAAACCGTCAAGTATTCATATTTTCATTAAATACAATCTAAAGTAAAAACTGTAGAAGATCAACAAACAAATTGATATTATGTCATGGTTATGTTATCCTTCTCATTTTTGAAGAACATTAAAGCCTTAAAAAACAACATAGACTCTATATTTATTTAGACTATGAGAATAAAATTAATGTATTTTCACTCTAAGATATTGGGAATCTTCTCTGTCAACATCATGTCCCATTATTTTTTTCCTAGGTCCCCCTATCTTGAATTTGTAATATTTCACCTAGATATCATCTACAATCTCTAATAACTCAAATAGAAGATTAATATCTCTTATCCAATCATCCAATTTTTTTGGATCACTTTATCCTTGGAATACATGAGGATTTTCATGAAGTAAATCATTACATGATTCTATAAAACATCCATTTATGGTCCCATAACAGGACCCTGAACAAGAACGGGTGTAGGTGACAGTCCCAGATTCAGGAAACCACACATTATAACCTCAAAAATATTCTTCCCCATGGGTGGATTCACTCATTAACATTTATCAGAAGATTCCTCTTGGAAACAATTTATACCTCTTCTCTGTGGCATAATTAGACATAATATCAACAGACAACATTTAAGACATAATATTAACACTCATAGAGAGAAACAAGGTAAATAAATCCCAATAGATAGACAAAATTTGTTTTGGATTTCGATCTATCCAAATAAAAAGAAGTGAAAAAATTGAAATAATCTTAATGATGTATTTTCAAAACCACCCTAGGTGAATTAAAGCTCATTGTAGGGTGAGAAATTAAGAGACTCAATTACAACTTCTTCTTAAGTCACAAAACTATTACATAACATCATACTGATACCAAGGTAATATGATTAATCTGAACCATTGATACCATTTTTTCGTGAACTAATAGAAATACCCTAGTACTCTGATACCTGAGCCGGAACTAACCTAACATGAAGGGTATTCCTAATCCCCATAGATTAGAAACAAGCACCTAGAATAAAACATATGAAGTTATAATGAATTTTACACAAATACAATAGAAGAAATATATAAAAGTCAGTAAAAAACATGAAAAACTACAAAGGGAGAAAAATACCTGAAATCCAATAGGTATAAAAAAGAAAAAGTAAAACTAAATTGTAACTCAAAACAGGTTAAACACCCATGTACTAACAGAAAAAACTAAAAATTTCTAAATATCAATAGTAACTACCACCTCTAAGTGGTATTTTACACTTATTGAACCTAGAAATAAAGAATCTACATACACCCAATGGCACATGTAGAGTGTGAGATAAAATCTCACTGGGGTCTTTCCAAGGATTCCATAATTAGATGCCATATTTAATTAACTAAATAAAGATTTAAAAATTAAATAAGTATTCATGGAATTTCAAAATCATATTTAAAACAAATAATGATTTAAATTTTAAAAGATGTAAAATAGATTAAACACATTTATTAATAAACATTTTATATAATAAAGTTTACACAACTTCATGAGGAATGTATACAATAGTTTACAAGAAATGGATTATATATCATAATAATAACTATGAGGATCATGGTCATCTTCATAGAGGAAAGATAGTCCCAATTTATGTTATCCTAAAACAATTATATAATGAAAATAGAAATGTACACACACGTCCCTTGGACACAGGACAATGAATACCAAGAAAAAATTCCATTGTGAAGAAGATCTACATATATGTTTTTGTCAGAGTTTTGAAGAATCAATATGTTAATAGGGAAATTCCAACATAACATGTTATTACTTAATTACAAAATAACTACATAGGATTTTATGTGATCAAAGAACAATAATTAATGAAAAATTTATTTAAAAACATCTTAAAATACAATTCAACCAATTTTTCAATTTCAATATATCAAATTCCATTTAAAAACTAATATCTGTGTTTTATCAAATCACAAGTTTTTGTAGGATAAAATTAATGGGTTTCTATCAAAACAAATTATGACATTTTCGAAAGAAAATAAATCAATTCAACAAATCAATTTCACAATTCGATTTCAAAATTTAAAATCCACAATTTTATTTCATAATTTTCAATCAAATCCACAAACATAACCCAGTTAAATAGAATTATGGGTTTCTATCTAATTTCATGCCTAATCAGATTCAAATCCGATATCCAATGGAATTGGGTTTTAAACAAACCAATTGGAATAAATTAAATTTAAATCACTAGATTTTATTTAAATTATGGAACTTAAGGTTAATCCGAAAAAAATTTAAATAGAACCACAAATCTTGGGATCAAGGGACCAAAAACCAAGATTTCCTAAATAGGAAACTCGTACAAAGAATGTTGGAAATGAAAATATGAGAATCAAACATAGATTATAGATTTAAAACCACTTAGATTACACACTCAAAAAATATAGTGAACTAAAAAACCATAAGGAATAGAGGATAAGAGTGTGGGACATAGAGAATATAAAGATGAAACTTACCAAGAAAGGATCAAATGAATTTCACCTAGATTTAATCATCATTCAAATGGGTTTACAGGTTCCAAAAATTGTTCTTGATAGCCTTATAGTCCCTTGAAAATGTAATAAGGTTATTTAGGGTGGATCAGGGTTCTAAATAGAGATTTGGGAATGTTTAAATGTATTTTTTTAATAAAATAAATCTACACGCACATCTAGATAGGTAAGAATGAATCTTTTGTAAACCTGTGTGCCCGTACTAGTGGTGTTTCACAACATCTCTTTGGTGGATCTATATTTTTCAAAGCATACACTAACTGTGAAAACCCTCATTACCTGGGTTTGCAAAGATTTGACTAATAGGGTACACAGTTTGGGAAAACCGTGTGCCAACCATGCACAACTGAAGATCCCTTCAAAATTTCCTAAATTTCACCTGAAGCGCCACACAATGAGACCCAACCAAAGCAATCTCAAAATAAAGGATTTTGAGTACCTGAAAAAGATAATATCATGTTAAAAAAATTATTATTATTTTTATTAATAACAAAAAAAGGAGATATTTTATAGAATTTGAACCATATGATTTCAAATATGGAATACATTTTTTAATATTCATATTCTAGAAGTGGAATATATTAATTTAATAGAAAAATGTATATCAAAATGAATCTTTTTTCAATAAAATGTATTTTTTATGTATAAAAATATTTTTATACCAAATTCAACCATTAAATTATTTTTATTTAATATAATATGATAATTAACTGTATAAGAGAAATATTGTTTAATTTAAACAAATTTAGTATAAAATGGAACTTTCCAAAGATTAAAGAAATACAGTTTTCAAAAAAAATATTAATTTTACAATATTTATTAAAAAATAATTATTTTATGATTAATCCCAACAATTTATCCAAATCTAATTTTCATATAATTATTTTTAAAATGGTATTATTTTTATCAGATAATTTTTTCAAAAAGTTTTAGAAATTAATTATATTATTCAATCAAAAAACATAATACAACCCATTTTTTGATGAGACGTGTTTTTATGAATAAAATGACAATAATAATAATATATTTCTGATTTCCAAAGAATTTATTGATAGGTTTTTTTGATTAGGATCATTATATATATTTCATAATTCATATAATTAAATTCCTACATTGCATCTCAAAGGCTATGTTATAATGATCATAAAATGATAATATTTAATGGATAGTTAAATATTGTTGTTTTGTGTTGAATACACTATATAATAAAGTTACATTAAAATCTATATGTGTTATAGTAACACCCTAATAATTTGGATTATAATTTTTGTAAATTAATATTAGTTTAAGTAGTTTCCTTCATACATGATACCGTAATGAAATGATCCATAACATATTAAATTTTTATTAATAAAACATTTATGAGTTATAAAACCACTATTAAATAAAATATTTTTAATGAATTATAAATTCACTCAAAACATGATTAAGAACACCTAGAGTTTTAAATGTTTTTTGTCAATAAAATTCATTTTTCATTTATATACGAAATTTACATCTAGAAGATAAATTTAAAATATTTCTAATTTTAATTTCCCAAAGTGAATTTCTTTTTTGAATTCAAAATGTCCAAATTCCAATCATTATTTTTGATATTTTACTAAAATAATTTATTTTATGTTAATATTGAAAAATTGTATTCATTATAACACCATCACATTTATAACATTATATTAAAAAATTATAAAATTAATGTTTATAAAAAAAAATTATATAAAAAAATAAATATATTAAGTAATATAAATCATTTAAAAATACCATGTTAAATTTATATTCAATTTTTTAACATTTTTAAATATTTAGAAATATTTTCACTTTAAAACTATGTTTTCCAGTTATACTAAAAAATAGTTTACATCTATTTTAGAAATAAAATTTGTCAAAATATATTAGATATTTTATATTAACATGATCACATTTTTTAATTAGGTCAATTAATGTTTTTGGGAATAAAAGTATGATTACTATGATTAATGTTAGTATCCTTTATAGTGGTAAAAAAGTTTTTTTTTCAAAGATTCATCTTATAAATAATTCTTATTTTTTATATTTTAAAATAATCTATTATATTTTAAAAAATAAATTTAAAATATGTGTTAAACACATATATATATTATCACTTAGTGAACTATAAATCCATAATAAATAATAATAATAACACTTAATGTTAAAGAAAACATCTTTAATCAAAATAATTTTTCTATATAGTATATTATATAATTTAAAAGCTAATTTAATTCATTATGAAATTTATTTTAAGAAAATAAACGTTTTTTTATGTTCAACACACATATATTTGGTAAGAATTATTATTATATATTTTGTTTGTTAAAGATTATATTACACTGTTTAAAACTAGTTTCTATGTTTGAAATGAAGATTGTAAAATATAAAAACGTAATGTTAAATGACTTGAAAAATATTTAAAAAATGAGTGAAATTTTTTAGATGAGGATTTCAAGACCTAAAATCTCTGTAAAATATATTATTTATCAATTTTTTTCCTTTTACCCTTGAGTAGTGGAATTATATTGTTGAAAAATAATAGGTGTTCACAATAGTGACCTTTTTATCACTTATAAAAAGGGATGGTTCCACCCCATAATGGAACAAAATTTATAGTTATTTAATTCATGAAAATTTAAATTTTTTCCTTCTTGAGATATATCTCATGTATATTATCCTATAGTCACCATATATTTTTCTTAATCCTATCATTTCTATGGACATTTTCTGTGGAAAGTTCAATGTCCTAAAGTGAGTATAACTCAATCCCTATATTTTTGTTTTTATTAATTTTATTCCAAACCTATACTAACATTAGTTATAAAATTACCACAATATAATTAGTATATTGTGGTTATATTATATTAAATGGTAAAAAAAATATTTGTTCCTTCTCATCCACTTTGAAAAATACACCAGAATGTCAATCATGCACTTTTATGGACTACCACCTCCACAAATCGATGGGTTCCAATTTTTACCATTGAATATCTTAATTGGTAATGCATATTGAATTAAAATACTAATTTTGTTTATAAAATATAAATATTATGATAAAGAGATAAATTATAATCTACCTTTATTTCCTATTATTAGTTGAGAAATGAAAATAGTAATCATGCGTTGTGTGAATAACTGCCACCACAATGTAACATATTTCATTTTTACCTATTTATCGAAAAAATTAATATATGATTCACAATATGATTTACTTCTTAGTAATATAATTATTCGTGTACAATTATTATACCCATCAAGTTATAATATGATCATGCCTGTGTCCTTAAAACCACTAATATGATCAATGTTATAAAATTATATGATGGATTACTATGAGACAATAAATAATAACATTGTTATAAAAAAATCATTATTTTTATGGGTCAATAATAGTTATAATATGTTTTTAACTATAATTAAAATTTCATATTCGATTGATACAATTAACGAAATAATTTGACGCTGATACCATTTTAAAACAACATAAATAAGAAAATAATGGAATGAGATTTATAAATAAGTATATGATATCAATTACATTATGTTAAATTAGTTACTAATGACGAAAATTTGGGGAATAATTAAAAAAACACTATAGTGAATGTAGTTCAAAATGACTGAGATTACTCACACCAGATGTTGAAAATATATAAAATTGTACAAATATAGATTTAGAGAATAACTATAGGTAATTTTTTGAAATTATTATAGATATGAATATGTCTACAATATAGAATAGTATGATATCAATGCTATCTATATAGGATCTTAGTCTTCATTCAACTAATAGGGAAACACAATAAGAGTTTTATTCTCACATTTTCAAATATGTGGGTCATGTTCGATACTGTGCACCATCATTTTTCTTATATGGTTTATTCATTATTCAATTACATTCACATATGAAAATATCATCTATTTCACGAGTTTTAAATTTCTACTTCATGACCATCCTCTCAATCTCCTTTTATTATTACTTTACCAATATTATAATGGTTCCATCGACTCGATTTTTTATTCATTGGTTCATAGTATTTTTTTAGTTTCATTTATTTTTTAGAATTTTAATTATCTTTAAATACCCATATTTTATGTGGTATTTTCTATTTTAATCTAATAAAGTCACATGTTATAAAAAAAATAACCACATATTTAAAAAAATGGATTCAAAAAAAAATAACAATGTTGGTAATAATAATCAACATTAATTAAAATGAATCCTCCCTTACATCTCAATATATTTTTAAATCATATTTTTTTTCAATAATGAAACACATGTATGTTTTATATTTTATATACTAATTTCTTTTATATATTTAATGAAAGTAGTGTCTTTTAATGTTTTACTAATGTGGTTTTAAAAAACCAACTAAATTAATTTTTAATGGGATTTCATTAAATTATTTATAAATAAAGTTTATTAGATTGATGTTATTTATTTAAATGGAATATTTATATTTTAAAATATATAATATGGTTTTCAAAATTATTCTCATTCCCTTCTCAATATTATTTTGAAATTTATTTAGACATCATCTAGTATAACTATGTTTAAAACATTTTATGAAAGTTTCTTTGTTTTCAATTTTATTTTTCCCCCAATGATAATCTCTTTTGAAGTAATGTTTTGAACACAGTGTATATTTTATTATTATATAATTATATATTAAAAATGATATGTTTGATATCTTATGACTTTCAAAAGTATAATTTTTAAAAATTTTGGAAAATTTTATGAAATCAATTCTATTTTTCCCTGGGTTCTTTAATATATGATGACGATTGATTTTTCATAGAAAACATATGAATGTTTCATGTTGTCTTGGATCATATATCACCAAAAAATAAATTTTTAAGGTTTATAACTCTTGAAATCATCATTATTGAACATAATTCATTTCATTACGTAAGTTTGGGAATAATGAATTATATTATAATTTCAGCCTTGGGCATAATGAGTTTTAAATAGGCATCGACATAATGAATTTTATCACAAATATTTTCACATGATTATGGTTTATCCATATATTTTAGTTGTTCTGATTATATTATTATATATTTTATAGTTTCATTTAATTTTAATAATAATCTATGTTCTCATGTGATAAAATATTTTTAATGTTGTTCGCCACCTTTTTGTTGTTATTGATTGTTTTCGGATGTTTAAGATGTATTTTGAACCATGTCAAAATTTATGTGATTCAATAATGATATTTTTATGATATTATCCTTCTATATCATGTTTTATGATATTATTTATGGTATTATGATATTTTAAAAATATATTTATCCTCTTTTTAATGTTACCCTTACAATTAATGATTTGATACATTAAGATATTTTTCCCTTACCGAGAATCTAAGATGATCCATTTCTTAAGTTTCTATCCCATATGTTTTGAGGATTATTAGTTCATGTGAGATGTTTATAAAAGGGTATTTAGGGGAATAACAATATATTAATGTTTAATGTGTTATAACATAAGATTTTTTAGTATATAATACCGAAGACATTAAAACATTTATACCTCAGGTTGTTCGATTGTTTGGGGGATGTATTATCCAAATTATTAAATTTATGTATTATATATGTTATGTTTATCTTGATTATTTTTCTATGGATTCTAATAATGGTTTAATGTATTAATTTAAAATAATATTTAGGTAAATTATGAAAATATTGTACTAGATATGGATGTGTGGGACTGGGGGAATCACATTTGGTACTAGATTATGGTTCATTTATTTTTTTAGAATTTGGTTATAGAAACACTTTGGTATAAATCCTTAGGTAATTGTTTGGATAACTAGTTAATTCATTAATAATATAAGAAAATAGAGTTGACATTTCTAATGTGTGGAGACATATTATGTATTTATCTTAGTCAAATTTTTAGAAAATTCTATGTATAGGTAATGTGGTTAGATTAGGTATTTATGATAATTAATATTAATTTTTCTAGATTAAAAATTATAATGATTCAATTTCTTTTAAGGGGATAAAATGAAACATCCCAGATATTCAATTTATGATTTCTATAAATATTATCACCGAACTAACATGATCCTATAATTTTGATTTAATATTTCTATATTAAAATAATATATATATATATATATATATATATTTATTCATTAATTAAATTAATTATTACATTAATAAATCCCAATGTATTTACATGTTCTAAATATATTGAAATCGCTAATTATCAAAAACCAATAGCAATTTATTCCCAAAAATTAAAATATTACTTAAGGAGAATAAATATAACCAATATCATTATAGACTTATATTTTAAAATTGGATAATAATAAAAAAATAAACCAAATAATTATTATTTTAAAATTTATTAGGTTGTGGTCAACTAGAAATATCACACCCACGAATTGAAATGTAAATAAAATAAATTATAAATATGATTGATATTTGTTAAAGTAAGTATATAAAATTAGGAGAAAACGAATTTAATGATAAAGTAATCAAATTAGAGGTATTTATAAAGTTTATAAATCCAATATGAAAATTGGAATATAAAACATTACACTTGGAATGCTAATAAGACCATTAGAATAGTAACCTAATTATTATAATTATAACATAACCCATGGAATAATAAAATAAATTATAAGTAATATTTCAATAACAACAAAATACGTAAATTAAGTATTTTAATATCATAAAATAAATAATAAAATTATTTAATTCAAATAAATAATAATTCTATGTTTAAAAAAGTGTTTTTAACAAATTTTATAAAAACAATAGTATTTATATTTATAATTAAACATTATAAAACCAAACATAAAAAATTGTATTGATAAAATGAAATTTATTTTTCAATATAGAACCTGAAAAGTATCTATGGGTTTTTTTATTATTTTTATGAAAAACAAAATTATTTAGGTGATTAATGAGAATATATTTTTTCAAATTCCACATGTTTTATGATGTAATATAAATGTAAAAATAGCATAATAAATTACAAAAATCGTTGTTAAACCAAAAATATATTTAATAAGATAAATTCATTAAAAAATAGTAGCACTAATTTTAATAACAATATTGTAATTTCTATGTCCAAAAATTTAAAGCATATCATTGAAAAATATTTCTCCTTTTCTCAACCTTTAATTTGTGTGGTTTAATAAATTTTGTATTTAAATGGTTGAAAATCCATAAAATATTATAAATTATATTAAATATAATTCATAATTTCTAATGGACATTATTTCATCTTTTACTCTTGAAATTCCTTTTTGTTCAATATTTTATCCAAAAATACCACTCATGTTCATGTATAAATACCCCTATCAATCCTTAGAAAATAAATTCCCAGATCATTATGATTTCTAAAAAATATTTGTATTCTTTTTTTAAGACTCTTTTCACCACTAGATATGTTCTAGCCTCATTTAATACAAATCCATCAAGGAATTATAGGTTTTAGAAAAAGAGAAATATAAAATAAAAGGTAATAATTATTTATTTTTTTAAGTTTCATTTTTTTAATCATTTATTCTATACTTATATTACCCTATAATGAATCCCCCTAAAATAAATTAATTATTATATTTATATTATGTTAATGATATTATATTATTTTGTAAATATATTTCAAAATATATGTATACATAATCTCTTTATCCCTCTCTTTAAAAAAGTATCATTAATGGTCTGTTAACTACCTAAATGTATGTTTTCAATTCCTTAGAAATAACCACATTTACGTCTAGTAAGAGTATCCTTTTTATAAAATATAAATATTTAACATTATGTATTTTTATTTTTCTGGTGGGAATTTTATTAACAGAAAAATAATAATGAATCCAAAACATGAAACAAAAGAAGGATAACTCTATGAAATACTCCATAAACCAATTAATAATTGAAAAAATAATAACCAAATTTAATGTTATATTTTTTTAAATTCATATTTTTATAAACATATGTTTTTAATAATAGAGATACAATTTTGATAAAACGTAAATAATACCTAAGGTAAGTGTATTCCATACCGATTGACATTTATTATGTTTCAATTATATTTTATTAACCATTTATTTTATTGTTAATTTTTTTATTTTCACTATTTATGATTTCAAAAAATTTCACACTCCTATTAAATATTATGCTATTAAATATTCTTTTTCTAGATGTTGTAGAATATTATTGAAATATAATTCCATCCACCATTTGGATGAAAAATATTTTTCTAAATATTCATTCAGATGTGTTGAAATTAATTTCATACTTCTTTTTTATTTTCTTATTGAACACTTTTTGGTAGTTACATATCCTCTCCTTATGATCAAAATTCTTTATAATAAATTCATACTTTACCAATTCTTATATAGATTCCCCCTCCACCATAATATTTTAGATTCAGTCCCTTTTTTAAGCCTCTTTATTAAGGTGTGTATATTTTTATACTATAATTATAATATTTAATTTATTTTGAACAATTATATAGAATTATATAATCATTAATTTAAATCTGAATAGATTGTTCTTAGATAAAATCATAAAAATTTCATAAGGGTACTCTCAACCCTTCCACTATTTTTTCGGTCTATCCTCACTTTAAAATTAGTTTCTAAATGATTATTAATAAATGTATTCTAAATATGAATTTTTATTTGTTGTTTATTATTTTACTGATACCCATGTTTCTACATCATTTATATGAATTCATAGCCTTGATTAAATGATTATTCATAAAGAAATTATTCTCAAATACACTCTTAGAATATTATTATATTTATTTTTCACTTCAACAACAAATATAATATTTTATTTGTAAATGAAACCATTTGATAAAAAAGGATGTTTTCCATTCTTATTTTAGATACCTAAATGTTTAATTAATCTAAATATTATTTAAGGATTCATTATGAAACCCATTGTTTTATGATGGTTTTATTTCATGTTTAAGATTGATAAATTTTACCTTTATATGCTAGGTACATGATTATAAGAACCATATAATGGAATGGGTACAAAAAAAATATAGAATAAAAATGCATTGAGGAATAAATTATATATTAGGTTATTACAACAAATTTACATGTTTTAGTTAGTTTTGTAAATATTTTTTATTTTTAACATGTCATATGATTATTTATCATTATTATTATGTGTGTACATGTTAGATTTATCTTTTTACACATTTTTTAGTCTTGAAAATGATCAAAGATTTGTTCGTTTTTTATTAATTGGAATGATGTCGTTACCTTGTCCCACAATGTTATGATGTTTCATTATTATCTACATGCCACATTCCCCTTATTTCTCCATTTGACTTATGGTTCTATTATGATCTTACGATTCACTAGATTACCTCATATAATTTAACATTTTATTTCATGTTGCTTTTTAAGCCATATTTTCACCTCATATTTTTATCCTATAGAGAGTATTATGATATATTGATTTCTCACATTGATATTTTTTCATGTTTAAATTTCTTTTCTTATATTCTTCATTTAGCCCAATATTATTTGGATGGATCTACCCAGGTGATCAAGAGTATCAAAAATTGTCTAGTTAACTTATAAGAAGTCTACAATGAGGTATTTCATTAAGGATTTAGTATACAATATATTTTAATGATTTTTAATTTATCTTTTTTCATAATCCACTAAACATTTTACTATTGGAATGGTTGAATATAATACATATTTCCTTTATTTATATAATATATGTATTTATTTCGTAAGATCATGAAGCGTGGGCCTTGTGGCATCCCAATAAATGTATAACAACTCATCCAACTCATGATATTTTTTTCTTACAAAATAAGAAAATATATTTATGTTTAGAATTATCTAAATGAATTAAATGATTAAATTACAAGAAAACCATTATTATAATGTATTAATGTCATATGAAACCAAAATCAAAACAAGAGAAATATTGGTAAGGCAAGTAGATAACTCCAACATTTCTTAGACAAGGCATGAACCAAAAAATCCCAAAGAAGTCTTACATAACATCAAATTATACAAGGATAAATACAAAAAATAGATATTAATTCCAATACAACTCTATCACCTAATATCCATAAATGAAAACCAACCATTATTATTGAATCCATTACTAAACTAATAAATCATGTCCCTGGTTAGATGAAAAATAATCTTTTAATGTTATACCTAACATGTAAGTCTATTATCCATGGACAGAGAAAAACAATAATCATTTTAAAAAATTTAAACAAAAGAATAATATATTCATAATATGAATAATATATATTAATATTTTAAAAGGGATTCAATAAATAAATGAGAAATTTTTATATATAACATATGATTTAATTATTTTAGTAAAGTATAAATTCTACAAAAATTAATTTTTTATATAGTACAAATTTATGTGGATTTGATGTGGCCTCTAAAGGCCCATGATAGTGAAGGTTTTTTAGAAAAATATTTTTTATTAGTTTTTTAAATGCTCTGGCCATGAACCACAGTGTGTAATCACCACATGAGATGTTTTTCAATAGTGAATTTCTCAATGAAAATTATTTAAACATGAAATATTATATTATAATATAATTATTTTATAGTCACACCACAAAACATAACCAATCAACATAATCCAAATTATTGTTTTCCATCTTGTTGGAAATCTCATTTTTAGAAATGAAGAACTTTTTTTCTTGTTATCACATCATAATAACATCAAAAATTATTTTTAGTTTTAAAAAAATTATAAATAAATATTTTTGAAAAAAAACCATTTCTATGAAATGAAAATATAAAACACAAAAAAAAATTGAAATATAATTTTGATAAAAAATTTAAAAACCCATCACACGGTTCTATAACACCATAATATGATACTTGAAAAATACTAAAAATAGTTTTCAATTTTGATCTTCCTCATATTAATTCATCAATATAAAATATTCTCATAACACTAAAGGGTTTCATGTATCATATTTATGTCTATAAATATCAAAATAAAAAATAAAATCATGCATAAAGATATACCATTATAAGAATCATAGAGGCAAAATAAAAGATTATATAATAATTTTATCTCATTATCAATTTATATTCACCACAATAATGAGATTGATTGAGTTCTCCCATACAACTATTGGGTTACTAACTCAAAATGTATGCATTTATTATTGGAATCACTGAATGCTTCAGTAGAAACTCTTCTTTACAATTGTGTGTTATAACATCCTCCATAAGGAAAAATATATGAAGATAAATGGACAGTTCCTTTTCAATTTGAGATTAAAAAATAATTCAATCCAATTATGTTCATAAAATCCAAGTTATATGTCTAATTCATTAAATTAAGGATACAATTGGATCCATGATATTTTAAAAAAACTTAAAAGGCTATCCTTTATAATTCATTTTTGTTACCCTTCTAATATATGTCATATTTATTGAGTGTTTTTAAAATAACTTTAAAAATCATTATCATATACACACATCATCCCATGATGAGTTAATTTGTTTAAAAATCATGATAATTATCATAGGAATATTGGTTGAATAGATATTTCATAACATTCTAGATAGATAATATGATGTATTTTCTAGGACAATGATTGAACAGAAACCATGATATAGTGACAGTAACCATATCACACATTATGATTTAACATATAAATCCAATAATATTTTATTTAGTTTTAATTTTTTTGGGTTAAATATTCATACACACTACTTATAATCACATTAATTTTCCACAAATGGTGGTAATGTAAGATGATAATAAAATCTATATATGAGAGAACCTTGGATTCCAATATCCTGCATTCCATGGTTTAAAAAAAATTATTGATAGGTTTCATGAATATTATCTATAAATAAAATTTTAATCTTTTTTTATTCAGGTTTTTTTGAGTTCAAATTTGGATTCATTTTTAGTACGACTTATTCATTGTATTCGATTTTAATGCATTATATATAAAACACTTCTCATAATTTTTTCCATTTTAACTGAAAATTTAATTTATATTTTAAAAAAAATCTGTATTATTTTAATCGACATTAAAGTATCCATTTAATTTATCAATTATAAAGAAATAAATAATTGTCTCAGATCATCTACTAAAAACGTTTAATAAATGAATTCACCCAAGAGAGAGATAGTTAGAATGATTTATAAATTAAGGCAAATCAGTGGAGATTAAAATATATAGTTCCACCTTATATTGATTGTCCTCAAATATGTTTAGTGTGATATTAGTTGAAAATGGAATGTTATTATACAATAGGATAAAATAAATTTCTTCTTAAAATAAATGGTTTTATTATAAAGGATCCTCATAAAAATTTAAACAAGTTTTATTTAATAAATACTTCTTTGAAATATAGAAAGACACAACATATGAAATAAAAATAAAATCATATTGGTTTATATTAGATAGAGTGAAAAAATAGTGGTTCTATTATTAATATTCAAACTATATAGAAATTAGAATGATTTAAATAATATTTTCATTGAATAATACATTCATTTAACAATAGTAGTTAAGAATGAAATATATGGTATTACACAAACCCAAATCAAGAAATTACATTAAAACCGGGAAAGGATTATGATATCGTTCTCTGGTTGTCTCTATTATTGAAATAATGACAAAATAGTGATCCAATATTTCATGGAATGATTTGTTTTAGTTTATATTTGTATGATAGACGTTGTATATTTAGAATAACACAAATAAAACAACAACTAATGTTAGAAACCACATTTCTAATATGGATCAAAACACACAATATCATATAATGTTGTAGTTTTTAATGTTGATGTAGCTTACCTAGTATACACATCTAATAATTCTATAAATTTCAATATTGTTCAGTTTTGAGATTTGGATATTATGGTAAGCTAGATATTGTCTATGAATCCACAACCATAAGAGGAATCTGAGAAAAAAACTACATATTTCAAGCATTGTGTAATATGTGTTCATCATAGAACCATTTAACTTAACAATTATGACCATTTTAAGACTCGTCTGAATATCATACTAAATTATTCTATAGCTGACTTGTTTAACGTTTAAATATGAAAATCATTCAATTAGAGACTCCCTACAATTCATGTCATAACCCAAGGGTTTGGATACATTAAATTTATATTATCCTCAGTAGCTTGTGTTACACACATGACCAAGATAATGCCACATCCAATAATAAAAGCATGGTATATTAAAATTAAATGAATACTATAATAATTAGTAGATAAAATTGTTATATAAAATTTTATTAGTTTCACATTATTATCATTATTTGATTAATATTATAAAAAGGATTCCTTTTGAGAAATAATTTCAAAATGGTAACATATTTGACATTAATAAATTATGTTGATCACAATTATATGTTTATAAAAAATTATTATTTCTATTTATGAACTAATATCTAAAAATACGGTTTTTCATAAATTTATATGAAATAATATTAAAGATAATATAGGTTTAAAAATTCATTTTTCAATTAATCAAATTTATTGTTAAATTTTTTATTTTCATTTTAATAAATAAATATATAAATTTTAAAATTTTAATTTCACAAATAGAACCTATTTTTTTATCTTATTATTTCTTAATTAGCATAGGGTTATTATTTTTTTGATATTTTTCTAAAATATCTGCTTTTTAAGTAAATAGTGAAAATACAAATTTTGTTGAAAAGGATCGCTTTATGACATTATTTTAACATAAGAATGGATACAAAATTTTATAAAATAATTTTTGAAATATATATATATATAATTAATTATTAATATAATTAAATTTAATAAATTACTATATTTATTCCATAAAATAGGTATTTAAAATGTTATAATCTCAGGTAACATTTCACACTAAAAAGTTTTTTTATGCGTTTACATTAAAAATTAGAATATATTTCTTTTTAAAGAAAATATGAAAAATTAATTTCAAGTATGAGATAAAAAATTAAATATTATTTGATAAATTCGATTTCATTTTTATCACAAAATGGGATTAGTGAGATTAATTTTAAATAATATCATAATGATGGAAGGTGTTTTTTCAAAGAATTACATTAATAAAGATACATAATTTTAATTAAATAAATTAAATTAGTAAATCATAAATAACTAATCTAATTTTAATTATCATCCAATTTTTAAACATATTAATGCTCAATCAACCTATAATCAATACATAATAATATTAAGAGATCGTATTTTAAAAAATAATAATTTTCTAAAAAATAGTTCTTCGATATTTCAAACTGTTTAATTTAAAAGGTCTTTTTATATTATACATAAATTGAATTAAACTATATGAATCATAAATTAATTTTTATAAAAATTAAATATTATTATAAGGTATAACTTATATTATTAATAAAATATAATCTATATGGATAAAACTAGTTACCAAGGTAAAACAAAAAATTGTAAAATGTAAAAAATGGTTAAAGTATTTAAAAATATTTAAAAAATTTGGAACATTGGTTAGGTTAGATATATATACCTTTATCACCCAAAACTCACATAATTATAAATTTTTGAACCATTGATCATTGAATAGTTTCGTTCTATAATTGAGAAATAATGAGTGTTCACAAAAGAACTAATTCCTTTACATATAAAAGGGGATCATTCCACCTTATCTGTGTTAAAAATTACCTATTAAATTTCCATGAAACCCCAACCAATTTTACTCTCCTATAATTTAGATTTAGTACCTAATTCCTTTGGTACCATAATTTTTCATTTTACCTTCATTTCAATAAACACATTCAAGAGAATGTTTTGGGTGCTAAAGTGAGTATTACACGATCCTAACATTTTCTACTGAATATTTCTCTACCAAAAAAAGAATAAAAAAATAATGTAATGAATCAATATAATTATTATAATTAATTTTTATTACATTAATTTAAATACAATTATTCATTCCTTTTCTTCTGTAAATAGAAAAAATAATGTTTACTTTGCGTTGTGTAGACTACCACCTCCATGAAGTAATGATTTTCAATTTTTATTTTGATTCCCATTATTTATCCAAAAAACATAAAATATGATTCACTAAAAAAATTATAAATAATATCATTATTATTTTATTATTGTGATATTAAACATTTCCTTCAGCATATTCACCCTTTAAGTTATAGTGTGATCATGTTTGGGCTTGATAATGCAACAACGTGAATAATACTAAAACAATTTATCCTAGATGAATATTTGAACATAAATAGTATTTTGATTATAATATAACAATAAAATATGATGTTTTTGAAGTTTTTTGATTTATTAAATTATATATTTAAATTATTATTAAAATATAACCATTGATCGATAAAATTATAAAAATAATATGACACTTAATCAATTTTCATACAATCATTTGAAAAATACTATATTAAAAAATAAATAGAATATGTTAATAAAATTTTTAATATATATAATTAAAAATTAATATGTTTAATAATAAGGTATCTAATAGCCATAATATTATTTTTCATGATGTTAGGTGCATACACTGAACAAATCAGTAACATGGTAATGGATTATCATCTCAAATTTTCACCCAATGAGAAATATTTCTTATTATACCCCATGATTTATTTGTATTGATTTATCTAATTATTCATCTATATTTTGTATTAGGATTATCTTATATTATCTACTATTCAATATTCTTTTCTATGTTATATATCTCATGGGGTTTTGACTAGAATGTTTATAAGGTTGCAAGGTGTTTTTTTGTGTTAAATTTAATTTTATGTTACATGATCTATATTTCAAAAATTTATTTATTATATATATTGTATTATAACAATTATTAATTATAATAATGTAAAAAATTCAATTTCATGTGACTTGAATATCCATGTCATTGTATTCCTCTCAATCTTCTTCAATCCATACATTACCCATACTGTGAGGGTGTCATCACTAATCTCAGTTTTAAAAAAGAATTTATTATAAAACATAGTATATATATTTAATTTTTATAAAAATATATCTAAAAATATTATTATTTTATTCTCCTATAATAATTCTTTGGGTTTTACCTAGCCTTGATATATTTTATTTTCCCCATTGGATCATTATTTACCACTTGTATGAAAATAGATCCTATATTTGTTTGTTTGTTTAGAACCTCCACTTTTCAGTGCCAAAATTCATTGGATTATTTTTCTATTATCAATATATATTAACCATTAACTGATTATGGTACTTTTATACTAATTTATGTAAAAAAGGTTTAACGAAAATTTTATCATTTTTTTGTTTTATTTTTTTCAAAGTGTGAAAAGAAAATCATTTTAACCTATTCTATGTAAAATCACATATAGTCCATCATTATCACATTATATGAAAATTTACCTCCATATTTTAATGTCTTATATATAAAATATTATTCTATTAGGTTTATAAAATATTTACCTTAATGTTAATTAAAAAGATCAATGATATTTCTTAATAGAGAAGTGAGTTTTCTTGAAATCCTAAAATTGGATTTTTCATCTGAATAATGGTTCATTATTAGATCTTATTATTGACCAATTATATCAACTGAATGTTACCATACACATTATTAAATATATTGGGTTATTTGATGTTCTTTTCTATTAAACATATGCTGACTAAATTCATTTTAATTTCTAACTGTCCACAAAGAATTTGATTTCTCTAATCCATTTACTATATGACCACTATATGT
The DNA here is from genome assembly GCA_963277665.1 of Viscum album. NCBI lineage: Eukaryota > Viridiplantae > Streptophyta > Magnoliopsida > Santalales > Viscaceae > Viscum > Viscum album. Next base: position 826,123,602 of record OY728164.1, read on the forward strand.
TTCTTTCCATTGTTTGAATAATGTTTTCATAAATGTTGTTAATCAAATGATTTAGAAAATTATTAACATAAAAATATTCTACTTTTTTACATATGGTGTAAATATCATATGAATTTTCTTTATCCAAAAGTATTCATCTAGAAAGTTACATAATATATTTGGATACAAATTTATTTTATATGGGTTTACCAGGTTAAGGATTTCCTTATGTGAATTCAATTTAGAAGTATATTAAACCCATTTTATTTCATGGTTTCTTTTTAATGTGATGAATGAAAAACATTTTTCCATTGGTTTTTTTATATCATATAGAATAAAACTCATATTCTTTCTATGTGTTATTTATGATATGATTAATGATTTAATTAATATGGAATACATTATTAGGGATAAATGATTGGTGGAATCTTATATCACCCTACAATGCATTAGTTAAAATATTATATCACATAAGATAACGTATATAATAATATATATTAGTTTCTTGTTTTCGTGGCCAATGATGTTGTGGAACATGAAACTAATGTTCTATATACTAAAGTATGATCCATATTTGGAAGATGTTTTATATTATTATCTTATTCTATTATGAATGAAGTTTAGTTTCAAGAATTTTTGAACAATTTGAGTCAATTCTTAATTTATTTCATGATTTATTATATGTTTTATGATTTATGATTTTCTATGTATGATTTTATTATGAATATTGATAATACCAATACACTGATCCTATTATCTCTTATGATAATTTATTTCTATCACTTTCTTTTACCCTTTATAATCATTTTAGGTCACCCCTTATTATGTTTCAAATTCCATAGGTCAAAAAAATGTAATACATAAGAAGAATATAGAAGACTATATAGGGTGAAGTATTTTTAGTATACATTGATGACTTATTATGGACTATATTGTTGCTATATAGTGGAATAAATATCAATCTTCTATAAAGAACAATATTTCGACATAGTTTAACTTTTTCCTTAATTTATAAAAATAATAAAAATCTCATTGGAATGAATTTATTATATTATGTATGAATGATATGATGATTTATTATGTTTATCAAAAAAGTATTTATAATTTATGTTTTTTAACCATTGAATTTGGGAGTTTGTTTTGGGTGGAACATCAGTTTTCATATGAATAATCTCAAGAAGGATATTTCATAGATTTAAAAACCCTAATAATCTAATATTTTTTCAATTTACATATTAATATTAGTAATTCTGTATATATTTAATGAAAATAACAATCAATAACCAAATATATTTTCCCCAAAACACCCACTAAATTAAAATCTATCTTTAGAAGGAATATTTAATCAACAAAATATTAAACTAAAAAACACGATAATAGAAATGGAAAATATTGATATTGTTATTAATGGGATAAATAATAAGAAATATATACTACTATCTATATAGATAGTTTTGAATCATAGAGATAATGTAAATATTAGTTTCATAAAATTATGAATTGTTAGAGATATCATATATGTCACAACACATTAATTTCAACTATTTTCATTTAGAATTTGAATTAATATGTTTGGTAATGAATGTGTAAATTGATTCTAGCAATAATTCAGACCTAGTGATGAATTTGAAGAAATATTATAATAATTTAAATAAATTGAAAGAAAATAAAATTTTAGAGGCCAAATCCTATAGTTTGGAGATTCTATATCTATTTATAAATTGGGAAATAAGGACAATAAACCCAATTATCCCAAAAAACATCATTGTTTTTTTAAAAAGTTTTAGAAAATTTCATGTTAAAATTCCCTTTCTTAATAAATCATAAAATATTACTACATTTATAAAATTATTTATGGAGATATATACTCCCAATCTGTATCTTATGGGATATAAAATAGATAATTTAAGAAATTATTGTGTATTACCTTCTTCAACCATCCATAACAAAAAAATTTAAATAACTTGTGGATCTTATAATACTTAGAACTATTTATAAGGAGGTATTATCCCTCATCCTTTTAAAAATTGTGTTCAAGGTCATTGAATCTATGTTAGATATAGGAGATCCTATATATGTAATACATTTCAATGTATAATTTTCATATTTTAGTGGTGAATACATCTATAATTATTTTCTAGATATCCAATAAAATCATATCCTGACCATGTAATCATTGGGTTTGTACATATAAGGATAAAATATATTTTTTTCCAACTATATTTTTTATGATATTTATTTATAACCATTAAATAAATAATTATTCCCCAATAATTTTCATAAGAACATTTATAATGTTTAAAATAAAATTATTAATAAAAATTAAAAAAAAAATTCATTTTAATTTACTAATAAATCATCTCACTTTAACATATTTGAAATAATAAGATAACCAATAGAATATCATTCATTTTTCCATGTTAATATGATACAATATTTTTCTTCCAATTTTTTTGAATATTTATTTAGGGAACACAAACTATATTCTTTTATATTTTATAATTCGTTATGGGATAATGTATTAATTCTTTATCTTACAACTACTTATCATATTTATTATTCATATATAGATAATTATTCATTTGTGAACTATTTTAAAAATTATATTTAAACTTTTGAACATGATGCATTCACAACACAACCAAAATAGTCAACATATGATACATCAAAATGAAATCAACTCATTACTGATAATTTTCTTGAGAGTTAAAAATAATTAGAATTAATTTTATTATAATCTTTTTTAATTTAAATTGAATCCATTTATTTGATGAAACAAAATTCTAAGTATCCACTGACATTTAAACAAAAATAAATTACTAAAAATATATACAATTTATTTTTGGATATGAATGAGGAACGTCATATATGTTTTACACAAAAACATTATTTTTATTTTTGTTATAAAATTATCGCTATCCTTTTAATAAGAAAATTTAATATGTTATACATTATATAATATTCCAAGTATTATTTTATCTATTCGTAAGAATGATAATTTTTTGGAAAATATTATAAACCAATTTTAAAAGTTAAATAGATTTCAAACCCAAAATTTTTAAAGGTATTTAAGAAGGGTGCGAATACATTATTACCTAAGGGAATAATATGTTCTATCTTATATATAAAATTGGTTATATTAATCAAAAATTTGTAAGGAATATATTGCTGATAATAGTGAATAATAAATTCCAAGAGTTAGTTTTGACTAGTGTTAATAATAATTGGATATCATTTATAATCTACAATAATTTTAAAAAAGATATTAGAAATGAAAATTCTCCTTACTTTTTTTGATATAATATATGTATGAACCACCCATTTTAAACATACACCCCGTACCTCTGCTTATATCAAATTTGTTAGTTCATTTATGGTTAGACTAATGTTTTGTATCATAGGTCGGTATTGACTCTCAACCCCATTTCCTTGGACCATCTTATAAGTGATTCTTTGGTTTTAGATTGGGTCTCCATTCCTACTATTCTCTCCACTCCAACCACTTCCTTGGATATGTTGGAGGATATTTTAGCAACCACTATATTTGGGGTTCCACCTCCATATATCCTTCCTCCTCACATCCCATCTCTTTAAGATTTAGTGGTTCCCCACATACGGAATGTAAAAGTTTATATCATGTATGGGAAATCAATTATTTTATGAGAATCATTTCCCTCCATAAATCAAATAACCATAGAGGTAAAGTATTTTGGATTGGTAAAATTATATATGGGCCTCATGTAATCAATGAGTGAATGTGGGAAAGCTTATCAGTAACACTTATGGTCCATGATAGATAAATTTTTGGAGGATAAACCTTAAATAGAGATTTTATCTCAATTCATAAAATCCTAGAATATAAAAGGTCCTACAACTGTCTATATTATAAATCCATTATCTTTTTCATCTACATATTTTCATATCTTAACATAATTTAGTCCTCCTCATGGTAGGATCATACCTGTTAAAATATAAAATTTCTTCTCCTATTCTTTTACATTGAGGTAAGGATTCTTCTTTTATTGACCTTTAGATTAAAATTCATAGATGTACAATTCCCTTTCACGACCCTTCAATCATTAAGACCATTAGGAAATATATTTTCACTTCCTATGTGATAATAAATCTACCATGTGTATGAAATAAACCATTGTCACATGAATATTCATTGAAATTGATCTGAATTATTTTCTCTATAAATGGATCCTTCTTCATACGGGGTATGGAAACCTATTTGGAAATATATATTTAAATTGAATACACCAATATTCTATTATTTATAAAATATTTATGATAACTCATACCTATATTTCCTGAAGGATGTTTCCATCCATCCTTTAAAGGGTCTATTTTTTGGATTTATCTCTTAGTGTCCGCTTGAGGTCCCATTCTCAAAATATAACACCTTAGGTGACACTACAATTTTGTAGTGAGATCATAACTTTATAGGATAATGATCCCATCTCTATAATAGGTTCTTAAAACAACTAATTGTTCCCTCCTCTTAACCCCATGCATTCACACTTTTTTTATAACATGGTTGTGGTGCGCCGCCATAGGATTTAGAGATCCTTGTTCATGATAATCTAAATGAACAAACTATTGATGATAATTTAATGATCAATAATCATGATAAAATCACAAAAATGCCTCGCACTACTCTTCCCAATTATTTTTCTAGAACAATACCTTAAAATCTATCCAATTATATGATCTTGATTGTGGTATATGGTTATTATAGTTTGTATATACCTTACAACCACGAGGCTCTCATGGATATATATTTACCCAACATAGATTCTTAAACTATTAAAATCATTGATAAACCTTTTTCAATTCACAATGAATCACTTATTTAATTAAAAACATTATTTTTGATTTCTTATAGTTTGATGTAATGTCCTAGATATTTCTTGTAAATGTTACCATGCATGTTTTCCCCATTCTCCTCATTTTTTTTGGGTTGATATTTTCTTGGGTGTATCCTAGGGAGATTTTATTGGATTGGAAATTATTTAATATTTTTTTATTTTTTGTGAAAAAATTTCCAACACAATAGTTTTAGTGTTGGATGTGGTGTTCCATTGGTAAAAAAGTGAAACAAAATGGCATACCAAGGGTGTGGTAGTGGGTGTGGATAAAATCATGAAATTTAGTGGTAAAACAAATCATGGGTATCCTAACTATTTCGTAGTGGAAGTTATGGTGTGTGTAAAATGGCATAGAGTTATCCAAAAGAACATTGGCCATGCCATTTTAGCCTGATATGTTAATTATCCCCCAAAACCATGGCTTGGTCATGGTGAAAACCATTTCAGCTCTAGGAATTACTGAAACTGTTGAACTCATGACCCTCTTTTCTCAAAATTTGACCAAATGAAAATTAAAATTAATGGTAATTAATTGTGGGTACTGAAATGAGGTTTATAACCAGTTTTGAATTCACAATTTACCAATTCCATACTAAATCATTGTGTATCCCTTGAATATATTGATAAAATAAGTGTTTTGGTGAAAATATTTTTGTGAAACTACTATAAATGATATAATTATGGGTGATTCTTCATATTGGTTTCCACCTAGAGGGTTGGAATTGATTATGACATACCATTCCTCGATATGAAGCTCCATTCTTACTTATTCACTGGTGCTCCCACATTTTGGTGATTGTATGAAGGTATTAAATGATGATAAATTATGCCATATTTAAAGGTAATTATTTTATTGATGTATCAATAACCTTCTTGAGGATCAAAAGTGTTATATGACATCTCAGTTGAATTTTCTTGGGGGATTCTTCTTTTTCACTATCCAAGAGTGATCATTTATTCTTCCTACAACCGGGAATGAATCAACCATTTATAGTAGTTATTATTGGGAACTATTTGTGAGTTTTTTGAATGAACTAATAAGTTAATATCAATTAGGTGATGATTCATCATATAAAATTAACATTGAATTCACAAATATTGTATTAGAAAGATCCCTAAAAAATTAGTCCCTTTTGCACCCTTTACTCTTGATTCATGATGTGTTAGGATGGATTAATGTTATTGATTACTAGTATTTTATTATGGGTCTATTAATTAGCATGATAACAATATATGAATCCAGTTCCCAAGAATATTTCATGACAATATTGTTGTTCATGTTTGATATTAATCACATGTATTATATATTTTTTCTTTGTTCTGATTATATTATATTTTGATTTTCCATGTACGCTTCACTATGTTATGTGTGTTACCATGAATATGATGGTTTTTCCTTGGTATCAATGATAGGTTGACCATCTTTTTAGGATAACTCCTTACAGTGGGAGTGCACTCAATTAGTGGTATTGGTAGACCATACATAGGGTTAGACCACGTTATCTTTGTGGCCCGACCTTGAACTCACTGCCATGAGGATTCCAATAATTGATAGGAAGAACAATGAATGGTAGATACTCAGTTCTATTTTTCTTGATGATTTGAGGATATTCATTAACACATATATAATCCTAGTGTGTTTTTTGACCAAATCCAACATCCATACGATCTTACTTCAACATTGGATTTAGAGATGTTACGAATGACCCCAAAAGTGGTTTGATTAATACAAGAGTACTCCTCAAGTTATTTTTATTATTTCTGGTGGATTTATTATTATAATGAAATTAACATGTTATACATGTTAAAATTTTTTATAAATGAAATAGATGTTTCTTAATAGGTTTTATTACAGAAACCCTTTAAGGATATCTCGAAAAAAATGAAATGTTTTTGTATTATGTTCAAAGTAAGTGAAAGGGGCCAACAGTAGATGGTTGAGCCAAAGAGAATATATCTAGGTTCTATACAAAGATGCAAAATATAGTATGTAAAAATATTATTTATTTAATTTCATTCACTCCATATACTCTATGTTTCTTTGAAAAGTTAGGATCCCATTTGATTATTTTTTATATGATATGTATGCTATTTAATATTATTTTCTTCCATTTTTTTACTATGAGATATTATATTTTAATTTATATATTAGTATTTTGGAAGTACATGATATTGATGGATTATTATCTCTGCAAATGAAATTCATACCTTTACTGTTAACATGTAGCCAATTATGTGTAGGGAGGAACAAAGGAGTGAATGTGACTCTATGTCTTGAACATAATGGTTTGGGTCAGGGAATTTAAAAAATCATTTCATAGTGCAGTTTCATTCCTTTTATGGAAAATATGATACATGCTTGAATTTAGAAAGGCTAAGTGTGACTTGGGTAGGGAAGTTTCCATGTCCCATATCTATCATATATACAATATAAATATGAGTTTTGATCAATGAGATTTCTATTACTAATTTATTAGAAATTTGGTAAGTTCATACATCCTGACAAAGAATGTAGAATCACATGAAATATCTACAACTATTGTTGGGATGAAAAATATTTGATTAAGAAATTTCTTTTATTTTCTATTTGTTCAATATATACTACTACTATGTTATGCGATCTATCTACTTTTCCTATCTATTGTGATATATCTATTCTAAATTTTATTAGTTAAATTGGGATATTTTATTTTTTGTATATATTTATCCAACGATATCTAAAATGCAGTTATTAAGAAATTGGATAGTTATAGTGGCGATATTCCATGAGTTATTGGTAGAATCCATAAGGAACCATGTGTTATCCCTTATACTGATTTTGATTTATCCTAAGAAATATAGTTTTCTTAAATGTTTCCTTCATGTTATAGAAGATTATGACTTGTATGAGACTAATGGGATAATCTGTATTTGTGGCATGGGGTTCTCCCGCCAGTTATGGAATCCATGTTCAATCACTTTTGGTATAGGAGGGACCTATAGTGCATGACTTGACACCTTCACTTATAACATAAGAATTAGGCACACTCCAGTTTAGAGTCCTATTGCATGGTCCATCCTAGTGTGGAAGGGTTTCATGGTCCATGGTAAACTATTTCAGAGACTTATAACTCAAACATCTTCCATCCATTCTGGTAAATGGTAGAACACATGATAATGAGGACTGGGATTTCATCATTGAGTATGTACTTCACCACATAGAGACACATGAGGATAATAACATAAATATAAATATTTTCATGTTGTAGGGACCTACTTAAAGGTGGTAGAGCATGATGGGATAGGTTGTGAGACATCAGGGTCTCATAGGGAAGACTTTCAAGAACTTATTTTTCAAGTATCACCTTCCAACATGTAAAATCGTGATCAAGAGGAAGAGATAATAGAGTCATATTAGATGGATAAATGGTTTCTATATACTCCTATAATTTTAGAGTGATTCCATCATTTTGTCAGCTATTGTATATAATTTAGGCAAAGAAGTCAAGGAAATTAAATAGCATACATTATCCCTCATTAAATAGATGGTTTATATTTTTGAGCTAGTGACATACTTATATGTTTTTTGAAATTCTTCGACTCAAAAGAATGTCCTGCATAGGATAGAAAAGCTAGTCATCTTCCACTATTTATTACTCAGATGAGTTCACCAGTTATTACTATGATGAGTGTCACTTGTGGAGTTGGAAGAGGGATACTATATATTCCAAATACCATTTTGGTTCCACATGGGGGTGGGTTTAATTAATTGTCCCATATTTTTATGAATTATTCTCATTTTATATTATACCTCTAGAATTGTTTAATATTCCTAATCCACTGAATAATCTCTCTTAGTCTCTCCTCATGCGAAGTAGTGAAATAATTGAGGTCTGCAAACAATATGTACATGGTTCGTCAATGAAAGGCCCACTACATTCTATGTTTGTTAGACACCCCAATAAAAATTCTCTTCACTATATTAAAAATTGAATTCAACTTGTTAGACACCACAGTTCCAAAATTATTTAAACACCCCAATTTCTCTATTCATAATTGTATTGAAACCCTAACTTATATTCTTCTCCAATTTCATTTACAAAAAAAATCAAAATACTATATTAACTAGTCAGAAAAACAACATAAAAGACTCCCCTTCAAATGATCTAGCCCAAGAAAGATCATTTTCATAGGTAGTATTCCTAAATAAAATGATGGATGTCCCTTAATTGTGTACAAATATTCATGGTCTTCAAAAGATGTGTTGATTAATCTTTTTGGACTCTAAACTTTTTTCCAATCTTGATTGATCTAAATTATCATTCTTGCAATTCTTGGGTTCCGAAAATCACCTTCTTCATGAATTAGCCATCTTTGACTCACTCTAAAAATTCTTCTTGCACAATAGATGCAATTATTCTAAAAATGATCATGAATTTTGGTACACATATTCTCATCGCCTTCATGCTCATATAATACACTAAAAATATGGTTTTTAAGGTCCCAAAATATTCCTTCATTTAAATTATCCCATTTAAATTCCTAATTAAAAGTGTTATGAATTAATCACATTTAATTTTCTTCTTAAATTAATAATAACTGAATGATAATGGGTATTATATTTATTTCCCTATCTTTGAATACCCAATTATATTTTGGTATCATTTAATACTCAATTAAAATAGCTGGTTGGGTATTTCATTCTCATCATGTTGTTATGTTGAATATCCCAAACTTGTGTGTATTTTTATATGTATGTAATCAATTCATAATACCTGAGATTATTCCTTCTTATTTGAGTCATCTCAAAATACCCATTTCTGTTATTCATGGAGGGATTGAGTCTTTAATCTCCTTCATGTGGATATATAATCACCCATATCACATATATCAAGCTTTCACTATACATTCACAAGAAACTCATTTAATGTATTGAGGAATCAATCATCCAAATTCCTTCACTTGGTGTGAAACCACCCATGAAACATACACAAGCACGTATATCTTTTAGAAATACCTAAAATAATCTTGTATCTTCTTCTTCATGCAGAATCATCATCATTTTCTTAGTATCGAAAATAATTGAGAGACATAGGTGTTCTATAATTCTTTACGCAACCACTTCCACAATGAATGCATTTATATTGAGGCATCTCTTGAAATAACCATTTATACATTTTATCTAATTTTAATGTGGGAGAAAAAATGGTTCCCCATCATCATAAAAGGATCCTTTCATTAATTAACTACTAAGAGACTCCATTTAAATCATAATTTCATGTATCTCTAGTTCATTAATAGTGATCAGACAACTAAAAAATCATGAAACTACATTTTTAGTTGTTTTAAGTGTGTCTTTGATTTATTCTCATGCATGAAATATAAAGATTTAATGAATTTATTTAGTTCAGTTCTATCCCAAATACCTTATTACTTTGGAATGATCATAAAATATATCTAGAATCATGAAAGAAAATATTTTATGCATATCTTGACCACTCCTAGCTCCATTTATGTTTGATTTTACAGTGGTGGATGATGAAAATTGAGTGAGGCAATCAAAATGTAAAGACAAGCCACATTATAAAGATGGAAATATATGCATAAAAATTTAATTTAGATGAACAATGAACCACATCCACTATCTCAAATCAATCGAATGCTCTTACTAAAACATCTATATAATAAAAATTATCACATTTGTTAGAGAAAATTACCAAACCCCATCTTGTAATTCTATGTGTTGGCTCTCATTTTTGTTATGCCACCCCTGCACGGTGGTGTTGATGCTCCCACGCGCTTTACATTGGTGATCTCTTCTATACGGGTGTTATAAAATAGACTAATTCTCAGTTTCCCTAGGACTTTACTAGGCTGGTTTTATTAGATGATGATGACCGCTGGGTATGGCATGAGGCCATGCTCGAGATATCTTGGTGAGCCACATGCTTGTCATCTTGAGATATTTATGAGTGAACGTTGATTACATAGACTATATTCCATGCTATTGATGTATAAATCAAGAAATTAGATGGTGAAATTCTTAGGTTATGTGGTATGTGAATAGATATATCCATGGACTAAGATAATGATGAGGAACTCATGTCTTAGAAGCTTCGAATTCCCTTAATATGAATATAGTACAATTATCCAAACATCACCACTTTATCTTCATTAACATATTGACTTCTAGATAACAAATGAATGTCTTGGGAAAAAAATATTATTGATGAATAATGATGTAGTGATAAGAAGATTGAGATATATTTTTCAATTTCCTTAGGTGTAGTACTGGAATACTTCAACTATCTTCATGTAGTAAATTACTATATTGTATTCATAACACCTCAATGTCAAAACCTATATTATGGAATGATAGGGCACCTATAAAAGCTTTTTTCCAAATCTACGAGGCTAGGTTTCCACAGATGATTGAAGTAGATTTGTTCAAGGAACTAGAGATCTGATCAGGGCCCTGAGAACCATACATTGATGATAAGGACTCAAAATTTTCATGCATCTGAAGGATAAGTTACTAAGTTATGTTTTTCCATGATTATGTAGTGGGCCATGCTCTTATATATAGTGGTGAGGGACCTTCTACAATTTGTGGTACATTTTTTATCACCTCTTATTTATATACTACCATCTTGGATATTGGTTATTACTTTTGATTTACATCTACAATATTTGATTTAAGATATGAAATATTGGTGATTTTATTATTTGAGTTACCTTAACTTGATACATAGTCAGACATGAAAGTATGACATCTTTAGCGATTCCAAGAGGTTACCATAGCCATTTCATGTTATTTAAATCTTTGGGGGCTTTGTGATACTAGAGATGAAATTATCCGATGCGATTCATGGGTTTGACAGGTAGAATCGTTTATAGGAGAACGTTTATTTTTATCAATTGTAGGCATATTTTACTTCAGGGAAGGAAGATATGTACATGATGATATGATAATAGGAATTGGGGTAGGTGGAGTTGGCCCAGAATTTAGTTTTATGGGTGAGATCACATCACATATTTTATGGTTGGATAATTTAGATGGATCACTGGTGACCCCTTATTCTTTTCCTCTAGTACTGGATCTATATTAGGATATAATTATAGAAGACTTAACATGGATTCCTCCTAACAAATCAGTTTACTTGGAGATAGATCTCATTTCATGTTCACCACCCAATTCAATTACACATATTTGTATGGTGTTTATTATTTTAATAGATCTCAATGTGAAGATCTAGGGCTTGTAGTGTTATGGATTTATAAGTACAAGTACTTCATTGTGGGTTGAATCTATCTTATTCTATAAGAAGAAATTAATTACTAATTTTTCTTCATAGACTACCGAAAGCTGAATTAAATGATTTTCAAGAACTAATATTCCTTTCTCAAGATCAATGATCCATTTGATTAGTTATGAGGTTCCAAGTGGTTCTTCAAATTTAATATTTTAGTAGGTTTTCACCAGTAATAGTTTAGATAGGGGGATATCCCAAATATGTTGTTTTGGAGTAGTTATGGGCTATAAAATTATTTATTGATTCTATTTTGATTAATGATGGTGCTAAAAGTGTTCATAGGTCTCATGATCAAGATATTTCACCCATATCTAGAACCATTTATTATGGAGTTTTTTGATGAAATCTTCATCTACTGAACAACCCTAGAGCCACATTCCAATCATTTTGAGATATTCTTGATTGAACTTTGAATAAAAAAACTATATGTTGGGCTGTTAAAGTATAAATATTGTATTTATAAGGTAAAATTAATGGGTTATGTGGTGTGTGAAAAAAGTACATCCATGGACCATGAGAGTGTTGATGATGTGATTTCCTAAAAGAATCCTCAAAACATGTTTTATATTAGGATAAATCAAGGTTTAGTAGGATAATATTAATGTTTTATCTAAGACTTCCCAATTTTTTGGAACCCACAACTACAGTGAAAAAAATGGATTAATGTTCTAGTGGATAGAGAGGTGTGAATAAATTTCTATTTTTCTGAATAGGGAGTAGAATAAAACTCTAGTATGTATACATTCAAAGCTAGGGATAAGTTATGTTTAAAAATTTTATGCATCATGCATTGTATTGAGAGTAGTTGATATGTAGAGATATCATGTCATAAATTTTGGATAACCCCAAGAGAGGAATTATCATACAGAATACTTAGTGTTGGTTGTAATGGTCCACTCCTTGATTTTTATAGAAACTATCTATTTAACAAGAGTTTTTTTCTATAAAAAACCACTATATAAACCAATATATTGTTACAAAATAGTAACTGAACATCAGGTAGACAAACAAGGTGTAATATTTATATATTATTAATATTGAAATAGATTATAAAATAGATCAAGGTAATCCATAGAAGATTTTATTATCTATAAGATGCATCTATCTTAGATGATTGGTGAAAGGCCTTTGGAGGAACAGTGAAGCATGATGAGTTTATCATCTGATTGGATGATGGATGCTTCAAATTTATAGTTATATATAATGTCTCCTATAATGGTGCTCAAATTTTATTTAGTACATAGGGTGATAGATGGATAAGACCCAACCCCATGATGTTATGTGACGTGAGAGAAGCTAGCTTGAAGTGACCCGGTGCCAGATTTATCATTTGATTATGACAATGTGATCCTTGTGTATGGGAGAGTAGTAAACCCTAATTATATCAGAAAATATCTAAGAAGATATATCCATACCTTAAACTAGGTAGTGCATCATGTAGTAAACATCTGTAAAATAATTTCACAAGGTATTTCTGGTGGATAGGTATGAAGAGGGACATTGATTGATTAATTTCCTAGTTACTTACGTGCTAGAGGATATAGGATTAGAACCAAAACCCTTATGGTTTGTTCCATCCACATACAATTCCAATGTAAATATTGGATGACATAATGTTGTACTTCATTAGGGGTTTACCAAAGACCCTGAGGTATTGTGGTTCTATTTTTCTGATTATTGATATACTGATGAAAGTATTTCATTTCAAACTGATATGCACGACTCACTCAATAGATGATCTAGGAATGTTTTATGTTTATGAGATAGTTTGTTTATAATAAGTTTGGTAGAGAATAATATCTAACAAATATGAATGTGTTATGTCAATTTATTTGAACGTTGTGGTGAAATACATGGGGACTCAACTGAGATTGAGCACAAAATACCATCATTAGAAAGAGGGCTAGTCCCAGAAAATGATTCATATAGTGTATGATATTTTTTAAGCTTTGACCATAGACTTTGATGGAGACTGGAATGATAAAAAATTATCGATTAAGTTAATATACAATAATAGTTACATTAATTCAATTCAAATCAACCTTAAAAGCCACTATATTAGAAGATTTTTCATTTATCACATTCTCATAATGAGGTTGGTAATGAGGTGGATATGTGTTCTAGTATGCTTTCGGTGACCTCTGAAAGAGTAAAATTTATTTATAATAGGAAGATCATAGTTTATAGTAGTAAAGGATCATATTAAAACTATAGAAGAGGACCATTGGGGTTTCTATAGGTGAAATTCTGTTATATCACTTGGCTCCTAAGTTATGTCACCAATGTATGAGGAAGTATGTGAAGATAGAATTACACTATATTAATCCCTTGGAGATAAATGAGTGGGTCAAGAAAGTGGTGTACCATCAAGATAGTCCTTCTCACTATAGAGGTATTCATGATGGGTTTTATGAGTCTCAAAACTAGAGATACTTGCATGATCCTATAAAATTCAGCACCTTTGAGGATTTTGATATGGAGCATAATTCAGAATATTTATTTCTCCTAGTATGGATTGTTTTTAGGAGTGAGAAATTACTTTTATAGATGATTCTAACTATTTTTTGAAGCTTTTGGTATTGTGTATGGGTCTAAGAAGAGACACGAGAGGCAATGAAACATTTGATCAAAGTGACAAAATATATTTGAGAGGGACCATAGATATGATTCTCAATAGAGATAAGTCCTTTAAGGGGGAGGTTATAAATTACCATAACATTTTTTTAATGATTATAATCCATGTTTTTCTTCATTATACTTGTTTTCTCTATTGATCCATCATTGGGTGAAATTTTGGTAGAAATGAGTGGCTTGTGAAACTTTAAAGAGGGGTTTTAGTTGTTCTTGGTGAAAATAGAGAACAATGAAACTGTAGTTTAGTTGTGGTGTTCCATGGGTAAAATAAGGAATGGAATAAGCTCTCCAAATTCATGGTCATGGGCATGGAGAGAGGTGTAGATTGAATTGTTTAAAAAGGGCATGTGAAGCCTCGTTATGGAGTATTAAAATAATTGGTTAGTATAAAATGACTTAGATTTAGTCAACACACAATAAGATTTTCGGTTTTATCCCCATATTTTCAATAACCACCATGACCATTCCTAGGCAATGGTATAATATAATTTTCATAGAGGAAATATTCAAATAGATGAATTCAGTTCCTTTCATTCTTGGATATGGGCCAAATCAATTGTGAAACAGGTTGGAATTAAATATAGTCTTGTAAATGAGGTTGTTAGTAAAATCCTAACACCCTATAAATTGATTAAATGATTTTTCCCCATGAATCCCTTGAATCAGTCAATCTTCTGAGAATTTTTGGGAAAATCATCAAGAGAATCACTTAGATAAGCTATGTTCATAATAAAAGATTCCTCTATGTTTCTATTTATTCTGTTGGAATCCATTCTATGCTATCCAGGGTCAATCTGAGGAACCTTCATCCTTCTTCTCTAGTGATCCCATATTTGGGTGATTCGCTGAAGGTATTCAATGATGATTCTTTGTTCTATATAGTGAGGTAATTTAAATTTTGTTGTATCATCAATGTGGAGTAGTTTAATTCTATTACATCTCTGTAGATTTATCATGGTGATTTGTTATCCAGTCTCTATCCAAAAGTGATGTTTTTTACATAAAATGGTATTTGATTATACCATTTTTGGTATTTTTTATTGGCATGTCTTGGTGAGTGGTTTTAACCAACAAATACACAATAATGTTTTAGGTGACAATTCATTGATGAAAGTTGAAATTGACATAAAAAACCTTGAGGTGATATGTTCTGTAACAATTGGTACAATTGTGTACTTTAGTTACATAATTCATGATGTGTTGGCATGATATGATGTTCTTTGGTTTTCAAATTCATTTATGCGTGTGTGTATTTATGTGATACCCATATATGATCCTTTATGCCATGAGTATTGTTAATTATTCTTATTTTCCATTTAATATGTTGATGAAATTTATTGTATATTCATAACATATAATCACGGTTTTATGCATTTCATTTCCATATATGGTTTACCCTTCTATGTGTGTTATCATCCCATTAGATGTTATTCCTTAGTACACATGATTGGTGAACCATTATGTTATGTTTTATCTTTAATGTGGGAGAATTCTCATCATGTAGAGATTATGATGGTGGAACATATATAGGGAAAGAGTATGATAGAATTACAACCTACCTCTAATCTCTATATCATGTGGATTCAGATATATGTCCAGAAACTCTATACCATGTTGATATTGAGATACATGTTGACACAATGATATGATGATACAAAGTAACATATGTACTATCCTTGTGGAGTATTTTTTAACTATAAAAATCCATATTATAGAAAACCAAGATTGTCAAATATATATATATATATTACATCTTTATTTCAAAATTCACTAAATTACAAAAACATGCACCTAAGGATCATAATAGTTTAGTGTCATTAGAATGATGGAAACACATACAACTTTTTCAAAGGTAAACTACATAATCTCCCACTAAATTCTTCATAAATTGAACCATTATTATAAATATCATATATAATAATTTTTTTCGTCACCTAGGGAAAGGAAACAGAATAATGGGTGATCTTAGATGCTCAGTAAGGGTTAAAAAGGGATATAAATAAGAATAAAATGAATAAAAGTGTATGATAACATGAATATAAAATTTGAAAACAATAACCTACCTATGAAAGATTATAATATTAAGTCATGGCATAAATATTGGAACTTCACATGACACAAATTTTTAGGGAATCAAATAACTTGATCCTTAAGAGTATAACATTGGAATATGATATATATTTGAGGAATACACATAAGAATATATAATCTCATGTAGAGGATACCCAAATAGTCTTTCATACCATATTAGTATTGAAATAACCATCCACGTACCAACTTTACAATTTATATGAAATCCCATATACCATTTTTGGGATTTAGATAACCTCTTGGGTACCATTTGAGCTTAAATAACAGTAATCCTTACCAAATACATTGAAGAGAGATATAGGTTCCACGCATCACATAATAAGAATAATACATATTTGTGGAAAGAGATAATAAAAAATTCTTTATATCATTATCCATTAATTAAAATAGGTTAAATTAATTATTCATCATATCACAAAATATAAAATGTTTAATGGTTTCATAATTATTTCATCATTTTATCATTACATAATCTTTAAAGAATAAAGAGGTTTCATAAAAATTCTGTCATGGTATAACCCATAGAAGGGAAAAATGTTTCATAAACACCATTCCATAATTAACATAAACCATTAAAACAAATTATATGATTTTTCTCTTTTGATTATAAAACTATTTATACATTGGGGACATACAAAAAAGTTATAACACCCAAGGATTTCATAGTGCATATCTCTTTAATGTAATTCAACAGCTTGCATTACACGCAACACTGAGTTTGAGCACACCCAACTTACCAAACTAGCCATTCAAAAAGCCTTTATTAATAGTATTAACAACATTTTGAATTTTATATATATCCTTATTATTTTAGAATCCGAATTTTTTGTTTCTTAGACATAATATAAGAATGGATTAATTTTTTTTGATAAAAGAAGATTTTTTTTCAAAAAATGAAATTTTATCGCCTTTTAATGGGGAACCCTTTTTGAATCCAATATATGACACTTTTATAAATTAAATTATTCTTTTCAATAGTGACAAAAAAATTTTGGTTGGATAAATTTTGGTTAATTTTATGATAACTTTCATATTTGGATGAATAGTGAAAAAATAAATTTTAATTGAATAAAACTTTTCTAATAAAAATAATTTATTGTGTTAAATTATTAATTTGAGTGGTTATAAAGTATAATTAGATTATATTTTTATCATTTAATATAATTTAGGTTATTGGATGTAAATTCACATTTAAATTGTACACAAACACATGTTAATCTTTTGTTAGTTTTTACTTCTTAAAAACCCGTTTTTTGGTTTTGAAAATGGGATTTAATTTTAAATTAATTAATGAAACCAATATGTTTTGAATTTGGTAAAATAGAAATAATTTTTGGATTCATAATATCATGTTTATCTTAGGGTGACTTTTTGTTATTTTTCTGAAAACATTCATTTTTGATGAATAGTGAAAAACACTGCGGTATTATTTAAAACCGACTTCTATTTAAATAATAATAATTATTATTTTAATTTATTTTAATTTAGAAATAGATAAATAATACCTATATTATTTCAATGTAACTCATTGGAGTCATTTTATAATAAGAATAGATGTATGAAATTTTATTGAATTTTTTAATGTCTTTTACCCACCTTCTAGACACATTTACAAATTTGTATAAAACATAATTTTACCGCTTATGTGAATTGAATTTTAAAAATCATAGAGACACAGTTGACACTAGTAAATTAAAATTGGTTCAATAGGATGAAAATAATTTTTGGGGAATAGTATCTTTTGAATTTTATTTACCACAGTTAAAAGTAAATAGGATAATTAAAGGTATCAATGATTTTATAATTACCCTAACACATGTCCTAATTCTATTAGATAAGTGTATTTCGACCAAAATAAACCTTAGTAATTAAATATGATTGTTTTGGGCATCTTGGCTTAGATTAGGACATTTATTATTACTTTATTTAAAGATGAGTTAAAAGTTTTAAATTCAAAATCTAATAACTAAAACATTATTAATATAGAGTTATACATAAGATAAATTAGACTATAAATATTCATTATAAATATAAATATATTTCCAACATCATGGTATTGTATATGTAATTATTATACATTAAATAACTAAATTAATTTTTTACACAATGATGATGCAATAATTACCTTATTATTGAAAGATTAAAATAATAGATATTATAAATATCAAAATAAATGTAAATTGACACTTTTAATTAATTACAAGAACTTTATAGGTTAATAAGATATGTTAGGTTTTATTTAATGTTTTTATTTCGAAGTAATCAAGTTTTTTTGACATTCACAAAAAACAAATACTAAATATTTTCTAAATTGACATAAATGAGTTTTTAATCCAAATACTATTTTATTAAATGATATAATATTTCTAAATATCTAATTTTTTGCCAAAGTATTTATATAATGTTAGATATGTCATTAATGAAACACTTCAGGTTCTCTTGGAATTTTATAGTAAGTTTATTCACCATGTAATATAAAAATACAAGAAGACATTGTAAAAGTTAAATTATTTATCTAAGAGTTAAATCTAAAAGATAAGGTTAATATGGTGACATAAACATGTCTAAAACATATTAGTTGAGAGGATATATACCCATACCCCCCCTTATCCTTGAAATAAATTCACCTAAATCCATTATAAAACAAAAATTATTTTATAATAAAATAAAATTCAAGATTTTCCTAAAGTAACCCTCACCTCTCTTATAAAAGGGTACATCCCCTTCTCTCAATGTCACACCTCCAAATCCATTTGACTCGACCAAAACCTGCTTAAATATCCTTCCAAATACCCTAAATGCAACCTATAGGCCTTAATTTGATCAATAATTGTACTTATAGAGCCATTTTTATCAAATCAAAAGGAAGCACCTGAAGAAGAGGTAATAATTTCATCACCTCCTTCAAAGTTCTTTTATTCTTCTACTTCCATTTTGTTTTTTGTTTTAATACCAAAAAAATAAATCTAGTACCTTATACATAATATGAGGATATTATAAATATGTTAAAACCATATTCATTATTCTATCTATCTTATGAATTACAAAGTCACCATATTTTTGTATGTATGACTTACCATCTCAACGTCGTGGTGTTGTTTGTTATTCAACACTTCTTATTTAGATGGATATAATAATGAGTATAATTGATTTAAAAAATAAATATAAATTTTAATGATTCTTTATGTGTAATATAGTATCCAATTACATACTACTTCACCATCAATATAATTATATCATCGCTTGTGCGTACATACGAATTACCGTCTCCATGACACGATGGGATTCATTTCCACGTTCATTATTCTATGATGATTATATATATATATATATATCATTAATAGGTATGTAATATATGAAATATTAATTCTACTGGAATTATATATAAATATATATGTCATTCACTTACATCTGTTCAATACGATATAAAAACGGAAACAACGTTTATGCATATGTAAGACATACCGTCTCCATGAACGGTGTTTCCATTTCATATATCTAATTATTATACACACACACACATATATATATATATATAACATATATGATACATAAATAATTTTTTATATTCTGGAAACTATTAAATAGTTACATAAGTGATATGATCAAGAATAACTAGTTAAAACACGTACGATAAAGAAAGCGATTATTACCCGAAATGATATTTTAACATGAAAATTATTATTAAATGTATAGTGTAAAGACACAAATGAATCATGTATGATATCAAAAAAATATATGGTTCTGGTATAATTTAATGACATACTATGGTCATTATAAAGGACCTTAAACGTACCCTCAACCAAAGGAATGTACAAGGTAAGGGTTATTTCCTCATTCTCATTATTATCTGATATTATTTATGTGTAAGTATTTACTAGGAAACTTTAATCATCAATGTCCATGATTCATAAAAATGTTTTCAAAATGAATATTTTAATGTTTTTTTAAGGGACACTTTAGAAATATCATTATTTTAAATGTTTTAATGATTTATTTTTCTAAATATTTTTAATTAATGTCTTTTTTTAAAATTAATATAAGGATTTATTTATATAGACATGATTTTTTTAAAATGTTAACTCCATTAAAATGTTTCAAAGTGGTATTGGAAACTTTAATTCAAAAATCTATTTTAAATAACTTCTTTTATAAATGTGTCAGTTTTAAATGATTTCACAAAAAGGGATATTTCTCTCAAAGAGTTTTACTGATCATTTTCAACTATGTCAACATCCTTTATTGGATATTATTATTGATTGAGGTTGATTTATTATAATACATTCTTTAATATTGTTTTTATTGAGTTATGATATGTTTGATAGTGGATGTTTTATTCTTATACTATTCATGGTTTGTGGTTAGATTATTGAAATTTCGTATGCTAGTTTAAATACAAATGTTTATGTTATGTTTCAACATTTTCTTATGGGAATGAATTGCACTTAGTAAGTGATAGATGGAGCCTGTTATAGCTCATTGATGCATCAGTAGGTCTCATGAGACAAACTAGTGTCTTAACACAAGGCTTTGAAAAAATCATTATTTATAGTCTTTGAACGAGTCTTTCACTTTGTGGTAATGATGTCCAGAATTATGCATTCCATCATTATGAAATTGGCTATTGATATTACATGTGGTTATTCAACTAGTAGAATATCAATGTAAATAAGTAAATTGCATTATTTTATTTATAATTTCCCTATTATGATGATGTTTTGGTTTAAAAGGATTTTTTTAGTCTTACACATTGTATTTAATTTTTATGCTTATTTATGAAAGTTTCTACTATATTGGTATCCTTACTAGGAACCTGAGCTCAACGCTTTCTATGTTTAATTTTCTCCAGGATGCGAAGAAGTATATTATGACTGACCTGCAGGGTTATTCTATGAGAGATGAATGTGTTCAATGGATACACAATTTTTTGTTTTTAATTTCATAATGTAATGTGAAACTTATGTTTGTATCTAGAAATTACAAGGATACTAAACTGATCTATCCTTCGAGACTTGATTCCTTGTAATAATGTCAATGTATTAAAATAATGCACCATCTCCGGGATTATGGGGTCGAGATGTTATAGTTGTTATCAAATAAAGTTTAGTACAAACCTTGGAAGTTATATTTAGATAAACTCTTATTTTGAAAAATAACCCTAAGATAGACTTTCAGGATTAGTATATAACAACTTATTAGAATTTTTGAAATATAGAGATTTTGTGAATTTTCCACAAAATACACCCCTTTTTGGATACGAACAGGTAGAGGTGGCTCTGAAACAGATGTACCAAGGAGTGAAAACTTTGACAAGGAGTTTCGAGCTTGACCCGGGGTATCCTGGTACACAACAATGGGCCTTTCTTCACTCTTGGTTACGAGACTCCCAGGGGATATGCTTAAGATAATTCACATTTTATTTACAAACCATTATGAAAGATTTATGAGTAAATACCTTCTCAATGAAAACATTTTTTTATGATTATAGATTATATGCATGAACTATTCAATTTATGTTAGTTATTTTACAATTTTGGAATTATGCATTATGATTCATAAACTAACCTAGTGTATGCCATTGTTTAGAAATGGTGCCCAGTAGATGGAATGCAGACTCGAGTAATACACATGATCCAAAGAGTAAGAAGGATCATTTATTTCACATTCTTAAGACAAAATTAAGAAGGGAAATAATCTCCCACTTCTTCTCATCATATGTAGAAATAGTATCATGTGTTAATTAGATAAGTAAATAATTATCTAAGTCATATGTATTTGAATGGAATCCAGAGAAGAAAAGTATGGTAGTGAGAAATATTGATAAAGGGAAGAAGGAAAAGAAGTATTTTTTAATATGTGAAAACTATGGAAAGAATCACCTTGGTAAATGATTGAAGAGAATGAGATTCTTTTATAACTGTGGAGAAAAAGGACACCAAGTACATAATTTCATGGGTAAGAAAAAGTTTTTAAATTTACAATGCTTCATATGCAAGGAATTGGGACAGTACATGAATCAATGTGAAAATCATCAGAGTATTCCCCAAATAATGCTATTGGATAGTAATCATGTTAATATACTAACAAAAATGAAGGGGAATGACTACTGTTCATATATTGATATTAATGAATTATGTCATTTGAGTTGTGTATCAATGATGTACTGGTTATAAGAATTATTGACTATATAAGGATTGTACTACAATACTATTTTATTAAGGATTTGAGATTGTGAGGTACCAAGAAAAGTGACTCAATAGTAAGTTGAACTTTTTGTAAAATACATGGTTAAAGGAAAGATAAACTTTAATATGGTTTTGATAATGAGGTATTGATTTTGGAATAAGAGATGATTGATTTGGATAAATTATATTATATATTATTGACAACCTTGGAACTAATTAATCGTTTGTTTATTCTATAATTGTTGGAGATTACAAGTTATTTGGATTTAAGCAGTATATATAGTATTCTATGTTTTAAAGAAGGAATAAAGAAGTACATAACTATTGAAATATGGTTTTTTGGTAATTCATTACATTACAACATTTTAATAGAATACACAATGAAGGTATTCAGATGTACATTATTGACCTTCCTTATAAACATTAGACTATGTGTTCAATAAAATTATTGGGGATAAATATAATGGTTTTAATGGATTAAGATTGACATTGGATACTATTATTAAGGTTAAAAAAATTCTTAATATTATTTTTGTATTTTTATAAAAAGGACAACCCTAAGGTTGGGCGATAACCCGTTGTGTCCGGAAAGGCCGCGAGACTTAAACCCACAACTGAAGGGTGACAATGGTGCATCACCTACCACTAGCCTAAGTGTGTCCTTGATTGTATAATGTAGTTTTTTGAAAAGGTATCTATGATGAATTATAAATTCATTTTTTTGGTACCCTATATGATTAGGATAAATAGAATATTTTGGAGTTATATTATCTTATGGGAGTGAAAGATGAGTTTGTGATAGAAATTATTTAAAGGATGGAACTCTACTTGTCAAGTATATTTCTTCTTTTTCAATGAAAAAATTATAAATTAAAAATTAGTTAAAGGATCTTAAAACCAAAAAATGGGTTATCATAATACATTACATTTTTATGAACAAATAATATTTTAATTCATCATAGATTTATGGCTTTGAGGCCGTCAATTTTCAATTTATTGTTCACTTGTTTGTGATTGATGACCTCACTCAGTCCTTATAAATATTTACATTTTACTCTAATTATGTGTCTCAAATTTCCACCAATGTTCTCTTATTCAAAATCCTAATTTGGTTGTGATTTTTTCATTTCCCTTTCCCTCTTATTAATAATAATTTTATTAAAACTATTTCTAATGTGGGTTTTCACCAAAGGTATTTTCTATTTTTAACATTTTTTTTCAAAGAAAAATTTCAAATTGCGAGGATTCAATTTATTGAAGGAGAAAAAAATGTAACACCCTATGATTTTATAGTATGTTGTCTCTTTAAATAATTCAATATCTTACGCTACACGCAACAATGAGTTCGAGCGCAGCATGATTTACCAAACTAGTTGTTCAAATAGCAGTTATGAATAGTATTAACCACATTTTTAATTTTATATATATCCATATAATTTTATAATCCATATTTTTTGTTTCCTAGACGTAATATAAGAACAAATTAATTTTTTTAGATAAAAGAAGTATTTTTAAAAAAAATTCAATTTTACTACCTTTTAATATAGAACCCTTTTTAAATACAATATATGACACTTTTATATATTAAATTGAATTAAATTAAATTCCTATTTAGAAGTAGGACAGACAAATTTAGTTTGGATAAATTTTTGGTAGTTTTCTTAGAACATTCATATTGTGATGAATAGTGAAAATACTAGATTTTAATGGAAAAAACTTTTTTAATCAAAATAATTTATAGTGTTAAATTATTCACTTGATTGGATTTAAAGTATAATTAGATTATATTTTTATCATTTAATATAATGTAGGTTATTATATGTATATTCACATTTAAATTGTACATAAACACATGTCAATCTTTTGATAGTTTTTACTTCTTAAAAACCCACTTTCTGGTTTTGACAACATGAATTAATTTTAAATTAATTAAGGAAAATAATTTTTTTTTGAATTTGGTAAAATAGACATTATGTTTTGATTCATAATATCAAAATTAGCTTAGGGTAAATTTTTGGAATATTTCTGAAAACATTCATTTTTAATGAATAGTGAAAAACATTCTGTTATTGTTTAATACTGGCTTTTAATTAAATAAATACTTTTTAGTTAAATTTATTTGAATGTAAAAATTGATACATTATACCTAAATTACTTCAATATAATTAATTGGAGTCATTTTATAATAAGATTATATGTATAGAATATTATTGAATTTTTTTAGTATCTTTTACCCACCTAGGTACATTTGCAAATTTGTATAAAATTTAATTTAACAGATTTTTTAATTGAATTTTTTTTAAAAAAAATACATGGTTGACATAATTAAGTAAAATTTGGTTCATTAGGATGAAAATAATTTTGGGTAAATAGTAACTTTTGAATTTTATTTACCACGGTTAAAAGTAAATAGGGTGATCAAAGTAAAGAAATTATATTATAATTACCCTAACACCTGTCCGAATTCTATTGGATAAGTGTATTTTAACCAAAATCAACCTTAGAAATAAAATATGATCATTTTGGGCCACTTGGATTAGATTACGACATATATTGTTATTTTATTTAAAGAAGAGTTAAAAGTGTTAAATTCAATGTTTAAGAACTGAACCATTTTTAATATAGGGTTATAACTGAGATAAATTCAAATATAAATATTTATTAGAAAAATAAAAAAATTCCTACATCATGGTATTTAATTTATAATTTATAGACATTAAATTATTAAATTTATTTATGACACAATGATGATGAAGTAATTACCTTATTAATGAAATATTAAAATAATTGATATTATAAATATCACAACAAATGTAAATTGGGACTTTATATGCATTAAAATAATTTTAATGGTTAATATGATATTTTAGGGTTGATTTAATGTATTTTTTTCAAAATGATCCAGTTTTCTGACGCTCATATAAACTAAATACTAAACAGTGTCTAAATTGATAGGAATGAGTTTTTAAAACAAATACTATATCATTAAATTATATAATATTCTTAAATATCTAATTTTCATCCAAAAAACTTATATAATGATATATATTCCATTAATGAAACACTTTAAGTTCCCTTGGAATTTTTAAGTATGTTTATTAACCATTTAATATCAAAATACAAGAATACATTATAAAAGTTAAACTATTTAACTAAGAGTTAAATCTAATAGATAATGTTAATATGGTGACCTAAACTTGTCTAAAACCTATTGCTTGAGATTATTTAGACCCATACCCACCTTATAGTCGAAATAATTCAATTTTGATCCATTATAAACAGAAAATAATTTTATAATAAAATAATATTTCAATCTTTTCCTAAAGTACCCCTTACCTCTCGTATAAAAGGGTACATCCACTTCTCTCAAAATCTCATTTAAATGCCATTTTTCTAATCCAGACACAAATTTAATATCCTCCAAAATACCTTCACATCAACCTAGAGGCCTTACATTTATAATTAATCCAACGGATGGAGCCTTTTTGATCAAATAGAAAGGAAGTACCCGAAGAAGAGGTAATAATTTCATCACCTCTTCCAAAGTTCTTTTCTTCTTCCACTTCCTCTTTGTTTGTTGTTTCCATTACAAAATAATAACCCCAACACCTTATAAATACTATTATGTTTTTATAAATATGTTACAACCATATTCATTATTCCATCCATCCTATGAATGACAAAGTCACCATATGTGCGTACGTATGGCTTACCGTCTCAACGTTGTAGTATAGTTTGTTATTCAACACTTAATTATTTATATGGGTATAATAATGAGTATAATTGATGTAAATAACCTATATAACATGTTAATGATTATTTATATGTAATATACCATCCAATTACATATGATTTCTCCATCACTAGAATCACATCATCACTCGTGCGTACGTACTGCTTACCGTCTCCATGACGCGATGAGATTCATTTCCACATTCACCATTCACTGATGATTATACATATATATTATAAGTTAATATGTAATATATTAAATATAAATTATACTGGATATATATGTATATATATATGTATTTACATATATCCCATTCACTTACTTCCGTTCAATATGATGTGAAAACAGAAATGGCGTTTATGCATACGTACGACCTACCGTCTCCAAGAACGGTGTTTCCATTTAATATATCTATTTATTATAAATATTTATATTATAAATATATATGATACATAGATAAATGTTTATATTCTGGAAGAAATTAAATTGTGATATAAGTGATACGATCTAGAATAACAAGTTAAAACATGTATGATATAGAAAGCGATTATTACCCAAAAAGATATTTTAACATGGAATTTATTATTAAATGGGTAGTATAAAGAAAAAAATGTATCAATTATGCTATCATAAATATGAATATGGTTCTATTATAATTTAATAATGTACTATGGTAATTATACATGAGGTTAAACGTACCCTCGACTAAAAGAAAGTACATGGTAAGGTTTAATTCCTCAATCTCATTATTATCTGAGATTATTTATGTGTAAGTATTTAGTGGGATATTTTTATCATCCATGTACATTATTCAAAAAAATGTTTTAAAAATGAATATTTTATGTTATTTTGGAAGGAACACTTTAGAAATATCAGTATTTTAAATGTTTTAATGTTTATTTTTCTAAATATTTTAAATTAATGTCTACAATTTAAAAATGATTTTATAGATTTATTTATATAGACATTATTGTTTTAAAATGTTAATTCCTTTAAAAATATTGAATTTGGTATGAGAAACTTTGATTCAAAAAGATATTTCAAATTACTTCCTTTATAAATGCGTGACTTTTAAATGATTTCACAAAAAAGGATATTTCCCTCAAAGAGTTTTACTGATCATTTTCAACTGTGTCAACATCCTTTATTGGATATTATTTTTTATTGAGGTTGATTTATTATAATAAATTCTTCCATATTGTATTGAATGTGTTATTATATGTTTGAATGTGGATGTGGTATTTTTATACCATTCATGGATTATGGTTAAATTATTGACATTTCGTATGGTAGTTTTAATAAGAATGTTTTTGTTATGTTTCAAAATTTTCTTATGAGGAATGAATTGGACTTAATAAGTGACAGGTGGAGCCCGCTATAGCTCCTCAATGCATTAGTAAGTCACATGTGACAAAGTAGTGTCTTGGAAAAAGGCCTTGACAAAATCATTATTTATAGTCTTAGAACAAGACCTTGACTATGTGGTTATGATGTCTGGCATTATGAATTCCATAATTATGAAATTGGCTATTGATATTAGATGTGATTATTTTACTAATATAATATCCATGTGAATTAGTAAATGGAATTTTTTGATTTATCATTTCTAAATTATGCTGAATTTTAAGTTTAAAAGGATTTGGTTTTAGTCATACACATTGCTTTAATTTTTTATTCTTATTTATGATAGCTTCTGCAATGTTGTTATCCTTACCGAGAACCTACGCTCCCCCCTTTCTATGTTTTATTTTTTTCCAAGATGCGAAGAAGTATATTATGAATGAACTGAAGGGAGAGTCTAAGGGAGATTAATTTGATCAAAGGTTATTTTTTTATCTTTTACTTCCAAGGCTACTAAACTGGTTAATCCTATGGAACAAGATTTCTTTTAATCATGTCAAGGTATTAAAATAATGCACCAGCTCTGGGCTTTTGGGTCAGGTTGTTATAAAAGTCAATATAGATAGAAAATTATTTTGATCGATCATTTAAAACATTAAATGGGGGGAATATACTTTACAATTTTTTTTAAAAATATAAAATAAAATGAAATATAAAAAAATTTCCATTAAAAAAATCATTAAATATTACAAAGGAACATTCAATGAATCCAATTTTAGTAATGATGGGATGTTTTGTTCATATCATACATGTTATAACAATGATTCCATTCATATTTTCTGTAAATGAAATATGATAATTATTTTCAATATTAAGTAAATATCAATTTAAATTTTTTTCTTGAAAATTAAAACTTGATTAAAAATATATTTTCAAAATAATATGAAAACTGAAAAACATTTTTGAAAACATTTTTGAAAAACCTTGTTTTGGAAGAAAAAAAGTTAGTGATTGAAGAGATAGATAAATTCATATTTTCATAAAACATTATCTCGATTATTCTAAGTGCCAAAAATAAAAACTATGGTAATATTAATATAATGAATAATGATAGGATTATAAAATTTAAGATTTTATTAAAATATGGATGAAAATATTGTATCATTTTAATCATAATCATATTCAATATCGATAGACAATGAAATTGTAACATATGATCATTACCACATTGATAACATTGAACAATAAGCCCCATTAAAATAATAACATCAAATGAAACATATAATATCATTATTTTTTAATAAATTTTAGATATTACATGTCAAATGGTATGTATGTACACCTCGTAAAATAATATAGGTTCATACTATAACATATGTCTCAAAGAAGGAATGTTGAGTCAAAAAATCCCTTACAACATTGGTATGTTTTTTACTATATACCCCATGAAAGAGAGATAAAAAATGTATATGTAATTCCAAAAAACATTCATGGGATGAATTATAAAATACATTCATGGTATGTATATACACCACATAAAAAATAGGTGGTGTGTATGTCATGTGTCTCACATAAGTAAAAAGTGAGATTAAAATCCCTTACCTTAAGTTTTAAATTCCTTCATACACCTTCAAACATAATATATAATAAATATAAATTTATAATAAATAAATCACATATTCATAATTATATATATAATTCCAATAATTTTTTAATTAATTAATTTTATTTGAAATTTATTAATAATTCCATGTCAAATTTCTCATTTCTGGTAGTAACTATGTTTCTATTATATGTTTTAATTTCTAATCTATAAAGATATTTATTTGAACATGGTTCCATAATCTCATAAATGTTAAAAATTATATAAAATTCACATATATTAATTATATATCTATTTATATTAATTCATAAAATTTTGTGGTAAAAAATGGAATACAGTTTTTCTGGAGAGTGTATTCCATATGAACACATGAATATTGTAAAAATTTTCATTCCAGATTAAACAAAATAATGGTAAATGGTATATTATCATTAAATAATATTTTTTGATATTTACTTCATATTTAAATAATACATCCCAATTACAATCCATGTGATTCATGATTAAATGTTATCACTTTGGGAGGGGTTAGTCCACCGTACATATGAGTGACATTATAATATTCACACTAAAGAAAAATCATGAAATTATGCACGATAAAATAATTCAATAAGCATAATAATATAATAAATATCAAATATAAACATTAAATAATTCATTATTTTCAATTGTTATAGTTCATAATGTAGAAAACGAATGACATCAGTTTGTGAGGTGGTAGTCCTTCCTACACACAAACAATGATTTCGTAACCCATTTGATGGAAGTAGAAATGGTTGTAGGTCATTCACATACCATAAAAAATATCATTATATGTATGATAATGATATTATTATATCATCATGTTATAATAATAATTTATGTTTTTGGAAGAAGAGTTTAAAAAAATGATTGTTAATGGACCTTGTCACTTCTATGTTTATCCTCCTTAGATTTTCATAAAAAGACATCCTAGGTTTGATTTATAAGAAATATAAGGATTTTAGTGTCATAGAATGGATTTTGGGAAGTTATTTTTAATGGGAGTGGCTGAATAAAGGTTTTTATGGTGTGAATAGGGAATGAGAGGGGGTGGACTTTTATAAGTGAGGCGAGTGGTACACACTGTAATATTTTAAAGATAAATTCTATAACCATGTTTTCAACATGAAAAGGGGTAAAACATAGCTCAAATGTAAACCTTATACATTATAATGTTAAAATAGGGATAAAAAATATATTTTATAAAGGTTTATATTTCATTTTAACTCTTATATTTTTAGTTTAACCCCTTAGAATAACCATTATTACCATAACCATGGGAAATAATTTTTACTTGTTTTTCTATTGATTTTGGTAAAAAAATAATTTTACCCTACTAAATAATATAAATTATTCTCATTAGAATATGTAATCCATTTTTACAAATTCCATCACATAATTAGAATAATTTAATTTAAAATCATTCTCAGATACATGATGAGAAAATGATTTATAAAGATAAAATTTTCAAAAGTATACAATGTGTTTACATAAAAATCCCATATGAAATTGATTCCAATGACCTAAATTAGATTAATAAAAATATAATTGAACTCATTTTATTTCAAAAATAATTTAAAATATAATTCAACATTATAAAAAAATATATGAAATGGAAGTTTTTAATAAAAATTTATTATTTTCACTATTCATCAAAAAATAAAACATTTCAGAAAAATTTAAAAAATTAAAAATATAATAATATTGCAATTTTTATTTCAAAAATAATTTTTATTTTATCAAATTAATTTTCTAAAATTTTTAAAAATTTATTTTATTAATGTTCACAAAAATAATTAAACATACTTTTTTTAATAAAATAGTATTTTTTTAAACTAATAATGATTTTTTTGAAAAATTAATAAATTTTATATCAATATGTTTTTATTTATATAAAAAAATTTAATTAATATTTATAAATAAGTTATTAAATATCATATCTCTAATTTTAATAGTTATCTATTGATGACCGTGATTAAATAAAAATTTTAATAATTTGTTGTGGTTTTTCTAAAACTCAGTGCCTTGTGTAACATAAGTTGACCCTGTGTTTTGAGTAACAAAAGAATATCATAGTGTTTCATATAATTAAATATAGAAAAAAATATTAATTTACTCAAAAAATCATATAAAATCAGGGTGTTACATTATAACATTATTAAAATGAATTTCTCTCTCATAAATCATCACTCTAATATAAACAAATGAGGAATATTCTTCGAATCATACACTCATATTCTCACATAGATTCTTCTAACTAGTGTTTTATCTATGAAAACATTGACTAACTGAGTGGACTTTTTCTATACAACATTCTCAACAGAAACAAAAATATCGATTTTTCCCTCAAAATAAATATCTTTCCCTTTGGGTAAAACCATTGAGGTCTGTACATGTGAAGGGACATGTATATAATTAATTTAGAGATATAAAAGGGACACATAATTTACTTAATACAGGTTTGGTTGAACCACTATTCAATATGCTTCCATCCCAAAATGATCAGTAATTTTAAAGAGACAGATATACCTAGGGCTTAGTTTCCATTTCTTCTTGAATCTCATGCCCTTCTTCCATGGAGAAAATCACACAAACACCATTTCATCATCAAAAAAATAAATATAATGACAGCGGTTGTCCAGATAACATCTCTACTTAATAAGATCTTTATTGATTTGATTCATTTAAGACCACATCTTTTCTAGGTATATCCCTCATTGTCTTATTCATTTGAACCTTGGAGGCCATTTTTTTCACAGATGGAGATTATTTATTTGGGAAAATGAATTAATGTATGGGGATGTATGTTTTCTAGAATTAATGGAGTCCATGTAAATGGATTAAGTCTTACTGTGTTGTCTTTTTATGTTTAGTGTCTTTAAATGGGGTTTGGGTTGTATTATAAAAAAATTGAGGAAAAATCATATGAAGAACATTTACATATCATGTAAATGGATTTCACATCGAGTGATGTTTAGGATATTTTAATATTCATCCCGGGTTACAACTTTTTTAGCTTATCCCATTAAACATAAATACATGATGGGTAACAATAGGACATTCCATGAAAATATTAGATAATCATTTTTAAATTATAATGCACCATTGATGTTTATTTCATATAACATGAAGAATCCTTATCTCAATTTTAGGGAACCTTCCAGGCAATTTTTTAGTGCCAACCACCCTTCCAAACATCCTATTTTTGTGATCAATCTCAGGTATGTGGTTTGGTTCATGTTTTCCATTCTCTCCCTTATTTATCTAAATATTGTAGTGTAATATTATCATAGTGTGTGATTTTGGTTTTGATCTAGATCATTTATGATCTACAATCCTTCTTAAGACCATTTTAATCTTTTTTCTTCATTGGAATTTTTCATTGTAATTGATTCTTTATCATTGGTTAAAGGTAGGGTGTATAAATCATAACCCTGTGGTTCTATAATTTTAAACTATATTTTTAATATGAATATTTAAAAAAACATGCACTGAATAAATTGAAATAATGGATTGAATTATTCTTTGGATCCCCTTTCGAGAAAATTGGTTATTTCCCTAGAATGTGTCTATAGTTTAGGAGATTGAGAAATTGAATATAAATAAATTGTGTAATTGATTAGAGTGTGTTAAGAATGAAATGGATTGTGGATATTTTCTCGATATAGATTCACCTTACTTGGTTTTTTATTGATATAACTAGCATGTTATTTGTTATGAACAATAGATATATGAATTGTGTAGTTGAAAGATAAATGGTAATTTTCATAATTAACCATTTGTAGATATGATATGACATTGAGATATCTTTATTTATATGACATGGGTTTTGATAAAATGTTGAAATGCTTAAATTTTTCATTTGGATAGTGAATCATGATAAAATTTCTTTATATTGGTCTTGGCTTTGTGATACATAATGAAATGCTTATGTAGTGAGCTATGGCCATTGATACATGTTGAAATAATTATATAGAGGTTTTTTCCTAGTGGTACATGGTGAAATGATTATATAAAATGTTTGGATAAGTGACACATGTTTAGTTTCATATATACCGAGATCAACCTATATTAAATGATGATAATATTATATAGTGTGTTTTAACTAGATTTTCTTGATTTATATCTTTGTTATACAGGTATATTGGGCATGGTTGTAATTTTTTCACAGATACATTCCAACATGGTGATGATGTAGGTTATGTTTTTTGATTGATTTATGGTTATGGTTGGAATGGTTGTGATACATGCTCAGAGACATTCTAACATGGTGTTAAATCCAGTTGATGTGGTATTAATATAATTGTTTAAATAATTAATACACTTGTTTATTGAATTATTTCATACACTTATTATCATACTAGTTAGTTTATTCATGGTGGTTTTGTCCTACTATGTAATACTCATTGAAAATTTGGTCCATTGTTTGGTACCTGAGAAGATTATGTGGAAGGCTGTTTGGACAAGGGAAATGGATCTAGATGTTGATTTCTTCCTCGCTAAATGGGATGATGTTTTGAGATGAGATAAACAAGGGGATTTGTACAAGGTAATTTTGATTCTATTTTTGGGTCTTCAATTATTTTATTTTGGAATTCCTCTAGAAATATATTTAGATACATTTAATAACATTATTACCTTAGTCCATTAATTTGTTATTATGAGTTGGTTTCCACTGTATAACATTATTTCCATTATTTCCACACAATTATATTTATAGTATTATTACTGGTATTGGTCTGTTCTACTATGTTCTATCTTTGTAAATAGGGGTTATAGTCTCCCAACTATACTTTTCACACCCTCGATGCTAGTCATCAACCTCTGGTGTATGAGGAGGCTCACTTGAGTTCTAGTAACCAACCCTTTATGTCAATGTGATAAATTTAATGTTTAGGGGAATTTAAAAAGTAGTATTAGAGGGACATATTTATTTTCTATTTATTTTCTATTTTGGAATTGTATAATGGATTTTCTAATGTGTCAAGACTTGTAATGATATTTTCAATGGGTGTATCTAACCCATTACTAGGGAAACATCAAAGTTCCCAGGGGTGGATTGATGTTTATGTTGTATTATTGTTTCATTTGATGTTATCTCACCCTGATTTATTCACATGTTCTATGAGATTGTGGTTTTATGATGCTATTTGTTGTTATTTTTATATTTATAATTATGATTTGGTATGGAATGATATGAGTATTCATGCATCATAATAGGCACATAAGGATATATATTGAGATAAATTGTTCATGATAGGGGCATATTTGTTTTCCATGTAATATATTGATTCCTATATTAATGTGATATGAGATATATATTATACCTAAAAAATGAATTATTATGCCTTGCTAAAACACTTATAATACTTATTTAGAGAGACCATGATTTTATGGTTATCTTTTATTGTTGTCTTTTGAGGTTGACATTGTCATTTCAATTCTTTTACGGAGTGTTATTTTCTTGTAGAAAAAATTAATAATCTTTTTATTCTTGTTGAGTGTCAGGATAGTGGAAATAATCCTAATCCTAACAGTGCTAAACCAGAGATTCCTATAGTTCATGAGGATCATATGGATTCTCATCTTTGTTGCAGATTTATAAGGGTCCCGAGGTACCTTGAAAGGGAGACCATTCATATCATGCATTTCATGTTTGGTCTTAAAAGAGGGTTTGAGTTGTATCATCCTACCACATTTACTAGGGAGGGAGGCCCCTTGGTAGCTATGTTCTAGATTAAGTCAGTCCAGAAGCTCTTTAAGGATCTAGCCACACCTACAGATAGATGGGTGGTGCTTACCGTGTATATGCATCATGGAACAACCATCAATTGATGAGGCATTTTTAGGTAGATAGGGCAGTGGGAGAGTTGTTTTTGAAGGCAATAGAGATAAATATCATGAGAAATTTTTCTATTAAGACATTAAGGGATGATAAGTCTCATGAGTTCATTAACATGATGTAGGAGTGCATGTCAATGTTGGAGTACACTGAAAATTTCACCAACCTAAAGTAAATTTTCCTTCCCTACAAGCTGATGAGACCTTCTAGGTGAGACACATTTAGGATGATATTTTCTGTGAGATCTGGTTGAAGGTGAATGTATTCTATATAATTAGTTATAAAGATGTGATGAATCCACAACTCATCATAGAAAATAATCTGAGTGAGGCCCTAAGTAGTGGCCATGAAATTTCAAAAAGGGAAACTAAGAACCCATCTTATTATGTAATGTATAATCTCTATGATAGTTTTTCTATGATAGTAGTGGTAAGATTATTTAGGTAAGTGGGAATCCATCTCAGAGCCATGTTTTATTGATGTTCTATCAGTGTGGAATGATGGGTCAAAAAATAACATTCATCTCTATACCATACTTTGGAGTGTAATTCTTGCAGAATATTATTTAACATAAATATGTTTTTGTAGGAGAATAAAAAATCATAAATGTGGAAGGGGAATTTGATAGGTAATTAAATATATGAAAGAAGAAGCTTTTACCCAAAAAACAGGTAGCTATTTTTCCATAGGATGTTCTATATGAGGAATGGAACGTGGTATCATATTACATGAACAATAATAGAATACAAAGTGTATATATAAGGGGATTTAGGATGGAGCCTAGGCTATAGGGTTTGGTCAGCTACACATTAGGTATTCAACTATGCTTAGTGTGGATGGAGGACCATATTCTTCCAGAGGTATGATTCAGGTACCATTTATTCTTTATTTCTTTTATTTGAAACAAGATAATTACATTCCATTCCAAATTGTATTTTTTAAATGGTTTGTTCTTGGATGTTGAAATCTTGTGTGGGATTTTAACCATCTACACACTATTTTTAGTTAAATCATTGAATATAAAACCTTTCAAGGTGTTTTCCCTATATATTGGTAGCTACCATTTCTTTTCGGAACCATATGTTAAAAAAATGAAAAGTTTTGATTTTATTATATGTACTGATTTGTTAGATCAATACCTGGATAACATCGACTATTATTAGGAGAGAGTTACTTTTTTATCTTTATAAAGAATTATATATTCTCACTAAGGTGATTTTGATCTTCAGGATGGTCATTCATTACCAATACATGGCTGAATAGATTGTATCATTTCTCAAATAGATGGTATTGCTCTAGATAATGGGGGAATGAAATATGATTATTTTTCTCTAGTGGTAATAATGATTTAATATTTATTTATAGATGAATTCAATGGATTAACTTCCGATAGATAGATCAATATAGGTTCCAGGGGAAGATCCAATTTCTATCTCACTGTATATAATGGATCCGGTAGAGATTCGAGAGTTGAATATACTATTAGAATATCTATATGATAAACATTCCATAAATCCTAGTACATCTATTTGGGGTTCTATAGTTATCTTTTCCAAGAAATATTATTGGACAATATGCTTCTTTGTAGATTATTAGAGGATTAACTATATGATGATCAAGAAATGGTATCCACTTATGTGCATTGATGATCTCTTCGATCAAATGTGAGGTTCTATGATCTTCTCCAATATTGAATTGTTATTGTGATAATATCAATTGAGGTTGATACCATTGGACATACATTTGGTTGCCTCTAGGTGTAGGTATTGATTATATGGGTTTATAGTGAAAGTATTTTTTTACTAATGACCTATTTATATTCATATAATTGATGAATAATTTCTTTCTTCGTTTTTATGGATTTTTTTGTGGATTAATTTGATGATGATATCTTAGAGTAATCCCAATCAGTAGATGGTCATGCTAATCATATTTTCATCATCCTATGTACATTGAGGGAGAATTATATTTATTCCAATCTAACCAAAAACATTTTAAGGATTGATTATGTGCAATTTTTGGGCCATGCCATATTAGAGTTAGGAGAATGAATAGACCAAGAGAAATTTACACCCATGGAATCATGGGGGAATCTTAAGAATGACATCATGATTTAGATATTTCTAGGTTTAGTAGTTTTTTATCAGTTCTTTATCTAGGACTTCTACCATTTGAAACCATCAATGTTAGGGATTACCATGAATGAGGTGAATTTTTTAGGCTAGATACTTGTGAGAGAGATTCTTAGAAGCTAGAAGGTACGCTAGCATCATACGTATCCTCACATTACCTATATCGAGTAAAGAATATACCATGTATTGTAACCGATCTATAGTTGGACTCAAAGAAGTATTGATTTAGGAGGATTGAGTGGTTTCTTATAGATCATGAAAGATTAGTCTGAATTATGGGAATTTTCTTTATAAGTATTAGGAGTGATAAGTAGTGGTACATGCCCTGGTATTAAAGAGACAATATCTAATAGGTGATGGGTTTGTGGTATAAATGGACCATAAGATCCTCATGTATGTATTTTCTCAGTATGACTTAATCATTTGGTAGAAGATGTTGGTTGAGTATCTGTAGTGTTTTTTATTTTAGTAAGATTATAAATTAGGAATCGAAAATGTTGTTTCATATGAATTAAGTATAAATTTATAGGAAGAGTATGTATAAGAGTCTTGCAATGAGTGGATGGTAATGGACTTATTCAAAAACATGTAACTAAATGTTCCTTAGTCAAAGGGATGATTATCTATGGATTTGAAATCAATTATACCTAAGAATTAGACCAGATTAAGATTGAGAATTTATTTTAACCAGAGGGATTAGTTTTGAAAGTTATCTTATATAGTGGTAGACACCATTATGATTGTATCTTGGTTGTGGAAATTATCTTAGATTTTCTTTACCAGTATGGGTTCCTATGGGCATGAGAGAAGATATAATGAAAGAGTTTCATGGTTCTATATTAAAATTAAATCCTTTATTGAAAAATATTCATAGTGATATTCATAGATTGTACTGGTGGATAGAAATGTAGATGGAGGGTTTGGGATTTGTAGAGATATATTTCACTTTTCAGTAAGTGAAAATTGAGAATCAGAGGCCAGTTGGGATTTTGCAGCCATTTCCCATTCCAGAGTGGAATGGGGTGATTTTACAATGTATTTTTCGATAGGATTACCCAGAAAAAACCATAAGAATGATTCCATATGGGTGATTTGGGATCGACTTAAAAAGGTATCCCACTTATTACCTATTATGGAGACCTCCATAGTAGATGATATGGTAAGTCATTACATGTGCGAGGTATTTTGACTACATTGTGTCTTGATGAGTCTCATTTTAGAAAATATTGTCATTTCACATCTCATTCTTGGTAGGGTATTAATAAGTCTATGTGATCAAAGGTTATTTTGAGTTTGACCTGTGAACCTTATACAAGTAGTCAATGTAAGAAGACTATTTTTGTGGTGTAGGGTATGTTATGATACTTTGTTGTAGATCTTTATTGTTTGTGGGAGAAACATATGGAACTCATGGAGTCTTCATATAATATTAGACTCTGGGAATCCATCCATATGGAACCTTTTTAGGATTTTTATGGAAGAACATATTTGTTAGATATTTGGTGGGTGGAAGAAGGTGAGTTAGTTCATGATATGCCTAGTCTTGTGCATGAGATGTTTGCGAAATTTCATTTTATCATAAAATGGTTGCTGAGCACTGAGAGTAGGCAGAAATTATATGGAAACCATCATGGATGACTTCAAGTATTCATGATTTGTCATCAAATGTTCATTTAGGTGTTGGCTATATTGGAAAAAATCCATATTAGGAATTGGGGAAGGCTAGATCCTAGGTTTATTGGGCCACTGAAGATAGTGGATTGGGTCGTTCCAGTGGTGTATAGTTTATCCGTTCCACAGTGCTACAATTCCAGGCATTATGTGTTTCACATGTCATAGCTTCAAGGATATTTTTCAAACACTTATCACGTGATTGATGTAGTATACGTTGTGATTAGTGCATATGTTCCCTTTTAGGATCATTCGATACAAATTGTAGACTGTAATGAGGTGTATCTCTAAGGTAGGACTATACGGTTAGTTTTTGTGTTGTGGAATCATGGGAATGTTTAAGAGGATGCCTTGTATAGAGAGTGTGATATTGAAGACCAGTGGAAAAAAAATTTCCGAGACCCTATTGTAATGTTTGGAGTATCCTAGGGAAGAGATATTATATAGTGGAGAGGATTTAAGAAACG
This sequence comes from Viscum album, assembly GCA_963277665.1. Classification (NCBI taxonomy): domain Eukaryota; kingdom Viridiplantae; phylum Streptophyta; class Magnoliopsida; order Santalales; family Viscaceae; genus Viscum; species Viscum album. Next base: position 826,163,464 of record OY728164.1, read on the forward strand.
TTCTTTTTCTAGGTATTTCCCTCATTGAGTTTTTTTGTTTGAGCCTTGTTGTCCATGTCTTGTTCAGAGACGAAGAGACTTTTCTAAGAAAAATGACTTAATTTATAGTGATATTGGATTGTTGGAATTATTGTAGTCTATGTATATGGGTTATGTATTACTATGGGTTCTTGGTATGTATAAACACATTATATGGTGTTAAGGATATTTTATAAGGAACATGAGATAAAAAGCATCTTCTAAACAAATACATGTCGTGTAAATGAATTACAAGTCATATAAATCATTGGTGATTTAAAATTCAGCTAAGGAGATAGGTTATTTGGAGTATCCCATTAAAAAGTGAAAAATGAAGTGTAAATATATTACACACCATGTAATTCCCTGACCTAGAGTTTTAATGTATGTTTTTTGGTTTTTTTTATTTTATCTAATGTGAAGCATCCTCCTATCAACCTAACTGAACCTTCCATGATATTTTAGAGTTCTCAAATCCCTTATTGATGTCCCTCTTGTGTGATGAATCCCTATCAAGTGATTTTGGTCCAATTTTTCCTTGTCTCTCTTGTTTTTTCAAACGATACAGTGTGACATTTTGGATGTGTGCATGGTTGGTTTTTAATTGTGATCAGTTTTGATCTAGGAACCTTCTTGAAATCATCAGAATCTTCTTTATCATGGTAATTTTCCAACTAGAAGCATTATTTGATCACCAATTAAAGGTTGTTGGTCAAAATATTAAACCCATCATTTGATAATTTTCGTGTATGTTCAATGGTGGGATTTGGCCAACATATCATGTGATGAATAAATTTGAAATAAAGAATAGAATTATTGCAGGGATTCCCTTTGTATCCAATTGGTTATTCACCTAGCTCGTGACAAGCATTTGGGTGATATTACCCTTGCATATGAATGAATTTTGTAGTGTCTTAAAATGTGTTTAGAATGACATGGACTGAGTTTGTTTTATTAATATAGATTCTCATTGACTAGTTTTTTTATTAATATAAATGGAATGTTATTGGTTATGATATATATATATATATATATGAAATTTCTAGTTGAAAGAAAAATTTAATTTTCATAAATAACCATTGGTCCATATGATGTGATATTTATACATCCTTGTGGATATGACTTGTGTTGTGATTACATGATGAAATGATCATATAGGTAATTAACCCAGTGACTCATGATATAATTATTATATAGTAGTATTGACCTAATGATAAATGAAAAAATGTTTATATATAGGGTTATGCAAAGTGATACATGATTATATTCATATATAGTGTGATATGCCCAATGATACGTGTTAAAATTATTATATTGAAATATTGGACTAATGAGACACGTTGAAATGATTATATAGATAGATCATCCATGACTAAAACATGATATGATTATATAGAGTGATTGAACAAGATCTATTTTTTTATACCATGGTTATAAGGTTATGATTAGCATGGTTGTAAGACATGCTCAGATACATTCTTCAATGTAATTGATAATGGTAATGTATTAAAATAGTAACATGGTTTTGGTTGTTAAGGTTCTGAGATATGAATGAATAAATTCCATCACTGTGTCGATATAGGATGATGTGGTATTAATTTAATTTTTAAATTACTTAAAAAATTTATTTAATTAAATATTACATACACTTATTATTAGACTGGTTTATTTAAACATAATGTTGTCGACCTACTGATTTATACTTACAAGCTATTCAGGAAACCATTTGGTACCCGATAAATTTACATACATATAGGTTTAGAAAAGGGAAACATACCTTAAAATTGATTGTTATTTTACTAGATGGAATATAGCTTGTATATGGGACCGACATGGGGTCTGCGGATGGGGAATTTTGATTCTTTTATTGAGTCTCTTGTGTTTTATTTTTTATTTCCTCTAGCATGAAATTTTGTTACATTCCATCATGCCATTACATTATTCCTTTATTATTTATTTTATTAATAGTTTGTTCCCACTGTATCATATGGTTTCCATTTTTTATGTAGTAATATATTAGTAATATTATTTTAGGTATTATTTTTTTATAATATGTTATAACTCTATAACTAGGATTTAGAGTCTCCTCAATATTCTTATCACATCACCTCTACTATTCAACGACATCTAACATGCAGGTAGCCAACCAACCCTTTCTGGCCACATGGGGGAGTGTCGGATTGGGAGACATTGCACACCAGAACAATATTATCCTTCACTTCCATATCTTTACATATCATAGTACCAAATATATTTCTTTATCACGCTTTATTTTAGCACATTTGAGCTCTACAGTTATTTCTATCGAGGGATTCATATGGATCCATCTAAATTCCCTTGTGAAAGCTATTGATGTATGAAAACTCAACTAGGGGAATTTTTTGACCCCAAAATCCTTTGAAATCTAAATAACATAATCTTAACATTTTATCTAGGGGTTTAATTATTCTCCCTGATTGGAAGTATTTCTTATGGATGATAAATAGTTCCAAAACTCAACTCTTTATTAATATCTAGGTAAATACTTTTCCAAAACATTAAGGTAAACCTAGTATCCCAATTATACATAATAAAAAGTTGTAATCCATGAATCTTTACCTATTCATTAAGGTATATCATAGCACGATGATCCAAATATAAGTCATATCTTACAATTATAAGGTTAGATGATTTAGTTAGGTGATCGATAAAAACCTATATAACATTATTCCATTTAGACATTTTGGGGATTCCAATGACAAAAACCATGGATTGGATTTCCCAATTACATTATAGTATGGGTAATGGATGTAACATCCCCATAAAAAATTTGTCTTTCAGACATAACCTATTGATATAAAAGGCACCCAATTACATAATCTCAGATATATCTCTTCATGTCACCCTAACTGCAAAACTCATTCGAATATGTGTGAATATTTATAAATCTCAGATGAATATAGAATGAAGATGTAACAGCCCATGAATTCTTATCCCGCTACATCAATTATTTTTCTGGTTAGTTGTTTTTGGGGAATGTTCTAAGACTATTTAGTAGAGGCCGGAGCTATGGTAGAGTTGCTATAGGGAATTCAATTCATGTAATATTTAAACAACCTGAACTTTTGATTCATGACTTATACATCTGGTAATTTCACACCTTATAAATTAACATTGGATGATCACATGAGATGGATTATGTATAGATTATGTTTTATTAATGATATGTAATAAATAAATACCAATGTAGAATGTTATTTTTGATAAATGCTGAATTTTTATGAAACCTGTGGATTTTAGGCTATGTAATGATTACCTAAAGTATAACAAGTGAATTATTGGTTATTTTATAATACATCCAACCATATTTCATTTCATTCAGATTCAATAACCCTCTAATGTTTTTCTATATTCCTAGTTTTCTTGGGAGGAACGTTTATCCCATTTACATTCACTTCAATCCATTGGTTTTGGTGGATTTTTGATGGTGATATGTTGTGAGTTCTTTCTCTTTTTTCATTGGTTTTCTATTATTCTTTCACTATGATTCACTATATTGGTGTTTTTTTGTTTGAAGTATGAGTTGGGATATGTTTTAATGATCCATTGTTGCAGTTTATATTTAACCATGGGTTGTTCATCCGGTTGTAGTTTTTGAAGTTTTCTTCATCACCCTACACTGCACAATGAGTGGGAATAGAATCATTGATATAGGGAGTCCCTCATTTCACTTTGTTGTGTATAATTTGGGGTGGTATTACATTAATATATATATATATATATGGGACCTTACTATGTTATCTTAATCCATGATATAACATAATATATTTGAAATTGATGGGGAAAGTGGAATGATTCACATGATTTTACAACATTGATATTATTGTGGTATGTTGGATTATACATGATTGATTCCCTACTACAAATTGTTTCCCTACATGCAATGTTTTGTTTCGTTGAGTGAGATACTTAGGAAGTTATGGAATTTTTAATTTGTTAATAAATTTTAAAATATCATGGTATTGTATGGTTAATGTGTTGTAAATGATAAATAAACAAATAAATGGTTAGTTGTGTGTTTAAATGTGGTTGATTCAAAATAATGAAACAAATGGTCTTGATAATAGAATATGTTGGTGGTGTGAGTTTTGGATTTTTGAATGTGTGGAATTATGTATTTATAGGTTGATGTAAAAGTGGAAATGTTGTATTTTGGTTATTGTTTTTCTTGTGAACCCAATTGATGGTCTTGTGTGCCGATATAGGTATATACATATTTATTCCTTATGATTTCGATACACAACCCAACCATTTCAAGAACTATGTATCGCCACCCACATAGTCATGCAGGGGATCATATTACTTACATCATGATGTTTTTTATGAAAGGATTCCTACTTGATTTTTCCTGCACTCTCTTCTTGGTGAGTAGATATGCAGAAGCTATGATGGTTGGAGGTCTGTTACTGCACTAGGTAATAAGACATGTGTTTTTGGGGGATATGTGATATGCCCATTTTATGGGGTGGTTTATTATGTTCTTTTAGAGGATATGTGATATGTACATGTTGTGGGGCAGCTTATGTTATAGTTCAAACATGTAATTATGAGGGAATGAGATTTATGTCCATTATGTTCAAGATACCCTAAAAATCTAATTATGGTTGTAATGTGATTAACCAAGTGTTCTTGTGTGATATATGATGTGAATGTGCTATGCGTGGGGGCTCAAGTTTTTGTTGGAATGATGTGATTTTATAATTCTTGTGGGGGAGTGAAAGAGGATATTTGAAAGAGATGAGAGATCCAATATATATAATGTTTGAGTGTGAGAGTGGAAAATTAGTGGGAATTCACTATGTGTTACCCATCGTCGATATTCTCTTTATTATGTTACTATACATGGAGAGTGTTTTTATTATGATATCCTTGTTAATTTTGGGATTAGATAGTTGATATGTTTAGGTGATGTTGGTTCTTATATTTCCTCAACCGTCCATTAGTATGATTATTTCACAATGAGTATACATGTATGCTCACCCTATATATGTAAAACTATTTTCACAATTTTTTGAGGATTATGTGGACCATGTTGGACATTACTAACTCATACCTTAGAAAACTACCATGCCACTAAATGTTCATTGATTTTCATTATTTACATTTTATACTTTTACATATATGATTTTCATTTATACATGCATTATGGTGTGGTTCTGGTTTCTTTTGTATTATGTCATAGTGTTTCTAGTATATGATTTATCTTATATCATGAACTTATTTTATTTTAGATGGTAATGTCTCCCATTTAATGAGAAACTAATACCCTCTATTCTTGTTTCCAAATCAGGGCCTACTGGAGGCGGGACATAAGGATCATTATCTTACTCCCCACTTTGTGGTTTCTATGGAGGGAGGGTGTCCTCATAGATTGGTATCATATGTAATAATTGATAGATAGGATTGGGTTTAGATTTCGGAAAATTTAAGATTTAATGGGTTTGTATTAAAGCAATTTGATTTGAAATGTTTAAATGACATGGATAAAGGAGACTGTCCAAGAAACCAGATTTTAGTTCTCCTTTTGATCAGATGCCTAGCCTTAGAGATTATTGAATGAAAAAGTGTGGTAGACATATTTATATGGTAGAGACCTAGGAGAGGTACATGCATTATGATGACTTTTGTTACTATTTGATTTGGATTTCTTGGTTATTTTATAATGAATAAATTTGATTAAAATGAATCTAGGTTATATTCCATATTACCAGTCATAGGAAATTATAGTTTTTTTTTTGTTATCGATAGTTATTTTCATCTGCATTTGGCTTAGGAAGATGAGGTTTATTTGGATGATCTGATTCATCCCCATAGGGTTGATATGGTTGAGTTGGATTATTAGTTTTAGAGGATGTTTCACACCTTCCATTTCCATGATATGTGTATGTATGAGGTAATTGATTCATATGTAGAGATAATGAGTTAGATGGATGAGATTAATATTGACTTCAGTGTAATCTAAGACTTGGTGGGATACTACGTCTCTTTGGAAGTAAGTGAGATGTGGGTATCCACACATCAGTGGTTGGTGCAATATATAGGTTAGCATAAGGAGGTAGATGTTATGTGGGCCAAATTCTAAAAATAATTATGTGACTAGTTCCATTCTTTAACCATGAATGTTGTGAAGATGTCTGAGATTATTTATGTTCATCGTGAGAGTATGTCATTATGGGATCTTGGAATCATGTTCCAAGGTAGTTTTTATTCTTTCCCTATATAGTTTTATAGTTGAGGAGTCTCATGTGAGGTGTCTTTAGGTGGTACTCCATTCTTTGATCCAGTATACAGTTACACCCATTACATTTCTATTGAATCTAGAGGATCATCAGAAGTGGGCGGTGATCGAGTAGACGAAAATACTTGGAGGATTACCATTATAGTGGAAGCAGTAGGGTTCATCATGGTTTATAGTTTTTAGTGGATGTTCTCAAGCAGTAGGACTTTTGTGGTTTCAAATAGTGGGGATTTGACCATATTAGTTTCTTTTTTAGTATTCTAGAGTAGTGGTAACCATTTTTTCATGGGGATATAAGGACAGTGTCTTTTGGTTGTGGGGTTCATGTCTATCACCAAAATCAGTTTCGAATGGATCCCTGAGCTTAGTTTAGTGGAGGTGAATAGGTTCAATGAAAACCTAAGTAGCAGTTTTTTGTGAGACCGTTTCAACATTAGGGGAAGGAAGGTTATTCTACATTACCTGGAGATGAAGTAGGTAGAGGTAGACCATAGGATGTTCCTCATATCTAGGGACCTCATCTTGATCATGGCCATATTGATAGTCTTTATTAGAGAGGTAGAAGAGCTGGGTGTGGTCAGTTTCACATAGTGGTGGTGGATATGGTTGAGGGGAAATTGATCATTAGGGTATGATTAGTTTTTTAGTACCCCTGTTTATTAATTTTTTTATTTAGGAAAATAAAACTCATTTTTTACCCACTACGCTATGTTCTCTAGGACTAAGAGTATATAAGATTCCCATATCCCTAGTGTTGAATGTTCCAGTCCGAGTCCAAACTATATTTTTTGATGTGTGATATAGGTGTACACTAATGATGGGTCCCCAGTAGTCTTGGGAGGATCTATTATTTCTATATATGAAACCATATGATTTCGTCCTGGTAATTTATGGATGTATTCTATACATGTTGTTATCAACTGCTTCTATAGTAGATTCATTTTTTCAGATGTGAATGGAAAAAATGTTGTTTTCATTGAGAATGGGGATTAATAGGTGGGTCTTCAGAATTTGGATCCAATTATTTATTGTATAGTTATTTTTGGTGGAATCATATGAAACTAGGATAATTGGAATCCCTATAGTAGGTGGGGAAAATTTGTATGTTTTCTCAGAGGTGGTTATGACACTACCCCATAAACATGATGTTTTTTGATGGATTGGTAGCCTTGTTCTTTATTGATTTGTATGGATCCTTATCAGATAAAACCATCCATGTTGAGATATTTGAGGATTTAGACAGATTATTTGATGTAGAGGGGATCGATCTGGTCTAGTGTGTCACCATTGGGTTCTCCAATATTGTTCTCCAAAAAATAAGATAGTAGTATGAGGTTGTTCGTAGACTATTAGAGATTTAATTGGGTAATGGTAAGTATCCATTACCCACTCTCAAGTATATATTATTTATTCAAACATTTGAGAGGGGATAATTTATTTTCCAATATCGATGTTCTATTTGGATATCACCATTGATGGTGATAGAGGGTGATATCTTTAATATTTCCTTCATATGTTGGTATGGGTACTTCGATTTCATAGTTTTGTTGTTTTCTATTAGGAATGCACTAGCTGTGTTCCTGGGGATTATGAGGTTTGTATTCCATGAGATCTTGGACCAGTACATCATGTTGTTAATTGATGATATCTTGGTTGACTCAAGGTCGAAGGAGGATACTTACAAGTATAACAAAGTTGTTTTAGAGTACTTATGACACCAAAATATTTTTTTTCCTTATCAGAGTTCTATATTAAATAAGTGAAATCCATTATACATGTGGTATCTCAAAATGATTTGTATGTTAACCCATCAAAAGGTGATGTTGTTGCTTCTTAGGTATCACCCAAGAACGTGGAAGATATTTGCAGATATCTTGGTCTTACAAGCTATTATTAGAGGGTTCATCTCAATTTTTCTTGAGTTATAGCCCCATTGATATAATTGACCATTAATAACCAAGATTCAGTATGGAATAGTCACTTATATGTATAATGTTGATACCTTAAGGTGTTGTTGGTAAGTACTTTAGTACTTCATTTTCATAAGGAGGGTGTGATATTTGAGGTGTGTTGTGAGGCTTCCCATCTAGGATAAGAATTTGTGTTGATCTAGTAGAGGGTTGTGATATTTTATTGGTCAATGTTTTTAGGTTTCCATGAGAATAAATATTCCAATAATTATCTAGATATCACCCCACTAGTGTTTGTGCTGAAGTTGTGGAGGTATTACCACATTGGGGAGTGCTTTGTGGTCTTCAAAGATCACTAGATCATGGGGTATATCCATTCTCAATGAGATATAAATTTGGGGAAAAAGAGGTTGATGTAGTTTCTTCGGGATTATGAATTTGAGATCCCCAACCCATTAGGAAAAATGAATCTTTGTTGCTAATGATTTTTTTAGGAAGCTAGGGAAGGATATTGTTTGGGAGTCGGGGATGCTTTTAGAGAAATTGAGGAGTTGGAATCCATTCCCATATATTCAATGGTGGAGGATGGTAGAAGTTTTCCTTCAAGATAACAGTGCAGTATTATTTGATATAGAAGGTTGTGGAGTATCATTGGGGAGACTCATAGGAAGAGGTGATGCATGATCATGTTAGACATGGTAATGCTCAGAAGGGATAGTAGGAGGATGGTATGAACTGGATATTATTTCATCAGAGGTTTTTTTCTATTAAAATGAATGAGGGAGTATGTCATCAGCTTTATTTCTAACCTTTGTAAGTACATCCACGAGTTTCCAGGATTTATCAGAGATCTAGGATTCAGTTTTTCTTTCTTGAGTTAATTTGGTTGTTGTATATTTTGTGGATAAATATTTGGTTTCCCCACTGGTAATGGTCGAGCATCATGTTCTTGATGATTTTTTACAGGATTTAGATATTCCTAAGTGTAAATTGGATGGCATATCTATGTATTCTTTTATATAAGTTTATTTAGAGCCTATGTATTTTGTGATTCTATCTTGGTGATCATGGATTGGTGGATACAATTATCCCACTTTGTAGTGATATAGGAGTGAGGCACTTTGGATGCTTTGTCCAAGACTTATGTGTATGAGGTTTGGTGGATTTATGGATTTCTGAAGACCACTATCTTTGATTAGGAAGAACATTTTACCTCGCATGTGTGGAGGGTATTATAATATTCCTTGGAACCTAGTTACACCTCAACACTACTTTCCACATTCTGATATGCAAATAGATAGGGAAGACAATCCATATGCTAGAAGATATGTTGCGGTCATGAAACTTATTATATGGTGGATCTTGAGTAAGAAACATTCCATTGGATTTGTTTTCTTATAATAAAACCTATCACTCATCGATCGTAATGTACCCATTTAGGGAATATTATGAAGAACATGTAATTCTATTTTTATGTCAGAAAAATGTTGGTGAGGTAGTAGTACATTTGCCTAATGTAGTTCTATGAAAGAAAGGGAGGGTTCAACTATCTCATGAGAGGATGAAAGCATCATTTGACCAGTAAAATTCTATAGGTGATAGGAGTATCTAGACAATATATTTTGAGGTTTGACACCATGGGTTCTTATAGGTTTTAGTGTAGACATGGGATACTAAATCTTAGTAGGAGATTGAAATTTATCCTAGGTATTTTGGGACCATTGAGGTGTTGTATAAAGTTGGTGAGGTGGAATTTAGTTGGAATATCAAATTAAGGTAGGGAGGATCCACAACATCTTCAATGTCTACCATCTGGGATGGTATCTTCATGAATAATCCCATGTCATTAACTAGGGATAGTTAGGATATGACGATCATGGAGTCCTCAATAGTGATCTAGGATCATCAAGAGAAAGTGATGCGAGGAAGAACCATTCCCTTTGTTCTCTTGATGTAGAGGCATGGTGTCTCAGAGTAGAGTACTTGGGATCGAGGGATGTAGTTTCATGACCAGTAACGAGATTTGTTTTCAGTTTTCGTTTTCTCTATTTATCGTTATAATGTGTTGTTTGGATCCTTTTGTTTTATGATATGTTCTACATTTAACGATATATGGTGTGTGATTATGTTCTGAGATAATAAAAAGGGAAGAACAAATTCCTAAATAAGACACAAAATATTATGTTCTGATTAAACCTGTGGGGTGAGATAGTGTCACCCAGAGCAGTGCATAACTTGACATGGAAGATGGAATTCTTGGATTTATATGATTTGGGTACTGAGGATTTTCATTGGGTATGTGTGGAGGTTAGATGGTTATAGTGATCTAGATGGTAGTGATGAGGTTATATGATATTGTTTGTGGCCATATGGTTTGGATTGTTTGGATGGTGGTGGAATTTTAGGTATGAAAGGATCCTAGATAGCCATCTCATTGTTTTGTGTTCAGACTCCTTTCTATCTAGGTTTGGTTTCGGATTCCCATCGGTGAGAATAATTTGAGAGGTATATGATGTAATGAACATTTACTTCCTAGTCTATTCAATTACTGGTTTTGGGGCTGGATGTGTTCGTAGGAGGTTCCAAGACATTTTAGTGGAGGCTGGATCTACAACAGAGTTGTTACAAAGAATTCAGATCATATATTTTTTACACAATGTTGACTCATGTTCCATTGCTTCTACAACTGATGAGTTTAGGTTTTGAAAATAATAATAGGGGGATTTTGTGAGATGGATTAAACATCATGTCAGTTGAATTCATGATGTTTATTAAATAAAGGCCAAAGATAACCAATTTTTTGGAATATATTCATTTTTTTGGAAGCTTGTTGATTATATTCCATGTAAGGATTGCATGATTTTAATCTAGAGGATTCTAGGATATTTTATAACACTTCATGTTAAATTTATTTTCTTTTAGTTTATCCATCCCACTCTTATTTGGGAAAATCCATTGTCACCTTTGGAGGATCTTCTAGATCCAATAATTCTTCTTCGACCTGTTAGTTTTATTGGTTATTGGTTGATGATATGCAGTGAGGGATTTCTCTTATCCATGTGGTTTTGTCTTGTTAATTCTTGAGTATTTTTTTGGAGTGGGTATTTTTATTTATAGTGCGAGTTGGGAAACTTATTTTAGATTCTTCATTGTGTTTTAAATTTATCTAAGTGTTTTTTCATCTTGTTGAGGTTTTCAGGTGTTTGTTCATCACCCTACAGTATTCAGTGATTCCTAAAATCTTAATTTTGGTTGGTAATCCATAATTTGTATTCATTATGCATCAATAATGAGGGGATAATTTTTTTTATCTATGTGTTATGGTTGATAAATCGTAATAAAAGAAAAATAAATGGATAATTGAAATTTAACAGGATAGGGGAATGATTTTCATGCTTTTACAATTTTGATATTATAATAGTATAATGGATTATATGGGCTTTTAGACGCATTGAAAATTGAATCCATTAAGGGATTTTTTTGCGTTGGATGATTTTTGTTGTGAAAACTATGTTTGTTGTGATTTTTTATATCATAGTACAAATGGAATTTGGATATCCACTTATTTTTGGGAAATAAAATATTTACCCCATGATTTATGGAATCCATGATAACACCCCTAGAATAAGGTGAAATAAAATAATAACCACTTATTTAAATATGTAAAATGATCTTTAGTGTTCCATGTGTGTGGACTTGTTTTGGGTGGCGATGTGTTAGTGGTGTTTTGTTGGGTAATGTGGGGATGATGTTGTGGTGGACATGCTTCTAGGTAGTTTAGGTGGTTATTGTTGGCTATTTTTTGGGATATTAAGGTGGTTAATGTTTTCCTTTTCTTTTGGTGTGGTAATGTGCCTGTTGTTTGGTCATGATTTTGGTAAGGCAAGTTAGTTTTTTTGGAAGTTCATTTAGTGTGGATAGGTGGTTGATGTTTGGATTTTCTTTTTGGAAATTAAGGTGGGGGACCAATTGAGATGATGAGTAGCTTGTGATGTGTGGTTGTGTTTTTATTGATTCTTGGGTAGTTATTGAATAATTATTTAGTTTATAATGTTCATTGTGGTTTTGGCATGTTTATATAATTACATTAAAATAAATAATGAAAAAATAAATGATATGTTGTGTCACTAAATGATGTCGATGCTAAATAATGAAATGAATTGGATGGATAATGGAATTGGTTGGAGGTGTCAGTTGTGTCGTTTGACTTGTGTGGTCTTTTCTATTTAGATATTTAAACAAAAGTGGTGATGTTGTTTGTTGGTTAGTGTCTAGTTCTGAACCCATAGGTTGGTATTTCTTGTGGGTATATTTATATACTTTTATATTCCTTTTTATTTCTATACGCACCCCAACCAGGTCAAGACCCATGTGATGTAACCCAAATAGTCACACCTTTGTTGTTTTCCTAGATATACAATTTATGAGTAGGGATGGGTAGATCCCTATCATTCCCACTCAATATTATAATAGATTATATATGCATATGATATTATGATCATAGTTTTCTTAGTGCACTAGGTGATTTCCCAGGCCCTTTTGTGTGATATGTGATATGATCTTTCAATGGGGTGGTGGCGCAGTAATGTTTTGGTGATATTTGATATTTTTGGACTATGGGATGACTTATGGTGGGGTTTATGCATTATATGAAGAAGTAACTTGGTTTGTGTACTTCATGTTCATGATACCATACTACTCTGGTTATGTTTGTGATTTGATAAACTATTTTTTTTTCAGGCGATGTGTGATGTGACCATGCTGTGGGGTGATGGCCTTTGTGTTTGCGGGAATGATGTGATGTGCCCATGATTATATGTAGTGGTATTTGTTATTCTAAAGATATGGGAGATCTTGATCATATTAAATTGGGGTTTGAGAGGATAAAATGAGTGGGAAAGTGGTGCAGGTCACCAATTATTCACATGTTTATTACTTTGTTACTATATTTGGCTTTAAATATTTTTTTGAGCATTCATTATTGAGGAGATGTTTAGTTATACTACCTTCTTAGGTTCTATTGGTTTTGTATTTTTCTCACAAGTTAATTATTAATCTTCATTCTCTTGTGTGTGGAATATATTTTTTTCCTACTATGTATAGTTGAATTCTCACCCTATGTTTAGTGAACTATTTTATGGTTTCCAAGAGTATTACAAGGACTATGAATCATACCATGGATAGATATTATGTTGTGTCGTTAGGATTTATTTCAGGTTTTTACTTTGTTGACATTTACCTACATCATTTTTATTTATACACGTATTATGGGATGGTTTTAATTTTTTTATATCATGTGATGGATTTGTTTGTGGATGATTTATCCTATCCCCAAATAATATATTTTATATAATGTTATAACTCACATTTTATGATAATTTTATTCTCTTGATGCATGTTAACAACTGAGGGCCCACTAGTGGTGGGACTTGGGGGGTCATTGTCTCTCTCTTACTCATTACAATATATTCGAAGGGAGGTGTCCTAATAGAAGATCTATGATATTGTTCAAATAATGCCTTTATAAATTCTTCTTTAGGAATAATACATACATGATTCGTTAGTATTATCATTCCATCATGATCAAGGACCATATTTGGATAATTTATATAATTACATTATAACTCCACTTTTTTTTACCACTTTCATCTTCACATGTATCGATAGTTTAACATTCAATTAAAAAAGATAAAATTTCTCCACATAATTCAGGATTTCCATATCCATAATTTTCAAATCAAGAAATATTATATATATTATGGTCTTCATTATGGAAAATCTAGCATGATTTTTTCTACTGTACGAATTCACCAACTTTTCCACTTTTATACGGTGGTAAAGCATAAAGTAGTCAATAATCGTTCATCAGCTCTAACCATCTTCTCTAAGACATATTCAACTCCTTTTGTGAGAATATATATTTTAAATTTTTTTTTGAATATATATCACAATTTTATCCATTATGATATTGCATATATATCATTAATAAAAAATTAACTCAACTAACTCCTCATCATGATTTAGTTAATTTTCCCCATTAATCATTAATTTTCATGAGGCATAATAAAATACAAATTTCATTATACATAATAATCCTAATAACTTATTGGAACCATCACTATAAATTAAAAATCTTTGTTCACTATAGGGAAATGTAAGCACAGGTGTGTTGGCTATCCTTCTCTTCAGTTCCTTGAAATTATCATCACATTTATCTCCCTATAGGAACATGACAACGTTCTGAGTATACATGGTTAATGGATTACTTAATTGAGAAAAATTATCAAAAAATCATTGATAATATATTGGTAGACCAAGAAAACTAAGGATCATAGTCATCGTGGTTGGTCTAAGATAACATTCAATAGTCTCTTCCATTGAGAGATCTATCGATATACACTCTCTTGAGATTAGTTTCCCAAAAAGGAAGCATTTTTTAACCGAAATTTTATTCATTTTATGTTTTTCATTTATTTATTTCTTCTTTAGAGTCTTTAGTAGAATTATCAAGTGATCTTCAGGATCTTACTTACTCTTGAGACAGATAAGAGTATCACCTATAAAGACAACTGCAAACTAATCAAAGATATTTTTAAAGACTATATTCATTAAATAAATAATGATACTTTACAAAATCATTTTTTTAAAATTTTTAAATGAAACTTTATGGTTAGTGGTAACTGCACAATTCAGAATTTAAATACATTAAAAATCCATACATCAAGAACAAAAACAACAACATACCTGAACCCCAGTGTGCAGATAAAAAAAAATAGGAGCCACAAGAGTCATCCACCATCAACCCATCACAGCCATTTTCAATTATCTATGGTCACATCCAATGTCATTGACCGTTGAGAACAAAAAATTCAATCTCCATAATTAAAATTTCAAACAAAAACCATCATACCACATAACCTCCACAGAATGCCCTCCCAAACCACAACATCAAAACAAGAAAAATCCAAAAATCATGTATCGAACATAATTCCATCACATATTATTGGGGCACAAAAACATGAGTGTTGTCTCCTCGAGCCGCTCCCTCTGACAATTTACCAAATTCTGGATAGCTCCACTATCGACGACCATCCACTGGCGAATGTTCCTCTGCAGAAACCAGAACACTACCATAGAACTCATAACATCTCACCATCACCACAACAACTTGCACAAAGCTAAAACAACTAGAGTCGTCAATAATGGCCACTGCATCCATGCACATTGTAGTCATTGATACTATCACAAATGAAATGTCGATGTCATCGCCATCAGAAAAAACAATCGAAAATAATACCATAGTAAAATCGATAAATGAAACATAAAAAAATCAATCAGAACAACACAAAAAAATGAAGAATATCCCAAATGAAAACAGGAAGACAACGTCACATGAAACATCACTATGGATGAAAAATAATGAAACCGAACCAGAGAGAAAGAAACCAACTGCAGTGATGAAAATTCACTGATACCACTGACATCCCTCCTCCAACACCATCCTAAGACATCCTGAAACCCGCATAGGGCCTGACCATGATGGGGTCGTGCATGTTAGGTTTAACAAAAAGGGAATTGTGGGAGAAGATCCTAGAAATCCCCCACCATCACCGACCCATGCCGCCCGAATAACCCGCACATAGACCAAAAATGAAAGTATGATGTGGGGTGAAAGGTAGTAAGAGGGGGGGGGGGGGTAAGAGGCGAAAGATAACCCACCAGAGAACTGAAATATGAAAGCGGGGGATGAGGATATGGGAAAGATATGAAAGGGAAAGGTTGGTTGAGGAGAGGAGAACCTTCACCGCCAAAAAGAATCATAAAATCCTAAGGAGGCTGAGAGCACCAAGATGAATGGGGGAAGCAAATATTGAAAGGGGAGGGAAGAGTGGAGGGGGTAACGAAGCCGAGGAAGAACAGAGGCCTCCCCCTTCACAAATTTTATCGAAAAAGTCATAAATATGATAATGATTATTCTTGTTCTTGATTATTATCTTGTTATGCTCTAGATTATCAATTCATTTTCACATTGATCCATTATTATTTTTATAAAAAAGAATAGGCGTACCCCAAGGTGACACACATTGATGAATAAATCCCTTGTCATGGTTTTCCAAGAGTTTCTTATTTAATTACTTCAAATCAGTAGTGTCCATTATGTAGGGAGTCATTGAAATTCTTATGGAACTTTGTATGATTTTTATTGAGAAATCACTTCCATGTTTTTGTCAGAGTCTTGGGAACTATATTTGGAATGACATCAACAAATTCCCAAATAATAGGAATGTTATTTATGTTGTGTTTCTACCCCAATCATCTGAGATAAACAGCCCTATCGAATGGGAATCCATACCCATACAATGGATTTAATATACATCAGATGTTTATACTTATCATCACATTGATTTTTGATCATAGGTTTGTTTGTATTTTGAAACGTGACTTCAATTCCTTGAAAATTGATGTGGAATTTATTTAGTGAAAGAAAATCCATGACTAAGATAGTGTTAAATACAACCATAATAAGATTGAAAATATTTTCATGAAGAACATTTCTATAAACATCAACCCGATAAGAATAATATACTAGAGATGTGGTTTTCATACAATTAGGGGTTTTTACTTCTAAATATACATATAATAATTTGGGTGGAATATTGATACCTATAAGTAATTAAACACATAAGAAATAATGTGTTGATCTAGATTTAAATAATTCAATAGTAGTTCTAGAGTGGATGGTATGTTTACATTTCAATATATCATTTGTTTCACCCATATATTAAATAGGTATCACATGAGACTCTGATTTGTCTCTTGGGATAAGTTATGGTTGATGCGAATCATTTCCATTAACCTTTTAAATTGGTCTTGGGTTAGCATAATTCTTGTACTCTTTAAATTTGAATCATTTGAGTGTGAGAGGTTCATTTTTCACTATTTCCCCTTATTTGGGTCATTAGATAATATCCTCCCATTAATTTGACATTCCACCACTTGACGACCTTCCCTACAATACTTAAAACATTTAGCAGTCACCTTAATACAATCTCTTATATGTTTCTTCCAAACCATTGATCATAATGAAATGCACGTACTTTCTCACCATTATTATTAAATTATCCTTCTAATTCCATTTTTAGCCTCTAAAAAATTCATTAGGATGATACATAATAGCCACCTCCATTCCCCCCATGATATAAAATACAACATTGTAAACATATCTATAGAATTATTTTATGGATAATCTCCTTTAGAGATGACTTTTTTTAATATATTGATGAAATGGTCAACCTTAATTTCAGTTTGGATTAAAAAAATTGAAGTGTGCCTCAAATTTCTTATAAAACATTCCTCATAGGCACTGGATGATTCATCAACATTTTTCACTAGCTCGAATAACTCATTTTCCATATTCATATGGAGAATAAAAGGAATGTAATTATTTAAGGATAAGTTCTTGAACTCATCCCAATCCATGGATTCAATTTCATCATGTGTGTTAGTATTCTGGATAAGAGTCCACCATTGATCTACTTCTCCTTTCAAATGATAGAGAAAATGATGTTTCTATGTTCCAATCACCAGAGAATACAAAATTTTCCTTCATTGGTTTTGATCCATTATTCAACAACTAGTGGATCATAAGACCCACAGAAGGAAGGTGAATTTTGCCTAATGAAGGACTCTATATAATTTTGTTCCCTAAATTTCTCGTTTGGATGCCTAATATGATTCATTAATTGAGAATATTGAGTGAGAATGAAAAAATAGTTTTTCATGAAATATCCGATAAAATTTCTCTCTTCAAGAAGAAAATAATTCCTTTTTTCTTTTTACTCAGCATTGACACATTTCCTTTGGGACCCATCCATTGACTAAAACCAAAAAGAATAGTGTAAGAAACTATAATCAACGTTAGGAACCACATAATCCTGAAAAATACCTTATTGAATGTCTAAATCATGAAAATTACATTTAGTCTATGAAAAATTTGGTTTAAACAAGTTTATTAATAGTAATCTTGTATTTACATCCATAAAAATGGTTCATAAAGAATATGTGAAATTGATAATTACATCCACTGGGAGTGTCAAACTAGGTGTGTAGAAAAGCCCATTGTCGTACACCCAGTGATGAGCGAGTCAAGATAAATACACCTAATTTAGAGTTATTACAATTAGGTACCTCTACGCGGAATCCACATTCACATATACTATCATGAATGAGTTGTAAATTCATTAAAAACACTCACACTATCCTTTAAAAATTTTCCAAAACATTTTCCAATGTATTTACTCACCCTTAGACTTTTCCTTAAACTTGTCCTTTGGTTTCTCACTTAGGGTTTCTCATCATTGTTCCCAAATCTTAACTAAACATATCCTCAAAGGGAAACTATAAAAACCCATAATTATCAAAAATAGATATTACATAATTTTTTATGAATATTCATTACATTATATGAACAAATTTCTATGGACTAAAATATTTTAGTGTATTTAGAATCCTGTAAACAAAAAAAATATGGTCTACAGGTAAACTAAATTATATTCATGTACATTCTTCATATCTATCACCCATATTAGATATAATAGAAAGAATAAAATTAATCATAATCTGAGGAAAGGATACATCAGAAATAGTGATCTCAAATGATTAGTAAGGGTAAAAATGTGAGATAAATAATCAAAAAACAAACAAAAGGGTATTATATCATGCTCATAACATTTCAAAACCATACCATTCATGTTAACGATCATAATATTAGGTCATGGAATAAATATTAACAGTTCATAATGAAATTTTCATAAGGGAATCAAAGAACATGATCCATGAGAGAATGAAATTGACACAATACATAAATTTGTTTCATAAAAATAAGCATAAAAATATTATTTTAAGGTTTACATAAAAGACATTGATAACGTTATAAGATTTTACTAACTACCCTTGTTTTTAAATTAGGTTTTGGATGACCAATAAAGTACCTTTTTGTCTTGGTATAACTTATGGTGCACCCTTTGAGCTCATATAACATTAATCATTACCCAATGAATCAAATAGAGATATAGTTCCCACACATCACATAATGAAAATCATATATATATACATATATGTGTGTGTGTGTGTGTGTGTGATAGAAGATCATAAAATGTTTATAATATCAAAACAAATGAAAATAAAAGGGGTTCATGACCATTTCATCAAACCATATCCAAAGAAAAATAGATTGGTTTCATAATAATTTTATCATTTAATCATATCATAAGATATGAAAAATAATTGAGTTTTATAAGAAGTCCATTAATGAATAATAATTACAATATAAAAACATTTCATTTATATCATTCTCTAAAGAATATAAACCATTTTGGGAAAGATGAATAATGATATCTTTGGATCATATCCCCAGTAAGTCATAAGAAACTTGAAGAAGTGTCATCTTAGATGGAGAAGGATTTTAATAAATCATTTAAAACATTTATTGATGAAAATATACATTCCATTTAATTTATTTTAAAACATAAAAAATTCATAACATAATTTCAATTGAAAATAAAATTGAAAAATTATAAAGGAATATGCAATGAAAACAATTGTCAAGACAATGTAAAGGATCCATCATTCTAGATAACTAATAATAAAGATTCCATTCATATTTTCATTAAATGAAAAATAATTATATAAAATGGCATGAAGATTAATTTCAAAAAAAAATTACAAAAATAAAACATAGATAATTTTTTTAAATC
The DNA here is from genome assembly GCA_963277665.1 of Viscum album. Classification (NCBI taxonomy): domain Eukaryota; kingdom Viridiplantae; phylum Streptophyta; class Magnoliopsida; order Santalales; family Viscaceae; genus Viscum; species Viscum album. The sequence goes on from OY728164.1 coordinate 826,183,425, forward strand.
ATATTAGAATAGTAAAACATGTTTGAAAACATTTTTAAAAAACATAGTTTTGGAAGAAGCCATATTTCTAACCAAAGATATAGATAAATTCATATTATCAAATAAATATTTTATAAATTATTTTATGTAAAAAATATTGAAATAATGGAACAATTAATATATTGAATAAGAACATCGGAATAACATTTATGAGCTTCTTGAGATATGGATCATAATATATTATCACTGAAAACATAACTATAAATAATCTCAATAAATGATGAGATTTTAATATAAAATCATTCCAACCTTGATATCATTGAGTCATAAGAACCATGGAGGAATAAAATTAAATAAAACTGTAAATATCATGAGGATATATAAAAACAAGATATTACATTCCATCAAGGCTTTATATACACCCAGTAAAATATTGTTGATGCATAACATAAAATATGTCTCAAACTTTTTTGAAAAAAACCCCTTACTACTTAGCTAACATTTGAACTATAAACCCCATGAAAGTGAGATTATAAAATCTGTATTTAAATCAAAATAATTTTCAATAAAATAACCATAAAATAAACCCTTTTTATGTATATAAATCACATAAAATTAATAGGTTTTGGGAATAGATTGTGTCTCATAGAAGTAAAAAGTGTGACTGAAATTCATTACATTACGTTTTGAGTTAAATAATACAATTTCAAGACTCTGGTATAATAAATATATGTATATTAGACATTCATTAATGAACCATAATTATATATGTAACACCAAATAATATTTGTTTATATCCTTTTATTACAATTTTATTAGTAATTCAATATTGATGTCACATTTCAGGTAATAAGTATTTTTTTATATGTTTCTATTATTTATATTTTGTACTATTAATTTCATCATGGTTCCATGATCCCCATAGAGTTGAAAATTATTCAAATATCATATATATTCAGTTTATATATATTTAGAGTAATCCATAATATTTAGTGATAGAAAATGAAATACACTGTTCATGGAGATGGTAGGTCGTACATTCGAATGACCGTTGTTTTCATTTAATTTATAAATTAAAAGTATTAAAGGTAAATGATATATTTGTTTTATGGAATAATTTTTATTTCATATATATAACATATTTTAATCAAAACCATCCTTATTTACTTTTATTTTACGAATAAACGAATCACAATGTGTTGTTAGGTGGTAGTCTTCCTGACACATGAGTGACATTATTAGCTTCCCAAAAAATTGAAATCATGTAGCTATTAGGGATATAATAGTTAAATAATAATATCATTAATATATTTTATAAACTATAAATAAATCAATATGTATAACCATGATATGTGATAATGAAATTACGAATGACATCGGTTCATGAGGTGTTAATCCGCCGTGCACACGAATGATAATTTTCAACCCATTTTATGGATGTTGAGAAGAATTTTGGTCATTACCATAACATAAAAATACCTCATTATATATTTTATAAAAATAACATTATATGAAAATCATATAATATGTATTGAATGAGGTGGAGAATGAAATTAAAAAAGAATACCTATTGATGAACATTACATCTTCTTCGAGTATATTCTTTAAGATTGACCTAAAGACCATACTATGATAGATTTATATAAAAAATAATGAATTTATGGTGAGAGGTTAGATTTTTGGATGTGATTTGTGTAGGTATTGTATGAACAAAAATATTATTAATGTTTGAAGAAAAGACGAGAGGGGTGGCCTTTTATAAGTAAGTTGAGTGGCACACATGAAATTATTTTAAATGAAAATGTTTTCCCATGTATTTCACATGTAAAAAGATTTTATAGTTGTGATAATTATAACCATTTAAAATAAAAAGATCAACATATTTTTAGAAAATATATTTTTTACATGTGTATAGGTCATTTTAACTCTTATATGTTTAGTTAAACCCTTGATAAACAAAATTTTACCTTTAACACAGTCAATAATGTCTTCTTTATTTAGTATTAAATTTGTTCAAAATTTAGGAATTTCTTATTATATAATATAAATTATTGTAATTAGAAATATGGATTTTTTTTCAAAAGTCCCTTAACATAAGTGAAAATATAATTTAAAATTAATCCCACAGATAGGATGATAAATTAGGTGTTTAAAAAGAAAATGTTCGAATGTTTCCATTGATTTTATATAAAAAATCAATAAAAATTGATTAAAATGATCTAAATTGAATTAATGTTTATATAATCGAATAAATTTACTTAAAAACCAATTTAAATGTATTATCAACTTGTAAATAAATTAATTTAATGGGAAATTTTGACATAAAATTCTGTAATTTTTACAATTTATCATAAAATTAATCTTTTTAGAAAAAGCCCAAAAACACACCCTAATATAATATTGAAATGTTTATTAAAAAATGATGTTTTTTTACAATATTAATTTCATAATGGTGTCAAGATTTATTTTTATTAATGTTGAAAATAATAAATAAATTGATAAAATAATATTTTTGAAAAATATAAAGAAATTATAAAAAATTAGTTATTTTTGTATCAATATGCTTCGTTTATAATAAAATTTTATTTTTATGAATTAATTTTTTATTACTATTCTCATCACTAATTTTAATGGTTATGATATAAGGGTCTCTTTTAGGTGACAATATTCATAATATATCATGGTTTTGTTCAATGTCACTATTGTTTGTAACACAAGTTAACCCAGTGTTGCGTGTAGCGCAATGTTATCTTTCTGTTGTGCGTAATGCAAGATAAAAAAGAAATTCAAATTATTTTTTGAAAACATAAATAATAAAAATATCAGGTGTTACACATTTGATTTTCATTACGGCATGGAGCGAAATCAAGTATGTCTGGGGCTCGTGGTTGTCACAACACGTCCAAGTGGGGCCAGCGCCGTGACTCTCCAAACCTGCCTCCAATAGGCCAGGGGCTGGTGACTATCACTGAGTAGGCATATTACTAATCATGGGAGGAATTTCCTAAGTAACTGTACACACACACGCATCTCCATGCCCACAAAATCTGAAATGTAAAAACACTAAGGAACAAAAATGCATGCATACAACTAAACCCAACCAACAGAGTATGACAAAAGGTAAAGTACTGAAAGTAAACTGGGCCAGAATACAAGCCCACCAAAAAAAAGACTGAAAACTACAAAGTACAATCTATAAACACAAAAGGTACATGGAATGATGCTCATAGCCATATGAACGCCTTGGCCTATAGGGAACTCAGAAAGCTCAGTCTTGTCCTTGTCCACCCTGGACTCTGTCAAAAGGATGCTCATCTGCACAAGACACGACACGTGCGGGGAAAGCCCGTGCAGGGGTGAGCATAACAATACTCAGTAGAGGACCCTGAAAATCACAAAGCATTACACAAATTAATCATACAGTCAACTATGCACATTATATTTCTACAGAACATATAGCACAAACAAGATATACTCAAAACCCAGACCCGTAATATAAAGACAAGTCACACAGCCGCATACCCCCAGCTAGGGGATTCAGTCCAAAGATTCCATGAAGCACTCATTCCGGGAGAACACACTTCACGAGTCTTATAGCTCTAATGATGTCCATATAAGAAGTATTATTCATCGTGAAACCTCACGATAGGTAGTTACACTCATTACAGGAGACACACTCCTGAGTGAGAAGTTTACGATAGATAGATGCACTCATTACGGGAGACACACTCCTGAGTGGGAAAGATCACAATACAGAGATGAGGATCACTGCCAGGGCCATGGTGGATACCACGAATCATCTAGAATTCAGAGGCTAGGTAGAGGATCGACGCCCGATGGAGTTGTTCACGTCGATGCCGGACTCTACCTAGGGTTAGGAATGGATAGATGATCTCGATACGGGCCTCTCAGATGGATGCCTGACTCTATCACAGAAAGTCCTGCTGATAGGATCATACTTCTTTAGAAAGAAATGATTCCTGACCTTCAGGGGAACTAGAAGAGGGGGCACTAACCCAAATGAAAGATGTCCAATATATGGTGAACAAGAGAACCATGACGTTTTCCAAAAAGTACACGACGTGTAGAAAAGTTACACGTCGTGTTCTCTGACCTCGGGTACTACCCCTGTACAACGACCCGTGTCGTAAGGCTGGTCATGTAGAGAACATAGTACATGGCATGTAGTACGGTGTACACGTTGTGTCTGAGTGACTGGGTTTGGCTCTGTGTACGCTAGCCTTGCCCTTTTACATGGTCATCAACCCATGTATTCGAACTCGTGTATTCGGTACACAAGGTGACCCGCATTACTGTCCTCGCATGGCCATGTGATGGAGTACACAGTCGTGTACTCCATCCCGTGTCCGCGTATCCCTGGATACATGCCGAGTTCCGCATAGCCACCTATGCCATGCTGTGCACGCTATGTCGCCTAAAGCCATGTAGTCCAACCCATGTCATTTTACTTTTTAAAATACAAACCGAGCTTCAGGGAATGTCTAACATGTTGTGTGACCAAGGTCACATGCCGTGTGATACCTCTCTGACCCCCAAAACCCTAGCCGCCTCCGCCAGTACAACACAACGTGTTCTTCAGAAGTACACACCGTGTATTCTGAAAATTTCCAGAAACACATACCTCCACCATCACACCTCCGATGATACTCTGTTCGTCGATCCAGTCATCTAATCGCCACAAAACTCCTAGGTTTTGGTTGCCCCGACACCACGAAGACGATTCTGTTGTTTTTGAACCTCTGATCGGCTTCGAAAACATTCAACGATCTATCCGCGTGAAGAACGCTCGAAGAATGGACCTTCCTGATCTAGTCGAATTCGTCATCCTCCATCATCGTCAAACCTCTGCAAGGTTTTTGTGGTGTCAATTATTCAATTTGGTATCATTGCGTTGCATAACGGATGCGAAACAATCTATTGGTTGTCGCCCCATGAAGAACACGAAGAACACGTGAGAGGAAAGGGGGAAAGAAAATCTAATAAAAAAACATGAGGAACGAACCCCCATCGGCGTTCATCATGGCATTGATCCGCTCCCGTTAGTAGGCTTAAAAGAGGAAGAATGAAACAAAAAAATCAACATGGATCAATTACACAAATCATCCCGATAAAACCCTCTCGCAAGAACGAACAAATCGGTGGATCAACATGATCGTGGTTGATCCGCTTTTTTCGTTTAAAATCAAAAACAAGAAAAAGAATTCAAATAACAAACCCCTACCTCAAATTGGGATCGATTGCCGATGAAGAGGTTGTGCTACCATCATCGTTGAGATCCTCCAACCTTGATGGCGCAACGATTCGTAGCTTCGATCCACTGGCATTCGCCGCCGCGAGTTTTCTCTAGCGTTTCTCTCATTATTTCAACAACGACTGACGTTCCATTATCCCAGTAAAGAGGGAAACGTATAGGACATTCAAAAATATGCTGAGGTATTAATGAGTCCAACTTTCCATTCTTGAGTCATTATGACACACTATTTGTTAAGGAAACAGTTGCCTCATTGTCGCGCTGCAGCGGATGTTTCCATAAAATAAATAAAATAAACTTTCGAATTTATTTTATTTTATTTTACTTAAAATGTCCGAAAATTAAATTTATCCCTTGACCCACGCCGGTCTAGTTTAGGCTCGTTCTTAGGTAAATTCGTCATCCCGGACACAACGGTACCCTCATATTTTTAATCCGGGCATATTTTTGGAAACAGCCACAACCGCGAACAAGTGCAGACTCACTTAACTTAAAACAAGTTCAAACCACCATTTCGGTCTCACTAGGCCTAAGAATGATGTGTCGTCTTCGTGCCTCATCTTGAAATAATTCAATATAATATTTAATAATAATACACAGAAAATATAAGATATTACATTCTCCCCACCTTGGGTCTTTACTTCCCCAAAAATCCAAAACAAGACTACTCAAAAAGATGAGGGTACTGGGAACGAATCTGAGCCTCCTGCTCCCATGTACTCTCCTGAAGATTATTGTGCTACCAACAAACGTGCACCAAGGGAATAGTTTTCCCATGAAGGACCCTCTCCTGCCAATCCTCGATCTCTATCAGGTACTCAGCAAAGGTCACTCCATCCTTGATGTCCAGCTCTCCCCAGTCGATGATATGCGATGGGTCATGTACATACCTCCTAAACTATGACACGTGGATGAAATCATATACCCGATGCAACTATGGAGGTAGAGCTAGGCAGTACGTCAATTCACCAACTCTACACAGTATCTGGAAAGGTCTGATGAACCTTAGAGATAGCTTGCCGCCTCTGCCAAATCTTCGTAACACTCGTCGAGGTGAGACATGAAGAAAGATGTGGTCTCCCTCTTCAAACTCTAGATGTCTCTATCGTCTGTCAGCATAATATTTTTTCCAGCTCTATACAGTCTTCATCCACTCCCGGATGATCTACACCTTCTCAGTGGGAGTTCACACCAACTCTGGGCCCATGAGTGCTAACTCTCCGGGGTCAGTTTAGCAAAGTAGTGACTGGAAGGGTATCCCATACAAGGGCTCGAATGGTGCCATACCAATGGTGGAGTGGTATCTATTGTTGTACGCAAACTCCACTAGTGGTAGGTGGTCCTACCAACTCCGAAAAAAGTCCAAGACACATGCTTGCAACATATCCTCCAGAACCTGAATAGTCCCCTCCATCTGACCATCTTTCTGGGGATGAAATGTTGTGCTTAAGCGTAACTGAGTTCCAAAATACTCATGAAATCCCTTCCACAGTCGGGATGTGAAATGTCCATCTCGTTATGAGACTATTTTCGAGGGAACTCCATGAATCTTGAAGCTGAACTATCTCATGCACATAGAGGCATCCCAAGCTCTTTATGGAACTCTGCTCCCTACTAGCTAGGAAGTGGGCCGACTTGTTGAGTCAGTCAATGATCACCCATATGGAATCAGTCCCCTTGGATGTCTGTGGTAATATTGTTACGAAGTAAATTTATATTCCATCCCACTTCCACTCTGGAACTTCTAGGGGGTGTGCTAATCCTGTTGGAACCTGGGGCTCGGCCTTCTCCTACTGGCATGTAAGGAATCGATAAACAAACTCTACTACTCCCTTATTCATGCTTGGCCACCAAAACCGTCATCAGAGATCCTGGTACATCTTTTCAACTCCATGATGTACCGCCAAAGGGGATATATGAAACTCTCTCAGTACCTCCTCCTACAATGCCACTGGTAGAACAGTGCATCCTCTAAAAAGAAGTACATGCTTCCCACCTTGTGAATATCCATCAAGAGCATGTCCTATGGATAACTGAGCATGTAAATCCACACAGTCGACATCTCCTAGTTGCGCCTCCCTAACCCACTGTAAGAGTGGAGGGACGACAACCATCGACTGTAGGTAGCATGCATCCTCTCCATCCACGAAGGATAACTGCAACACGGATAACTACTATGTCACCTCACTCCATAGCTATGAGCTCGATATTCTACTAAGATAATCCGACACCTTTTTCCCCTTCCCAAAAGTATAGATGATGTCGAAATCATAATCCTGGAGGAACTCTAGCCAATGACTCTGCCTGAGATTCAGATCCTTCTATGAGAAGATGTACTGGAGGCTCTTATGGTCAGTGTAGACAATAAACCGCTCACCCATAAGGTAGTTTTGCCACATCTTCAATGTAAAGACTACCGCATCCAACTCGAGATCATGGGTCGCATAGTTCTGCTCATGTGGCCTAAGCTGGCGCGAACCATAAGAAATCACTTCCTGCCTCTGCATCAGGACACAGCCGAGCCGGGTCCCTGATGCATCACAGAAAACTATGTACTCGACACCCTCCTCTGTCAATCTCATGACTGGGGCACTCATCAAACTCTGTCTCAACTCCTCGAAATCCCACTGGAACTTCTCTGTCTATTTGAAGGGTTTCCCCTACTTGGTCAAGGATTTCATCAGTGCTGATATTCGGGAGAAGTTAGGAATGAATCTCCTGTAATATACTTCCAATCCAAGGAACCTCCGCACCTCCATCATGCTTCGAGGTGGCTCCCTTGCTAACACAGCCTCCACCGTGGCTGGGTCTACAGCTACTCCATCTGATGAGATTACATGTACCAGAAACTAGACCTCCTGAATCCCGAACTAGCACTTTGAGAGCTCCCCATAAATTTGGTGCTCCCGAACTAAGTCTATAACCATCCGTAGGTGTCTCAAGTGCTCCTCCTCTGACGTCGAGTACACAAGGATTTCGTCGATGAAGACCCGTACGAACTGGTCCATGTACGGCTGGAAAATCTGTTTCATCAGTCCCATGAACACTGCAGGGGAGTTCATCATGCCGAAAGGCATCACCAAGTAATCATAGTGACCGTAGTGGCACTTGAAAGATGTCTTCGGTATATCATCATCCTTTACTCATAACTGGTGATTGCCTAATCGAAGGTCAACCTTCGAGAACCTTTGTTCCCCTCTCATATGATCGAAGAGGTCATCGATTCTCAGTAGTGGTTACTTGTTCTTCACCATCACCTAGTTCAGGAGTCAGTAATCCACGCATAACTTCAGACTCCCATCTACCTTCTTGGAAACCAAGACTGAGGCCGCCCAGGGTGAAACATTGGGTATCATGAAACCCTTTCTTTGTAAATCTTCCAACTACACCCTTATCTTGCGAAGCTTTTCAGGAGCTATCCAATATGCAGATGAGGAGGTCAGTGTCGTCTCGGGGTGTAAGTCGATACATAAGTCAATTTCCCAATGGGGAGGTAATCCTAGTACTTCTTTGAGAAAGAAGTCATCATACTCTTCCAATACTGCTAGAAAATGGGAGCTCACAACATCCACTACTTTGAGGGCAAGTCTAGCCAACTCATGAGCGATTGGCTGCACCCTCTTATGCATAAGCCCATTTTGCACTGCCTGGGTTTCCCTTTCTTTGAAAAACGAAAACATCGTTCCATCACGGCGGACACACCATACTATTTGCCTAAAACAGTCAATCTGGGCATGGACCGAAGATAACCAATCCATACCGAGAATGATGTCGTAAGGCCTAGACACTACCACCAAGAGGTTCGAACCAAAACTCTCGCCTTCAAGTGTAAGATCACACTGCCTACAAAGGTGTGTGATCGTCGAGTCTCCTCCCGTAGGTGTCTCCAAGCGTAAGGATCGAGTCAATAGTTCTATTGGAATCTCAAGGTTTTGAACAAGACATGTGGCTATAAAGGAATGATTGGAACCTGTTTCTATAAGTACGGCAGTTAAGGTAGAAAAGACACAGATCGTACCTCGAATCATTCCTGGAGCCCCTGTGTTGTATGCCTTGACCGCATGCAGTTGTCCCCGCCCATGTCCCCCAGATCTCTGAGCCTGGTGCGGACCTCCTGGGGGTGGTGGTGGATGTAAGTCAATGAATCTTCCACCACTCATAGCTCTTCCTACTCCTCTGCCACGTCCGCCGCCTGGTGGGTCTGTCTGCTTCACTATCTGCCTCTTCCTCAGTGGTCCATCCACCGCTACCCTGTTAGCAGCTCGACGGGTCGGGAAATCTCTAGAGAGATGTCCCCTAACGTCACACGTGTAGCATCGCTTCTCCCTAGGCTAACTGGATCCAACCTGAGAGCCCTGGACTACCAATCCTTTGTCCTGGGTCCTTCCATGATGCCTCTCCTGTCCAAATCATTGTGTCTGTCACCGGCTCCCTGCTTCCGGTGTCTCCACACCTGACTGCCTTCTGCTGACTATCTTTGGTTGTCTCTACTCCGCTAAGAATCTCTCGATCACCAAGTCTCGCTCGAGCACTCCAGCATAAGTCGATATGCATAGAGGCACGACACCAGCTCAGATATCCCGCCGTAGACCTCACTCGAAAGTCTGACCTCTGAAGTACTGATCCCTAACCATACCCATCGAGTACCAGGCAAGGTTGGTGAACCTTGATAAATAGTCATTTGCTTTCATACTAACATTCTTAATCTGAAGAAGCTCTTGGATGTGTACTGCTCTCAGCATAACCGGAGAAAACTCCTTCCTGAAGAGTCTCTCAAACTTCATCCATGAAAGAGTCTCCTCATCGTGAGTCTGTGTGGTCATACTCCACCATCGTCTCACTGATCCCTGAAAAAGGCGCACTCCTAGGATCACCATCTGGTCTTCTAGTGTCCTCACTAGATGAAAAACCTTGGCCAATGCCTCAATCCAGTCCTCATCCGCCTAAGTATTGGGCTCACCTCGGAACCTGAGGAGTCTCTGTCTCTGGAAATCATGGAGCGTGCTAAGCTTGCGCTTCTTGTCAGTTGGTAGCGCAGGTACCATGGGATGCTCCACTGGTGGTGGAATAGAAGGTGAACAACCTTGTGGAAACGCCAAGGATATTGTCCCTTATATCAATGCCTCGTCACTGAGGGGTTCGTCCTTGTGATCGCTCTGCTGAATCCTACCGGGTATGCGTCGCGGAGGCATCCTGTAATGAAACGAGATGTACCATGGTCAATGAGTATATTTGGATAGCTGACACAAAGGATATGGAAAACACAAACAATTTGCTATATTATGCATATACCATTATTATATTTCCCCTCAACCAGTGTCTTCATGTACCGAGTTGAAAAGTAGGTTATCAGAGTCCTGGTGTATGGATACGTCAGCCACCGCACCAACACTGGAGTCTCTAGTTTGAAAGCCGAAATCAAAACACTTAACACTATTTCCCCAAACCAATCTCACAGACTCTTGGTCCTAAGGTAGAACCGACCACCTCTGATACCACTCTATCACAACCCATCCTAGTGGGACCCAATCCGTGACTCCCCAAGCCCGCCTCCAATAGGCCAGGGGATGGTGACTAGCACAGAGTAGGCATATTACTAATCATGGGAGGAATTGCCTAAGTACCTGTACACACGCACGCATCTGCAATCCCACTAAAGATGAAATGTAAAAACACTAAGGAACAAAAATTCATGCATAAAACTAAACCAAACCAAAAGAGTACGATGGAAGGTAATGTACTAAATGTAAACTGGGAGAGAATACAATCCCACCAAAACAAAAGTCTGAAAACTGCAAAGTCCAACCTGTAAACACAAAAGGTACTGGGATTGCCGCTTGTAGCCGTAGGAATTCCTTGGCCTGTAGGGAACTCAGAAATCTCGGTCCTACCCTGGTCCGCCCAAGACTCTTTCAAAAGGATTCTCTTCTGCACAAGACACGACACGTGCGGGCAAAGCCCGTGCAGTGGTGAGTATAACAATACTCAATATAGGACCTCAAAAACCACAAAGAAGTACAAAAAGTAAAGGTATAGTCAGCTATGCACAGTATATGTCTACATAACATATAGCACAAACCAGATATACTCAAAAACCAGACCCATAATCTAGAGACAAGTCACACAACCACATACCCCCAGTTAAGGGATTTAGTTCTAAGATTCCATGAAGCACTCGTTCCGAGAGAACACACTCCATGATTCTTATAGCTCTGGTGACGTCCTTTCGAGAAGTATTGTTTATCATGAAACCTCATGATAGGTAGTTACACTCATTACAGGAGACACTCTCATGAGTGAGAAGGTTACGGTAGATAGATGCACTCATTATGGGAGACACACTCTTGAGTGGGAAAGATAACGATACATAGATGAGGATCACTGCCAGGGCCATGGTGGATACCGCGACTCATCGGGAATTCACTTTCTAGGTAGAGGATTGATTCCCGGTGGAGTTGGTCACGTTAATACCAGAATCTACCTAGGGTCAAGAATGGATAGAGGATCTCGATCCAGGCCTCTCGAATGGATGCCTGACTGTATCACAGAATGTCCTGCTGAAGGGATCATACTCCTATAGAAGGAAATGATGCTTGAACTTCAGGGGAACGAGAAAAGGGGACACTAACCCAAATGAAAGATGTCCAAGATACGGTGAACAATAGGACCATTCCATTTTCAAAAAAGTACACTGCGTGTAGAAAAGTTACACGCCGTGTCGTCTAACCCCGGGTACTACCCGTGTACAACGGCCTTTGTCGTAAGGCTGGTCGTCTAGAAAACGTAGTACAAGGCGTGTATTATGCTGTACACGTCGTTTCGGAGTGACGGGGGTTGGCTCCGTGTACACTGGCCAAGCCCCCATACACGGTCATCAACCCGTATACTCCAACTCATGTATTCGGTACACGGGGTGACCCGCGTTACTGGCCTTGCCTGGCCGTGTGACGGAGTGCACGATCGTGTACTCCATCCCTTGTCCGCGTACCCCCTGGATACATACCGATTTTCGCGTAGCTGTCTCTTCCATGCTATACAGTGCGTGTCGCCTAAAGTCGTGTAGTCCAACCCATGTCTGTGTACTTCCCAAAATACATGCCGAGCTTCGGGGAAAGTCTAACATGCCGTATGATGAGGTTCACACGCTGTGTGATGCCTCTCTGACCCCTAAAACCCTAGTTGTCGCTACTAGTACAACATGGCGTGTTCTTCGGAAGTACATGCCATGTATTCTAAATATTTCCAGAAACTCGGGCCTCCACCATCGCACCTCCAGTGATGCTCCGTTAGTCGATCCAGTCGTCAGATCGCCACAAAACTCCCAGTTTTTGGTCTCCCCGACACCATGAAGCCAATCTCGTTGTTTCCAAACCTCTGATCTGCTTCGAAAACATGCAATGATCTATCTGTGTGAAGAACACTCGAAAAACGACCCTTCCTGATCCGGTCCAATTCATCGTCCTCCATCGTCGTCGCCCCTCTGCAAGGTCGTTGTGGTATCGATTATTTAATTTGGGATCATTGTGTCGTAGAACGGATGCACAACTATCTGTTGCTCGTCGCCCCGTGAAGAATGCGAAGAACACGTGGGAGGAAAGAGGGAAATAAAATCCAATAAAACAACAGGAGGAACAAAACTCCGCTGTCGTTTGTCACGAAATTTATCCGCTCCCGTTAGTAGGCTTAAACGAGGAAGAATCAAAAAAAAATCAACATGGATAAATTTCCCGAATCATCCTGATAAAACCCTCCCGCCAGAACGAATGAATCCGTGGATCAACTTGTTTGTGGTTGATCCACGTTCGTCGTTTAAAATAAAAAATTGGGAAAAGAAATCAAATATAAAACCCCTACCTCAAATAGGGATTGATCACCTTTGAAGAGGTCATGCTACAGTCATTGTCAAGATCCTCCAACCTTGTTGACACAACAATTCGCAGCTTCGATCTTCCGTCGTTCGTCACCGAGAGTTTTCTCCAGCGTTTCTCTCAGTCTTTCGCCAATGATCGACGTTCCATTATCCCAATAAAAAGGGAAACGTATTTGACATTTAAAAACACATTGTGGTATTAATGAGTCCAACTTTCCATTCTTGAGTCATTATGATATGCCATTTATTAAGGAAACAACTACCCTGTTTTCGTGCTGCAGTGGATGTTTCCATAAAAGAAATAAAATAAACAAGAAAATTTATTTTATTTTATTTTAATTAAAACATCCGAAAATTAACTTTCTCCCTCAAACCGAACCGATCGAGGTTAGTCTCATTCTTAGGTAAAGTCGTTGCCCCAGACGCAACGGTGCCCTAGGATTTTTAATCCAGGTATTCGTTTGGAAACTGCCACAACCGCGCACAAGTGCTGACTCACTTAATATAAAAAAAGTTCAAACCACCATTTTGGGCTCACTAGGCCTCAGAATGATGTGTCGTCTTCGTGCCCGGTCTCGAAATAATTCCAGATAATATTTAAAAATAATACACAGAAAATCCGAGACTTTACAGTGGTAGCTTGTTTAACATGTGGGTACTCAATATGTGACTTTTATGATTTATTTAATAGTAATTATTATCATTATCTAACCATATTATACATTTGAATTTTTTAAGGATTTAGTTGTTGTGTATAATTAGGTTTTATTACTCACACCCAGAATATGCATCTCGATACACGTGGATACATCATGTATATGAATCCATGAAAGGGAATGAGGCCTGTAAAAGATTGTTGGGGTGAGGAGAATGGATCATGGAGAGTTAATGGGATATAACTTAGACGATTCCATTTTGTTATTTTTACTTAGTGGAATAATATATAGTTTTTCCTCTCCTAAAACACTGGGATCTTGTTTGTTTATTTGTTATATAACATGAATTCCGGTTGATATTATCTTCTTATGAATTACTACTCAATGATTTTATATATTATTATTTTATTAGTAATTTTTAATGGAAATAATAATAAGGGTGAGGTTCCCCCCTAAGGATGTTTATAAAAATTCTACTAGTGAGTAACCTCTTAGGTATGGGGTGGAATTCATGTGGTTATGTTAATATCCAAGTTAGACCTAGTGGTACATGTTTGGGGATTACATAGAAGGTTACCCCTTCCAATAGAGGATCCTATTTCATATCAATAAAATTTCAAGGTCTTTTTATATATAGGGGAACATCATGTCCCATCTTCATGTGTTAGAAGCAGCCATAAGAATTACAAATCAATTCCCCCTCCTAGTATTATAGTGACATGATCAAGGTAATAAAATAAATACAGTTTTAATGATACACTAGTACAAGATATCATGGGCCAAGGGGCATAAAATTTCCTTTCACCATGGTCTGTTATATTATATATAACTATAGAGGCATGAAATCCCCCAAAAAAATAATATATTTTTATATTTAGTCAAAACAAGAGGATTTCTCTATATAATTTCTAGAACCTATGATCAAGGAACCTCCCACAATATTTTTTCTATAAAATTTCATATTTTGAATTATAATCCTGATATCCCAATAAATTATGTTATAAAGATTTTTCAAGTTAACCAACCTTAGTTTTAATTCATTTATACCACCAATTAGCATATCATTGTTATGATCAGTAAAGAAAATTGCACTATCTTCATTTTTATTGTTTATGTAAAATATGAAATTATAAATTGAAGTTCACTAAGAGATACTATTTTTTATTTCTATATTAAAGCCAATTCCATGTTCATATGAATTGATTTCAACAACAACATTGAATATTTTGTGAATTGGGGAGGGGATTCTACTCCAATAATTTTTTTCAATAGTTTCTCTCTATGAAAACCCAAATATATAACACACATTAATTATTTTTTTATTATACAATGAAATAAATAATAAAATTACAAAAGATAAAAAGGCCTAGTTAATTTTTTAAAATTGAAACATAAGTGAATAAATTGAATGTGGGAAACAAAAAAATTATTTACAAACTCCACTGCATGCCCTTAAAATATATTGTTCTCCTAAAACATCAAGGGAAAATCAAGGGATGTATATAAGAAATGGGCGAGTTATGAAGATATATAAGGGAATATTCAATGAATAACTTGAGGAATGTAATAATTACTAGTAAAGAGGGATATCATTGTGACATATATGGTGTGATAATCATAACCATGAGCGTCAATGTATGATATAAAATGATAACATCAAGTCATCATTGGAATATGACAACAACATAAAACATGACATAATATGAATAAATCTAAGATAATTGATGGGAAATCATAACACAGTGATCTTTGTAAGATACCCTACACAGAATACAATTAATATCATGAGATAACAAAATTACACAACACATTAGAGGTACATATAATATTGGTCCCACCCATCAAATTTTTGTGGTGTACATGAATGTTTGTGATGCAAAGAAGTTATTACATAGAAAATTATGTCATCACATATAATACTAAAATTAAATAGTGTGAGATACATAAATTTATTTCCATAATCAGTTTATGATATTACAATATATTTGAAAGACCTAGAGTGGAAAAGTGGAAGGGTTTTCACAATAAAAATGTTTGCAAGGGATAATAATGAGATAATTCTTGTAGTATAACTTTTATGAAAAATGGATTATGAAAGGGGTTAATGAGAGTGGATTATTTTTTAAAACTACATGGAAATAATAAGGATGGTAAAAGGGGTGTGTAATAACACATTAAAATTTAATGCATTGTAAAACAAAATTTTATGTATAAAGAGAGTACTCAAAATAAAAAGGGATAAGAGTAGATCACTTGCATTGAGTGTGATCTTATAAAATCTTATTATGAGCTTACTAATATTATGGTAACACATTGATAGGTATTTATTGTGGAATAGAGGGAGTAATTTCATGGTAAATGTATTTTTAGTGATAGGGATTTGGTGGGTGGGTAGGTAATTATAGAAAAATAAAAGGGAATTTTTTTATTAATTTATAACATAGGTTTTGGAATCTATATGATAAAAAAAGATACCACGGATTTTTATTTGGGTTATTCTATTGAGGACTATATTTTTATATTTTATAAGTAAAATAACCCATCTCCTTAAATTAATAACCTTGGTGAAGTGAAATTGAGGCGTTTTGATAAAGAAATGATTTGAAAACATTAAAGTGTAATATATGTTTCGTAACATTGATAATGGTATAAAAAATTAATCAAGTATATAAAAAAACATTATTGTAAAAGAGAAATATATATTTAGTCATGTATGTGTTTTATGGAATTTAATACATCCATTTTAGGCTATTATGATGTCATAATATAAACCATATATCTATCAAATATCTGATTTTTTCCAAACATTTTGTGTTCTTAGAAAATTATGAAAAATATACTATTGGATAATTTATACATTATGATTTGAAAAACTATATTTATTTTATCATTATAATTTTTTAAATTTGATAATTATAATTTTTAGTAAAAATATTTATTTACTAAAAAACTTGATTTATGATATTAATAACTTTCTCACAATTGTAAGAATTATTTTATAATTCATTAAATTATTTTATCATTTATTTTAAAGAATTATTATATAATAAGAATATTTTATTATAATATGATTTATTTTAAAAAGAAATGCATTTTTATATTTTTTTCCAAATTTATAAAATATATTTCCCAAAAATACAATTTCAGTTTCTTCCCATAAAAAATATTATTTTAATAAATATAATTTTTAATATAATATATATGAAGTCATAATTTAATAGATATAAAAAAATTAATTTATTGATGGTAATATATAAAAATTCATATTACTGGGGTATAGATACATAAACCCCTATTACACCGACACACACTATAATGGTAAGGCATGCGATAGTGATACCTTAATGGGGTTGTCCAATAAACATTGTATGATCTATGATATAGATAATATTAAATATATCCCATTAATAGTTTCATTTTTTTCAATAGTTGTTGAATTTTAGATTCATAAATTTCATATGAAAATTTCATTTATATCATCTCCCTCAAAATCTATAACAATTGGGCTTTAGAGGGTATGATCATAGTAGTCGATTCCATCACTCATACCGTCTATGTATGTTAAAATTTGTAATGAACCTTAATATATAGTATTTTTATCTGTCATAGTACAGAAAATATATTATCAAAGGTTATGACAAATAACTGATTTTTAAATTTAATAAGTTTTTTTATTACAATTCAAAATAACCATGTTCGTGCATGAATTTTCTATAACAAATTTACATAATATGGAAATTATTTATTAAAAAATAATTTTATTTATAAAGGATTAGGTTGTATCATTATTATAACCTTCATATATTTAACCCTAAAAATATTATTTCATACTAAAAAATATATGAGGATATATTTTTTTCATTATATCTGCTTTTCTTCAATTTCTTCCTAAATCATTTAGTTTCACCACAACACATTGACCAAGTGAGTTGTCTTGATTTGTATAATATTTTTTGTATGATCTACAAATATAAAAAGCTAGTCATTTTATGAATTATCATTCTTTAAAGGTACCAAATCTAGACTCACTACATGTTATGGTACTGATGTATACTTATTCCATAGTAATATACAGAACAAATATTGTACTTGATATAGGTTATGTGGTAGATTAAGTCGATATTCCCTAGATCTAATGCGATCAAGGATAAAAAGGAGTTTATTTATCTTGAAATAATATTTCCCTTGTCCAAAAAAATCATGAATTTCTTCAATAGTGATATTTGAAGGAACCCATTATCATCAACCTCAAACTAAAAAGATCATTAAATATTTTTAATATATCTTTTTTTAGAATTTATGTTAATTTAGTATAATGATTAATGGTATATAGCTCATATATCATCTATTGGATATAATTAGGTCCCATAATATTCCACCCTCTAACTTTATCATATCATCTTGGAGTTCAACACCTCATTTATACAAACATAAAAAGTCATATTCATCCATAAAATTCTGGGATTTTATAAAAAGTTTCAAATTTAATATATTTTAATATTTCTAATCTCGTTATTTAAATCATTCATTAATAAAGTAACCACTACATCACCATTGTGTCAGAAATATATTTATTTATCTAATGTCTATTTATTTTAAATAAAATGCCATGATGTAATTTATATTTTTAGATACTTAATGAAAATTTATATTCTAATATACCACTTATATAACCCTATAAAAAATTTAGTAAAAGATACATGTTTAGGTTATATTTTCCTTAACATTAAATTAAATGTAATTAAATGTAATTTTCACACATAAGAGGCTCGATGGGGTCCTAAAATTGACACAAGGAATCCCATGGTAAGAAATATCTCATAAAATTGGTCTAGGACATGTGTTTGGGTAATTTAATATTATTATTATATTATTTTTTAGCCTTATTTACCAGATTTACCCTTTATCCATAGTAAAAATATATATTTATTGAAGTTACTGTTCAATATGTCTAAAAATAAAAGATACCTATTTAAATAGTTTGGACCTTATGATTACAAATATGGAATCCATTTTTCCAAATTCAAAACACAGAAGATGCATAAATTAATTTAAAATTAATTTCCATAGTTAAAACCAAAAAGTGTGTTTTTAAGAAGTAAAGACTACCAAAAGATTGACATGTGTTTATATCCAATTTCAAAGTGAAATTACTTCTAAGGACCAAAATTGGATTAAATAATAAAAATATATAATCTAATTACACTTTAAAACCAATTATATGTACAATATAATAATATAAATAAACTAGATGAAAAGATATCTTTCACTTAAAATATATTATTTTTTACTATTCATTAAAAATGAACATTATCAGAATAATACCAAAAATTTACCCAAAGAAAATATTAATGTCTAGCTTATAAATAAGAAGCTTATTTTTTTTAAATGGAATATATAAAACTGAAAAAAAACTATATTTAAAAATCGTTCACCATCAAAAGGTTGTAAAACTAACTTTTAAAAATATTAAATTATTTATGCTTAAAATTAGATTCATTCTCATTTTAAGCCTATAAATTTTTTTGGATAAATGTAAAGACATTTAAAAAACATTTATAATCATATTTTATTTATTTCTGTTCATTTCCACCAATATAATGGCCTGGCGTTAACTACCATTTAAAATAATATTATATTATTATTTTTTAGTATGACTCAGAATTGTGTGCAACAAGAGATTTTGGAGAAACCAATTATTTCATGTAAGGTATACCATTTAACTTAGAATCCCATTTAAAGTAAATTTAATATTAAATTCACAAATATAAATACATATGAAAATATCATATTCTTTATTTACCTGGGATGTTACATCTTTCTACCTTTTGGGAATTACGTCCCCGTAATTCTACTCACTTATCAAATTATTTGGGGTATTTATCCCTCATAGAATTTTCAGATTCCCATGTGGCCTCTTCAACCGTATGTTTTTTTACAAAACCTTAACCTAATAAATTACATTATTCCGCAATACTTGTTCTCTATGGTCAAGAATCTGGACTGGATGTTCCTCATAAAAAAGATTCTATTCTAATTGAACTACCTCTAGACTCAAAACATGGTATGGATCCGACATATACTTTCATAACATTAAAGCATGAAAAACATTGTGTACCTCGGATAAATTCATATGTAATCCCACTTGGTAAGCAATTGATCCAACAATTACAGAATTTCGTAAGGTCCAACGAACCATGGACTCAACTTCCCCTTCTTACCAAAATGCATCACACTTTTCCATTGTGAAACGTTGAGAAGAATGTGATCACGTACTTCAAAAGAAAGATCTTTCCCCTGATTATCCATATAAGTTTTTTTTTCTACTCTGAGCTGTCCTCATGTGTTTTTGTATCAACTAAACTTTCTCTACCATCTCTTCAACCAGTTCTTGTCCCATAAGTTTCCTTTCACCCACTTCATTCCAAAAAGCTGGAGTTCAACACTGCTTCCCATATAATGACTCAAATGGCACCATCTCTATACTGGAATGAAAACTGTTATTATAAGAAAACTAAACCAAAGAAATAATTTTGTCCCAACTTCCCTGGTAATCCATTGAAGAAACACGTACCATATCTTTCAATGTCTGAATTGTTCATTATGAATTCCCATCTGATTGAGGATGAAAAGTTATACTAAAATTTAATTCAGTACCCAATGGCTTCTGAATTCCTTTCCAAATGTTAGAATTAAACCTTCGATCATGATCAGATACAATGGAGAGGGTAAGTACATGTATTAGGATTATCTATTTAATATATAATTGAGAATTTCAATCTATAGACAATGTATCTTGAATAATAATGAAATGAGTAGATTTAGTCAATCGATCAACAATATCCAATATTGAATTGGTAACCTAATATGTCTTTGGTAATCCCACTATGAAATCAATGGACACATTTTCCCATTTCCACTCTATAATTGGCCAAGTTTGAAGCAACCCTTTTGGTATTTTTTGTTCTTATTTTACCTATTGAAAAGCTAAACACTTCATAGTAATGGCAGTAATATCTCTTTTCATTCCATCCCCCCAGCAATACTCTTGATGATCTCTCTACATCTTTGTAATTCCAGGATGAACTAAAAATAGATAACAATGAGATTCACATACCAACTCTTTCATTAATTTTTAATAACAATGAAATCATAATATCTTACCAAATATCAAAATAAAATCATTATCAATGTTAAATTCAGGAAACATACCCTTTCGAACCAACTCTACCTTTTTTTGCAATAAAAATGCCTTCCTTCTATGCTTGATTAATTTTGTCAGATAAAGATTGTAAGAACTGTGACCTTCTTTTCAGGTATGTTTTTCCCTTTTCTGGAGTTTTTGAGAAAAGGGGAGTTTCTGGAAATTTTTGAAGTACATGTCGTGTACTTTCTAATTACACGTTGTGTACTTCATTACCACTCGAGGCTGTGTGTTGGCCGTGTCATTTCCACACACACGGCCATGTAGGGGTGACATGGAGGCCGCCTAAAGTGAAGTGCAGAAAATCCTAGTACACGTCATGTACTCCAAAAGTACACACCATGTACTTTCTTTTTTTCACTAAATGGACCGGGGTCGCGTCTTAACCCTAGAAACGCCATTTCTCAAGCTTCTTAGACCGATGGCATCCCTTACAGCCAAGAATCTCTTCTGATCCCCCGAGCCTCTGTCCGTTCTCCGAATCAACCGTCGTCGATTGCGTTGGAACCACAGTGGTAAGCTCTTCCTTCTCCTAGAGCTTTGTTTTCCAATTCCTCCTCTTTTTCAAGTTATCGTGGGTTGAAGGTTTTGTGTGTTTTAATAGATCTAAAATGTTCTAAATAGATTCAAGCTTCGTGGTTCAAGTATATCGATCTTCTAGTGTCAAGGTAGGTGGTTTGTGCCTTTCTATCGGAAGTCTTTGAGTATTTGTGCAAATTACACCAATACACTTGAACGTGGTGTTGTATATTTCCTATTTTGCCCTTATTTTTCTCCTTATTTGCTTATATGCTTGAGTAGAGGTTATTGTTTGTGAATAGGGTAATTTACTGTGCTTTGGATTCTTTTCCCATGCATGTTTTCTATTTATGACCGTTTGGTCTAGTTTTTCTTGTTAGCATACTTCCAGTTCCATGCCTAGTTGTAGGATGGTATGACTGTTCTTCCATGCTGTGATATTTTCGATGCTAGACAAGTAGTTCTTGAGGATACTTTGTCCATTACGCGATGTGATACTTGTTGATTTTATAGAGGGCTATGAGAAACTATTATAGTAGACCATAGGGAGAATGGATGAAAGGTCTTCTCCAGAATGTCTTTAATTTACGATGCAAGACCACAGGGGTAATTGACGTTGAGTTCTTCCTCAGAGAGTCTGTAGTTCCTCGATGCGGGCCATAGGGGGAATGAGATGTTGAGTGCTTCCCCAGATCACCTTTATTACGATACGAGACTATAGGGGGAATTTATGGTGAGTGATTCCCCCAAAAGTATATTTCTTTAGCTGAACTAGAGGGGTGAGACTATGTCTACCTCCCAGAGGGTTGCTAGTGCTTGTAGGTTGAACCATAGGAGTTAGGCTGTGAGAACTACACAGAGGGTTACTTGGTTGTTTTACTTGCTTGTTTGGCTACTTACCTATTTGTTCTACTTGATTGTGTGGCTGCTTATCTGGTTGTAAGTTATATGCTAGGAACTGTGGATTGTTTGTTGCTGAGTACCTTCCTATTTACTGTTTCTATACTTTTACCTGCCATATATTCACTGACTGATAGGCATCGATCTTTGAGTGGTTTCCTACTGGTATTTTTATCTCACACTCTGTTTGGGTCATTTTTTTGGGCCCAAACAGATTATATTGTTGAAGGTATAGATAAGGTCAAGCACTCTTCCACTTCAGGTTCTTGATTTCCCTGGAGCTAGACAGCATGGGACCAAGCCGAGGCTTGCGATGCTGAGGAGTTTCTCATCTGTTGTTTTTATTTTGTTCTTTTGTTTAGTACTATATTCAGCATTGTGACTTGTTTGGATGTTTTCTTCGATATATATGTATCATGCATCATTTCCATATACTTCTGCTACATTTGTTTATTTATAAGTTTTCTACTATTATTGTTGTTGGATATTTACTGCTTCCGCTATTGCGGGATCGTTTATCTTCCACTGTGTTACTCTGCCAATGAGGGCACAGTTTCCCCACTATCACACCCAATGCCCTCGCTGCTAGTCGGAATCCTCTAGAATTTGGGGAAATGCACTTGATGCCATGTGACCAACCGGGTACGGGGTTCCTCTGGGTGGCTTCCGGAACCAGAGCGTTACAAAGTGGTATCAAAGGCAGGTTATTTTCTCGTGGTTTATTTTTTAGAGCCTTTAGTCAGGGACATTACGAAATAGGTACTTGGTAATAAGTTTTTCCCAGGAGTAGATAACTCATGTACATGGAAAATCCAATCTACCTCGTTTAATTGTAATTTTTCTTGTTTTTCAATTTTATAGTTAATTTGATTTCACCTTGAGTGATTCACATGCTTTGTGCTATTACCGTTGATTTTATTGCTGTTCTGTTTCTATCACAACCCATTGAGATGAGGGTATTCCATCTAATGCATCATATATGCACTTGTTAGAAATCACATGCCATGCATTCTTGCCATGCCATTTAGGATTCATTAGAGACTTCATATAGTTGTGATAAAAGTTCTGTAGATTACACATGCTGTTGTGATAGATGCCTTGATTAAATACATACTGTTTAATAGGGAAGTTTATTATGTGAGTGCTTTGCTTATATGGACACAAAAATTTGGTTATTTAGGTGTTATGGGACCTCATGGACCAGAATTTTGTGGATCATTTCTTGTTTTCCTTGTTCTAACTTGTATACGATGCAAAACTTTTATTCGTGAGGAGTATGGGCCCTCACAGATCGGAATTTGGCACCTTAACTAATGTTTTCTATGTTTTCGGGGCTCTAGAGCAGTTTCTGAGGCTACTACCAGGAAAAACCCAGAATACATGGTGTGTAATTTATGAATACACAACGTGTATTTCTTAAACGATGTCACTGACTGTGTGGGAAGAGACATGAGATAGGGGAAACCTTGTGGGAACACGCCGTGTACCGGTTGTGCACGTCGTGTAGTGTAATCCTAGGAGTCTAGCCGTGTATTTAACAACACAGGTTGGGGGAGTCTGTTCTGATACACGCCATGTCCACCTTGCACATGTCGTGTAGTCTGACCCAGAAACCCAGCCGTGTCACTAACAATACGGGCAATGTGAATCTTGTTGAGTACACGTCGTTTCTACCTTGAACACACCTTGTAGTTTTGTCTTAGGAGAGAGGTGTGGAATAACCATGTAGAAGGACTCGTGCAGGGGAAGAGGATTCAGGGAACACGCCGTGTAGTCATGCTTTGTAACTTTTTAATGCTTTATTTCCGTTGTTCCATTCTTACGCTCCAATTTTTCAGTCCCTGGTAATGTGACCTAAAGTGTGCATTGACCTTGCAGAGTCATGGCACTGAGACGTCCTCCACTTGCACGCTATTTTCTAGGCGGTGATCAGACACTGGATATGGTTGATCAGGGACTTCTCGTAGATCCTCATATTGTGTCAGCCTTGGCACTAGCAGTGATACCTGTTACAGGCGCCGATGCAAAGTATAGGGAAGTATTTATGAGGATGATGCAGAACTTACAAGGAGATCTTCCTCCTGCCTTGAATATTGAAGACTTGACGTGGGTTTTCCAGCAGTAGCATCCTCCCACCTTTTTACGGTAAAGAGGACCTCAGGCTGCAGAGTCATGGCTAGAAGCCATGATGATGATCTTCGAGCATTTAGAGACACCTACAGAATGTCAGGTCGAGCTCTCTACCTACATGCTACGAGACTCTGCCAAGAGGTGGTGGGGCATGATCTCACATGCGGGTCATCATTAGGTTATGGTGTGGGAGGCGTTTCAGCACCTCTTTTACAACTACTTCTATCCGGAGACCCTGAGGGATGACTGACCCTCAGAGTTCATGAGCCTAAAGAAGAGTAATCTTTCTTTCATGGAGTATTCCTCTTATTTCATCGAGCTTCATTTCTTCACACACCTCCAGAGCGCAGATGGGTTGTTCTTGTCACGGAATTTTGAGGATGGCCTCAGACGGGAGATCCTCTCACAGGTGAATATCTTTAGGCTGATTTCCATTGATTCTATAGTCAACCAGGAACTTATTGCAGAGCGCAATCTGAGAGATTCCAGAGTTGAAAGCCAAGACGGTTCCACTTCTAGAGTTAGTACTTCACCAGCTAATAGCAGGAAGCGTCGTAGGGAGTCTACACGTGGTGATCCAAGGCAACAAGACACATCTTCAGGTAGACAGGTAGTATGCTACTAGTGTGGAAGGAATGGGCAGACGAGGCCGTAGTGCCAGAGAGACCAAGTGGAGTGCCGATCTTGTGGAAAGATGGGTCACCTTTAGTTCTTCTGTCAGGTTTTCTCACCAGCAGCTGGTGACTGGGGTTCTTCTATGACTCCTTGTTCAGGAGCAGCACCACTGGTTTCTCACTAGTCTGGGAACTGGAGTTCTTATGGCCGTTCGGGCCGAGGTGGCGGTCGAGGCCGTGGTGGTCAGTCACTGGTCTTTGAGAAACAGGAGGGTGGATAAGCTCAGAGTGGTTAGGTAGGGTCACAGGGTTGTGTTACAGGTCAGACTTTTGCAGTGGAGCAGACCCATAGGAGCAGGATCCCAAACCCTTTACAGTTTGAGGTAAGATCTTAGTAGCCTCAGTTTTATCTTCTTCTCTTTTTGATACAAGGGATTCCCATAGCTTTATCTCTGTTGATGTTGTAGAGAGTCTTGGTCTCTATATTTGTTTCTCTACCGATACTTTGAATCTAGACACACCATTGGGGAATAGGACGGCTAGTGTACGTCAATGTAGAGAGTGACCTCTTGAGTTTGTAGGGTGTCACTTTCAATGGGATCTCTATGTCCTAGGGATGATAGGATATGATTTCATTCTTAGAATGGACTGGCTCATTCCCTTCCAGGTAGTCGTCGACTGTTATCGCCACAGGGTGATTTTCATATCACGAGAGGGTGGATCATTTCTTCATCAAGGCGAGTGGGATGTCCAGGTGAGTAGAGAAGGACCCGAGCATCTTGGGCTAGGAGGAGTTACAACCCAGATTTCCAGTCTGTATCTGGATGACCGGGGGACATTGCAGTTAGACTTTCCTCTAGTGGTGGATTGTTTCATGGATGTCTTTATAGAAGACTTTTCAGGGTTTCCTTCATAGTACGAGGTAGAATTTTTTATTGTTCTCGTGGCAGGAGTGGAACCGGTTTCCATTCCTCCCTATAGGATGGCTACACCTGAGTTACAGGCGCTTAAGAAGCAGTTGGAGTAGTTGCAAGAAAAGGGTTTCATCTGACCCAGTAATTCTCCTTGGGGATCACCTGTCCTATTTGCGAAGAAGGCTAACGGTAACCTCAGGATGTGTGTGGACTATCAGAAGTTAAACCAATTGACGGTCAAGAACTGATATCCTTTGCCTAGGATTGATGACCTCTTTGATCAGATTCGAGGAACCCAGGTGTTCTCGAAGAACGATTTGAGGTCCGTTTATCATCAGTTGCGCGTTAGACCATGTGATATACCTCTTACAGCTTTCCAGAGCAGGTATGGTCTATAAGAGTATATGGTTATGCCATTCGGACTCACGAATGCACCTGTAGTTTTCATGGCACTAATGAACCGAGTGTTCCATCCATACTTAGATTCTATCATGGTGGTCTTAGTGGATGATATATTAGTGTACTCTCACACTCGACAAGACTATGCTACCCATATTGAGATCATTCTGAGTACACTAAGGGAGCATCAATTATAGGCTAAGCTCTCGAGGTGCCACTTTTGGATGGATTAGATCCACTTTTTGGGCCATGTTATCTCAGAGACAGAAGTATTAGTGGAACTAGAGAAAGTGAGAGAAGTAGTTTCCTGGGAGCAACTGTGTAACGTATTTGAGGTGCGAAGTTTTCTGAGGATTTCTGGATACTAAAAACATTTCATAAAGGACTTTTCACACTTAGCAGCACCATTGATAGGTTTGACCAAGAAGGGTGTGATGTTCTAATGGCCATATTCTTGTGAGACAGCCTTTCAAGAGCTAAAAGAGAGGTTGACTTCAGCATCGATACTATTCTTTCCAGATCTTGGAAAGAGATATACTATTTACTATGATGCTTCAGGTATCAGGCTGGGAGCTGTGCTTATGTAGGGATATGGAGTCGTTGCGTACGGGTCTCGGAAGTTGAGGCCACATGAGAGGAACTATCTAACGCATGATCTCGAGCTTACGGCAGTTGTTCATGCCTTACACTATTGGATACATTATCTTCTCATAGAGAACTTTGTGGTTTTCACAGACCGCAAGAGTCTCAAGTACATCTTCACTCAGCATGATCTAAATTTGAGATAGCACAGGTGGGTGGAGTACCTACTGTCCTTTGAAATTGAGCTTGCCTATATGCCAGGAAAGGGAAATGTAGTGGCTGATGTGTGGAGCTGGAGGACTCAGGTACAGGTAGTTCAAGAGGCCAGTAGTGAGTGGAAGATTATGGCTCTGTTCTCTGAGATGCATCTGGAGGTGCACGACAGGCATGGGCAAACATTTCTAACTTATGTAGTTGTTACCTCAAAAATTCTTGATCGGGTACGAATGATGCAGCTATCAGATTCTAAAGGCCTAGTCCTATGGAAAAGAGTGTCAGGAGAGGACCCTATTCCTGGATGGACAATAGGCGAGGATGAGATCTTGTGTTTCCAGAGATGCATATGGGTGCCAGCAGATATACACGAGGAGCTGATGCGGGACTTTCATTCCTCAGTTTGGGCAGTTCATCCTGACATCACCAAGATGTATCGTGATATACACCACCAGTATTGGTTTCCAGGTATGAAGAGAGATGTTTCTAGTTTTTTCATGAGGTGTTCCACTTGTGAGTAGGTGAAGTCGGAACATCAACGACCATTAGAACTTTTACAGCAGTTACCCATTCCCGAGTGGAAGTGGAATGACGTCACGATGGACTTCGTGACCAGTTTGCCGAGATCGCCTCGAGGGAATGACATAGTATGGGTTGTCACTGATAGACTCACGAAGTTTACTCACTTATTGTCGATCAAATAGACCTTCAGTGTTGATGATCTGGGATGGTTTTAAATCCAAGAGATTGTATGTCTTCATGTAGTTCCTCACTCCATCATTTTAGACAAGGATGCACGTTTTACTTCTCGGTTTTGGCAGGGGTTTCAGAAGGCTTTGGGTACACAAGTACTTTTAAGTACATCATATCATCCCCAGACAGATGGCCAGTCCGATCGTACGATTCAGGTGCTTGAGGATAGGCTCTGAGATTGCATTCTAGACTTTAGAGGCTCTTGGGAGAAGCACATACCTCTGGTGGAGTTCTCCTAAAGCAACAGTTTTCTGGAAACTATTCAGATGGCACCTTACGAGGCTCTGTACCGTAGGCTATGTCGATCACCTTTATGCTGGCTGATAGTGGGTGAGGCGGCTTTGTTGGGACCTCATCTTGTTCAGGAGACCTTAGAGAAGATAGAGTTGATTCAGAAGAGGATGGATATAGCTCAATCTCGATAGAATTATTATGCTGATCAGCAGAGACAACCTCTAGAGTTTGAGGTCGGGGATTATGTTTTTATGTGAGTCACCCCGAGGTTCAGACACAAGATGATTCAGAGACAGGGTAAGCTTTCACCATGGTACGTCAGGCCATTTGAGGTGTTGAAGAGAGTTGGGTCGGTAGCCTATCAGTTGCAGTTACCTCATAGGTATCGGGCTATGCATGACATCTTCCACATCTCTCAGCTCTGCCATTACTTTTCAGACCCGTCTCATGTCTTTCAACATGAGGTGGTTGAGCTCGAAGCGGATTCATGATTTGAGGAGCATCCTATCCTGATTTTCGATCATAGTACGAAGGTTCTCCATGTCCGGTTTGTTCCTCTAGTACGAGTGTCATGGAATCATGAGCGAGTACATGACGAGACTTGGGATAGGGAGGTCGAAGTACGATCGCAGTGGCCGGAGCTGTTTGAGGTTTCTTCTTCTACGCCTCGTTAGGGAAATTCGGGGATGAATTTATTTAAGGGGGGAAGTTTTTAAGAACCTAGACCTTCTTTTCGGGTATGTTTTCCCTTTTTTGCAGTTTTTTAGAAAAGATGAGTTTCTGGATATTTTTGAAGTACACGTCGTGTAATTTC
Organism: Viscum album; assembly: GCA_963277665.1. Taxonomy (NCBI): domain Eukaryota; kingdom Viridiplantae; phylum Streptophyta; class Magnoliopsida; order Santalales; family Viscaceae; genus Viscum; species Viscum album. The sequence goes on from OY728164.1 coordinate 826,212,478, forward strand.
TGAGTACACGTCATGAACTTTATTGCCGCTCGAGGCCCTGTGCAGGCCGTGTTATGGCCACACACACAGCCATGTAGTGGTGACATGGAGGCTGCCTAAAGCGGAGTACATAAAATCCTAGTACACACCGTGTACTCTAAAAGTACACACCATGTACTTTCTTTTTTTCACTAAACAGACCGGGGTCACGTCTTAACCCCAGAAAAGTCTTCTTCTCTAGCTTCTTTGACCGAGGGCATCCCGTACGGCCGTGGATCTCCTCTAATACCCTGAGCCTCCATCCATTCTCCTAATCGACCACTTTGAATTGCATTGGAACCGCAGAGGTAAGCTCTTCCTTCTCCTAAAGCTTTGTTTTCCAATTCCTCCTCTTTTGAAAGTTATCGTGGGTTGAACGTTTTGTGCGTTTTCATAGATCTACAAAGTTCTAAAGAGATTCAAGATTTTTGGTTCAAGTATATTGATCTCCTAGCATCAAAGTAGGTGGTTTGTGTGTGTCTATAGGAAGTCTTTGAGTATTTGTGCAAAATCCACCAATACCCTTGAACGGGGTGTTGCGTGTTTCCTATTTTTCCCTTATTGTTTTCCTTTTTTTCTTATATTCTTGAGTAAAGGTATTTGTTTGTGAATAAGGTAATTTAATGTGCTTTGGATTCTTTTCCCATGTATGTTACCTATTTATGACCGTTTGGTCTAGTTTTTACTGTCAGGCTATTGCCAGTTCCATGCCTAGTTGTAAGATGGTATGACTGTTCTTCCATGCTGAGATGTTGTATATGCTAGCCAAGTAGTTCTTGAGGATACGTTGGCCATTACATGATGCGATACTTGTTGATTTTAAACAGGGCTGTGAGAACCTAGTGTAGTAGACCATAGGTAGAATGGACGTAAGGGCTTCTCTAGAGTGTCTTTAATTTACGATGCGAGACCACGGGGGGAATTGATGTTGAGTGCGTCCTCAGAGAGTCTGTAGTTCCTCGACGTGGGCCACAGGGGGAATGGGACGTTGAGTGCTACCCCAGAGCGGCTTTAGTATGATATGAGACTATAGGGGGAATTGATGGTGAGTTCTTACCCAGAGAGTCTATTTCTATAGCTGAAACAGAGGGGTGAGACTATGTGTTCCTCCCAGAGGGTTTCTAGTAATTGTAGGTTGAACCATAGGGTTTATGCTGTGAGAACTACCCAGAGGGTTACCTGGTTGTTTTACTTGCCTATGTGGCTGCTTACCTATTTGTTCTACTTTCTTGTGTGGCTTCTTATCTGGTTGTAAATTATATGTTAGGAACTGTGGATTGTTTTCTGCTGAGTACCTTCCTGTTTACTGAATCTGTACTTCTACCTGCAATATATTCACTGACTGTTAGACACATATCTTAGGGTGGTTGCCTACTGGGATTTTTATCTCACACCCTGTTTGGGTCATGCTTTTGGTCCCAAACAGATTATATTTTTGTAGGTATAGATAAGGGAATGCACCCTTCCACTTGAGGTTCTTCATTGTGCTAGATCTAGAGAGCATGAGACCAAGCAGAGGCTTACAAAGCTGAGGAGTTGCTCATCAGTTGTTTTTATTTTGTACTTGGGTTTATTACCGTATTCGGCATTGTGACTTTTTTGGATATTTTCTTAGACATATATGTATCATGCATCATTTACATATACTTCTGCTCCAGTTGTTTATTTTTCAGTTTTCTGCTGTTATTGTTGTTGGATATTTACTGCTTCCATTATTGCGTGATTGTTTATCATCCGCTGTGTTACTATGCCAATGAGGGCATAGTTTCCCCACTATCACACCCATGGCCCTCGCTTCTAATCGGCAACCTTTTTCATTCAGGGAAATGCGCTTGAGGCCATGTGACCAACTGGGTACGGGGCACCTCTAGGTGGCTTTCGGAATCGAGGAATTACATAGATGATTTCACTAACACCAGAAACAAAAGAGAGGAATTTTGGGCACCAGAAACATCTATACTAAATTTCATCAAATCTTTACTCAAATAATCATGTTCCAAATGTAACAAGGTTAATGTAGTATTATTTTTTTGACTCAAATCATCAGTTACTTAATTTGATTTTCCTAGATATTAATGAATCATTCAATCATAATCCTTGAGTAATTCCAGCTATCTCTCATGTCTCATGTTCAATTATTTTTGAGTGAATAAATACTTCAAACATTTTTGGTCCGTAAATGTTTCACATTTTACTCAATATATATGATGCCTCCAAACTTTTAAAGCAAAAACAATAGCAGCTAATTTCAAATCATGTGTATGGTAATTTAACTCCTGAGGTTTCAACTGACGTAAAGCATAATAAATTACCCGATCATTCTACATTAAGAAAAAACCATGCCCTTTCAACAAAGAATCACTATAGATAAAAATCTCACCATCTCTAGAAGGTAATTCCAAAACTAGGGCATTAACCAATATTTTTTTCAATTCCTTAAAACAATCATCGCATTCTTTTTTCTAGTTGAACTTAACACCTTTTCAAGTTATCATAGTTACTGGACTAGATAACTGTGCAATATTATTAAAAAACCTAATGTAATAGACTTACAAACCATGAAAACTATGAATATCTGTTATATTTTTCGGTATTTTACATTCTTCAATAACATTTTTTTTAGTTGGATCAATAGTTATGCCATTTTTTGAAATAATGTAAACAAGGAATAAAATTTGTTTTCACAAAAACTCTTAAATTATGAATTTCCCATACAATTTATTTACCTTTATGGTTCTCTAAACAAACCTTAAATGGATTTCATGTTCCTCTTTACTCTTGGAAGATTTCAAAATGTCTTTGGTAAACACAACCAAAAATTGATCCAAGAAGTCACTGACAATTCTATTCATAAGATCCCTAAATACTGAAGTTTCATTGGTTAACCCAAAATGCATAACTACAAATTCATAATGTCCATATCTATTATAGAAATTAGGTCTTAGGAATGTATTCTTTATTTACTTTCAACTAATGGTTTCCTGATCTCAAGTCAATCTTCGAAAAAACAATGAGCTCTATGAAGCTAATCAAACAAATCATCGATATGGGGAAAATCGTACTTGTTCTTAATAGTGATATTATTAAAGGCTCTATAATAAATGAAAAGTCTCATTGAACCATCTTTGTTTTTAAAAAACAAGACTGGATCACCCCACGGGGATTTTTTAGGTTGAATGAAACCTTTATCTAATAATTTATACAATTGTTTCTTTAACTCTAAAAGTTTAATATGAGCCATTCAATAAGGGGGTTTTGAAATTATCTTAGCATCAGGAACTAAGTTATTAGTAAATTCAACTTGTGGATCAGGTATAATACTAGGAAACTCATTAGTAAAAACATCAAGATACTCATTTACTACGGGAACATCATTAACTTGAACAGTTCCTTCATTTTCAGTAATATTCTCTAGGTAACATTCATTTCCATATTTCACTAGTTTCTCATCATCCTGATATGTTATTAGAGATAAGTGTTCATTCTTTTATACAAACATAATGTCTTTCTAAAAATAAACCTCTTGAGCACTACATTTACTTTTAGCATGGTAAACAGAAAACCAATCAATTCAAAAAATAACATCAAACACTACTAGAGGAAAAACAACAGGGTTTTCTGGTAAATTATTTCCACAAATAAGGATAGGAATATTTTTATAATTTATTTTTTGCCTCAATATTTCCCATAGGTGTTTTTAACATAAGTTCTAGATTCCTTTCTGGTGGTGTAATTTTAAATTTAAATGAAAAGTTCTCTGAAATGAAAGAATTTGTAGACCCTGAGTCAAACAACACATTGGCATAATCTTTAAAAAAAACAATGTTCATGATACCACTTCATTTTATGGTCCCACATCAACTTTAGTTTTAGAAAAATATTTTTTCCAACCCTTTTTCTGTTGATCTATCTGGTTTCCACCATGGGTAATCAACTTTGGACACACATTGGCATGATGACCAAACTCATTGTAATTAATACATCTTACTATTGTCTTTTTATTTCCATCATGATCACCTTTATTATAGTTACAAGAAATATGACTAATCATACCAAACTGGAAGCACATTCCAAATTTTGAGAGACATTCTCCATGATGCTTTTTACCACACTTCACACAAGATGGAAATTTAATTTTCTTACCTCCATGATTCATTGATGTATATTTTCCCCTTACTTGCCAACATGGCCTCTTATTTTTCTTTCTCTCATGGAACACCTGATCATCAGAAAACTACATTTCTACATTCTGTAAGCATCTGACAAGATTATCATTGATTTTGAATTCACAAAAGGCTAATTCATTCTATATCACGACATAATTACTGAGTAAAATTGATTTATCTTACTGTCAATATCTCAAATGAAATTTGGATCATATCATGCCAGTTGAGTGAAATTTTCTTTATAATTGGCCACTAAGTCATCCTCCTTCCTCAATTCCATGAATTATTTTTCCATCTTCATTTGATCAACCTTAGGAAAATATTTCTCAAGAAACATACCTTCAAATTTGTCCCAACCAAAAGAATTGATCTCCTCACTATCCCTAATATTTTTAACCATCGACCAACATTGATCGGCTACTCCTTCAAAATGGTAAATAACAAGACAAACATTTTGATTGTTTGTATAACCCATGACATCGAAAATATTTTCCTGTGATTTGATCCACCCTTTAGCTTGAACAGGGTCAGATGATCCTTTAAATGATTGGGGATGTTGCCTCATGAAATGATCCACTATAGACATGTTCTTATGGGGTTGATCTGGTTGATCTTGTGCATGTATACCACCACCATTTATATCCTGATTCAACTGCACCATTACTACAAATAATTGTTTAGTTCTGATAACAACCATCTAAGGATGTTGATATGGAACGTTATTCTCCTCTGTATGCCTTCCTAGCACTAATTCCATGATTCCTCTGTATAAAACCATTCTAAACAAACATATCTTAGACAAAGAAACATGGTAATCTTCAAATGCTAAAAAATTTCTATTAGACCATGATGTAAAAATTAATTATGGATATTAAATTAAAAAAATTATAACTCCTAAATTTATCTAAACTAACCTATGAGTCCAAATATATGGACCTAGACTTAAACATTACATAATGTTGAACTAAGATAATAATCCACATCGAGGATCTTTTATGATTTTGAGACTTAAAGAGTTAATTCATAACTTACACATAACAACTTGAATATTACAAGAAGAAACTTATACTCGCTGTCCATTTTTTCATAATACACCAACTCTAAAAAAACAAGTTTAGTTCCATATTTTAGAAAGCATTACTTTTCCTTGATCTCATCCTTGAACCTATTTATATTTATATCCTATGAAAAACATTTCTAAAACATGGTATGAGCATAAAAAGATCCATAAGGGATACATAAATTTGGAAATCTGTTAGGTTTTCAAGACAACATGTAAACAATGAATACTTTAACATAAAGTAATACTTTTCACCTTAAAGAAGTAGCAAAAACACTTCACTGAATATAATCTCATTCCTTACACTTTTTGTAACCAAAAGACTACCATAAATCTCATAGAAAGAGAAATATAGCATATAGAGGTAAACATGGGACATAATCATACTCAAATGGAATAACCATATGATCGACATCCACAAATAATTATTACAAATGTAATAACCATATGACCGACTTCCATACCCAATGCATTGTAGGTTATAACATAACCACCCGGACTTTGTTTATCACATAACCCCCCATCATTTGGTTTATTATGTAACCCCACATCAAATTTCCAAGTACTATTATATAATCATAACACATATAATATTGCAAATATCAACATTTCATTAATAACATTTCCTTTAAAATCCTAAGAAATAATTTCAATAAATTGAAATATGAAGTCGATTTCAAAAACCATTTTCAATAACAAATTATGTAAAAAGGGGTATATTGTATTTATTTTCCTTTTAAAAACATTACGTCTTGTTAAGTAATCCATATATAAAATGATGCCCACATCGGTAGAAAGGTCATTGTCACAACATACATTAAAAACATTGCTTTTTCATTTAGTAAAACACTTCATAGAAAAACAATTCCCTTTCATTGAATGTAAAATTCAATGGGTTTTATTATAAACTATATAAAAAGAAGTAGGTATATATTACCCAAATATGCCTCAATGAAAAGTGATTGAGACGATGTCCCTGACGAAAATTTGGCATCCTAACATCATCAATTTAAAATTCATAAAATGAGTTGATGAGAGAGAAAACGGTCTCTCATAACTTGGACTTAAAATTTAGAGAAATAAGGATATATAATAACATATCCCAACATAATAAAATTTAAATTAAAAGACATAATATAAAAGAAGTATTTGACAAAAAGATGAGGGTGAAAGGTTCCCTTATAAATACCATTTTAAAAAAAATATTGATTAAGTGTATTTACTATAATTACACATAAAAAAATTATAAATACAAAATTGTATAACAAAATTTATTTCTCACATAATCATAGCACGACATAATAATGAAGTATAAGTTTAACCCAATGAATTAAAACTGGGTTAAGAAGCTCCCTTACCTCGTGTCTGATTTGACTCGTTACTTCTTTAATTTCATGAATAATAAACTTAAGAAAATTTAAACTTTCTAAAGAACCTTTATTATGTTTATTATTAATTTTATATCATTTATTACCTTGATATAACAATTATTTAATTATTTTAGTTCATATCCGACATTTTGTTGATGTTCAGAACTTGAGTCAGAGACTAACATGTTATAATTATAAATTGTCCATGTGGTCAAAATATCATTATCTTCAGAATGATATTAATTATTTAGATATCATATATATCTAGTATATATTTATTTATAATATTCCATATCATTTGGATATAATAAATGAAATTCACCATTCATGGAGACATTAAGTTGTACGTACGCATGAACGCTACTATCATTTCGTTTTCATATTTGAAGTAATGAAAAATAAATGATACATAGGTATATTATAAATACATTATAACATATATGTTATATATTTTACATAATTTAGTTAATTACATCTTTTATACATTCCATGTATAGAATGAATGAGTCATATCACTTTGAAGGGGCGGTAGTCCGCACTTCCTCAAATGAAATTATCATATTTATACATCATGAAAAGCATAAAGGTATGTTATAAATGAGAATTAAAAAATAATAGAGATAAAATAAATGTCATATATATAATATATAATTATATTTCTATCATAATGGTCACCAAAATAGGTGGTAGTAGAAGATAGAACAATCATCATTTCGTGAGGTATTAGTTCGCTATCCACAGAAAGAGTATGTTACATACCCATTAGATGGAGATGTGTGTAAGTGTAGTTCAAAAACATCTCATAAAAACATCCTAGTATATTTAAGATACTTTTTTTTATAAAATAATTTAATAAATAGGGTTTAGGGGGTTGGAGAAGGAAAATAAATGAAAGAATCATCAGAGAAGACAATACCTCAAATCGGGTAACTCCTTTTGATTTAAGCTAAAAGGACTTATTTAATTTCATTCTGACTAATTTATGGATCTTAAGAGGAATTGAAAGATTTTGGGAGAATATTTATGAAGAGTTTGGATGATATTAGGGGTCTGGAGAGGTGTGAGTAAGGGTTAGAGGTGGTGTCCTTTTATAAGAGGGAGGAGGGGCACTTTAGGAAAGTTTGAAAGTATTATTTTATTATTAATTTATTTTTGATTTTTATTAACATTAAAGTGATATATTTTGAATATCATATGAAGATGGGTCGAAATAAACTAATAAAATGGGCTTTAGACAAGTTTAGGTCACAAAAGTAACCTTATCGTTTAGCCGAAAGGTGCAGGCTAGGCCTAATGCCCAGACCTGTCAAAATTTATTAAATAAACGATGCAGTACATAATACAAAGCAGAAAACCAAATTAAAAATCCACACCAGCCAAACCCTACCGCCTCTACAGCGGACCAGAATTCCACAAAATTCAAAATTCAAAAGGCATCACGCACCATCATGAGTCAAGTCGTCACGTCACACGGCACCTCGAGTTTCGCTCCTCGAGTCTCGCACCAAACGCGACAGCTGCCCAGTCCGCATCAAGCGCCGGTGAACTCCATCGGCGTCCCACGCACCACCCTTCACTGGAGAATGCGCCAGAACCAGTTACGCCAAAAACACCATCACGGCAACTCCACAGCACTGGAATCATCAAAACATACGCCAGAACCACCGCCAAGTCGAAGAACAAAACTCGATTCACCATAGAAAACAGATTCACCCAAGCCGTAATCATCCTCGGGTCACCACAAAACAAATCACCGAGAAACCGATCCCCAACCAACATCAAATCCACAACCAAAGCAGGAATTCAGCAAGAGAAACAATCCAGACCATCACCGTCTCCGTCGGGAATACCAGGCAAACACGAACTCAGCATCACAAATAGCAAACTCAAATCCAAAATCAAAAAGATGGGGAAGTTGAAGAAATAAAACCATCAACCGAACGCTGGAAAGAGGCCCCTCTGCAAATCAGATCCCCTTGCCGCCGTCCAAGACGCCCACGGAAGACACGATGTAGCTTCCAACGCACACAATAGAACCGAGGCGACAACCCGCATGCCGCAGGAGCTAAAGCTCGGCCGCGGACCGTCACCGCACTGCCGAAGACAGGCCAGCAGCGGAAGAAAAGATCACGACGGCCGAGTCAACGAACACCACTGCGATAGGAGATCCACCACCACGAGCTCACCAAGTGCGAGGAGGAACGCCGCCCAAACGAGAGGCGAATGAAGTGGCGGCGACGAGGGGGAACCCTAGTTCGCAGAGCCCCTTACGGGCGCATCAGCTCCCTTTTCTTCTTTTAGCTTTAATCCTTAGTAAACTTATTTAACTTTTACAATATCCTCTTGTATATTCATATAATGACTTTTTAAAAATCCATAAAAACTTGATTAATTCGAAAACAAACTTAATATATTAAAATATAAAAAGACATAATCATCCATAAAATAAGTTTATGGAATAAAAAGTTTCAAAATAAATTTATTTTAATATTTATAATCTCATTTATTTTAATCTTTCATTAATAAGGTAATCACTACATCACCATTGTGTTCTAAATATATTTATTTATCTGAGGTCTATAAGTTTTAAATAAAATACAATGATATATTAAATCTTTTTATCTTATTAATTACTATTTATAGTCTACTATATCACTTATATAACCCCATGTAAAAATTGGTTTTTTAAAAGATACATGTTTTGGTTATATTTTCTTTAACATTATATTAAAAGTAATTAAATGTCATTTTCACACACAAGTGGATCCATGGGGTCCTAAAATAGAACCAAGGATTCCCATGGTCAAAAATATATCATTAAATAGGGTTATAAAATGTTTTAGGGTAATTTAATATTATTATAATATTAATTTTTACCCTTATTTTCCATATTTACCCTTTAAGCGCGATAAATAAAATATTTACTGAAGTCACTATTCATAATGTCTAAAAATAAAGGTTGCCTATTTACACAATTTGGACCTCCTGATTAGAAATATAGAATATATTTTTCCAAATTCAAATCACAGATGTTGAATCAATTAATTTGAAATTAATTCCTATTGTCATAACCAAAAATCGTGTTTTTAAGAAATCAAAACTACCAAAATATTGACATTTGATTATGTCCAATTCAAAATTGAAATTACATTCAATGACCATAATCGTATTAAATGATAAAAATTATAATCTAATTACACTTAAAAACAAAATAAAAGGACAATATAATCATATAGATAAACTAGGTAAAAATACTGTTTTGACTTAAAATGCAGTATTTTACACTATTCATTGAAAATGAAATCCATCAGAAAAGTACCAAAAATTTACCCAAATTAAATTTTTATGTCCCACTTCTAAAGAAGAAGTTTATTCTGTCAAATTGAACATATAAAAGTGAAAATAAACTATATTTAAAAAGGGTTCTTCATCAAAAGGTGGTAAAATTATCTTCTAAAAATATTAGAGTATTTATGATTAAAATTTGATTCATTCTCATTTTAAGAATATAAAATTTATTGGATAAATGTAAATACATTTAAAAAACATGTATAATAATATTTTTGTTATTTATTTTCATTCACACCAATACAATGGAGAGGAGTTGACTACCTTTTAAATTAATATTATATTATTATTTTTTAGTATGACTCAGTCATGGGTGCAACATGAGATTTCAGAGAATCTCATTGTTGTGTATCAGGTACTCCATCGAACATAAAATCCCCTTTAAAGTAAATTAAATATTTAATTCAAAAATATTGAAAAATATGAAAATATCATATTCTTTATTTACCTAGGATGTTACATATAAAACTAGTCTTGAAGGCGGTAGATGATAAATACATATGTTGTTAATGGAGGCAGTGAATCCACTATAATATATACAACATTTTCTTTTTAAGAATAAAAATGGAAGAGAAATGGATGGATGATTGATATTACACTAAAAAAATATTCCATTTAATTTTAATATTGGAGTCATTACTTCATATTTCTTTGAGGATGTGAGGAGGTAGAATATTTAAAGAATTTAAAAGGGATAGAATAATAATATTACCTCCATAACATATTCTCTATAAATACACCTTAAAAGAATTAAGTTATTTCTTTTAGTGAGTTCATAACTATATAATAATATAATAGAGTTTTGGGAATATATTTCAATATAAATTCAAAAATCTCTAATGATTATCAAATGTTGGGGGAAGGGGTGGTGAGGGGATCTATTTATAAGGAGAGAAGTTGGGTGTTTTAAATTTTATAATCATTAGTTTATTATATTTGGGCCAAAACTAAAAATAGTGAAGAATCTTATGAGAATATATAGTAAATGGTGCATTAATTCTTGAACTAATGGGTTCTTACATTATCCTTGACTCATTATTTCATATATTTTTCTTATAATGTTAAATATAATATTTTTTGTACATCACTATTCTCCATAAATGAAACCACGTTAGAAAAATAAAATAATTTCACCCTAAGAAATTTTTCATGTAAATATTCAAAAGATAAAATAATATTTATGAAAATAATTTTATAAATAATATACATTTAATTTTTAATTAAAATACTTATTTATTTAAAAAAATATAATTTTAATATTATGATGAATTTTCTACCCTTTGAATAATATTTTATCTTACCATAAAATTATATTATCAATATAATGAAACATAATATTTTTTGTATGACAATTTTATGAAAAAATATTTTATTTATAGCAATTATATTTTAAAAAAATTAAAAATTTACATGTTTAACAAAGATAATATAACTTATTTTATCATTTAAAAAATCTTTACTTGTATTAGGATATAAACATATAATATATTAATTTTATAAGATATTTAAATATTATTTTACACTTCCATATGTGAGGATACTATTCTAAATGTTGGGTTATTTTTCCTAATGATCCGATTACTATTCCAAAAGTCAGATTACTATTCTAACTGTAAGATTTGTAGTAGTCATCTGGGTTTCCAACTTCCTATAAATACCTAAAACAACATTCAATGATAATTCACTTCTATATTATATTAAGGTTATATAAATTTTCATTTTCATGAATAATATTTTATTACTAATATTTATTTGAAATCTATAATACTAATTGTGAGTGAGATTACTCTCATGAATCGAGAAAATCAAAAGTTTCAAATAAGTGTTATCTTTTGTACTCTTTATTATAATATTTTCACACATTCAATTATTATTGATAATTTTATTATCTAAATGTAATTTTCAAATTAATATCACATAATATTTTGGTATTATCATATGTTGTATGATTTTTATATAATATTTCCCTATAGAATATGATACATTTATATTATATGTGAAATTCCATTGATAATATTCTAGGTTGTAACGCCCCGACCCCAGCTACCCAGAGTCGGTGCATTACTTCGTAACATTGGCATGATCACAAAAGATCAAGTCTCGAAAGACCGATTAGTTTAGTAGCCTTGGAAACACTAGATACATTTGTAAGCGTTACATTACATCATAAAGTAAACCAAAACAACAACAACATATTGTCTTCATATCCCCTAAGACTATCCCTGCAGGTCATTCATAATATACTTCTTCAAATCCTAGAAAATATTAAAACATTGAAAGGGGTGAGCTCAGATGCTCAGTAAGGATAACAATATTGCGGAAGCTTTCATAAATAAACATTAACATTTAAGGCAATGTATAACTAAAACAAAAGCCTTTTAAACTTGAACTTCAACATAATATGGCAAAAGTAAAATGAGGTAATGCCATTCACTTCTTCACATGGATATTCTACTGGCCGAATAATCACATGCAATATCAATAACCACTTTCATAATGAGGGAATGTATAATGCCGGACATTCTGAAACATTTTGTCAAGGCCTCGGCCAAGACATCTAAAATGATTAAGGCCTCGGCCAAAACCATAAATCAAATTGGGAAAGGGCCTCGGCCAATTCCACGTCTAGTTGTCTCATGAGACCTACCGATGCATCGAGGAGCTATAGCGGGCTCCACCCGTCACTTATTAAGTCCAATACATTCCTCATATGAATAGGTTTAAACATATCATAAACCATAACATAATCGTATCACATAAAAAATACATAAAGGAAACATAACATTTCCACATTTCAATCAAAAGATATCAATACAAAACATTGATATAATAAAAACGCTTTCAAAACCATTTTCAATACCAAAATAAAAGAAAGTTAAAAATTTGTATTTATTTTTCATTAAAAAAAGATGGCTTGTATAGGAAGCCGAAACTCAAATAATGGTCACGGCGGTGGAGAAGTCGTTGTTTCCGCATAAGTACGGAAAGAAAAACATTCCCTTTTGTCGTTTAGCAAAACGCTTCGTATAAAAAAGATTCCTTTTGAATAAATGTAAAAGTCAAAGGGGTTTATACACCGTATAAAAGAAAGTTGTGTATAAAACCAAATATGCCTCAATGAAAGGAGATTGAGACGAAGTCCTTAAAAGATCATTTTTAAAATAAAATAGATCTATTATGTGTATTCACTATAGGTACACATAAATAAAGTAAAAATACAAAATAGGACATAATAATATCATGACATAATTTGAAAGTAAAAGATTAACCCAAAGAATGGAAGTTGGGTTAAGAAATTCCCTTACAAAGAGCATTTTTAAAATAAAATAGATCTATTATGTGTATTAACTACAAGTACACATAAATAATGTACAAATACAGGATATGACATAATAATATCATGACATAATTTGAAAGTAGGATATTAACCCAAAGAACGAAAATTGGGTTAAGAAGTTCCCTTACCTCGTGTCTGACTTGACTCAACCGTTCTTTAACCTCCTGAATAATAAACTAGAGTTAATATATACCTTATTAAGAACCATTTTTAATTTCATTATCCTTATTATATCACTTATTACAATGATATGAACATTATGTAATTATTTAAGTTAATAATGGTCGTTTTGTCGATCTTTGGTACTTGAGTCAACAATAAGCTTCTTATAATTACAAGTTGTTTATGTGGTGAAATATCCATTATATCCATAATTATATTCATGATTTATATGTCATATATATCTTATATATCCAGTATATACATTCATTTATAATATTACATAACATTTAGAGGTAAGAAATGAAATGCACCGTTCATGGAGACGGTAAGCCGTACGTACGCATGAACGCTACTTTCATTTCAATTTCATATTTAATGGAACTAAATCATAATGATATAAATGTATAATATAATTCCAGTATAATATAGTGTATAATACCATTTACTCCATCCTTTATACATCCCACATATGGCATTAACGATTCAAATCACTTTGAGGGGGCGGTAGTCCGCACTTCCTAAAATGAAATTATCGCGTTTTACCCATAATGGAAATCATAAAGTAAGCCATAAATGAGAAATACAGAAGCATAAGTAAAACATAAACACATTATATATCATATATAAATATAGTGACATCTTAATGGCCACCTTTGAAGGTGTTATATGAGTGTTGAACAATCATCGTTTCGTGAGGCAGAAATTCGCCATCCACAGAAACCGTATGTTCTTTAACCATTAGATGTAGGTGTGTGTAAGTGTAGCTCGAATCCTTATTATAACAACATCCTATTATATTGAGGATACTGGTGTTGTTACACAATAAATTAATAAAAAGAGTTTAGGGGGTTGGAGAAGAAAAATAAAACAAAACAACATTAGAAAAGACATTACCTCAAAATCGGGTAACTCTTTTTGATTTGAGCAAAAGGCTTCCTTGGGAAGAGTTCTGCCCAATGTGAGGCTTCTATGAGTAAGGGAGGAATGTTGGGAGAGTATTTGGGCAGAGGTTGGCCGAGCCAAATGGCTTGAAAGTGTAAATGAGGTGGGAGAGGTGGGGGACTTTTATAAGTGGAGAGGAGGGGCACTTTTGGAAAGATTGAAATGTTACATTATTTCACAATGCTTTTCGGATTCTAAAGGTCCCACACTTATATAATTCGAGGCTAAGGTGATAAGGTTTCGAAATCTCTTCATCCAATAGGCTTTGGACAAGTGTAAGCCTTGGATTTTGCATTATCTTCCCATTTTATTTAAATCGTTAAATAATGAGGTCATCACTACATCATCATGATGTCATAAATAATTTAATTTATTTAATGTCTAAAAATTATAAAAAAAAATTCTATGATGTAGGAAATCTTTTTATCTTTCTAATGAATATTTATAATCAAAATTTGGACTTGTGTAACCCCACTTAAAAACTGTTTTAGTAAAACAACTCATGTTTGTGTCAATTTAATTTTAACATTAAATAAATATATATTAATGTCATTTTCCAACTAAAGTGGCTCCATGGGGTCCCCAAGTTGACCCATGGGTTGTCTTGGTCGTCCATGACTCATCCAATAGGAGTAGGACAAGTGTCAAGCTCATATCATATTAATAAAACATTGTTTTTACCTTAAACTACACTAATTACCTCTAATCGCGATTAAGAACTTAAAAGTTACTATTCACCAAAAAATTATTTTGATCTCATTGAACCACATTTTACTTCTTAATGACAACCATGTATGTCGGATTTTTGAAAATCAAATCAAAGAAGTGGTAATATTTCATTTAAACGAAAAATCAGTTATTTAACTACCACTTAGTGGTTTCACTATTCATCAAAAATTGAAGTTTTTCAGAACAATGCCAAAATTTCACCCTAAGCTATAATTGATATTCCGAATTCAAAAATGATGCCTATTTTACAAAATTCCAAACATATAAGTTGCATTAATTAATTTTATAATTAATTCCCGCTGTTACAACAAATAGCGTGTTTTTAAGAAACAATTTATATCAAAAGATTGGCAATTGTTTATGTTCAATTTCAATGTTAAATTAATTCTAATGACCACCATTGGATAAAATGGTAAAAATATATTCTAATTATACTCTAAAACCACTCAATAGTATAATTTATCACTATGAATTATTTTGATTAATAAAGTTGTTTTAAGTATTTTTCACTATTCATAAAAATTTAGAAGTTCTCAGAAAAATACCAAAAATTCAACAGAGGCTAATTTCAATATTCTGAATCCAAAAATGAAGTCCATTTTGATAAATAAAATTTATAATATTTCAAAAAGTAGGTATTACTATTCATAACGGCTACTTTGATTAGTCGCGGTGTTTTAGAACTCGAAGTTGCGTACAACGCAAGCTATTGCATTATTGAATGAGATGCGTATCGTGGAAGCTCGGGGTGTTACATTCTCCCCTCCTTCAATAAATTGCGTCCTCGCAATTTGAAATTTTTCTTGGAAAATAAAAGGTTGAAAAGAGAAAATACCTTTGAGGAAAACCCACATCGGAAATAAGGTTAATAAATATATAACATTAAAAGAAAGCAAGATAAGTACAAAGGTCACCCGATATAGCCCATTCTAGGATTATATGAAAATATGGATATGGAAGAAAAACAAACCATCAAGGTCTGATGGAGAGTTATAGAAAACAGGATTTGGAGAAAGTTTAACCACAAGAAAATCACAAACTTGTGATTGGTTAAACGGTCATTGAATCCCCAGTTGGAAAAGTTAACCGAAAACATTTTTGTTTTAAGTTACCTTTTATAATGTTGAGGAATCTATTTAGGAGATTTACTAAGAACTTAAGGGAATATACATACTTGTTATGTATACTTTCATTCGTTAATAAATTTTTGCCACAAACCCATCTTTTACTCCAAATGGTAACGGAACTCAAAAATATTCTTTTTATCCTAATTGTATAAGGTTCCAAATATTAACACATACCATTTAGATTAGTAAAACTATTTTGTAATAACCAGGGACTTCCTGTAGGCTAGTGGTAGGAAATAAAGGCCTGTCGCACTATGATTGTGGGTTCGATTCCTGCAGCTTTGTCCGACGCAACGGGTTATGCCCCACCCTGCAGGTTGTCCTTTTCCTAAAACTATAGTATTATAATATTCCAAAAATAATATTCAAAAATTATTTAACCTTAAACAATACTATCCAAAGATCAACTTAATCCATTCCAACCTTTATAGTTATCCAAAATACTTCTGTCCAACTCACAGTTCAAATTTTATAAGGAAGGTAAACATAATGAAGATCCTTTTTCCCACGTAACAACATGTGAATACCTTCATCATGTATTCTTTTTAAACATACTGAATTACCATGATCCCTTATTCCTTATAGAATACTAGATATACTTCTTATATCCAAAAATGTATACAAAACATCAATCAGTTTCAAGGAAGTTAAGTATATCCAATATAATTTATCCAAATCAATCACGTCTTATTCCAAAATCACAATCTCAGTATCAGAACCATATTATGGTCTATCTTTCTCTCAACCATATATTTTCCAAAAATTTAATCCTACTGTGGAGTCACTTTTCTTGGTTCCACACAATCTCAAGTCCTTGATGAAATAGTACTGCAGTACAATCCTTATATACTCCATAATTATTATAACCAGTACATCATTGATACAACACTCAAATTACAAAATTATTTAATAACAACATAAGAACTCTAATCATTACTCCTCATCTGTGGTAGTATCATAACTTGATTATTATCCAATAACATCATTTGGGGCATACTCTGATGATTTGGACATTGGTTTGCGTAGTGTCCCCAATCCTTGCTGAAGAAGCATTGTACATTTGAAACCATTTTCTTACCCTTTCAGTCACGCACTTTGTGTCCTTTCTCTCTACACTTATAACAAACTCCCATTCCCTTTAGGCAAGTTCCATGATGTTTCTTCCCACAATTACCACATATTTGAAAATTCTTCTTTCCCCTCATCCCTTTATCCATCATTCTCTCTTCCATCCCTTTCGTCTCTTGCTTCGCTTCAAAGCCATAGGACTCAGAGAATTCTTTACATATCTTATTAACACATGATACTATTTCTTCATATGTTAAGAACACATGGGAGACTATTTCCCTTCGAAATGTTGACTTAATACCGTGAAAGATACGATCCTTCTTACTCTTTGGATCATACGTACTGCTGGAGTTCACATTCCTTCTACTGGGCGCCATTTTTATACAATGGTATAAACTAGATTAGTTTATGAATCAAAATACATAATTCCATACTTATAAAACACTTAACATAAATTGAACTATTTATGGATATAATCCATAATCATAAAAAGAAATGTTTTCTTTGAGAAAGTATATACTCATAACCCTTCATAGTGGTTTGTAAATAAAATGAGAATTATCCTAAGCATATCCCCCGGGAGTGTCGTAACCAAGAGTGCAGCAAGGCCCGTTTTCGTGCACCAGTTCCCGTTCGAGTCTAGCTCAAAGCGGTGTTTTCGGGTTTTACCCCTAGGTACATCTGTGCCAGAGCCGCCTCTACCTGCTCGTATCCAGACAGGGATGTATTGCTCGGAAAAGTCATAACATCTCTATAATACCAAAATTCTAGGAAGTTCTTCTATACTAATCCTCAAAGTCTATCTTTGGGATATGTGCTCTAATCAGAGTTTATCTAAATCTAGCTTCCAAGGTTAGTACTAAACTGCCTATGATACCAACTGTAACGCCCCGACCCCAGCTACCCAGAGTCGGTGCATTACTTCGTAACATTGGCATGATCACAAAAGATCAAGTCTCGAAAGACCGATTAGTTTAGTAGCCTTGGAAACACTAGATACATTTGTAAACGTTACATTACATCATAAATTAAACCAAAACAACAACAACATATTGTCTTCATATCCCCTCAGACTATCCCTGCAGGTCATTCATAATATACTTCTTCAAATCCTGGAAAATATTAAAACATTGAAAGGGGTGAGCTCAGATGCTCAGTAAGGATAACAATATTGCGGAAGCTTTCATAAATAAACATTAACATTTAAGGCAATGTATAACTAAAACAAAATCCTTTTAAACTTGAACTTCAACATAATATGGCAAAAGTAAAATGAGGTAATACCATTCACTTCTTCACATGGATATTCTACTGGCCGAATAATCACATGCAATATCAATAACCACTTTCATAATGAGGGAATGTATAATGCCGGACATTCTGAAACATTTTGTCAAGGCCTCGGCCAAGACATCTAAAATGATTAAGGCCTCGGCCAAAACCATAAATCAAATTGGGAAAGGGCCTCGGCCAATTCCACGTCTAGTTGTCTCATGAGACCTACCGATGCATCGAGGAGCTATAGCGGGCTCCACCCGTCACTTATTAAGTCCAATACATTCCTCATATGAATAGGTTTAAACATATCATAAACCATAACATAATCGTATCACATAAAACATACATAAAGGAAACATAACATTTACACATTTCAATCACAAGATATCAATACAAAACATTGATATAATAAAAACGCTTTCAAAACCATTTTCAATACCAAAATAAAAGAAAGTTAAAAATTTGTATTTATTTTTCATTAAAAAAAGATGGCTTGTATAGGAAGCCGAAACTCAAATAATGGTCACGGCGGCGGAGAAGTCGTTGTTGCCGCATAAGTACGGAAAGAAAAACATTCCCTTTTGTCGTTTAGCAAAACGCTTCGTATAAAAAAGATTCCTTTTGAATAAATGTAAAAGTCAAAGGGGTTTATACACCGTATAAAAGAAAGTTGTGTATAAAACCAAATATGCCTCAATGAAAGGAGATTGAGACGAAGTCCTTAAAAGATCATTTTTAAAATAAAATAGATCTATTATGTGTATTCACTATAGGTACACATAAAGAAAGTAAAAATACAAAATAGGACATAATAATATCATGACATAATTTGAATGTAAAAGATTAACCCAAAGAATGGAAGTTGGGTTAAGAAATTCCCTTACAAAGAGCATTTTTAAAATAAAATAGATATATTATGTGTAGTCACTACAAGTACACATAAATAATGTACAAATACAGGATATGACATAATAATATCATGACATAATTTGAAAGTAGGATATTAACCCAAAGAACGAAAATTGGGTTAAGAAGTTCCCTTACCTCGTTTCTGACTTGACTCAACCGTTCTTTAACCTCCTGAATAATAAACTAGAGTTAATATATACCTTATTAAGAACCATTTTTAATTTCATTATCCTTATTATATCACTTATTACAATGATATGAACATTATGTAATTATTTAAGTTAATAACGGTCGTTTTGTCGATCTTTGGTACTTGAGTCAACAATAAGCTTCTTATAATTACAAGTTGTTTATGTGGTGAAATATCCATTATATCCAGAATTATATTCATGATTTATATGTCATATATATCTTATATATCCAGTATATACATTCATTTATAATATTACATAACATTTAGAGGTAAGAAATGAAATGCACCGTTCATGGAGACGGTAAGCCGTACGTACGCATGAACGCTACTTTCATTTCAATTTCATATTTAATGGAACTAAATCATAATGATATAAATTTATAATATAATTCCAGTATAATATAGTGTATAATACCCTTTAATCCATCCTTTATACATCCCACATATGGCATTAACGATTCAAATCACTTTGAGGGGGCGGTAGTCCGCACTTCCTAAAATGAAATTATCGCGTTTTACCCATAATGGAAATCATAAAGTAAGCCATAAATGAGAAATAAAGAAGCATAAGTAAAACATAAACACATTATATATCATATATAAATATAGTGACATCTTAATGGCCACCTTTGAAGGTGTTATATGAGTGTTGAACAATCATCGTTTCGTGAGGCAGAAATTCGCCATCCAGAGAAACCGTATGTTCTTTAACCATTAGATGTAGGTGTGTGTATGTGTAGCTCGAATCCTTCTTATAACAACATCCTAGTATATTGAGGATACTGGTGTTGTTACACAAGAAATGAATAAAAAGAGTTTAGGGGGTTGGAGAAGAAAAATAAAACAAAACAACATTAGAAAAGACATTACCTCAAAATCGGGTAACTCTTTTTGATTTGAGCCAAAGGCTTCCTTGGGAAGAGTTCTGCCCAATGTGATGCTTCTATGAGTAAGGGAGGAATGTTGGGAGAGTATTTGGGCAGAGGTTGGCCGAGCCAAATGGCTTGAAAGTGTAAATGAGGTGGGAGAGGTGGGGGCCTTTTATAAGTGGAGAGGAGGGGCACTTTTGGAAAGATTGAAATGTTACATTATTTCACAATGATTTTCGGATTCTAAAGGTCCCACACTTATATAATTCGAGGATAAGGTGATAAGGTTTCGAAATCTCTTCATCCAATAGGATTTGGACAAGTGTAAGCCTTGGATTTTTCATTATCTTCCCATTTTATTTAAATCGTTAAATAATGAGGTCATCACTACATCATCATGATGTCATAAATAATTTAATTTATTTAATGTCTAAAAATTATAAACAAAATACTATGATGTAGTAAATCTTTTTAGCTTTCTAATGAATATTATAATCAAAATTTGGACTTGTGTAACCCCACTTAAAAACTGTTTTAGTAAAACAACTCATGTTTGTGTCAATTTAATTTTAACATTAAATAAATATATATTAATGTCATTTTCCAACTAAAGTGGCTCCATGGGGTCCCCAAGTTGACCCATGGGTTGTCTTGGTCGGCCATGACTCATCCAATAGGAGTAGGACAAGTGTCAAGCTCATATAATATTAATAAAACATTGTTTTTACCTTAAACTACACTAATTACCTCTAATCGCGATTAAGAACTTAAAAGTTACTATTCACCAAAAAATTATTTTGATCTCATTGAACCACATTTTACTTCTTAATGACAACCATGTATGTCGGATTTTTGAAAATCAAATCACAGAAGTGGTAATATTTCATTTAAATGAAAAATCAGTTATTTAACTACCACTTAGTGGTTTCACTATTCATCAAAAATTGAAGTTTTTCAGAACAATGCCAAAATTTCACCCTAAGCTATAATTGATATTCCGAATTCAAAAATGATGCCTATTTTACAAAATTCCAAACATATAAGTTGCATTAATTAATTTTATAATTAATTCCTGCTGTTACAACAAATAGCGTGTTTTTAAGAAACAATTTATATCAAAAGATTGGCAATTGTTTATGTCCAATTTCAATGTTAAATTAATTCTAATGACCACCATTGGATAAAATGGTAAAAATATATTCTAATTATACTCTAAAACAACTCAATAGTATAATTTATCACTATGAATTATTTTGATTAATAAAGTTGTTTTAAGTATTTTTCACTATTCATAAAAATTTAGAAGTTCTCAGAAAAATACCAAAAATTCAACATAGGCTAATTTCAATATTCTGAATCCAAAAATGAAGTCCATTTTGATTAATAAAATTTATAATATTTCAAAAAGTAGGTATTACTATTCATAACGGCTACTTTGATTAGTCGCGGTGTTTTAGAACTCGAAGTTGCGTACAACGCAAGCTATTGCATTATTGAATGAGATGTGTATCATGGAAGCTCGGGGTGTTACATAGGTCATTGCATTCTTATACCCTTAAAAGATCTCACCATTTAAATTTCTTTTCACCCCCTAAAATGAAAATAAATGAGATTAAATATACTTCATCACTTACATAGGTTCTCAAGAAACCTCATCATGCTTATGGTTCTACCACAGTACTTTTACAAGGTGAGTTGTCTTATTACATAAAATATTGCCTCTATAGTCTAGGATCTTAACCGATTTATAATTACAAGATGGGTTATCTTCCATCTCTAACACCTAAAAATTTAGTAAATGTGATGGATCTGGTATGGACTTCCTCAAGAGGTATATATGTAATATATCATCAACTTGAGATAGGTTTGGTGGTAGTTCTAGTAAATAGGATAGAACTCTAATGTGATTAAGAATATCAAAGGGGATGATGTATCGAGGACTTATCTTTCCCTTCTTTCCAAATATCTTGAAACTCTTATATAGATATATGGGTCGTAACCCTTTATCTAAAGCCTTCAATTCTAGTCCTCTTTGAAGGTTTTCATCATAACTCTTTTATTGACTATGAGATTCCTTGTTTTGTTGTTGAGTGGTTTTGACATTTTTAATCATTTCTTTGATCATCTTAGGTCCCATCAACATAAATTTTCCAACTGTATCCCAGAAATTAGGTTTTATCTAAATCTTATTATGAATTGATTCATATAGAGGCATTTTTATTATTTAGTGAAAATTATTATTATACAAAAATTTACCTGAGTAATATATTTATCACATCCTACTATGAATAACATTGATTATTCTATCTAAATATACCTAATTTTATAGATAGTCTACTATGATTGGCTATCAGTTAGAGGTGATAATCCGTATAAAATTTTTAATTCGATGTTTGTAGAATGATGAATAAGATTCTAGAATATAGAGTTAAATATTATATCTTGATTGGATACAATTGATATTAGTGTTCTATAGAGCCTCTTCACTTATCTAATGTATATCCTTGAAATTTTATTGACTGAAGATTCCTCTCAAATGATAATGATATGTGATGTTTTTAAGATGATCCTCCATAACCCATAAATAATTCTTTCTATTGAATATATTTTGATAACCTGTGAAAAAATCCATAGTGATGTTCCCCCATTTCCTTGTGTGTATTAGTAACAGTTGCCTCATTGCCTTTTAATTTTTCCATTCATCCTTCACCTACTAACTTACCATGAACTTTTATTATATTCTATGATCTACTTCTTCATATTTTCCCACCAATAGTTTCCTTGAAGATATTAATATGCCTTCTTAATCCCTAAGTGGATAGAGAAGGCTGAACACTGTGAATCATTCAACAACTCTTTGTATATCTCAGTATTTCATGGTACATATATTCATAATCCAAATCTTAAAACTCCTTCCTCATAAATTTTTACCTTTGAGGATTTCAATTTCAATATAGCTTTAAACTACATCTAAATTTCCATATAATATCTTTGATCATCTTTTATCTTCTAAAGAATAGAAGGTTGATAAATAATTTTAGAAATGAATGACGGTATTCATTACTTTATCACTTCTATATCTATCATTTACAAGTCTATGAAAAGTGAATTATTCTCAACTCTCCTTACAGATAAGGTTTCAAGATCCATTCAACATAGAGATTTTGTGTCATCATTTTCCTTCCAATGATGGTAATATATTGAGGAGTCATAATCCTTGATCAGCTCTAATTATATTTTCTATTGAATATTAATATCCTTTTTTGTAAATATATCCATGATAATCTTATGATTTGTATACATTTCACACTTATCTAAATAGAGATAATTAAACAATGTATTCAATACAAAGATCACTATAACCAAGTCCAAATAATGTGTTGGGTAGTTATTCTCATGAAATTTCAACTTCATTGAGGCATATGTTTCCAGTTTATGATTTAAAATTTGTATGTAGACAATTATATTCATTAAATCATCACTATATACCATAAAAAATTCACCATGTAAAATCCTTTCCTAGGTGACACACACTAGTTCCCCGATCCGATTGGTCACATTACCTCAAGCGCACCTCCCCGTACGTTAGAGGCTACCAACTAGGAACATGATACTAATATATTTCATGGGGAGACTATACACTTTATATTATAGTATTACACCTCAAGAAAATTAATAAACAATAACAAAGATATATAATCATGAACAGAAAATACTAGTACCACATGATGACCAATATAAGAAATATAACATCATACTAAATAATATATATGTCTTTATAAAGTATGTTCCAAGTGTCAAATTGAAACTCAATAATTAAAGGCACTGACAACCCCCAAGCGGGTCCCAAACCACATTCAGTTCCCTCATCCATGATTCAACTCAACTCATCCATATAATAAAAGGTATTTTCCATTATACTATACTATAACCAAGAAATATTTTCAGGTACCAATTAGGAATCCCGAGTAGGGTGTGAGTAAAACTCAGTAGGTCACCACCAACGTTGTCTAAAACAATATCCATTCAATAACAGTGTATGTAGTTGTATCAAGGAATAAGTACAATGTGTATGTATACAATTATCACAATATAATTTATTCTTTATTTGACCACAAAATCCCCTATGTTCCCTTGGACACCCATATCTCAATACCTACTTCATCCCATGTAATATTTTGAACTATTTCCAAGGGATATCACAACTCATATTGTCATTATTACCATTCATTCATTCATACTTCAATTCCCAAGTTACCACTCATAATTTATGCTTGAATAGCCATGTTATCATTCATCATATCATAATTAAATGACCATGTTACCATTTATAATTTCCTAATTGAATAACCATGTTACCATTCATAATTTCATAATTTAATGATCATGTCACCATTCATAATTTTACAATTGAAATCCTCTCAGTATCATTACTAATTCAATAATTAGTTAATCAAATAATTCCCATTAATTAATTACACACTTAATTAATCACATTAATTCCACTAATTAATTCATAAATTAATTAATCAATATCCAAAAACCCAATATCCCATAATTAATTCAATAATTAATTATTCAAATCAATAATAACAATATGTCATAGTTAATTAGACAATTAATTATCTCAAATAATCTATCTCAATATCTCATAATTAATTAAACAATTAAATATCTAAAATCATTTATCTTAATATATCATAATTAATTCAAAAATTAATTATTAAAATCATCTATATCAATTATCATAATTAATTAAAAAATTAATTATCTTAAATCATCTATATCAATATCACATAATTAAATCAACAATTAATTATTCAAAATCATCTATCTCAATATCTCATAATTAATTTAATAATAACTTATTCAAAATCTATAATCTCAATATCTCATCATTTATTCAACAATTAATGAACTAAAATCCATAATCTCAATATATCAGAATTAAGTCAACAATTAAATTTTCAAAATCTATAAACCTAAAATGCTCAATTTCACATCTCCTTAATTAATTAATTAACTGAATTAATTAATTCAATAAAGAACTAAATTTCTAAACATATAATTGAAATTATTCAATTACATACACTTAATTTAAATAAAGACCTTGGGGTTTTAATTATATACTATATACCTCAATTTGTTGATGAATGATCACCCAACAGAAATCCCCAATTTTATCAGAATAATGACATAGTGTGAGATCCATATCTAAAACTGGGAGGGGTATGAATCTTCAATCCTGGCCTTGAATCTAGAATAATGGGGGTTGTAATGTCTTGGAATCTTTTTAGAGGGATCCAAAATCATGAAGGAGATGTTAGAGTCGAATGGGGGTCGATTTGGGATTAAAATGGGGGCTCGGGACATTTTAAAATAAAATTTCAAGTGAATTAAAAACAAGTACACATGGTTTCCCTTAACCTTTCACCTTAATCATGTGCCTCTTCTCGGGGGTTCATTGTTTCTCATTTTAGGGTGCACATTTTGAAAAACCGTGCACCATGAAGATCCCACTATCTAGGGCTGCACGTTTTGTTAGGCCATGGTGAAAGGTTAGGGAAAATGATGTGCTGACCACGCACTATCCTCTTTCTTTAGTTTTTCTTAGATTTTTCACCCAAAACACCCCAAACTAAAAAAAGTGAAAATAACTCAAAAAAACATAAAATATTACATATAAAAATGCTCAAGACATCTCCATAAAAGGTCAGGGGTTTACAATCTCCCCACCTTATAACAACTTTTCCTTGAGTTGTACTCCCAAATATTCCTATGATTTAGAGTCAAAAAGATTTGGACATTGAGCCCCCATATCTATTTCTCTCTACCAAATTTTCTCCCTAACACAACCATGTTTCCACAGTACATATACTATCAGCATGGTATTTCCCTGGAATACTTTCTCACAACCATCCAACACACGTATCAGATGCTCCTCAAAGGATGTATCAATCTCAATCAAAATATCATCCACAAAAATCATATGAGAAGGTTTTAGGTGATATCACCAATGTTGTGACACATAGAAAAAATCATGAATTTCACTATATATCTATGGATGATCCAATTTTCCTTCCACCGGCCATATTCTCTATATAAACTCAAATGGTACAACGAACCTAAAAACCTACATGGATTGACTCTGTATCCTATAGTGACATAATCTGAGAAACAACCGAAGGAATACACAATCACCCTATAAAATCTAGGGTTTGTTGAATTGTATTAGCATATAAATTTTTCCTGCTCTCATTCATATCCATATGATTTCAAAAATGCTAAACCTTCTTTTATGTATTATATACGAGACTCGATCCCAACAACTCAGACTCACAAAACTCCATCCAACATAGAGGTGATCTTCTTGTCCTACTAGAAAAAGACTCATATTATACCATCTGAAAATTGAGCAGATAAATATTTTTATAGGAAAAATCCACTGTATATAGGTCATTATCCAAATACCTATCGAAGTCTAAAACATAAGCTTGCAGTATATCCTCAAGAACCTGTATAGTACGCTCTAACAACACACCTCTCTATGGGCGGGAATCCATACTCAACAAAACCTACATACCAAGCACCTTCAATAATCCCATATAGAAACATGAATTAAAACAAGATTAGTGATATGAAATAATAGTCTATGTAACCCCATGCAAATGGACTATCTCTTTAACATAACGTTCACCTAACTACTCCACTATGAAATTTTCCCCCATAGGAAAGAAATGAGATACCTTCATCAGCTTATCCAAAATCACCCAGATAGTTTAATTCTACTTAGATATCCTCAGAAGACCCACCATAAAGTACATGGTAACATCATCCCTCTTACATTCCATAATAGTCAACAGAGGCAAGAAACACTGAGGTCATTTGTGATTAGCTTTCACCTACTGATAGGTGTAGCATTGTGTCACGTACTCTACTATCTCTTTTTTCATACTCAGGCACCAAAACTGTATACATAGTTCATGGTACATTTTGGTTACACTATGATATTCCACCCACTAATAGGCATTAATCTTACACATCATCTCTTCCCTCATACTAGTAGGAACAAAAACCTGATTCCCAATATAGATAGTCTCATCCTCATCTATGGTAAAATCAGAAGGTGTCTCCCCACCTCCAAGGATTTCCCACTATTTTAAGCAGAATGGATCATTTACATCCTATAACTAGTCCATTTCAAAATTGTATTATGGAATCCTTCCTTTCATTACATTTTACAAATAGAGGATCTTTAAAGTCTAGTGTCTTAGAAATTAGGATCATAAAACACAAAAACATAAGGCATTACTCTAATACATTTATAAGGATTCATCATAGGTTAATATAAAGTAAAATTATTGCATCTCATAACCTGCATACAAACATCAAAGAAAATGGTGAGCAGAAGGCCCATTAAGGAAGACAAGTGAAACAATTTACATGTGATCTTGGGCGATATCAATAAGAACATGAGGGATATCATAAAGAAATGATAAAGAGGCACAACATAGAAATAATAAAATGAATTATATATTGATAATTTTGCTACAAAATTTAATTTATAAATTCATGAACATATCACCAAGGTCCATCCCCATGGTGTCATAAATATTACCATGGTTATTCACCAAGGTTTCATAAAAATTGTCATCTCTAAAGATTAAAATTTTTACCCAATGCATTGGAGTGATATCAGTTTGTTCCCTTATTATGTTTTTATTTTCATGGGATACACATATATCATAATCATAAAATTCATAAATAACCCAAGGAGAATAAAATAAATGGGTTTCATATCAAAATCATGACATTTTAGAAGTTCTTAAAAACATGATCGTTATGTCATTTATAACCCATGGAAAATGAATGAGGGTTTAATGTATGTAAATTAAAGAATAAAATATATAAATCTTGTGCCTTTATGAATAACCATTGAAACGAAAATAGTTTTGGGTGTTCACATAAATAAAATGAGATAATTTCTTGAGAAAAAGAGAGAGATTTTGAGACGAAAATTCTGCAGCATAACAGTTATATAACATGGTTTTAGAAAACATTAAAAAGAGATGGGACAAGTTTCAAACGCTAATAAATAACTCATAACACAGTATAGGGATAGAATACAATTTAAATAAGATCATGGTATGGATTTTTGAATGACATACCACATCAAAAGGAAACATGACAGAAAATAGAATATGTGATTTCTTTTATGAAAATTTGACAGCATAACGGCGTCACTTAAAAATCAGAAAATCATTTGATGAGAGAAGATAGGGTCTCTCATCAATTGTACATAAAATAGATAGTAGTAAAGATATATAAGAACAATCCCCCACATAATAAAATGGAACTATAAGACTTAACATAAATAAATTCAAGACTAAAATAGGAGGGTAAAAGGTTCCCTTACCTTGAAGAGCAACTTCGAAAGCTTGATGGTTGGTACCTTAGGGGGATTTATGACACTGTGGGAGGACTCCTTGGGAGGTTAAAATACCATATCTTTATTGATGAGGATTTTGTAATTAAAGGAATGAGGGAATGGCTTGGTATTTATAATAAAAGTGACAGAATATTTTATTAATTTCCAAGGGACACCACATTATTGGTATTTGCAAAATGTATTTTTCCATGGTGTTGGCCACATGGGACACATCATAACAAAACTTACTATTTATAATTACACCAGAATTATTACATCATGATTACATCACTGATGATGTCATTAAACATACAAAAAATTAAAACTGTATTTTTCTTTTCACTGAAAAACAAAACCATTTATAAAAATCTTATATATTTACCTTAACCTAATATTGATGCTATAAAATCAAAAATGATCTCCATTTGATGAAAATGATTTTCTAATTATGTGATATATAATTTTTAATTAAAAACACTATTTACCCAAAAAAATACTAATATTTAACAAATAATTTCTGAAATAGTTATTTACTAATGCTATAATATTACATTACTAATCAAGATGCCTAAATTATATTTATACTTTCTTAAGTGAGGTTACTATTCCATTGGTTACATTACTATTCATAAGAGTAATATTACTATTCATACTTTACTATTCACTAAAAAATAAGTTGATCATATTAGACACTATATTTCTTACTGATCACAACTGTAGAAGACCATTTTTTGAAAATCATTTCACATTTTTAATTATTTAATGTTTAAAAAATATTATAATATACCTTTTTTTCCAAAATTTATTAATAATATGGCACTTCTATAAATTCATCCTATATTTATCCGGACATTTGAAATTCACAATTTTTACCTAAATAAGAAATACCAATTTTATTTATACAAAAGGGTTACGCAAGGTAACTAAGGCCTCGTTACATGGCCCCTTATAACACCTGTATATAACCTATGTGTAATGTGTGCTATGGTGATAGAATCTTAGGGAGGGTTAGACAACATTTCTCGAGTGGTGATTTTTATCAACTTGAACTTCTCCCTTAGTCAATTCCGCTCACGATTCACATGTTGAAGCTCAGCTTGGGCTTGGTTCAGAGTAAAGCCTAGTGATGCAACCTCCTTCCAAATCTCTGACAGATGGGCTTCGTACAGCCCGAGTCTACTAGATAAGGCCATAAACTCTTCTTTCTCTATTAATTAACCAAGATCACTTGAATTTAAAAAATAATAATCATAACGTCAAGAGTTTAGTTTTCAGCAGTCATATTGACCAACAGTCATATAATAGTCAAAACCCAACAGTATCATTTTAATTATACTCACTTCATTAAATAAAGTATATAGTTTTATAAAATAAAATAACACACAATTTAAACAAAAATTATTCAAAATTTCGGGTCGTTACATTATACCCCATTAAGAAATTTCACACATGAAATTTTAACTCTTACCCTCAGAGGAGAAAAGGTGTGGGTACTTCTGCCTAATAGACTCCTCTGGTTCTCACATGGCTTCTTCAAATTTTTGGTTCCTCCACAACACCTTAACAAGGTGGGTTGTCTTTTTGTGTAGAACCTTATCCCTAAAATCCAAGATTTCCAATGGCTGCTTCTCATAAGATATGTCATGTTATATTTTTACCACCTATCGATTTACTATATGTTAAGGGTTAGGTATGTACTTCTTCAAGAGGGATACGTGGAAGACTTCATGAACATGTGCTAGATTTGGAGGGAGTGCATGCTGATAGGACACTACTCCTATGTGAACATGGATTTCATAGGGGCCAATGTACCTAGGGCTGAGCTTACCTTTCTTCTCAAACCTCATAACTCTCTTCCAAGGTGAAATTCTAAGAAAGAATTCATCATCAACATCAAACTCCATGTCTTTTTTATGGTTGTCGACATTGCTCTTTTTCCAACTCTAAGAATACTTAATGTTTCATTGTATGGCATGAACCTTTTCTATCATCTCTTGCACAAGATCGGGCCCAAAAATATTTCTCTCACCAGATTCATCCCAAAAAGTACGATTTTTACATCACTTCCCATATAGATCTTCATAGGGTGCCATTTGAATGCTCGAGTGGAAGTTGTTGTTGTAAGAGAACTCAACTAATGGGAGATGTTTGTCCCATCCATCATTAAATTCCATTGAGCATGTTCTTAGCATTTCCTCAATTATTTGAATAGTTTTTTCAGATTGGCCATCTGTTTGTGTGTGATAAGCCATACTAAAATTCAATTCAGCGCTCAGAGCATGTTAAAGACTTCTCCAGAATTTTGTTGTGAGCCTTGGTTTATTATTAGATATGATAGAGAATGGAACTCCATGCAGCATTACCACTTCCTTCATGTAAATCCTTGCATGTTGATCAAGAGAGAAATATTCCCGAATAGAGATAAAATGAACAGCCTTGTTGATATGGTCCACAATAACCCATATAACATTGTTTCCTTTGGAAGCTCTTGGGATACCAGTGACAAATTCCATAGTGATACTGTCCCACTTCCATATTGGTACAGGTAGTGTTTACTATAACCCTTTATTAATTTTTTGCCCTTCCTTCACTTGCTGACATACTAGGTACCTTGAACTGTAGTCATCAATCTCCCTTTTCAAATTTTCCGACCAATAATGACCACGAAGGTCCCTATAAATTTTTGTGCTTCTAGGATATATAAAGAAAGTAAATCTATGAGCTACATCCATAATCTCCTTCTTTATTTCTGGAATATTTGGAACACATAGTCTTGTAAAAAAATTCAGTACACCTTCTTAATCAATATTGAGCTCAAAAAACTTTTCATCCTTCAAAGACTCAAACTTCTTCTGTAAAAAAGATCTTCTTTCTGAGATTTATTGATCTTCTCTTGTAATGATGGATCAGAAATCATTTGGGTTAGGGTTGATGATTTCCCTTCCCTTATAATTCCCATGTCCAACTTTACTAGGTCATTGATCCAAATATCTATTTGAATCCTCATCATGGAAAGAACAACTAAGACTTTCCTGCTTAATGCATCAGCGAATTTGTTTTCTCTTCTGGGATGATAATGAATTGAACAATCATAGTCTTTAATAATTTTCAACAATCTCATTTCTCTAATGTTCAATTCGTTTTGTGTGAAAATATAAATCAAACTTTGATTTTTTTTATATATCACTTTTCTCCCCATAAAGAAAGTTCCTATATATCTTCAGAGAAAAAATGACCATAGCCACCTCAAGATCATGTGTAGGATAGTTCTTCTCTTGAGTCATCAAATATCGAGATGCATAAGCAATGACTTTTGTCATTTTTCATGTGGACTCACCCAATCCATTTTAGATATGCATCCCTAAAACTAACAAATCCTTATCCACTTGAGGGAAGAGTTAACATGGGTGCAATAACCAATCTATTCTTAAACTCTTGGA
Organism: Viscum album; assembly: GCA_963277665.1. Classification (NCBI taxonomy): domain Eukaryota; kingdom Viridiplantae; phylum Streptophyta; class Magnoliopsida; order Santalales; family Viscaceae; genus Viscum; species Viscum album. The sequence continues at coordinate 826,244,922 of OY728164.1, forward strand.
AACTCTCCTCACAATTCTTTTTCCAGATGAACTTGACCCCTTTTCGAGTTAACTTGGTTAACGGATTATAAATTCATGAAATGTTTTTCACAATCCTTAGATAATATCCCACTAATACAATGAAACTAATAATTTTAGTTATTGTTTTAGGCTGAGGCCACTCCTCTATAACCAATGTCTTTTTAGGGTCAACTTTGATTCCTTCATTAGTTACAGTGTTCCCCAAGAAATCAACTTTTTGTAACCAAAATTCATATTTTCTAAACATTCCAAAAAGTCTCTCCTTCTGTAGAGTTTGAAAAATAACCCTTATATGATCCTCATGCTCCTTGCAACTTTTGAAATATATCATAATATCATCAATAAAAACTACCACAAAGTTATCAAGGTAGTCCTTAAAGACTTTAATTATCAAATCCATAAAAATAGCAGGTGTATTAAATAGTCCGATGGGTATAACACCAAAATCATAATTCCCATATCTTGATCAGAAGGATTTTTTTGGAATATATTCTTTCTTCAGCCTCAATTGATGATAACCGAATTGAAGATCAATCTTAGAGAAGAATTTATCCCCATGTAGTTGGTAAAATAAGTCTTCAATTTTAAAAATATGGTATTTTTCTTTACATTGATCTCGTTCAGTTCACTATAATTAATGCATAGTCACATTTATCCATCCTTCTTCTTCACAAAGAGAACAGGTTCTCCCCGTAGAGACACACTTGGTCGGATAAAACCCATCTCCAAAATATCCTGGAGTTTTTTTGGTAATTCATCCAGCTCTACAGTTTCCATTATATATGGGGTATTTGATATCACATGAAATCCAGAAATGAGTTCAATAGAGAACTCCACCTCTCTTTCTGGGGGAGTTCTGAGTTACTCTTAAGGAAATACATCAACGTATTCCTGGACAATGTGAACATTTTCTATCCTTATAATCCCATTTCCTTATTATTATTCATCGATAAAGTCCATAAATAATGATTTAGGGGGTTCTTCTAGAAAAATATCAAGTTAGATATCTCTACTTGGAAGATAACTATAGATTTTCTAGTCAATACTACCTATTTTTTCTTACTTCTTTATTTGATCTTAGCATTATACATTGATAGACATTCCATCCCTCTTATAATGTTGAATTATAGCATGGGAATGGCTACTAGATTTTCAATAATAGTGTGCTTACTAAAGTAAATACTATAGTTTTTAAACACTAAAGATGCATGGATATTCCCACCAGGAGTCTTGACTGATAACCCTACTTTTAGAAATTCAGGTTTTGATTATAAATTCTTTTCAAACATTGAAGAAATAAAGGAATGTATAGAACCAGAATAAAACAAAGTACATTCTATCGTTAATAGAAAAATAAGATTACCTTACACCATATAATTTTGTGCTTCAACTTTATTCATAGAGATTGAAAAAGTACGACCTTGCTCGCTTGGACTTTGTTGAGACTAATGGTGATTCCCCTCCACTGCCTGCAAATTCAGACAGTGATTGGAAAAGATCTGAAGTTGTCAAAACTTATAGAATTGGAAATTAGGTAGGGCCTGCACCAGCTTCTCCTTTTTATTAGTGTTTTGAAATTGAGGCTTATCCTCACTATGACAATTCTGTTTTATATGGCCATCTCTTCCACACTTATAGCACTTCCCGCTCCAGAGAAAGCAGTTCCTTGAGTGCTTCTTCCCATGTTTATTACATGTGGGATGTTTCACTTTCTTTCCTACTCTTCCATGATCAAAGTTCCTCCCTAATCTTGGCTCTATAGATCTTTTCATTTCATTGTATTTATGATACCATTGCGTCTCACCAAACTCCAGTTCAAATTTCATTGCACTCTGTACGATCTCCTCATTGCTATCACAGTCTCGGTTGGAAAGATTATTCTACAGATGGGGTCTCAGTCCAACAAATAATCTATCAAATTTACCATTAAGATCCATGAAAATGATTGAGGTGTAATGGGAAAGTCTAGTTAAGTTCATCTCGTAGCTTCCAACATATTCATTCTCCTTCTTCTTTATCATGAGAAACTCCTTCTCCATTCTTATTCTCATGGAACAAGGGAAATAATTACAGAAGAAGATCCCTCTTAACTCTTGCCACTCCATATATTCAACCTATACTCTTGGTTATATTTTTTTATCAACTCCCACCACTGATTAGATTCTCCATCTAACCGGTATACATCCAGGGTGACATTCTCTTATTCTGAACAGCAGAGCACATAAAAGTTCTTCTCGATAGTGCAGATCCACTATTCAGAAATAAATGGGTCGGTAAATCCACTGATGTTTGGTGGTCATTTACTCATAAAGGACTAAAAAAAATGTTTATCCCTTCGTGATGAGATTGGTCTCTCATCTCGATTCACGTTATATCTCATAACTTATGTCAATTGATTCATAATTCTCATGAATGTTTCTATTACGACTTCCATCGGAGGGACGTCAGCACATGGTCCATTAAGGTCACTATTTTCAGAGTTCCTCCTATTGCCTTCCATTTTCCACAAGACTAAAACCTTAGGTAGATGTTTATTTTATTTAGGATTATTTTATCTATAATGGATTTTATGTCTTAAAACATCATTCTTAAACAATTACATTTCTCTATAAATACTTCATAATGATACATAAAAAGCTTTTGATTAACCAAACATGTCCCCAGAGAGTGTCAAACTAGGAGTGTAGAAAGACCTGTTGTCATGTACCAGGATACACCAGGTTAAGCTCAAAACTCCACTTCAGAGTCTTCACTCCTAGGTACGTCTGTGCCAGATCCACATCCACTTGTTCGTATCTAGACATGGATTTATTTTTTTGGAAACAACTTACATAATATTTCACCAAAATAACAGGAATTGTTTCTATATTTAAACATTTATATAGGGTTATTACTAATATTTCATATCCTAATATCCAAAAATACTAAACTATCCTTTGATATAAACTATGGCATCCCACCTTTTATTACATAACTTATCATTACATTTTATAAACATAGTATCTTTAAAGTCTAGTGTATTGGAAATTGGGAACATAAAACATGAAAACAAAAACAATTATTCTAATTTACTTGTAAGGCTTCATAACAGTTTCATCCTATGTACAATTACTACATCTCATAACCTGGATACATACATCAATGGAAAGGGTGAGAAGAAGGCCCAATAAGGAAAACAAGTGAAAATTTTTACATGTGATCTTGAGCAATATCAATAAGAACATGGGGGATATATTTAAAAAGTGATAAATAGGAATATCATAGAAATAATAACATGAATAATATCTTGAAAATGTGGCTACAAAATTTAATTTAGGCATTCATGAACATATCACCAATGTCTATCCCTAAGGTGTCATACAAATTACCAAAGTCATTCACCAATGTATCGTAAGACATGTCATCTCTAGAAATTAAATTCTTTACCCAATGAATTAGAGGGATCTCAGGGTGCACCCTAAATATGTATTTATTCTCATGTGATCCACATAGATCATAATAACACATTTCATAAATAACCAAAATAGAATAAAAGAAATGGGTTTCATATCAAAATCTGGACGTTTTAAAAGTGCTTAAAAACATGATCGTTATATAATTTATGACCCATGGAAAAGGAATGAGGGTTTAATGTATGTTGAAAATATATATTTTTTATATATTTATGAATTCCAATATAAATTAAAATATAAATCAGTGTTCACATAAATAAAACAAGATAATTTATTGAGATAAAGAGAGAGATTTTGAGACAAAAATTCTGCAACATAATGGCTATATAACATGGTTTTAGAAAACATTAAAATTATACGGGAAAAGGGTAAAACACTCATAAATAACTCATAATAATGTATAGGGACATAATAAAATTTAAATAAGATCATGGTATGGATGTTTGAATGAAATACTACATGAAAAGGAAACATGAATGAAAATAGAAGATGCGATTTCTTTTACGAAAATTCAGTTGACTACCAACATCACATAAAAATTTAGAAAGTTAGTTGATGAGAGTGCAGAGGGTCTATCATCAATTATACATTAAAAGGATATTATTCATGGTATATATGAAAAATTACCCTACATAATAAAATTGAACTATAAGACATAACATAAAGTAAGTCATGACTAAAAGAGGAGGGTGAGAGGTTCTCTTACCTTGAAGAGTAACTTCAAAAGATTGATGTTTGGGACATTGGGGGGATTGAGGGAACCTTGGGACGACTCTTTGGGAGGTAAAAATACTATATATTTGTTGATGATAATTTTTAATGAAAGTAATGAGGGAATGTCTTGGTATTTATAGCAAATGTGAATGAATATTTTATTGATTTTCAAGGGACACCTCATCAATGGTATTTTCAAAACCATGGGATTGCCCATGGTATTGGAAACTTGGGAAACCTAATAACATATAATAATATTTACAAGTCTACCAGAATAATTACATCATGATTACATCACTAATGATGTCATTATACAATCCAAAACTCAAAAATATTTTTTTACTATTCACTGAAAAAAAAAACATTTTATAAAAATCTCATGAATTTACCCTAACCTTATATTAATGCCCTAAATCCAGAAATAAACTCCATTTTATGAAAATATTTTTCTAATTATGTGATATTGAATTTTTAAGTTAAAACACTATTTACCTGAAAAAATACTAATATTTAACTAACAATTTCTTAAATAGTTGTTTAGTAATGCAATAATATCACATTACCAAACAAGATACCAAAATTATATTTATACTTTCTTAAATGAGGTTACTAATACATTTTTCACATTACTATTTATAAGGGTAATATTACTATTCATACTTTACTATTCGCTAAAAATTATGTTGATCTTATTAGACTCTAAATTTTTTACTGATCACAAATATAGAAGACCATTTTTTGAAAATATTTTCACATTATTAATTATTTAAAGTTTTAAAAAAATATTTTAAAATAACCTTCTTTCCAATATTCATCAGTAATATAGAACTTCTAAAAATTCATCATATATTTATCTGGACATTTGAAATTCACAAATGTTACCATAATAAGAAATAAGAATCTATTTATACAAAAGGATTTCAAAAGTTAACTAAGTCCTTGTTATATATCCCCTTATAACATCTGCATAGAACCTATGTCTAAGGTGTGCTATGGCGATGAAATCTTGGGGTGGATCAGACAACATTGCATGAGTGGTGATTTCTTTCAGCATGAACTTCTCCCATAGAAATTCTATTAAATATTCACTTGTTGAAGCTCATCTGGTGCTTGGTCCAAAACAAAGCCTAGTGATGCAACCACCTTCCTAAGCTCTAACAGATGGGATTTGTATGGACCGTGTCTACTGGATGAGGCCATCGACTATTCTTTCTATATTAATTAACCAATATCACATGTATTCAAAAATAATAATTGTAATGTCAAGAGTTTAGTTTCCAATGGTCATGTTGACCAACGGTCATATAACATTCAAAACCCAATGGTATCCTTTTAATTATACTCACTTCATTAATTAAAGGATATAGTTTAACAAAATAAAATAACACATAAATTTAAGAAACAAAAATTATTTAAATGTTTGGGTCATTACAAATATACTCGGCTATAACATATATGACATTCAACTTCTCCTGACTCTCCAAGACCACAACATGCATTTTAGCCAATAAATTCATCATCTATCACTTAGCACTAGACTCATGAACAACTTGAGTTTGAGTTTTCCTACTCAAAGTGTCAGTCACATTATTTCCCTTCTAGGGTGTATATGCTTGCGCAAAATAAAATTTCTATATATACTCAACCCATCACTACTACCAGAGATTCAAATATCACTGGGAGAAGATATAGATAAATCTCTTGTGATTTGTATACACTGTAAAAAACTAACCCAATAGATAGTTCATAAAACACTTCAATGCCTAAAAAACTATTCCAAACCTAATTTAATGAATAGGGTAGTTTCATTTATATGGCCTCAAATTCCAAGTACCATACACCACAACTTGGTCCTCTTGTATAAAAAATGCTACATGACATGTTCTAGAAGTGTCACAATACACTGTATACTCCTCACCTAGCTCATGTAGCATCAAGATTAATTTTGATGTCAAGAGTATCTTCATCTTTTGTAAATCATTCTAACATGATATAGAATAATCATACATTAACCCCTTATTGGTAAACCCTGAATGTAGTGATTCAAAATGGGTAAAGTCCTCTACGAATCTCAATTAATATCCATCCAATCCAAGGAAGCTACAGATATCAAATACTTTCATAGGATACTCCCATGAAACCACTTCCTAAAACTTATCTAGGTCTACTGACACACCATCCTCTGAGATTATATGACCCAATAAGTTTACCTGATCAATCCAAAACATAAACTTAGATATCATGATGTACATTAGATGCCCTCTTAGTATACTCATAACGATGTCAAGATGTTGGTCAACATCACCATGATTTATATAGTACACTATGATTTCATCCATAGAAAAAACAAAAAAATTATCCTAGTATGAATGAAATATCTAATTTATAAATTCCATAAACATTGTTGGTATGTTCATCAACCCAAAAAAAACTACAACAAACTCATAAAGGTTTTACCTAATTTTTAAAGTATCCCTTGATATATCAGAAGTTCAAATTCTCAGCATATGATACCTTGATCTCAATTCTATCTTAGAAAATAAAAATGACCCTCAAAACTTTTAAAATAGATCCACAATAATCAAAAGAGGATACTAGTATTTCACTATCATCTGATAATAAACACACAAGTGTTGAGTCTCGTCCGACTTCTTAGCAAAAAATATGGGAACTCTAAGGAAATGTACTTAGAAAGATAAATCCCTTATCCTCCAACTCCTACAGTAGAGTCTTGAGTTTTTAATGCTCTATCAGTTTCATTCTATATGGTGGAATAAATACTGTCTCATCCCCCAGAATGAGCTCAATAGTAAATTCCACATTACTCTTAGGTAGAAACCCTAAAAAGTCATCAAAAAATACGTCCAAAAACTGTTCCACTATAGGTGTAAAAAACATATTTCTTTACACCTCAATCATCAAAAAATAGATGAGAAAACTAGGTTGTGAGCTCTCCTAGGTGATGAATAATTGGCCATCCTCTACCTACTTAGATATCTCACTCTCCATGATGAATATAGTTTTCACTCATAGCAGATGTATAAGTTACTATCCTATGGTAAAAATCAATATGAGATCGATATGCTACTAACTAGTCAATAGCTATAATCAACTCAAAGCATGACAGGTCTAATATTTAAAGATCTCATATAAAGTGATACTCTCCAACCTCAAGAGAAGACCTTCACAAGAATATTGTTCTCAACCATACTTCCAACAGTGTATCTATTGTCAACAACCCACTCATGAAATCCATTCCTGGATAAAAGAAATCACATTTTGTGTAAAAATAATTGATTAAGAAGAACTGGTATAAAATAAGTCACTAGATAATATAGATGATACAAGAATAGTACATCTCACTGTTGATGTTCTATCCTCGCTACCCATAAAATTTAGGATGAATCGCATGAAAATGTCTTTTCCCTTTTCTTTTATGATATAGTCTGACTCCCCAAAGATACACCACCCTATTGGTATGGTTTCTCTTTCCCAAAAGCTCCAAATCCACTACCTCTACCACAAAATTCAGTAGTACTCCATCTTCTATCCTAATATGGTGTATAATATCTAATTCCTACCGTCGAATTCTTCCTAGCTATACCCCCACTGGTTATATGTTTCTAGGTCCTATAAAACTTATATAGATTTCTCATAATTCCAAAAGGCAGTCACTCTAAGGGTGGTTTAAAAAATTATCTACAATAGTGGACATTCCTACCCCACTAGTGGCACATTATCATGGTAAGTTCCTAAGTGACTAACCATTCTCCCTAGCCACTCTTCCTACTATTTCCTTGACTAAAACCCTCATAACGGTTCATCTATCTTTCAGAATATGTACCTTATAATAAACAAGTAACAACTACCTTTCTTAAATTGGGGGTCTCCCTCAGGTTCACCACATCTATTAGAGCCTGATCAACCACATCAGTAAACTTATTTAACTTAAAAAGGTTAACCTAGAACCTAATATCACATTTTAGTCTGTCATTAAAATTCCTCACCATATCTATCACATCCCCTTTAAAAGATAGAGAAAAGAATTGCAAGTATGTAAAAAACCCAATATAGTCCATCATGTTCATACTCTTCTAATTCAACCTCATGAACTTAGCATCTTTCTCCTACCTCTGCATATCAGGATAGAAGTCCTCTAAGAACTTATCCAAGAATTTCTTCCAAAACATAACATTAGCATATCCATTCTGATCCTAAACTTCCCACCAGCACTTCACTTGTCCTCATAGAATATAAGTATCCAACATGACCCTCCTTCCAGAATAAGTCTTTAAATGGTCATGTATAGTCTTGATCTACTCAATCTAGAACTCAACTCCCTTAGGTCCACCCTCTCAAGTAAAAGATTGGGGGTGTTGTAACTGGAACTCATGCATCAAGTCAAATATTATCCTCACAACTAACCCAAGGTGTCTTCCCATGAACTACCTGATGCGATAAGTGTTTTCATAGAACATATCCCAAAATTCCTCACCTGGAACAATTGGTTCCTCATGTTCCATTACTGGTAGATAATCTAGATCCATATCCTTTTTTCATCCTCTCAACAAACATCATTATAAAGTATTATCTCTATAATTCCAAACACACATCTTAGGACACAAAACAAGAATTTAACACATTTATGAGAAACAAAATATTCCACTATAATTCATTTCCCTAAACCCCACGACATAGTCAAAACAAAGGCACTATCACTACCCTTAAAATTCACACACCTAGGACATAAAAAAAAGGAAAACCCATATCATAATAATGTTTCTCATATATAAACAATTTATCCCCATATGGCATCGTTTTACAGTCATTATCAATTTCAGGTTAGGAATTGTTTTTAGTTCAATTTCTCAAGAAAGGAAAAAATGTGCAAGTCCAACTGCTTACCTAGAACCTATTTTCTTATGTGTGCCAAAAAGGATGCATGCCAGAAAATAATCTAGATTGCCTATAATTATTCATGTAAACTAAACTCTCATTCCATACGAGTCCATGAGCCAAATCTCAAAACAAATCTGTGAAACAATAATCACATCACACAAAATGTGTGCCACCCAAAGAGAAATAATATTCAACTATAATAACAACTGACAATAATAATAATTTTCACCCTGGGTACTTGGGTTCTCCCCGTATATGGGTTATCCACCCCCATGCATGAGATCATAACTATGCCCCAACTATCCCTCATATCTTGTCTACATTCCCCAAATGGTAAGTCAAAATAAAATAACACATTTCTAATACTACTTTGTAATTTCATGAATAGGGTACCACATACTGGTGCCCCGAGCTGGTCGATTACACGACCTCCAGCATGCATCCCTGTATTACAGAGGCATTAGACTTGTATTCAGGGTCTAATGTCAGCCATAGGGAGATTATACCCTCTTTATCAAAGAAATAAAATAATTGAAAATAAATAAACAACAACCAAATGATATAATCATAACTAGAAAATAACAATACCACATGATGGAAAAAATAATAAATATGATATCAAACTAATAAATTGACATAGCCAGCTAAATTACGTGTTAAGGGTCAAAATGAAACTCAAAATTGAAGACATGGAAAACCCCCAAGAGGTCCCAGAACAATTTATAGTTCCCTAATACATGATCTATCCTAAATAATCCATCTAGCACTGGTTTGTTTCCCTTATTCTGTCCCGCAACCATGAAATATATTTGGGTACCTATTAGCTATCTAGAGTAGTGTGTGAGTACAACTCAGTAGGCCACCACCAATAGTGTCAAAAAATACGGAGTTAATAAAAATTTATTCATTTGTATAAAAGAATAATTACAATGCATAAGTAAACATTTATTGCATTATCATTTATTCTTTATTTAAACACATCAACCCCCGTGTTCCTATGGAAAACTGTATCTCAATACCTACATTGGCCCATATCGAATTCTGAATTATTCAAATTGGATATAATAACATAGAATTCAATTGTTAATATTATTTAATTAATACTTGAATTAATATGTTACCATTAATTCTTTATCCTTGAATTCCCATGTTACCATTAATCATTCCACAATTAAATAACCATGTTACCATTCATAATTTTTCAATTAAATGATCATGTTAACATTCATAATTTTATTATTGAATGACCATGTTACCATTCATAGTTTCATAATTGAAATCATCTCAATATAATTACTAATTCAACAATTATATTATCACGTAATTACCCTTAATTAAATCTCCAATCAATTAACCATGTCAATATCATTAATTAATTCATAAAATAATTAATCAATATCCAAAAACTAAATATCCCATAATTAACTCTACAATTAATTATTCAAATCAATAGTCTCAATATCTCATTATTAATTCTAAAATTAATAATCTCAAATCATCTATCTCAATATCTCATAACTAATTCAATAATTAACTATCTCAAATCATTTATCTCAATATAACATAATTAATTAAATTATTAATTATTTAAATCATCTATATAATTTTTCATTATTAACTCAACAATTAATTATCTCAAATAATCTATCTCAATATCTCATAATAAATTCAACAATTAATTATTAAAAAATCATCAATCTCAATATATCATATTTAATTCAACAATTAATAATTAAAAATCTATAATCAAAATATCTCATAACTAATTCAACTATAAATTATTCAAAATATATAATCTTAATATCTAATAATTAATTCAACAATTAATTATTCAAAATATATAATCCCAAAATCCCCAATTTGACAACACCTCAATTAATTAATTCATTAAATCTATTAAGTCAGTCAAGAACTCATTTTCTAAATAACTAATAGAAATTATAAAATTACATACACATGATTTAAATAAATAATTTTGGATATGAATTATAGATCACCTAACTCAATTTTTTGATGAATTATTTCCCAACTAAAATCCCTAATTTCAACAGAATAATGACATACCATGATATCCGAATATAAAAATGGGAGGGTGTATTTCTTCATTCATGGATTCAAATCGTGAAAAAAGGAGGTCATATTTGTTTGGAATCTACCATGAGAGCTCCAATATAATTAAATAAATGTTAGGGTAGAATTATTGTCAATTTTTTTTATTAAAATGGGTTCTCAATGGTTTTAAATTAAAATTTCACGTGAATTAAAAACCTGTGCACAGTTTGCTGCTCAGGGTGAACAATTTCCCCTAACAATGAACCTTAATCATGTAACTCTTATAGGGGTGAATTATTTATCCTTTTAAAGTCCATGGATTGAAGAACCATGCACCATATATGCAAAACCTATCTGTCCAGAGTTCCATGATTTTATATGAAAGGGAACTCAGTTAGGGAAAACCATTCGCCAACGGTGCACTTCCCTCTTTCTTCCATTTTCCCCAAATTTTTCACCCAATAAACCCAAAAGTAAAACCCTTCCAATAATTAATAAACAAAAGAAACATAGTACCTATAAATGAGCCCAATATATCACTAGAAAAGGATGGTGTTTTATACCCCACTTATAGGTAGTGAGAGAATTGGTTTAGAGATAAGATGTAATTTAAATTTAAAAAATCTCTCTTCATATTCATTGGTTTAGAAAAACATCACTCTCTCCTTAGTAATCTGGCATAGAGGGTTTTAAAATCATGATAATATTCTCACAAATAATTGGTAATACCCAACTAGTCTAAGTAAACTATGAATATTCATTATATATACTTTTCTTTGTCATTCTTTAATAAAATTTGTCTAAGAAAGGTCTAAAAATATCCCTTTTTAGTGATAAAATTTTCCAAAAATGATACTATTTCCACTTATAACTCTCATTTAATATACCTTTTATATATATTATCCTTTCACAACATCATTAACATAGTATTCATATGATCTTCATTATCCTACGTGATTAAAAAGTATATCAGGATATCAACTATAAATAATTTGAATGTTTTTTGAGGTCATATCTAAAGAATATATTCATTAAGTAAATTAATATTTCTTGAGAATCAGTTAGACTCGATGGAACCACTATGAACTCATAGTTTCTATACCCTTTTTAAAATGTCGTCTTGTGAATATATTACTTTTTTAACTTTAATTGGTGATATTCGGACCAACGGTCCACCTTAGAGAGCTACTAGGCCCCCACATAGTTCATCTAAGATGTCATCAATCCACATAAGGGATCCTTGATCTTTAAAATTATTTTTTTGGAATTCAGGATAATCAATACAGATGTGCATTGATCAATCCTTCTTCTGGATAAAGAGGATTGGTGCATCCCATTGTTAATCACTCTGTCATATAAAATACTTTTCTATATGGTCTTGTAACTAATTATTTAGTTCTTCCTACTAAATGGGGACAACTTTTCAAGGAGTATTGTATATAGGTAGAGATCTACGTATAATTTCAATTGAGAAATCAACCACTTATTTAGGATGAATAATATGCAACACATCATGAAATACATCAATATAGACCCTCACAATGGGAAGTCTTATACTATTATTATCTTCTTTGTATCAATCATTTGATCTAGATATGACTACTCATAAAGAAATAATATCTATTTTTTTATAATAACAATCCAAATTAGATTCATTTTCCTCCTTACACATGTACAGAATCAATGAATTAATTGATATGTGAAGATTGATCTTCCTCTCCCAATAGTTGATATTGGTTTAACATAAGGACAACCAATCCATGTACAATATAGAATTAAATTCCACTATATAACTATGATGTTATTTAATAAGAAATTTAGTCCAAAAAAATTACTAGGGATGAGTTATATACTTGGGATACCATAATTTCTCTATTCATTATTATCACAGATAACCCAAAGCCCATTTTTGTGGGGTTTTAATAGTTATAACATACATTTATTATGTGAAATAACTTATATAACTATAATCACAAAAGTCATTTGATGATCATTAAAAAGTACTAAACATGCCTCTCTCTATTTGATTTTTTTTTCTAATAATTTAATAAAACCATAATAATTTTTGTTATGAAAATTCTCAAACTAAAAATCAAATAAAAGTGAAACTATGAATTCAGGATGAATAGATTATAGATGACATGTATATCCCAACTTCTGAGACACTAGGATTCAATTTTGGTTATCAAGGGTAATTTTCATATTATTATTTCTTACCAAAAAATTTATTCCAGTCCTTTGTAATATTATTTAATGATTTTGTAAGATTTTCCCAATAATACACCTAAATATTGTCAGGCTAATCATGTAGTAAGACATGTTTTTTGTGCACTAGGAACAACTCAAGTTAACAGTTTAAGATCCCTTTCTGTATTATTACATCTTAGTATAAGTATTCAAGATCTATATCCACTTATAGTATCCAAACATATATGTTATTCCTTGGAAACCAAAAACTCTATACCTTAAAAAATTTAAGGATATTTAATATTCATATACATATCCATAGGTTCTCTATTAGTGTATTATTTTTCTAATCCCAAAAAGTAAATAGGAATTTACTCAAATTCAGACTATAGTTTCCCAAGAATTTTAAACATATCATTAAATAATATTTAACATAAATATCTAATAATCCCAACCCCATAATTTAGATTCCAAGTGTCTTCAGAATACTACGTTAATAATACATAATAGTGAAACTAAAATAAAATGAAATCATTTTAACCTTCATAATGATCTCATAAATTCTTTTTATACCGTAGAACTACGTAGGATAACTTGGAGAATACATAAAAAAGGGGTGAGGTTTAAATACCACTAAGGGAATAAACATGACGATGAAGAATATCATATGAGTCAAAATAAATAACATGATATCATATAATACAAGGCTAATGAATAATCATATTAGAAAATGACATAAATAACATGGAATGTGTCTCGCATCCGAACAAAATGGTAATCGACCGTGACACCATACTTAGACTATCAAGGTATCAAAACAAGGCTATAGCACATTATAACAACTATTTTTGTGAGGTTTTGGATTTTCACCAATGCACTACATAGGGCGTCAGATGTCATGATGGAATAAGCATGGGGGTAAACTGTGAGGATGAAATCCTTCAATAGTAAGAGTGGACAAGGGGTGGTACTCACCATGGATAAGATAGTGTGTATGATTGTTTGAAACTTCCATGGAGTTGAGGGGGTAGTGATAATTTGAATATGGAGAAAATAGAAAGTGTTGACCGCTAGAAGTATGAGTTGATGGGGGTGTCACCCCTTAGTAGTGGTGACATTCATGTGAAAAGGTTATATGTGGACCATCTACAGGTGTTTTAGGAGAAAACTTCATGTATTAGACACTATAATTTTGTCCATTTCGTGGGCCTATGGGTAGGATTCTTCAAGAAAAGGTTCCTTAGACCATTTGTATGCCCTAGAGGGCTAGGTTTCTCTTTAGCCTTTCCGTCTATAATAATATGGTCCATGAAATGTGTTTCCATATTCCTAAAAAACAAATATATTTCATCTCTATGTAAAAAATGATTCTTTTACACAATGTTAAAACAAGAACAATGAATCATAATATCTTGGAAAGATGATAATTTTGAAACAATATAAATCATATCATAAGTATAACTCAAAGATAATCGCCAAGTAAACATCACATAGAGGATTGATTTCCAAAATAAATTAAGATTACTCTATAATAACATATATATCACATCATGTGACATAAAAAATACCCAATTAATTAGAGAACTATCTCTGTACACTAATCATAACATTTACATTATTATGTGTTCCACAAATGGAAATCAATCGTAATGCTGAAACATAATATTTACCCATGAAAAGAAATGGGTTGCATAATCTTACCTCATATCACAATAAAAATATATTTCATTAATTTCTAAAAGGGAAGTATGAATTAAATATTTTGGTTGTTCGTATCTTGATAAATAACCATACCTCCCAAATTAGTTGTTCATTTAAAAAAATACTTCATGAGAAAGGGTAGAGAATTTGGTATATAAATGTGTTTTCAAAATGATGTTTTAAGCAATCAGTTTATGACTTTAGAAGAGATAATGAACAAGGAAATCTCTTTTAAACATAGAGATAAACCATACTAGTTGTCTATAAAATATTTATTTTTTTGAACAAATAATTAATGGGAATAAATTATTTAACACAATGTTTCATAAAATTATTAAGGTATAGAAAAGTCCCCCTTAATTATGATTCATTTTAATGAAGGAATTTTAGAAATGAACATATTGAATATATAAACCCATAAATGGAATGGAGAGTAAGCTAGGTATATATATAAGAGACATATATAATAAATTTAAAATCATTCCATAATATCAAATACAAATATAGAAAATTATTTAGATAGAGAAAGGTCATAACCTAAAATATATGGTAGTTTGAAGATATCCCTTACCCTATATCCATAATCATTATGAACATTCACATAACATCCAAATAATCAAAATAGATTCATTAATTAAATAATTTATAACCTTTTAAATATATTTTTTATTTAATATAATTATTCTATGTTCATTTAAAACCATTTTGGTGTCATATAAATTTCAATTTCATTTCTCTTAGGGTGTTTATTTCATGGTTCCAAGGCTAGATCACTTTTAGATAACTATTTTATTTCATGTCAAATGAGACTATAAAACTAGAAGTTAAATAAAATGATATTCATGTACTTAGAGAAAATAAAATGATCCCAAATATCGATATTTTTTTGACATAGGAATTATTCACTTAGTAAAAATGATAAACTTATATTGTTAGTTAATTTAGGCGGTTTTACCAACCATGGTAAACAAGATATATTTTATTTAATTAAATTATTATTAATATACTATAGAATCATGAAAAGAAATTATAATATACTTATTATCATCATTTTTTACAATGATAATATTTCTATAACCATCCATGAAGGTTGAGTGGAAAAATGAAGCATGTTATTCAAGGAGATAATGAGTCCACCATAATATAAACAAAATTTTCATTATTAAAATGATGATAGAACATAAGAGGATAGATTATAGATATTAAATTAACAAAATAAAATTATATTATATTTTCAACACCAAATTCAATATGTCATGTTGGATGGGGTATGTGAGCAAGAGTTAGAATAAGAAGTGAATTTAAAAGAGATATACTGAGAATGATACTTCATAACCATCGTCTCTTGAAATACACTTTAAGGTAATTTGGATTTTTATTTTGGTGAATCCAAAACTATTTGGACATTGGGGAGAGGTTTTAGAAGATAATTTGATATAAAATTTTTCAGTATCCAAGGGTTATAATGAGTTAGGATATGGTGGAGAGGTGTCGTATATATAGGTGGAGGAGAGGGGTGTTTTGGAATATTATAATATTTATTTTGTAACGTCTGCTTAATAAAACCAATAGTGATGAATATTGTGATTATATACATGAAATGGTTTATTTTAGTTCCAAATATTGGATTCTTACATCATTCATTACTCATAAAATCATGTATTTAGCTTATAATATGAAATATCATATTTTTTTCATACTTTACTACTCACAAAAAATTCATTTATTTTTAAAAATACAAAAAAGTTACCTAATTTTTTTTTCAATGCTTAGATTCCAAAAATAAAATCAAATTGAAAATAATTTGATATATTTGATAAATTTAATTTTTTACTAAATTTTTTATTTATTTGAAAAATATCAATTTTTATTTTATGATAAATTTTCTAACACTTTGAAAATTTACTTATGGGATCATAAAATTTTATTATTATTATAACAAATCCTCATATTCTTTATAATAATATTTCATAAATTTAAATATTATTTTAAATCATTATAATTTTTTAAAATAAAAACAAAACGTACATTTTTTACAAAATAAAAAACACTTATTTTATCATATTTAGAACATTTATTTACTTCTATCATTCTATAAATATGTCATATTTTAATTTTATAAGATAAATAAATTTTATTTTACACTAACATAGTAAGAATAATATTTTAAAGGTTAGGTTACTATTCCTAATAGACTTATTACTATTCCAATGGTCACATTACTATTCTAACACTCAAATTTTTTATTGTTATATGAGTTCTCTTCTTTTTATAAATACATAAAAAAAATTTCATACGTCAATAAAATCTATTTTTTATCAAGGTTATATATATGTTTTCATCTTAAAGAAGAATATTATAGTAATAATATTTTATTTAGTTATACATTTTTGTTCTTTAGAGTGGTTATTCTCATGGATTGAGATGATCCGAAGTTTTATATTTTAGTTATATTTTTTCTATTTTTTATCCCATTATAACTCATTCAACAATTATCTATACATTTATTATATAAATATAATTTTTAAATTAATATCATAATTTTTTTTAGTTTTATCATGTGGTGTATGTTCTTTATATAATAATATATTATTATATACAATAGCATAAAAAATATTTATGTCATCTTTTTTTCATTTTGGTTATTTAGAACTGACGTGAAAAGCTGTGAAAATTGTTTTTTGACGTCATTTTTTACATGAACTGATGTGAAAATAATTACATAGGTTATTATATATCCGACATGCAAAAAGCAATCTCTAACACCTTTTCATGTCTACTATATAATAACCAACATCAAAAACTGAATATTCACACCAGTTATCATATAACCAACATGAAAACATATTTTTTACATCAGTTATATAAAAATGATATTATATGTCTTTTAAACTTTTATGAATCATCAGTTTATTGTTTTTGGGGTCTTCCACCCTCATTATGTAGGTCTAGTTTCTATCTCATCCATGCCCTAACTCTCTCACTTATTCAATATAGTAGTCTAATCTCAGATTATTATTATTTGGAGATGAATTCCTAACTCTAATTTGTTTGATCCAGAGGACTCCATTCTCACATTACCATATTCATACACCCTTGGGTTTTTTTAGCCTCATCATTGCACATTCGATTATAGATATTCTCTTCTCTTACTATATATTCTTAATGTTTGAGTATCTTTTAAAAACTATGAATTATTTTTTCCTACTTTTCATTATAGTATAAATTAGTTATCCCATTAAATATATTTTTCTTTCTTTGGATTACATTAAGTTGATTTTATATAATATTTCATGCTATAATTTTGATCATTTCTAAATTTATATATGTGTATTTGTTTCTAAATATTCAAATAAATTGGAAGGTAAATAATATTCATATAAATTATTTGTAGTTTCATCTATTTAGAATGGAAGAGTCAGAATAATATTCCAATGGTATATATATATATCCATCTCCCTAGTTATATCTTCCCTATTTTGAAAGGATGTTGAATCTAACCAAGAAATATTTTCCTTGTTGATGAATATTCAGACCACATTTATGTCTTCCAACAACATGTTTTGACTGAGAGGATATAATCTTTATCATTTGATTTTGACATATGCTCAATGATAGTACATTCAGTTTAACAACCATTAAAATAGCCTCTAGAAACAAACTACATGGTAAGAGGTTTATTATTTGTATTTTTTAAATTTTAAATAATTATCATGATTGATTATTTTATCATTTACCTATTTTGGGTTTTTCTTCATGCACTAATATTTTATGATATATAGGTTGAGGCTAATTGGTGACCATGTACTACATATTATTTTGTCACACACTAATTATTTCATATATACATTTACCCTTATTAATCTCATTTTTTGAACTAATAATAATTATCATCGTTTTCAATATTCTATATAATGTTTTACATATATCATTTTATATATTTTTATAATTTTATAATTTAATATTCATTTTTTTTTAATTTAGAAATATTTGAAAGGAATATATTTTGTAATTCCTTCCGCATGAATCAATTTTCTCATAAAATTATTATTTTTTCCTTGTAATGTTTCCCTTCATGGGTTTCTATATTTTTCTATATGATTTATAATTTAAATATTTTATAAATTACTCCATTTATAATAAAGGATAATAAAAATTTTAAATGTAATACCTTCATATTTTTCAATTTAATTTTACAATGTTATTATAATATACTTTTCATCAATTTCCACACCCATTAATGTTTCTTATTCTCCACTTGATATATATTTTAATGACACCACCCAAAAAAAAATTTTACTATGGATTATGATCAAAAAATTCGAATCCTTTTTAATTCAATTTATTTATCTTGTGTTAAACATTATATGTTAATATTATGATTATTTTCTCATTTACGTTCTATTGATATGTTACTTAATAATTATTTTATGTGTGAATGTATTATATCTCTACAAGGTATTAGAAATTCATTAGGCGATATAATACTCTGGAATATTTAATGTGGCTATAAAATATTACCTTCTATTATTTTAAAAACATGATTGTCATTGAAATAATCTATTATGTCCCCCTATAAATCAATTTTATCACTATTGTATTATTTTGACAAGTTATTTGCTTTTGATATTTATTTTTGTTATTTTTTATAGATAATAATGAATTAAAGTTTTATTACTACACATTTAATAATTGATGAATATAAGGAAGGTGTCGATGCTTTTTGGGAATATTCTAAACAAAATGTTCTAAATGAAGACACATTTTTTCATCTATGCCTGAAATGTTTAAATTTGAAGAAGTTGAAAATCATAAAAATCAATGATCATTAAATTTGTCATAGTTTTAATCTATGTAATAGCCCTATGATTTTTCATGGTGAAACTAGGTAGAATTTTAGATATATTGATGATGGTGATTTGT
Source organism: Viscum album (assembly GCA_963277665.1). Classification (NCBI taxonomy): domain Eukaryota; kingdom Viridiplantae; phylum Streptophyta; class Magnoliopsida; order Santalales; family Viscaceae; genus Viscum; species Viscum album. The sequence continues at coordinate 826,264,871 of OY728164.1, forward strand.
AAGATGATAAATCTAATCAACTTCATGAAATTATTAGTGATATTGATGTAGAGGAAATTGAGAAATAATTGAAAATTTAGAATTTATATAGTGATGTTCAAAAACCATTATATCTGGGTTGTATAGAATTTATGGTTTTATTAAAGGTGTTAGGAATTATAGATATGAAGGTGAAACATGAATTGTTTAAAAAGAGTTTTACATAGTTGCTATATTTATTGAAATACATTCAACCTAAAGACAAATATATTCTAGATTCAAATTATAAAGAGAAAAAAATTATTATGCATGATTGGATTAGGGTACCATAAAATAAATTTCAACCCAAATAACTATGTGAAATATAGGAAAGAAGAAAAATTTCTGTCTGGGTTTCCTAAATGTGGAACAACATGTTATAAGTTGAAAGAAAAATCCTAGAAAATTTTAGTACTTATAAAGACCCCTACCATGGAATTTTGGTAACATCCTATAATTCCTCATTTGAAAAGTTTATTTTAAAATTTAAAAGATGAAAAAAAGGTTATTATGGAATGAAAATGAGCATATATGTGATGAAAAATTACGAAATCTAGCTGATTGTCCAAGTTGTAAGAAAATCGATCACTAGTTTCGTACATTCAAAAATGAAGTTAGTAATCTCAAACATGTAATTTTCATGGATGAAATTATTCCATATCAAATCCTTCGTATCACACAAAGATCATGGCTAGTTTTTTTTAATTTACAACTTTTTTCCTTAATTATTTATAAAATGAAAATATTTCATGTTGAGCATAATGATATCTGAACCAAAATAGTCTTAAAATGATATTCATTTTTTCTTATCACCATTAATTGATTGTTTGAATATTTTATGGGAGGAAGGTATTAGTGTTTATGATTTTCTTAAAATGGAATATTTTTAAAAACATGAAATGATTATGTTCAATATAAATGACTTCCAAATATATGGATAATTTTCTAGATGTAGTGTCAAGGGGCATAAATCATGTAAAATTTTTGAAAAATAGACTTAATATAATCAACTATGTGATGGGAGAAAATAGTATACATGGTACATTGATATTTTTTTCTATAGTTTACTATTATCGATGATTAAAAAATTAATTCAATTGCACGCAAGAATTTTTTAGTGCTTCAAAACATTTGTCCACCAATCAGTATTTTGAGTGGGTGAAAAACATTGATGTGACATTTGGAAAGACATCGAAATCTTCTAATGATAGAAATATATAGAAGAAACTATCGATATATTTTGAGCTACCATATTGGATAAATCATGAGGTCAAACATAATATTGATTTTATACACGTAGAGAACAATTTTAATGACAGATTGAGTGAAATATTATAATATATTAAAGGAAATTCTAAATACAAGTTGAATGAAGTATTTAACATACACTCATTGGGAATTAGATTGTTTATAGCTCCATCTTCTTATGAAAGGTTAACATTCCTCCCCCCAAATTGTTATACATTATTCAAGAGGGAGAAAATTGACTTTCATTAGTTTCTTTTTTTATGTCAACATGCCATAGGGTTATTATTCAAATGTAAACAAATTTGTTTCTTTAAAGTATTTTAAGTTAACAGTGATGATATTTCATGATTGTATAGTCATGGTACAATAGCTCTTTCTAATTTTATTGTATGGAATATTTCCCACTTGTGTCAAAATGACTATCATGAAGGTGTGTTATTTTTTCAATTCAATTTCAAATAAGTTTATTGATTTCTATTATTTGAATAATTTGGATAATAAATAAGATTATATACTTTTTTAATTGGAAATGTATTTTCCACTATCCTTTTTTGATATCATAGTTCATTTAATGGTTCATTTGGTGATATAAATAAATCTTTGAAGACCCGTATAACTATGTTGGATGTATCCTTTGGAATTGTGGATTAATATTTTAAAGGGGTATGTTACAAATCTATATCAAAATAAAGCTTCCATTACTGAGAAGTATATTCTTGAGGAGGTTTTAGGGTTTTTACAAGATTCTCTTTTTGTAGTGGATCACATTAGTTTGCCTACATCTCTCCATGAACGACTCGATTATGGGGGTAAGTGGATCCATGGATTGAAAGTAAAATCATTTAAATGTGAAGAGATAGATATATGTTTATATAACTTTAATTACATATAATATTCTTAACCATATATAAAATTTAAAATTAATTGGTTAAACCATGTTTATCCTAGGAAGAATGATATGTGGATATTAAATTAGCATAAAAACATTTCATGGTTTACAGAGATCATGCTTGGCAGATCCGATAAATCTAGAAAATTAAAATAATTAGTGGTAAGTCCTAGTTTAAATTTGATAACATGGTTTGGGTATGATGTTAATGGTTATACAGTTCATATGAATGTTCAAGGCAATAAAAGGTCATTTCAAAATAGTGTTGTATTTGTGTTTGTAGAAGAAATTCATTTATCAGCTTCAAAAGACAAAAAATCAATTTCTACATCGAGTACATATTATGGAGTCAATCAAGAAATTTTAATGTTTGATTAAATTGAATTTCAAGTTCTAGTGTTAAAATGATAATGGTTTATTAGTTGAAATAGTTTCAAACATGATGAATTTGAAATAATACTAGTTATTTTCAATAAAACAGAATACCCAGCTGATCATTTTTTCATTATGAATCATTAATTATATATATATATATATATTCTTGATCTATCTGATATGCAGTGGGCTATTGTTTTACATGGAAAAATATATTTTAGTGGTGATAATCTTTATGAAGATGCTGATTAATGTGAGATCCCTACTTCCATATAAATATTAACTGATAATATAGATGAGCATGTTGGGGGAATGTTTTGGGCCATATGTAATTTTCATGATGAATGAATTTGTGTAAAAATTGTTCACTACATTCATAATATTGTATGTAACACATTTTTTTTTGTTTACCTTTTAAAATTTCATAAAATTTTTTATTATCGAATTTTATTTACTTTATTAAAACTTGTATTATAACTAATAAATTAAATTGTTTTTTATAAAAAAATTATTTTTTTACTATGATTAAAATTATTTAACTTATTTATTATTTTATTTTATTAAAAATAATTATTTTAAATCTAGTTTGTCCAAATAAAAAACAAAAATATTTTTTAGTGTATATTTAAAAACATTATTTTTTTTACAAATGATTTATTAGGTTGGGACATTTTTACTACTAACACTACATTTTTTGAATTTATTTTAGTCATTTGTGGCATTTCATCTCTGATTAATGATTTTATCATTTTATTTACATATAAAAAATATGAATAATTTTGTTTATGTTTAGTTTCGTTTACTTTTTTGATAATTTTTCATTTTTTTTATATTTGTATGTAATAATTTTATTTATATTTTAGTTTACTGAGTGTATATGCATTGATTTGTAAGATAAAGAAAGATCAATAATTTGATCCACCACATACGTTCGGTGATAATAATTCCCATACCTCTATGGAGGAATTCACACATACTCTTATTGATGAGTCTCCTCATACTTCTTTATAGGATTCATCAACTTAGATGGAAGAAACCAAGAGTTCAAGGGTGGGTAAATTCAGTGTCACACATTTACCAAAATTATCTTTTCCTATAGTTGGGACCATAGTATATCATCATAAAATTATGATAATGATATTCCAAGAGGTCCAAATGAATAACAATTCAATACTTTTATATAGATGTATAAAAAAAGTGATGTTAGTGTTTTGATAGATAATTGGATACGTGTTGAAAAAGTGACCATGTCTCACTTTTTATAGACTATTTTGGTAATATTATATGTTAATATTTTAAAAATATTAAAATTTATATAGTAATATACGATTTCACCCTTTTTACCATAAGAATCATGATATAACTAATATTTTATGAGTCCTCAATAAATTTCTATCATTGGTCGCTAGGTGATGGAGGGGTATTAAACCAACCATCATATCAAAATTCATTTCTGTGTATAGAAAACATGAAAATCCATGTCGTAAATATCCATTTATATATGATGATATATGTAAGTAATTTGTTGAAAGAATGTGATGAAAATATTATTTGGTAAGTAAAATTTTTTATTTTAGAATATATATTTATATTAATGATCATGTTGATGATTTATTTATACTTAAATTAAAATTATCATGGAGATCTAATTTTTACATCGAATCCAGCAATATATACCCTCATACTTTATCTTGGGGATGGTATATGTTACTAGAAAATCTAATGGTGCATGAAAATATTCAAAAACTAAGGGTTGATACTTCAAGATCAATAGAGTTTGTCCTCCCCACCCCCATAAGACATAAAAAATGGAAGAGAGCTCGGCTGAGAAAAAAATGACAATATCTTACAAAAGAGTCGAGGGTGGTAGCTGGGGGGATTGTAACATAGTTAAATTATTTATTTATTTCTTTATGATAAATAAAATTTATATATTTTGATTCATTATTGAATTTTTCAAATATTCTATAAATGATTCTCTTAAAGAGCAGATCATACAGGGGATATTTATAGGTGAGGGTAGGTAGGGTATTTTAGCTACAACATTAGGAAAACACGAACACATGGCTCATGTATAAGGATACATGGAAGGTGTATCTATAAAAAAGTGTTAACCCATTCTGAATATTCATTAAGGGAATATGTGTATAAAAAATAGAATCTCTAGAAGCTGATGTTCAGAATTTTCATGTGAAGATTAAAGACAGGATCAGTGCTTCAGTACAGATGATGTTTATAGACATGAAAAGTTGGTTTTAAACTGCCGATCATACTCCTCAACCTCTACCACCTCAATCAAAAAATCTATCTCCTACTTATCCTAATCATACATCACTTCCTATAGACCCCACTTCTTCTAATCTTACTCTTACATCCTTTCCTCCACAACTTCTCTATTATTGTGAGTTATATGTTAATGATGCCCAGCATATTTTTACTTATATGATGATATTTATTTTGTAAATACCATTAATAATCAACATATATTGGTAGATCATCATAGGGTCACATTAAAAGATATTATATAAATATCAGTAGTAATACCATGTTCTATAGATGAGGTGATTAGAGTTGGAAGAAGTATCGACCATTTTTTAGCTTGTCCATCTAGACTTGTTCGACATATTACTATAGAGGTATGTGTATATTGTATCCTTTACTTCATTTTGATACTAAATTAATTTAATCATTTTAATGTTTATATATATATATATCTATCTATTTTTTACAAGAATACTTTAAATGTAAATTAATACTATGTATAAAATAACAAACACAATGTGTTATGACTTTAGATACAGTTTATACAAATTTTTATAGATTTTAAAGATATTAAATTATATATTGGATGTATATGAGATTCAAATTGAAGTTGGTGTTTTTTGGAAATGCAATGAATGTATGGATTTTGAATAATGAAATAGTAGTCTTTGTAGGTAGAGATCATTTGGGATCAACATGATATATATATTTTATATGCAAGTAAATTAACAAAAATTTCCCATTCATTTATTTATTCAAAATATATAATTTTCTTTTTTTATTTCGTAAATTTTTTAAATTTTTACGTATAATGAAAAGGCACATGTATATGGATTTATGGATCCATAATTCATTTCACCTATATCTAAGATAAATAATAAGGCAGAAATAAAATTTTATATTGTTGAGAGATTTCAGAAGAATTAAATTATTTAGTGTTACATGTTTCCTTATCTTCAAGAGTATAGAAACATATTTTTTAACAAAGTGTTATATATATCTTAACCTAATAACCACCCACATTAAATTTTCTTATATATTAGTGGCTATTGGATGTTGGTTTCTTTTTTTATAGATAATACATTTTACTGGATATGTTCTATCCATTATTAAGTGTGAGAAAATTTTATAAATGTATTGAACATGTAAGTTTGATTATTTTAATACTAATTTATATTATAATGACTTGAACTTATTTTAATCATTTTAATTTCTAAATGGGCATGAAATTTATTTTGAGATACCACATGAAAAAAGATCCCCAAGATCAAATATGTAAGAGAAATTGTGCATTTTAATTTAAAATTACTAAATTTAAGATATATTACTTATAAATGTTATTTATAATTGATAAATTCTTTTAAATATTAATTTCATAAAAAATAAATTGTAAAATAATGTGGATAATATGTTTTAGGATTTATGTATGAAATAATTTCAACTAGAATGGTTACAAAGTTATATAAGGCTATATTTCATTATAAACCTTTCCTTGATACCTCATTAATTTTATTAAACATACAGAAAAGTTAAATGTTTTCTTTATAATTTGTATATTTTTTATGAATTCTAGCCTTATAATTCATATTAGTATGGATACTTACAAAATTAATTGTTGAATTATTTCAAAATTTTGATTAGATTTGAGTTAATTTTTCATATATATATCGTAAACATGAATGTTGAAATTGTATGTTTTTTTCTATTTTCTATTAGTTATTCTATTTTCAGTTTTTATACAAACATTTTTCTTGTTTCTGTTATGGAGAATGGAGGAGTGTAAAATTATTTAGAAAAATCTATACGGTATGTTTTTTACGGCGGTTATCACATAACTAACGTGAAAACCTTTATTCCATGTCGATTATTTAATAAAAATGATATTAAAGAAGGGTTTCCTATTGATATTACACATTTTTTATTTGGTAAATAATGTGAAAGATTGATCATGTTGATCTTTCACATTATTAATTTAAATAAACAACTTCAAATATGAATTATTTATGGTATTTAATGTCGGTTTTCAAAGAACCGATTTGAAAATATTTCTTCCACATCTGTTCTTCCCTAGAACCTTTTTGGAAGAACATTTTTAATTTTTATTTTTAAATAAACAATGATAAAAACATCTAAAAAATCATTTAAAACATGTTTTTTTAATCGACATTATAAACATATTTAAAACATCCCACATAACAACGTCTCCTATTAACCAATGTTAAAATTCAAGAAAACTTGATGTCAAAAGAAATTATTTTCACTAGTGATATGATATGTCAATGTAAGTTTTGAATTTACATTGATAAAATCTTGGGTCGATACACTCATCTCCCCTTATGAAATTTCATCCTTAAATTTTTTTCACCCTTTAATATGAAAACTGGTGAGATTACTTCTATTTCATCACTTCCTATTGTTCTTCAGTTTCCAACTCATGCATATGGATATGATATATTTATTTAACTACGTGGGATGTCTTATTTCATATAACATTGTCCATGTGGTCTAAGATTCATAGGTTTCTCTTCATAGGAATGTTAATTTTACAATTGAACCACCACAAAATTGATTATATGTGAGGGGTATAGTATGTACTTCATCAAGATAGATGTATAGAATATGTCATGTAATTTATACTCATTTTGTAATGACCATAACTTTTATAAATAAAATTCCCTTGTGATTGAATTAAATGTCCTATTATTTATTACGATTATAGAAAACACGTATACTTTTTTGGTTTTAACATATCATAAAAAAATAACACTAAGAATCATAACCATTGGTAAAATATCTATTGAATAGTGATAATATGATTAGTACAAATACCTGGTTATGATAACTCTAATTAATATAGAAAAAATAGCCAATGGCCTCAACCAGTAAGATCATACCCTATCAATTTCACAACTCGTCCTATAGGGGATTGTGCATTGACTATCCCAATAACGCCTTCAATAGGCAAGGGGCTAGTTACTAGCACCAGGTAGGCATATCCCACAAATGAGAGGCATTTTCTTAAGTATCTGTACACACTGACACATCTCCAATCCCAAAATACTAAAATGTAAAACACTAAGTAAAAAATGATGTAGACCACTATGATACCGACAATATAATATGACATTAGAAAACATGAAAGTAAATAGGGCTAGAATACAAGACCACCCAAAAAAGTGTCTATAAAAGTGAATGCACAAGTTCTTAAAACTCATCCACAGAAAACCCTACTTGAAGGGAAATTTATTGGATAGTTGTATAAATCCAAAGGATCACACCTCAACTATATAGTATCACTAATAATAACCTAGTCTTAGTCCACCTAGGACTCTATTAAAGTATTGATCATCTATACAATACATGACACGTGTGGGAAAAGATCTTGTAGGGGTGATTAAAACAATGCTCAGTAGGAAACCCCGATACTAAAAAGAAAATACCACTAAAAAATTTCTGAATTATTCTATTAATAAATAAAAAAATAATACCATTAAGAAGATACATATTCATCTCACACAGTTATAAGTCTGTAGTGCACAAAACAGTATTATTAGACATAATCCACAAATCATCAAGTATTGATAAGACACAAAGTCACGATGTGACACTCAATTCAGATAAGAAATGTAGTATCAGTAAGACACATAGTCATGTTAAGACATATAGACTTGGTATGATATGTTTTCTCGGTAAGAAACGTAGTCTTGGTAAGACACGTAGTCTCATTAATACACATAGTCTCAAAATCATTTCCATCTACAGGATTACATTCATAGTGTGCTTGTTTTGGGGGAACCTACACCTCATGTCATTAGGTCATGTTAAAACATATAAAAAACTCACTTAGAGTATTTCAAAAGAGCTATCTCATTTCAAGGTTCCCAACATAACAAACGGATAATCAATCAGTCACACGTTTTGAAAGTTATGGCTATTTTTGTAAAAAGGTCTAACCCAGATCTGGTCTAGGTCTGATCCAACTCGTCAGACTTGGATTGACCCGCCGAACGACCCAACCTGACTTGGCCAACCCGCCTCGGCCTGACACCTCTAGTTTGACCTGCTAGCATGTGGGTTGTCTGAACTGCCGCTTGCGGTCTGCCCCAACTGTGTGCCCCTCTAATCCACATGGTGCCACATCGTATCCCATGTGGTATGTCTTCCATATTCACTTACCATGCAGCCTTTCTACCACCGTAGGCTCTATAAAGATTCCCCACTATGTATGCATCCACCATTTTGTGTACCCCTAATGTATTTGGTGGCCCTCCGCTTAGTGTGGCACCTTGTTGGCTCATGGACCCTAGGTGCTCTGCTCTAGTCCATCTATTGATGTCGTCGTGCCTCGTCGGACTGCTACATCAGACCCCAGCCGGTGGTCCCATCCACGGACCACTGGGACTCCTCCATTTCCTAAAATTTGGTTTGGTCATTTATCTAGGTTCCTCATGACCCGATCTACCCTGATGTGGCCTCTATTGTCAGTTCACCTCGAATCTTGGGGTCTGATCATGCTCGGAACCACCTGGAAATATTGATCTAGGAACTGCAGGGTTCTGATGGAAAAGAATGTGAAGAACAGATGGAGATATGAACATAGAAATGGTTTAACATAGATGGACAATAATTCTTTTTCATCTATTATGATACATGGGATTTGCGTTAGCAAATAGATTAAATTAAATCCTGTTAACCCGCAAAAAATACCTCCCACAACATACGATCGATCTGCAGACTAATATGTTTGTGGGTAAGTCTGCATTCATTGTAAAAATCCAGAATGGGGAAATCACAAAGAAACAACTGATATACCTCATTGGGTTCAAATATTGATGATGAATGAATTTCTGCCATGATCATTGGATAGATCCTTTGATTTCTTCATGCATCAAGCGTCGATCCACGATCAGGTCACCGTTCACTAAGGGAAAATCATCCAAGATCTCCCTAGTGATTCTCTATTGTTCCCAGGGTTATGCAGCTAACATTTATGTTTATAAATAATAATTCTTTTCGTGTAAATCCTTGATGCATCCAAAAAATAATTTATCAATAAATTTTTAAATGAAGATTACGTCTTTTTCGGGTTTTCCACATAAGACTCGTACCAACGAAAGTTAAGTCTCACATAGGGAAAACGCCACATTACAAACTCATCAAGGGTCTTAGATTTTGAATTCATGTATCTATTCATGATTCATTCCTATTTGAAAATAATCTAATTTTTATTTCATTATTTTATATATAGTTACATCCCAAAAAACTATATTTCACAGCCAACCCTCACTGACGGATGTTAGGCCTCACCTATGGTAAATACACCACTCTAAACACAAGGGTTCTCTCGGATTTCTAATTTGGGAACCCGTTTTTTAGATATTCCTCTTTTTCATGAAAACCACTCACACTCTTTATTAAAAACAAAACATTTTTTTAACAAATTATTCAAGACACACTAGTTCTCTGAATCCCACTTTGTCTCAGTACCTGGTCTCATAATTTTCACAAATAGTTTCTAAAAATAGAATCAAGAAAATATGAGTTGTCACATTCTCCCCACCTTAGTGATTTACATCCTTACAAATACAAAAACAATACTACTAAAAAATATGTTGGTACTGTGCACAAATTTGAGCCTCCCACTCCCATGTGCTCTCCTGAAGATTCATGTGCTTCCATCAGACATGCACCAATGGAATCACTCCCCCAAAAAGGATCATTTTCTATTGATCCATGATCTTCTATAATTACTCGAAAAAAGTCTCTCCAGCACCGATGTCTAGCTCTCCCCAGTCAATGATATGTGATGGGTCATGCACGTACCTCCTCAGCTATGATGCATGGAAGACACCATGTACCTGGGGAAATTAAGGGGAAAGAGATATATGGTACACCACATTGTTAACTCTATGAAGCATCGGAAAAGGGTCGATGATCCTCAAATATAGCTCGCTACCCTAGCCAAATCTTTTTATCTCATATCGAGATGAGACCCAAGGAACATGTGGTCTCCTTCCTCGAACTCCAGGGGCCTCCATTTTCTGTCTGCATAAGACTTTTGATGGCTTTTTGATTTCCTCATCTACTCCTAGATGATTTGAGCCTCCTCTGTAGTCTCATGCACCAAATTTGGGCCCATGAGTGCTGACTCTCCTGAGTCAATCCAGCAATGTGGTGACCTACAGGGTTACCCGTACAAGGCCTTGAATGGTGCCATACCAATGTGGCAATGACAGTTGTTGTTGTTTGAAAACTTCACCATTGGTAGAGGATCCTCCTAACAATAGCCAAAATATAGAATGAAAGCATGTAGAATATCCTCCAGAACCTGTATGGTTTTCTGATTCTGGTCATCCGTCTATGGATGAAATGATGTGCTCAATTGTAGATGAGTCCAAAATGCCTCTTAAAATGCCTTCCACAACAGAGATTTGAAACGATAATCATGATCTGAAACAATCATTGACATCAATCTACGAATCCAAACTATCTCTTGTATGTAGAGACATCACAAGCTCTCGGCTGAACTCTGCACCTTAAATAGTAGGAAGTGGTCCGACTCGGTGGGTTAGTCAAATTTCACCCATATGGTATCATGTACCCTATAAATGAATGGTAAATATATTACAAAGTCCATAGAAATCCCATCCCACTTCCACTCTATCACATCAAGGGGGTGGTTCAATCCCACTGGAACTTGGTACTCATCCTTTACTTGTAAATATGTGAGGTATCGAGAAACGAACTCTGCCACTACCTTCTACATCCCTGGCCACCAAAACCGATGTCAAAGGACCTAATACATCTTTACCATAGTGCAATTCACTATCAAAGGGGATGTGTGGAACTCACTTAGAACCTCCTTCAATAATTCCACTGGTACAACTCTATTTTCTCTAAAAAGAACAACAGTATCCTACCCTTTCGAATATCCAATGGGGGAATTCCCTGTGGACATCTGATCATGTAAGGTCTCACAGTAGAAATATTTAATTTGTGCCTCCCCGAATGGTTGTAAGAGAGGAGGGCTGACAACCATCGACTGGAGGTAATCTTTTCCATCTCCATCCACAAAGTATATCTGTAATAAGTCCAATTTATTCAACCCCTCACTCAGCAATTGCTAACTAGATCAACAGTGGAGTGAATCTTCCACTATGTTCCACTTCCTAAGAATATAGAAACTATCAAATTCATAGTCCTATAGGAACTATTTTTATTACCTATATCTCAATTTTTGATCCATCTAAGAGAATATATACTTGAGACTCTTATTGTCATAATGGATGTTAAATTGCTCGCCCATCTGGTAGTGTTACCACATCTTTAATGCGAAGACTACTACTGCTAACTCAATATCATGGGTCATATATTTCTACTCATTTGTTCTCAACTGAAGAAAAACATAGATAATCAACTATTTCCCCTACATCATGAAACAACCAATATTGGTTCCTGATGAATCACAAAATAGTACATACTCAACATCCTTTTATAGAAATTTCAAGATGGGAGTACTCACCAATCCCTTCCTCAGCTACTAAAAACTCTCATAAAACTTCTCTATCCAAATTAAAGGATACCTCTTTTCTGTAAAGATAATAAGGGTGATGTTACTCTAGAAATTTCTAGTACAATCCCCCAATATTACTCATCCAAACCGAGGAAACTCTGCACCTTGGTAACACTCTTCGGTGGTTCCCAAGAAAGAAATGCCTCTATCCTTGCTGCATCCACTGCAACTCCAGCATCTGAAATGATGTGTCCCGGGAAATTGACCACTAGAATCTAGAACTGACACTTCAAGAGTACCCATAAATATGGTGTTCTCAGAGTATATAGTGTATTGCATTCTCTATAGATTCCAAGTATACTAGGATGACATCAACGAAGACCACCATGAACCATTATAATCAAGGTTGTGGGATCTTGTTCATGAGTCCCATGAACACTTCTAGGGCATTCATCATGCCAAATGGAATCACCATGTACTTGTAGCTAGTGATACCCTAATCTAAGGTCAATCTTCAAGAACCAACTTAATCCTTTCAGATGATACAAGATGTTATTGATACTATGTAGTGTTTACTTATTCATTACAATCACCTAGTTCAGGCACAAAAAGTCTACACATAACCTCAAGTTCCCATTACATTTTTGGAAAACAACACTGGTGCTACCTAGGGTGAAATACTAGGTCTCATGAAGCCCTTCATATGTATGTACTCAAACTATAACCTCATCTCACAAATATCCATGGGAGACATCTGATATACAGGTGTAGATATATGTGTCGTCCCAGGGTATAGATCGATGCAGAAGTCTACCTCCCTACGGGGAGGTAATCTGGGATCGTCCTCAGGAAAGATGCCAATATACTCTACTACCACTGTAGAAAACTGAGGACTCCAATCATCTACTACACTAAGGGTCATTCTAGCCAACTGATGTGTGAACAGTTGTACCCTCCTATGAGTAAGTACATCCTATGTTGTATGTGTTTTCTTTTCACCTGAAAAAGAAAACCTAGTCCCATCACCGCAGACACACCACACTATGCACCTTAAACATTCAATCTAAGAATGAACTGTGGATAAAAAGTCCATACCAATAATGAGATCATAAGGCCTCGATGGGGCTACTAAGATATAACAACATAAAATCTCACATCCAAGAGTAAGGTCACAATATCGGCACTAGTGTGTGATCATTGAATATCCTCTTGTAGGAGTCCCTATGTGTAAGGGATGAGTCAACAGTTCAACTGGAATATATGAGTCTCAAAAAATATTTGTGGTATGAAATTAAATACTTGAACTTGTGTCTATTTAAAACTACAGATATGGTGGAAAAGACACAGATCATACCTTGTATCATCCCTATAGCCTTGTGGACATAAGCCTCTATCATCTATATCTAACTTGTCCCCATACACAATCTCCCTGGGCCTGTGGTGGACCACCTGAGGGTGGTGGTGGTAATGGTTGTAACATTCAAACACTTTATGTTTCCCTTCATGATTATCTTCCATATCCATATCCCTATAGACCACCCTATTCCAACCTCTACCACTACCTTGTATGTCCCTTGACTGTCTCCTAATCAACTGTAGGATGGGTTAGGAAATCTTGTGCCAGATTTCCTTGATTGTAGAATGAGTAACAAAGTCAATCCCCTGGCTATTTTGTTCCACCCTTAGACCGCATTTTGAAGCACATAACTCTCTTGGATCCCTGTGACTACAGTTGGATACCTACTGTCGAGTTCTCTGCACCATCTTACCCATTACTAACTACCATTGGCTATATCTACCAAGCCAAGGAACACTCAACTATAAAAGCTCATTTTAGAACCCCAGAATAGCTAGGAACACACAAAGGGGTCATTATAGCTCAGATGTTCCTTTCCATCCCACAATTGAAGGTCTAATCCATAATGTATTGATCTTATATCATATCCATTGACTACTTGGAAGGGTTGGTATACCTCGATGAATACTCAGATACTGACATTTCATCATGCCAGAGCTATTGATGCTCTAGGATATACCAATCCCTTAGCTCATAATGTGATAAATTCTCTCTTAAAAGGTTCTCAAACTCCATCTACAAAAGAGTAACCTCATCGTAAGATCGGGAAACTAAACCACACCATCTCCCTACTAAGACGTATTGATGACTCACTGTCATGACCACCATCTGATATGCTGGTGTCCTCAATAGACAGAAAACCCAAATCACTGCATCAAGCTAGTCCTCGGCTTCATGTGTGTTGGGATCACCTCAGAACCTGAGAGGTATCTCATGCTAAATTTTTTTAAATGCTCTTCACCTATACTCCTCACCCTCAGGAATTGTAGGTCCCATGCGCTACACTATAGGTGGTGGTATAGATGGTGCACCACCTAAAGGTGATATCTATGATACAAATAATTATACCGATGTCTCTTCACTAGGTGGATCATCCTCATGATCACACAACGGAATCATAGATTGTTGTCTATGCGAAGGCATCATGTAATAAAACATGGTGTACCTTGGTCAATAGAGAATACCTAGTGAATTGACATGAGAATTACATGAGAAAAAACAAAAATCTTATATGATGCATTAACAATTGTTTTCCACACAACTACTATTTCCATGTACTTAGTTGAAATGAATTTGTCTAGAGTCATGGTGTATGGATACATTGACCTCCACACCAACAAAAGAATATTTTTCCTAAAATATGAACTCAGAACACTTAACATTGTTTCCCCAAACCAACCTCACATACTCCTGGTCCTTAAGTAAAACCAACTCACTCTGATAAAATTCTTTCACGACCCATCCCAGAGGGGCCCATTCCATGACTACCCCAAGACTGCCCTTAATAGGCTTGAGGATGATGACTAGCACTGAGTAGGAATATATTACATATGGGAGGCATTTTCCTAATTACATGTACACACGCACACATATCCAAGCCCAAAATTCTAAAATTTATAAGACTATGTAAAAAACCATGGATAGTACTAAGATAACAAAAACTGAGTATGATAGTAGAAAAATAGAATGTAAATAGGGCCAGAATACAAGCCCACCCAAAAAGCAGTCTGGAAATGTGACTATAGAAGTTTCTGAAACTCATATGTAGAAAACCATACAAGAAGGGAAAGGTATTAGATAGCTGTCTGAAGCCACAATAACACATCTCAACAGTATGGTCTCTCTAATAACCACCTGGTCTTGGTCCACCTAGGACCCTGTCAAAGCGTCGATCATCTACACAAGACACTACATGTGTGGGAAATGCCTGTGTAGGGGTGAGTAAAACAATACTCAATAGGACACCCCTAAACCATGAAGGAAATCCCACTAATAAGTACATGAAGTATACCACTAAAAAAATACATAGTCATCTCACACATGTATAAGTATATAGTATGAAAAATAGGATTATCGAACATAATCGACAAAACACCCAGTATCGATAAGACTTGTAGTCTCGATGAGACACCTAGTGTTGAGAAGACATTTAGTCTTGGTAAGAAATGTATACTCCGTAAGAAATATAGTCTCGGTGATACAGGTAGTCTCAAATTCATAGCCAGCAACAAGATTCCACTCGTAACACACACATTTTGGGAGAACCTACTCTTGATGTGTAATGACCTAAACTTTTAATAATATAAATTCCTCTTGAACTAATTAACTGTATTATTATGTGAAATGGTTATAT
Organism: Viscum album; assembly: GCA_963277665.1. Classification (NCBI taxonomy): domain Eukaryota; kingdom Viridiplantae; phylum Streptophyta; class Magnoliopsida; order Santalales; family Viscaceae; genus Viscum; species Viscum album. The sequence goes on from OY728164.1 coordinate 826,280,886, forward strand.
AACTTATGAAATTTTTTGATTTTATGTTTTTGGATTTCAAAATACTATTATGAATTTTTACTATTAGAAATATAGTCGTTTAACAGTTATAACATTATTAGTATAAATATAGGGATTTAACAAATCCAATTTACTCAGACAAAGGAAGGTATGGCCTCATCCGGTAGACATGTTCCATACAAATCCCTTTTTTCTTATCTCAGAAAGGAGGTGGAATCATTGGGATTCAATCTTGACCAAGCCCAAGCAGTATTTTAACATGTTAAGCTCAAACAGAACTTCCTGTAGAAGAAGTGGATGTTGATATAGATTACCACCCGTGCGATGTCATTTGAGCCACCCCAAGAGTCTGTCACCATCGCACACCTTACCCTTTTATCTTTTATGGGTGTTATAAGGGGTTATGTAATGATACCCTAGTACTATATTTATGTACACTATTTTAGTATAGATAATATACATTCATTTTATTATTGTATCTTTTTAAATAGTGTTTAATGCGTAAATAGTGTTTTTAGTTAATATTCAACTAAGAAATATATTTTGTTGAATTAATGGATTTTTGAATTATTCAACGGTGACTTTTTCATAATTTTCTGAGACAGTCGAATTTTTGGGTAAAAATTAAATACCGTTTAATTATATAATGTTTTTTATGACATCATAATGACCCAATAGTGATGTAATGAAATACTATAAACACTATGTTCGGCCATTATATGTATTTAAATTAAAATAATTTTATTTTAGGTTTATTTTATTTATTTTACAAAGTTGTAGTGGACCCTCTAAGAGTTATAAAACTATTTATCATTTTAAGTTGATTTCCTTGAGAGTGTGACTCACCTCCACATAAGAAACCCTATTATTTTAATATGCTTGGACATTTTCCTTATAAAATATTGTTTGAAACTCCCCTTTTACAAAAAAAAAACATGGGAAAAACCATGGACGAGTTTGTGGTTTTGGTTAGTTTAATGTGTGGTGTCCCAAACAAAAATAATAAATAATTCACTCTCCTTTCCTATATAAACCCACACAAGATCTCACTTCCTCTTCACTAAAAGTATTTGCGGTTAGTCCAACTTATACCCTCATTTCTATAGAGTCCTACAAATTCTGTAGAGTTCATCCAACCTCTGCCCACCTCTCTATAGAATCCTCCCAAGCCTTTGGAGTTCATTCAACATTTAGGATCACACATCCAAGTAAGGGATTTCTTATTTTATCGTTTTTGTCCAATTTTCATTAAGTTTTTATGCCCTTTTATTTTCAATTAAAAATGTTTGAGTACGATTTATCACCTCCCTCATACTGAATTCTTTATGTTTTAATGATGAGAGACCCCTTTATCTCACATTAATGCCTCCCATGTAATCTGATTACCATGCCGAAATTCCATAAGGAATTTCTCTCTCCTCATTTACATTTAATAAATTCTTTTTTATTATGAATCCAAACTCAATTGCATATATTGGTACATGTATATATATGACCTCCCTAAATTAAATTTCATGTACATATAATTAGACACCCCTTTTCCCTCATCAAACTTTTTTATGAAGTCTTATGTCACGTCGTTATGCTGTCGAAATTGCAATTCCATTTTCAAAGCCTACATCATTGTGTAGTGAATACCATGCCCATTTCTCTATAAAGGGTATTCACCTTTATGAACATTTACTAATTTATGAAATTTTTTCATGTATTAATTCCACTTTCCTTTATTTTGTAATAAATTTTGATTTTTTAATGAGTCTATGTTGTATGATCTTGTGGCACACTTATGCATGAAATAAAATGTTTATGAAGAGAACACCCTGATAGCACTCCAATGCATTGGGTAAAGATTAGTATCATGATACATCTAGTTAAATAAGGATTTACTCATGATAATTAAATTTAAATGAGGATTTAATCATGGTAATTCAAGTGCAATGAGGGTTTACTCATGCGCCATGTGAAATGAGCCTTAGCTTATGCAAATTCCATGTTAAGTGTTGTTGCCACACTTCCATGTTATGATAATCATACTATATCATGAATTTATGTTAATGTTCTGTTATGGTCCATTGATATGCCTATTTCATAACATGTATATTATTCTTCATTTTATGCCTTGCATACTCCCTTACTAGACTTTATAGCTAACCCTTTTCTTATGCATGTTCTTAGGTTATCCCAGGAAATTCTAAGTACGAGGGAATGTAGTGGTCATGTAAAGGACATTTTCAATAAAAATGTTCTATTTTTTATGTTCTAAGTTATTATGTAATGTTCCTACTCCCAAAATACACTAGACCTATGGTTATTTTATGTTTTATTAGGTGAGTTTTATGTAATAAATTAGGTTTATCTGTGTAATAAAAAGCAGGGTTATTATAGTTTGTATCAAATGATAGGTTTAGTTATTTTTGGGATTAGGATTAGAAAACCATAGTGATTACTTAGGGATAATACTAAGTATAATAAAAACATCCCTAAATTTTTGTGAGTATTGAGTATGTGGTTATCATGAAAATACCTCCATTTTTGGATACGAGTATATAGAGGCGACTCTAGCACAGATGTACCTGGGAGTGAAAACACTGACAAGGAGTTTCTGGCGTGACCCAGGGTATCATGGTACAAGGAAATGGGTCTTTCTACACTATTGGTTAAAACACTCCCAAGGTATATTCTTTGGTAAATTCACAAGCTTAGAATTAACCATTATTAAGGGAATTAAAAAATTCCCCTAAGAATATATGATACAATGTAGATCATGGATAACATATATTGAAGCCCATAGATTAATAAGTTAAGGAAATAAAAGTTATTTATAAGTCATCCATTTTGGTCCTTGGATTAGCCTTTATGTTTTACCCAAAACATTCCTTTTATTCCAGCCAATTGTCAGTAATAGGAGGACCTGAGCTAACAAAAGATGCGAAGATCAATGTGATGATTGTTCTAATGAGATTCCCAACCCAATGGGAGTGGGAATCACAAACTTTTTCACAATAATATCTCAGTTAACTCATTATTTGATTAGAAACATGGGTAAATAATTAAATTTAACCCCCCTAAGAAAGAACAAGTCGTAATCGAGAGCTTCAAAAGACAAAGACCTCCTACTTTTAATAGATCATTCAATACCTCAATCACCGAAAAATGGATCAAATACATTGAAAAGATCATCTCCATCCTTCAATGATTCGAACAAGAGAAGGTTATTCTGGATGCTTATCGTGTAGAGGGTGTAGCTGATCAATGGTGGAAATTGATCCAAAATTCAAATCCTGTTGATAAGATCAAGGCGTTGGAATGGATTGATTTCTAGAATACTTGTTTTGATAAATATTTTCCATGCACCCTCCAACTAATGATGAAAATGGGATTTATGGACCTCAAGAATAAATAAGATGAATCCATAAATGTGTAGGATGAAAACATTACAAGGCTTGCACGATACACCTCCTTCTTTTTCATTACCCCCAAATACAAGGTAGAACTCTTTTTTAGTGTGTTGAAATCTAGCATGCAGAAAGCCCTGGCGAACTGTGACTTCGACATCTATGAGGAAGTTGTCCGATGTGCCCTCATAGTCAAAATGGAGATCAAAGAATCTCAGGGGTATCATGGGGATAAGAAGAGTAAGGTATACTTCAATTCTAGCGGTCCGAAGGATAAATCCAATGGTGCTAAGAAAAATCAGCATCCCACTTTCCAAATGTGTGGAAAGAAGCACCTGGGAAACTTCTTGAAGGGGATGAGGAAATTCTTCTAGTGTGGAAGAGAACGGATCCTAGCTATTCACTGTCGATAGTAAAAAACCCATGGCTATGACAGAGGAGAGGAACACCCCATTACTCTCTCAATTCATTGTTCATTACTTCAAATGCAAAGAACCATGGAAACATGAAAATTAGTTCCCTAAGACAAGGGTTTTCAGAGAGAACCAACAACCTCCAAGGTAGAAAGGGAGATATTTTTCCATCACTACTACTAAAGTAAACCCCGAAAATGAAGTGGTGATAGGTACTCAAGTTATTCATTCTAGAATAGAAAATGTACTTTTTTTATGGTTCTATGCATTCTTTTATATGCTGAATGTTTAGTAAAATAATCCCAACACCACCACAAATCATGGAAGTAAAGTCGTTGGTGAGTACAAAAAATGGGGTAATCATTGCATCCCATTAATATAACTCCTCCCCTATCATAATTTTTGGATTGAACATCCTGGTGAACCTCATCATACACTCTCAGGTGGAATTTTATTCAAATCTTGGAATGTTTTGGATTTATTTATATAGAGACAACATAAATTGTCGTGAGAGAGAAATCACTCCTCGTATGTAGAATCAAGGCCTGAATATATACTAGTGTAAGGAGGAAGATGAATCTTCTTCAGAACCATCATTTCTTGCGTGGATATTACTACCCTATGAGAACGTGTATCTATATCAGATGATTGAGTCTAAGGAGGCAACCATCCTTGAAGACATACCTATTGTGAGATAATTTGCTAAAGTGTTTCTTGAAGAATTTCATGGTCTTCCTCCTATAAGAGATGTTGAATTTTCAATTGACCTTATACCTGGGTCATTTCCAATATCCAAGACTCCATATAAAATGGTTGTTTAGATATTAAGGAGCTAAAGAAATAACTATAGGAGAATTTGGATAAAGGGTTTATATGCCCAAGTGCTTCACCATGGCGTGCACCAGTCCTCTTCATCAGGAATAATGATGGGTCAATGTACCTTTTCATTGATTATCGTGAGCTCAAAAAAATCATGATAAAGAACAAGTATCATCTTCCCTGAATTGATTAATTGTTTGATCAGCTTCATTGAGCAGAATACTTCTCTAAGGTGGATTTGTAGTCGGGATATTATCAAGTAAGTTTTAATAAGGAAGATATCCCCAAGACTTCTTTTCATATAAGATATGTGCACTATGAATTAATAGTAATGCCTTTAAGACTCACTTATGCTCTATAATGCTTCATAGAATTGATGAATAATGACTTTTGGTATTACCATAACCAATTTGTGGTAGTCTTTATGGATAATATTCTAATATATTCTAAAACCAAAGAGGATTATGAGGGGGATCTAAGAACTATACTAGAGACCTTGTGAAATTATAAGATCTATGAAAAGTACAGCAAGTGTGAGTTCTGGTTGAAGGAGATCTCATTCTTGGGTCATATCATCAAAAGCAATGGGATATCAGTGGATCCCTCCATGAAAACTGAAATTGAGGGATGGCTGAGGAAAACATCAGTAATAGATATCCATAGATTCTTGGGGTTTGCTGAATATTATAGCTAATTTGTGAGAAATTTCTCCTGATATTCCAACCCTCTTACCAAGCTAACTTGTAAGGGAGTAAGATTTTCATGGAGTGATGAATGTGAAGAGAGAATCAAGGATTTTAAAAGGAGGCTTACCACTACACCTGTGCTCACTTTACCCACAAGTGGGTAACGTTTTGTGGAATTTGGTGATGCTTAAAAGAAGGGAATGTGTTTTTTGTTGATGCAGAATGATAAAGTTTTATCCTACGCCTAAAGGTAGATAAACATCAATGAGGAAAACTATATCATTCATGATCTGGAGTTGGCAGCTATGATCATCACATTGAAAATCTGGCAACATTATCATTATAGAGAGAAGTGTGAGATATATACTAATCACAAGAGCCTCAAATATATATTCACACCAAAAGAACATTATATGCACCAACGAATATGGATAGAAATCATAAAGTATTATGAATTATCGATCCACTACCATCCTGGTAAGGGAAAAAAGGTGTATATGCTCTAAGTAAAAAGGATCCTGCATCTTTATCAATGATGAGAATTTAAAAGGATCCAATATTCTTAGATATGGAGAGGATGGACATGGAAATCATTAAGGGAGGAACATCGTCGAACCATTCTCAAACGATTGCTCAACCATCCCACAAGGAGAAAATAAAGGATGCGCAAAGAAAGGATGTGAAAATTCTAAAAAGGGTAGAAGCCATTAGAAATGGAAAATCCTCAGAGTTCATGGTTGAAAAGGATGGAATTGTGATATTTGGGTCACATTTATGTGCACCATCAAATCCTGAGATAAAGAAGGAGCTTTAGAATGATGGAAATAGCTCGGACTTCTGTATTCACACGAGGTCCAGAAAGATGTATCTAAATATCTAAACAACTTTTGGAGGGACAATATGAAAAGGGAGATTGCTGAATATACATCAAAGTGCCTAGTATGTCAGTAAATGATGGTTGAGAGGAAAATGTCTAAGGGGATGATTCAACCACTACCCATGCCAACATGGAAGTTGGACAAAAATACCTTAGAATTTGTCACTGGACTTCTAAGGACATCTAGAGGAAACAATGATATATGGGTCGTCATGGATTTTCTTACAAAGACATCTCACTTTATCACGATTCAAGGGGAATTCTCATTGGATCAACTTGAACAGATTTACATCAAAGAAGTGGTAAGTCTTCAAGGAGTACCACTATCTATTGTATCCGATTGTGATCCAAGATTCACCTCGAAGTTCTGGAAAAGTCTCCAACATGCTCTAAGAACTGAACTAAACTTCAGTACAACCTATCAACCTCAAACTGATGGACAATATAAGCTAACTATCCAGACACTAGAAGATTTGTTCAGATCGTATTATGTGGACTTCAAATGAGGATGGGACCAATATCTTCCACTGGTTGAATTCTACTGCAATAAAAGTTTCTACTCGATCATCTGAATGGCACAATATGAACACCTTTATGAGAAAAAGTGAAGAACACTAGAATGTTGGGATGAATTCAGTGAGCATAAGATGCAAGGACCTAAAATGTTCAATGAAATGTTGGAGAAGGTAAAAACCATTTAGCAGCAAATCAAGGCATCCCAAATTCGACAGAAGAGTTATGCAGAAAACCATTGATGAGACCTTTAGATTAAAGTTGGATACATGGTATTTCTATGAATATCTCCATGGAATAAGGTCATGAGGTTTGGAAAAAAAATATAAGTTAACTCTGAGGTACATCAGCCCCTTCGAGACTCTTGATCGTGTCGCGGATGTGGCCTATCGACTAGAACTTCTACCCACCATGTCCAAAGTACATGATGTCTTTAATGTATCCCTCTTAAAAAATTACATATCGGCACCTTCACATGTACTCTTTTCAGAGGTAGTATAGTTAAAGGATGATCTTTCTTACGATGAGAAACCAGTGAATATCTTAGATCGTAGAGAAAAATGTATACGATATAAGACAATTCCCCTCATCATGGTGTTATGGCACAACCTCAAGTTTTGGGAAGAAATGTGGTAATTGGAGGAAGTGATTAAGCAGAGTAACCCGCATCTGTTTTAGGGTAGGAAAAAAAATTTCAAGGGAAAAATTTCTTAAGGGGGGAATATTGTAATGACCCAACCTTTTAATGATGGAAATTCCTCTTGATCTAATTCGATGTATTATTATGTGAAATGGTTATATAACATATGAACTTCCTTTGTTTTATGTCTTTGGATTTCAAAATACAATTATTAATTTTTACCACTACTAATATAGCCGTTGAATAGTGATAACATGATTAGTATAAATATATGGCTTTAAAAAATTCAATTTACTCATACAAAGGAAGTGATGACCACATCCAGTAGACTTGACCCGTATGAAGCCCATTTTTTAGAGCTCAGAAAGGTGGTGGTGTAATTGGTATTTTCTATTCAGAATTCCCAAGACAAGCTTCAACATGTTAAGCTCCAATGGAACCGCCTATGAGAGAAGTGTAAGTAGATAAAGACTACCACCTCAACGATGTTATCCGAGCCACCCCAAGAGTTTGTCACCACCGCACACCTTACCCTTCTGTCTTATGTAGGTGTTATAAGGGGTTATGTAACAAGACCCTAGTACTATGATTATGTAAACTATTTTTGTATAGAGAAAATACATTCATTTTATTATCGTTACTTTGTAAATATTTTTTAAAGAGAAAATAGAATTTTTAGATAATATTCAACTAAGAAATCTATTTTTTCGAATTAATGGGTATTTAAATTAAATATTATTTTAATAAAATATTATTATTATTATTAAATTAATTTTTATTAAATATAAATGATCGTATCATTTCATGAATGTAATTTTAATTTTTATTAAGGTTTGAAAGCTGTTTTTTTAAAACTAATGTATTTTTTATAAATCTTTGTTTATATTTTAAGAGGGAAAATTAACATATTTATAAAAAAAATAGATAAAATGAATATTATTTTTGGAATCAGGACGTTAAAATTATCCAATGGTGAATTTTTCATAATATTTTGATACAGTTGAATTTTTGTGGAAAAATTAAATACTATTTAATTATATAATGTGTTTTATGACATCATAATAACCCAATAGTGATGTAATAAAATACTATAAACGCTATTTTCGGACATTATATGTTTTACCATTAACATAATTTGATTTTAGGTTTATTTTATTTATTTTAAAAATCTTTTGGGGACCCTCCAAGACTTATAAATCTAATTATCTTTTTTAATTGATTTCCTTGAGAGTGTGAATCACCTCCACCGATGAAAACCTATTATTTTAAGAAGTTAGTTCATTAGAATTATAAAATATTGTTTCTCACACCCTTATGTAAAAACCCATGTGCAAAAACCATGGTCTGGTTTGTGGTTTTGATTAGTTTAATGTGTGGTGTCCCAAACCTAAATAATAAAAATTTCCCTCCTTTTCGTATATAAACCCAACCAATATCCCACTTCCTCTTCACTAGAAGCCTTAGGAGTTCTTCCAACCTCTTCACTCCTTTCTCTATAATCCTCAAAAGTCACCCCAAGCTCCCAAGAAGCCTCTCTCAATCCTCTCCCATGTCTTTCGGATCACACATCCAAGTAAGGGATTTCTTCCTTTCTCTTTTTGTCCAATTTTCTTTAAGTTGTTATGCCCTTTTATTTTCTATTAAAAATGTTGGGGTATGATTATTCACCTCCCCCATAATTCGATATTAATTTTTTAAGGATGATATACCCCTTTCTCTCTCATTAATGCTTCCCATGTACACTTGTTACCATGCTGAAATTCTGTAAGGAATTTCTCTCTCCTCATTTACATTCAAGAAATAGTTTGGTATTATGAATAAAAACTCCATTACTTATATTGGTACATGTATCTATATTACCCCTTACTATCCATTACATTTAAATATGGTGATATTCCATTTTTTCTCTCCTAAAAATATTTCATGAAATCTTATGTTACGTCGTTATGCTGCAGAAATTGCACTGCCATTTTCAAGACAACATCATTGTGTAGTGAATACCATGATCATTTATCTATAAAGGGAATTCACCATTATACACATTTACCTGTTGATGGAAGAGTTTCATGCCTTAATTCCACATTCCATTACCATGAAATAAATTATGATGTTTTAATGAATCTATGTTGTATGATCTTGTGGCACACTTATGCATGAAATGAAATGTTTAAGAAGGTTGTGCCCTGATAGTGCTCCAATGCATTGGGTAAAGATTAGGATCATGATACATCAAGGGAAATGAGTATTTACTCAGGATTATTCAAGTTTTATGAGTATTTACTCTTTATAATTCATGTGAAATGAGGTTTTACTCATGATCCATTTTCAATGAGCCTTGGATCATGCTAATTCAATGTTAAGTGTTGTTGCCACATTTCCATGTTATGATAATCATTCTATATCATGACTTTATGTTAATGTACTTTTATGCTAAATTTATATTCCTATTACCTAACATGTATTGTATTCATCATGTTATTCATTTTTTAATCCCTTACTAGGATTTATAGCTTACCCTTTTCTTATGCATGTCCTCAGGTTATCCCATGAAAAACTAAGTAAGAGGGAATGTATTTTTCATTTAAAGGAAGTTTTGAATAATGATGTTGTGTGTTTTATGTTCTGAGTTGTTATATAATGTTTTTAATCCCCAAAGACACTATAAATCTTGATCTTATATATTGTATCAGGTGAATTTTATATAATAAATCAGGTTTAAGTGTGTAATAAAAAGAAGGGATGTTATATCAATCCATTAGTTGCATGTAAACATCCACAAAACCCACTTATGGTATCACAAAAGTAAAATCCCATAATAAGTGTCTCAATACAATAAAAAGATCATCTAATGATCACATTGTTTCAATGTTATGTCTATTTTTGTAAAAAGGGTGACCCTAGTCTGGTCTGGGTCCGATCTAACCTGCCAGACCTGGCCCAACCCACCAGTCGTCACGACCTGGTCCAGGTGACCTGACTCGGCCCACGGGGCTACTGAAATGGACCAACTCCTTTGGTCTAACCAATTTAAATGTAGTTCACATGAACCACCACACATGGTCCGCCCCGACCATGTTCCCCAATGATCCACGCGGTGTCGCACCATGTATCATGTTGTTGGCCTTCAATCTCCGCCCACATCATGACCTCACCACCACTGCGGGCTCCACAAGGCCTCGCCACCAGGTACACAGTTTCCTCATTGTTTCTCCCTCATATCCATTATGGACATCCTTGTAGCACCGCACCCCACTGGTCCATGTCACCCATATGCTTAGCTTTGATCCAGTCACCGCCTGGCGCTCCTTCCACCGACACCTCGCCTCGCAGACACCACTGACGTGCCTCGCCAGACCGCCACACCAGTGGTCCCTTCCATGAACCACTAGAGATCTTTTGATTCTAGTAATTTGGCGCAATCATAGATCTGGGTTCCCAGTGACCCGATCTACCATGCCACAACCTCTTATATTGGTTCACCTTGAATACAAGGATCCAATCATGCTCAGAACCACGAGGCAATGTCGAGCTGGGAACCACAGGGTTCCAATGGTGAATAATGCAAAAAACAGAGGGAGAGATGCCCATATAAAGGGTTTTACATCACTGTCCACGCATTTGTGGAGAATGATCAAGATCTAGTGGATTTGGGTTTGAAAACAGATTATATTGAATCCTAATAACCCACAAAAAATCCCTCCAGCAACATATGATTGATTTGTGAACTAAACTATTTGTAGATTAATCCATTTTCATCATAGAAATAAAAAATGGGGAAATCACAAAGAAAAAAAATACCCTACCTTGTTGGGTTCAAACATTGACAGTGAATGAAGTTGTGATGTGGTCATTGGCATTATCCTTTGATTTCATCACGTGTCGATCGTCGATCCACGATCTGGACGTCGTTCGCCAATGGAAAATCCTCCAGGATCTCCCTAGAGATTCTATATAATTCCTAATGTTATTTGACTAAAATTTTGATTTCTTCATAAGAATTATTATAATGAAAATTGTCACAGCATCATCAAAATAATTTATCTTGAAATTATTTAATGATTATTATGTCCTTTTTGGGTTTTTCTACAGAAGACCTTCCCTAACTAATGTTAAGTAATACCTAGGAAAAAACCACATTACATACTCAACGGTGATCTCGTATTTCCAAAATTATTTTCTGTTCATGAGTTATTAGTATTTGAAAATAAAATAATTTTTATTTAATAATTTAATTTATGGTCACATTCCGAAAATTATCTTTCACAACTGACCTATGTCATCCAATGTTAGGCATCACCTAAAGTAAGGTGACTACTCTAAACACAATGATATCCTTAGATGTTTGATTCAGGAACCCATTTAAGTGTTATTAAACTTTTTTTTGAAAACTTCTAATGAACTATATTAAAAATAGTACATTTCTTAATGAATTTTTCCATGCACACTGGGCCTCAGAATCACAAGTCACCTCAGCACCTTGTTTTAGAATTTCCCAAATAATTTTCGAAAATAAAATCTTGAAAATCAGAGTTTTTACAATGAATACCATTTATCAAAGATTCTAAGGGAGGTTTCATCACTCGGATTCACACTTGACAAAGCCCATGCGAAGATCTAGAAACTAAAGCATGAGAAAAATTGCTTATGGGGAAGCACAAAATCATCGAGATCATAGCCGAAACCATGTATGCCAAAACACCCCATGAAAATATCAACACCGTGCACCTTACCCTTAGATAATTTGGTCATGTAATAAAGGGATATGTATCAAGCCCCAAATAATATGAAATTTATATTTTAAATAATAATTAATATACTTACTTCTTATTTTTGTTACAATATAAATGATTTTTATTTTCATAGTAAATCACAAATTTTATTCATGTGTAGTATAAAATATCAATTAATGCATTCATTTTAATGAATTAGTAATGATTTTAAATAAATTATATTTTAATAAAATGTTATTATTAAAAAATATTTATTAATTATAGTAGATAATATAATTTTACAAAGTCAAAAATAATTTTTATAAGTTTTCAAAAACTTTTATTTTCAAAAAAAAATATTTTTAAAATTAATGTCATTATTTATATTAATACTGAAAATTAAAATATTTAGAAAATTATTTTTATAAAATAAATATTATTTTAAAAATAATAATTTTGAAATTATCCAATATTTAAATTTTCATAATTTTTTGAGACAGTCGATCTTTCCGGAGAAATCAAATACAATAAAAATATACAGTGTTTATTATGACATCATAATCACCCAAAAGTTATGGAATATATAAAATAAAATGTATCAAAGAAAAAATATATATTTTACCTTTAAAATAATTTGATTTTGAGTTTATTTTATTAATTTTATAAATCCTTTAGGAATCCTCAAAAATCTATATTAAATATTATGGTTTATAAATCAATTCATTATAAACATGACTCACTTCCACATCACCAAGGGAAATATCTTTTTCTATTTGGACCATTAAATTATAATATAAATGAGAAAAAAACATATTTGGTAGAAACCATGGCCAAAAACATTTTTATGGTCTATGGTTTTGATTACTTTATTATATGAAGTTCAAAACCTATGTTTGAGAAATAATAATGAACTCTCATCTCTTTTCCTATATAAACCCACAAAAGATCCCATTCTGGTTCAATCAAAAACATTTTTCCCATAATAACTCTTCCCTAATCACTCTAAAGTCATCCAAATGTTCCACCATGCTCTCAACGAGCTCCTCCCATGTTTTTTGAATCACTATTTCAAGGTAAGGAGTCCCCTCCTTCTCCTCCTTATCCAAGAATCTTATTATTTTTATGGATTCTATTTCCAATTACCAATGATGGGTTATGTTTTTAAACATCCCTATTACTATCCATTGATTCAAAATTGATTCCGGATCCCTTTATATCTCGTTAGACCATTTAAATAACCTTTATTTACTATTTTTATGCTTCTCAAATTTGACTACGATTTTTCAATGCCAAACATTTATGATGTGAATACTGTCGCTATTTACACTCAAGGGTATTCACATTAACATACATATACTTATTTTATTAGGTAATTACATTTATTTATTCCATACTCCTTGATCATAGAATTAAATATGGGAAAATTTTATTATGTTATATAATCTATGTGGAACACAAATGCATGTACATTATATGATTATGATGGGTGTACCCAGATAGCATTCCAATTTATTGGGTAATGACTTAGCCTCTTGTGATTCCATGTATGATGTTTGGAAAGTAATCCAAATAATGTTATATTATTATATATTTGTGGTTATCCTTGAATTATACTTATGATTTCATGTTTAATGTTGGTTTCATATTCCCATGTTACCGTTATGTTATCGTGTTATATCAAGTCTCATTATTCATGTTTATAATTATCACCCCTTTTAGGTCCCATTGATATTCCTATTGTCTAAAATTTAATAAATTCTTGAAGTTATGATTTTTCTTATTCTCTAATTAGTCTTTATAGATCACCCCTTTATTTTGTATGTCACTAGTTTATTCCATGTCGTTTTTGGAATGATGGATTATTATGAGCATGTTAAGGAATGTTTGAATAATGTTGTTGGGTCCCCTATTTTAAGTTGTTATGTAATATACCTAATTTCCAAAGTAACTAGGATTATTTTTATTCGAAATTGTACTATGTTTATTTTTATTTAATAAATCATGAAATAATGTGTAATAAAAAAATTTGTTTTCATTGTTGGTATCAAAGGAAATGTTAGTTATTTTTGGGATTATGATAAGGAAACATGAATTAAATCCATAGGGATATGTCTAAACAAAATAAAACATGCCTAAATTTTGGTAAAGTATAGAGTAAGTGGTTCCCAATAAAATCCATCCTTTTCTAGATACTACAAGCCGATGTGGCTCTATAATATATGTACGTAATGGTAACTGCTACAAACATTGTATTGAGATAGACTTCATTGGGAACTATTTCATGACAAAGAGGCTCACTATACACCTAGTTTTACACTACCATAGGATATGCATTGGTAAATTTACAAGACGATTATGAACCATTATTAGGGGAATAAAAATATATATAAAAGTTTCATTTTGGATATATATCCTGGAAAACATAGATTGAAGGATATAAATTCATAAGATGCAGAATAAATTTCATTTATAAGTTATCAATTTAATATAATTGGCTTCATATTTTTTGTTTTTAACAGTTTAAAATTATTCACCTCAAATTTCCCTTTATTTTGGACAAAGACCTGAAATATGAGAAAATCAGTTGACAACCAATGTGAAAGAAAAAGTGGAGAGATCCCAAATGAGATGCCCAACCCAATAAGGATAAGAATCCTTAACTTTATGATGATAATATCTTAGTTTAATTGTGCTATGAATAGAAACCTGGATCATGAAGAATTCATAAACCCCTTATGAAAGAAAATTTGTCAATTTGTACCTTTATGTGACAAAGCCCTCTAACTTTCAACAGATCATCTAATACATTAATCATGAAACAATGGATCAAATGTATTGAGAATATATTCTCTATACTTCTATGTTCTTAGCAAGAGAAGTTTGTACTATCTATTTATCATATAGAGGGATAAGCTAATCTGTGGTGGACAATGATTAAGAATACGAAGCCTGAGTAAGATATTGATGTGATGGGGTGGATTTAATTTTCTAAAATGCATTCCTAAACTTATATTCCTAACACTATTCAAATTAAAAAAATGGGCTTTTCTTTCCCTAAAAAAAGATGATGAATTCATCAGGGTGTATAAGGAAAGCATCAAAGTACTTTCACAATACTCCTTCAACATTGTTATTGCACCCAAATGAAAAGTGGATATATTCATTGGTGTGATATAACTAAGCCTATAAAATCACTTGTTATCTGATTCATTGATATCTATGAAGAAATTTTCGGATTTACCCTCAAATAAAAAAAGGATAATAATAAATCTCAAGGATATCACATGGATAGGTAGTGGAAATTCCAGTTTAATCCTGGAATTTTAATGGAGAAATATAATAAATGTATGAAATTTCAACATCCCAATTGTCAAAAGTGTGGAAAGAAGGACCCTGAAAAATGCCTAAAAGGGATGTGTAAAATCATTAGGTACAAAAAGGAAAGTTACCTAGCTAGATATTCATGATGGGAGAAACCAACTAATGAAATAGAAGAAATTAATGATCTAGCATACCCTCATCTTATTGTAAAATGTATCATATTCAAGGAAAAATGAAACTATGAGAACCACTTCACTAAGATAATAGTTTTCATAGAAAATTATTTCCAACAACCTCCAAGGATGTAAGGGTAATCATATGTTATCACAACAGCTATGGTGGACCCTAACAGCAAAGTGTTGACCTATGCACTAGTTACTCATTAAAAAAATGTTAAAATTCAGTTTGATTCTAGTTCTATGTATTCCTTTATATCAAAAAAGATTAGTATAAATATTCAAACACCACCAAAATGCATGGAAGTAGAGTTTTTAGTGAAAATGAAAAATGGGGAAATAATTTCATTTCATGTATATAATTCCTCTCCTACCCAAATTTGTGGGTTGAACTTCCCAGTGAACCTTATGATACTCTCTTTAGTGTAATTTGATGAAATTATAGGTATTAATTATCTTCCCTGAACAAACATAAATTATCAAGAGATGAAAATCACGCTCTATATCATTAATTTTCTTCTTATTCAGTATAAGTTAAAGGATTAGTATGAATATTATTTATAAAAAATATCATAAGCATGTGTATTATTTACATATGACCAAGAATATCCAGCAAAAATGAATGATTCTATGGAAAATATCATCCTTCAAGATATTCTCGTTATAATGGAATACAATGATGTATTTCCCAATGAAATTTAGGGCCTTCCTCATAGCTAAGAAGATTTTTTTTCAAATGAGAATATTCTTAGAGAGTTTCTATTATCCAAGACTCCATATATAATGGTTGTTCTAGAACATAATTAGTTGAAGAAACAACTATAGGATAGTCTATATAAAGGGTTTGTCTTCCCATGTTCTTCACCTTTGGGTGCACCATTCCTCTTCATTAAGGAGGATGTGTCAATACATCTTTCAATTGAAAATCGTGATCTAAATAAGATATTAAAAACTAAAAAATATGTTCTTCCATAGATTGATAACTTATTTGATCAGCTACTTGGAGCCTTATAACTCTCCAAAGTTGATCATAACTTAGGTTATTTTCAAGTAAGGTTGATTGATTATGTCCCCAATATTGATTTTCATACAAGGTATGGGTTCTATGAGTCCATAGAAATTCCATTTAGATGGACTGATGCACCAAAAATCATTGTAGAATTTATGAATAGAGTATTTAGATATTACCATGTTAAATGTTTTATAGTCTTTATAGATGGTATTCTAATATACTTCAAAATAAAGGATAAGTATGAGTGGTATTGGATAAGTGTGATAAATACCTTAAGAAAGGAGAATATTTATGAAAAGAAGAGTAAATGTTTGTTTTGGTTAAAGGAAGTCTCGTTCATGGGGAATATTATCACAATTAATGGTATATATATGGAACCATCAAAGATATAAATAATTTAAGGATTAAAAATTATAATAACTCTGATATAAAGATGTAGTTTCCTTGGGTTATCATGGTATTATCATCAATTTTTTAGAAATTTCTCATGATTTTCAAACTCTCTAACCAAGATAACTCTGAATGGATTCAAGTTTTATAAGAATAATGAATTTAAAAAAGGATTCAAGGATTTGAAAAAGAGTCTTATCACTATACATGTACTTATGCTACCCAAAAATGAGGATGTTTTGTGGTATATATTGGTTCATTTAAGAGAATATTGGGTTGTGTACTGATTCAAAATAAATAAGTGATAGAAAATGCCTCAAGGTAAATGGATTTTCATGAAGATAACTACAGGAAGAATGATTTGGAGTTGGTTGTAGTAATCTTCTTGTTGAAAAACTGGTGGCATTATATCTGTGGGGTGAACTATGAAATATATACATATCATAATATCCCCAGGTATACATTCACATAGAAGGAACTAAATATGATCTAGTAAATTTGGTTAGAGATAATTGAGGACTATTCCTACTCAACCCACTTCAATCCTAAGAAATCAAATAAATTGGTAGGTTCTCTACATAGAGAGGATCTATAAATATTATCATTGATGAGAATTGAGAATGATTCGATCATATTACTCTTGAAAAGTATGTACATGGGAATCATTAAGAAATGAAACTCATCAATCCTTTTACAAATGATTACTCAACCATCCCTTCTAGAGAAGACAATTTTTTTCTGAAAGGGATGATGTGGAAATTCAGAATATTGTGAATTCTATTGGAATAGGGATATTCACAGAGATCAAAATTAATAATGAATGAGTTCTAATATTTGCGGTATGACTATGTGTATGATAAAATCTTTAGTTAATGAAGGAGCTATTGGATGATGCACATATCTCAACCTTCTCCATCAATCTAGGGAGAATAAATAATTACCAAGATCACTGGTAGTGCTATTTGTGGGAATATAAAGCAAAGGAGATCAAAAAATATACAACAAGGTCTCTTATATGTTATCATGTATAAAGGATGAAAGAAATAAATACATGGGGATGAAGAAACCAATATCCTTTCCTCAATGGAAACCTGAAAATAAAACAATTGACTATTTAACTAGTATTTCATGGACATGAAGAGGTCATAATTTAATATGGGTTATGGTGGAACATCATAGAATTTCCTGTAACTTCATTGCAATTTGAGAGAAATTCTCACTCAATTAGCTGACAAGGACATACATTATAGAAGTGGTGAGGATACATGTAACACCAAAATAGATTGTATCTAATCAAGACCCAAGGACTAAATTTTCACTTTGAAAGAGTCTTCAACATTCTCTAAATACTGAGTTGAAATTCAACATGTATTATCACCCTTAAACTGATGTAAAATATGAGCAAGATACCCATACACTCAATGAAATGTTGAGAGGATTCTCAATGGACTTCAAATGAGGATATGATGAACATATTCTTATGGTAATGATCTCATACAACGATATTTTACACTCAAGCATCCAAATGGATCCCTATAAAGAATTTTATAGGAAGAGGTGTACAACACCTGCATGATGGGATGATGTTTCTAAATGCAAACTATTGGGTGATAAAATGGTTGATAAAATGGTGAAAAATCATAAGATCTTTTAGAAATAAAATCAGGGATTCTCAGAGTTTATATAATATATATGATTACAATGGTCAAAAATACATATATTTTGAGGTTAGATATAAATTATTCCTGTGAATATCTCTATTAATGAAAGTCATGAAATTTTGGATGAATGGAAATCTTAGTCCATGATACATTGGTCCCTTTGAGATCCTTGATCACATCGTAGTGGGGTACTATCAACTAGAAATCACACCAAACCTATCTCAAGTACATGTCGTGTTCTATACATCACTCTTAAAAAAATAAATTTTAGGACCATTACTTGTAAAAAATCTAGAGGTGGTATCATTGGAAAAAGTTCTTAGATCATATATCTAAAGGTGGTACCTTATATGAGGATTATCCAGTGAAGATATTAAATCATAGTTCTATAAATAACACAATGAACCTTATCAAATTATTATGTAGAAACAATAATTTTGAATAAAAAATGTGGTATCTAGAGGATTCGATGAAATAGAATTACCCTAATCAGTTTTAGTGTGTGAAATAAGAATTTCTAGGGATAATATTTTAAGGGGAAATATTTTAATAACCTGAACATTTATAAATAAAATTCCCTTTCTAGGTTAAACTAAATTCCCAATTATGTATTATTATTATAAAAAACACATGCACATATTTAGATTTGTCCTATAAGATTTAAAAGTGTTTTAAGTATCAAATTATTTGAACAAATATTCATTTAATAATGATTTTATTACTAGTATAAATATAGGGGTATGAAAAATTCAACTGACACAAACAACAGAAGCAATGGAATCAATTAATAAGATCATACCTAATGAATAAAATTTATCAGAGATTACAAGGGATATAGAATAACTATGATTTTTCATCGACCAAGCCAAATATTATATTCAGTAACTAAAGCATGAGTGAAATATTCTAAAAGAGATGTTTAGGATCATTGAGATCATGGCCCAAACCATGTATGCCAAACCACTTCAAAATAATATCGCCATTGCAAAACATACCCTTAGGGTGTTTTCTGCTATAATAAATTTCTTTGTATTAAGACCCTAATAATTGGAATATGTATATTTTATATAATAATGAATATATTTAATTTTTTTACATTATAAAGTAATTTTATTATTATGATAAATCACAAATTATATTTTTCTTTAATATGTAATTTCAATTAAGACTTTTCTTTTAATAAATTAATATATTTTTAAAATAACTAATTTATTAATAAAATATTAATATTAAATAATATTTATTATGTACATTTTATAATATAATTTTCTAATTTCAAAAAAATTATGAAGGTTTAAAAACATTTTTTATCAAGAAACCCCCACCATTTTTCAATAAAAGAAAATTATGATTTTAAAAGTGAAAAATCACATATTTATATAATTATTTTGATAAAATTAATAATATTTTTCGAATAAATAGTTCAAAATTATTCAAAGGTGAATTATTTATAATTTTCTGAGTTACTAGAATACTTAGTTAAAAATTAAATATGGTATAAATAAACAGTGTGTATTATGATATCATAATGACCCAAAAGTGACATAATAAATTATATAAATGGTTTAAATGAAACAATATATGTTTATTATTTAAAATAATGTTATTTATTGGTTCTTTGGTTAATTTTATGAATACCTTATGAATCATCCAAAAGCTATATTGTATTTTATGGTTTTAAAATCAATTATTTATAAATGTCACCCAATTCCATGTCAACAAGGGTAATAATTTATTATCTTAGGAACCTTTACTTATAAAATAAAAAAACCACTAAATATAACAACCCTGCTCTTTATTACACACATAAACATGATTTATTACATAAACATGCACTTAAGACAACTCTGAGGATCAAGTGGTCTAGTGTCTTAAGAAACTAGTAACATTACATAACAACTTAAAACATAAAACACAACATGTTTATTGAAAACTTCTTTTACTTGAGCACATCATTCCTTTTTACCTAGCATTGCATGGGATAATCTGAGGATATTCCTAAGAAAATTTTGATCTATGAAGAATAGTAAGGGAGTATATAAGGCCCCAGCCTTAAACCTTACATAATCTTGAGTTATCACAAGATTACACATTGAGGATCTTTTCAGGTTTAGAGTTTTAGAGAATTAGATCATAAAACTTGCATTAAATTCCACATATAAACAAAGTGGTTACATAAAGTTAGTATTCTTCATTCCCATCAATGGAAACATATTTAAAATAAACATGGATTCTATCTTGACACTTCCTTGACACTATCATCATATCATGTACCTTTCCCTTGACCTGAGAAAAACATTTCAAAAAAACTTGGGATGAGAATAAAAAGCTCAGTAAGGGATATAAAAATATGGAATGGAAACATGGGTACAAATATACATAAGGATGGGATCATAGTTTACCCATAAAACATAAGCACTTTAACATACCTCATCAAATCATGAATAAATCATAGAAATCATAAGACATAAAGGTAACTTGAGGCATTCATAACATTCTTACGTAGGGAGTAACCCTCTTGGTTACGTTTGGAATACCCATCACAGTATATTCCCTAAATCTCTTCGGAGATACCTTAACTTTTAACCCCTTCGCGTTACCCAATGCATTGGAGAGCTATATCGGGCTCACCCGCCCTTAGTTTATCACAGAACCACCCGTCTTCATAATAATGCCCAAGAACCTCAACATAATTGTATCACATAAAACATGCATAAAGGAAACATAACATTTCCACCTTTCAATCACAAGATATCAATACCACACATTGATATAAAAATATTATGAAAACCATTTTCAATACCAAAATAAAATAAAAGTAAAACATGGTATTTATTTTTCTTTTAAAAAGAAGGCATGGCTTGTAGAGGAAGCCGGAACTCAAATAATAGTCACAGCGGCGGAGAAGTCATTGTCGCCGCATACGTACGACAAAAACATAACCTTTTTTCGTTTAGTAAATGCTTCATATAAAAAATATTCCTTTTGAATAAACTTAAAAGTCAAAGGGGTTTATACACCAAAAAAAGGTTGTGCATAAAACCAAATATGCCTCAATGAAAGGAGATTGAGACGAAGTCCCATACAAGGATCATTTTTTTAAATAAAATAGATCTATTATGTGTATTCACTATAATTACACATAAATAAAGTACAAATACAAGATAGGACATAATAATATCATGACGTAATTTGAAAGTAGGAGATTAACCCAAAGAATGGAAATTGGGTTAAGAAGTTCCCTTACCTCGTATCCGACTTGACCCGACCGTTCTTTAATCTCCTGAATAATAAACTTGAGTTAATTTCTAATTGATTAAGAACCTTTTTAAAGTTCATTATTCCTTTTATACAATGTTATGAACATCATGTAATCATTTAAGTTAATAATGTTCATTCTGTCGGTATTTGGTTCTTAAGTCAAAAATAGACTTCTTACACTTACATGTTGTTAATTTGGTCAAAGGTTCGTTATATCCAGAATTATATTAATAATTTGGATAAAATATATATCATATATATTCAGCATATACATGTATTTATAATATGACATCACATTTAGAGGTAAGAAATGAAATGCACCGTTCATGGAGACGGTAAGCCGTACGTATGCATGAACGCTACTTCCATTTCTATTTCATATTTTCTGGAATGGAATCATAATGATATAAGAGTATATTATAATTCCAGTATAATAACATATATAATATCATTAAATTTATCCTTTACACATCCCACATATGGTATTAACGAATCAAATCACTTTCAGGGGGCGGTAGTCCGCACTTCCTAAAATGAAGATATCGTGTTTACCCATAATGGAAACAATAATGGTATGCCATAAATGAAAAATACAAAAGCTTAAGGAAATAATAAACATATTATATATCATATATAAAAATAGTGACATCATAATGGCCACCTTTGAAGGTGTTAAATGAGTATTGAACAATCATTGTTTCGGGAGGTAGAATTTCGCCATCCACGGAAACCGTATGTTATTTAACCATTTGACGTAGTTGTGTGAGAGTGTAGCTCGAATAAATCTTATAAAAACATCCTAGTATATTGAATATACTGTTGTTTTTACAAAAGAAGTAAATAAAAAGAGTTTAGGTGGTTGGAGAAGCAAAATAAAACAAGTGAACATGAGAGAATGAATTACCTTTAAAAGTGTAACTCCTTTTGATTTGAGCCTAAAGGCTTCCTTTGAAAGGATTCATCCCAAAGGGAATCCTCTAGGATGAGGAGAGGGATGTGGAGAGTGTAAAAGGGCAGGGGATGGCCGAGCCAAAGGCTTGAGGAGTGTGTGAAATGAGGTAGAGGTGGGGGCCTTTTATAAGAGGAGAGGAGGGGCACTTTTGGAAATCATGAAACTATTATTTTATTTTCAAAAGTGTTTCGAATTTATAAGGTCCCACATTGATATATTTCCAAGATAAGATGATAAGGCTTCTAAATATTCCCATACAATAGTTTTTGGACAAGTGTAGGTCTTAGATATTACATTATCTTTCCATTTTATTTAAACTGTTCATTAATGAGGTCATCGTTGCATCATCATGATGTCATAATTAAATTAATTTATTTAATGTATAAAAATTATAACAAAAATATCCTGATGTAGGAAATAGTTTTATATTTACAAAGAGTATTTCTAGACAAAAATATGATTAGCATAACCCCTTCTAAATATTGTTTTAGTAAAACAATTTATGTTAGTGTCATTTTCACCTTTATTTAAAAAAAGGCATTAAAGTCATTATCTCACCCAAGTGGCTCCATGGGTCCCCTAAATCGACCCATGGGTTGTCTTGGTCGGACATGACACAAAAAATAGGGTTAGGACATGTGTCAAGCTCACCTCATTTTATTAATGCATTATTTTTACCTTAAACTACACTAATTACCACTAATCGCGATTAATGAAAAAAAAGTTACTATTCACCAAAAAATTATTTTTATCCCATTGAACCACATTTTACATACTAATGACAACCATGTATGTCGGATTTTCAAAATTCAATACACATCAGTGGTAAACATTCATTTAACTGAAAAATCAGTTTGCTTGATTACCACTTAGTGGTTTCACTATTCATCAAAAATTGGAGTTTTTCATAAAATTACCAAAAATTCACTCTAATCTATATTCGATATTCCGAATTCAAAAATGAAGTCTATTTTACAAAATTCAAAACATATAAGTCACATTAATTAATTTAATAATTAATTCCCGCTGTCAGAGCAAATAGCGTGTTTTTATAAAACAATAAGTATCAAAAGATTGACACCAGTTTAAGTCTAATTTCAAAGTGAAATTGATTCCAATGACCACCATTGGATTAAATGGTAAAAATATATTCAGATTACACATTAAGACCAATTCAAAATATAATCTAATCATATAAATAAATTAGATTAAGAAGCAGTTTTGATGTAAAATGCAGTATTTTTCACTATTCATTAAAAAATGAACATTGTCAGAAAAATACCAAAAATTCACACAGAGTAAATTTTGATGTCCCAATCATAAAGAATAAGTTTATTTTGACAAACATAGCTTATAAAATTGTCAAAAGATAGATTAAAAAATGTTTTTCCATCAAAAGGCAGTAAAACAATCTTTTAAGAATATTAGTGTATTCCATGCTTAAGATTGGATTTATTTTCATTTTAAGCCTCTAAAACACTATCTAATTCATTAATAGACATAGATAAAAATATCTATTAATCATTACTTACTTGGGATGTTACATCCTTCCCCCCTTTAGAAAATTGTGTCCTCGCAATTTATTTACTTATCAAATAAATGGAGGTACTTATCCCTCATAGCATTTTCAGATTCCCATGTTGCCTCTTCCATCATGTGGTTTTTTCACAAAACCTTTACCTGATTAATCACCTTATTCCGTAACACTTGCTCCCTATGGTCAAGAATCTGGACCGGTTTTTCCTCATAAGATAGGTTCTCTTCCAGCTGAACTACCTCTGGACTCAAAACATGAGATGGATCTAGCATATATTTTCTCAATATCCAAACGTGAAAAACATTGTGTACCTGAGATAAACACGGAGGTAAATCCACTCGGTATGCAACTGATCCAACTCTCTCCAGAATTTCTTATGGTCCAATGAACCTTAGACTCAACTTTCCTTTCTTACCAAATCGCATCACACTTTTCCATGGTGAAACCTTGAGAAAAACATGATCACCTACCTTGAAAGATAGATCCTTTCTCCGGTTATCCGCATAACTCTTATGCCTGCTCTGAGTTGTTCTCATGTGCTTCTGAATCATCTGAACTTTTTCTGCCATCTCTTCTACCAATTCTGGTCCCATCAACTTCCTTTCACCCACTTCATCCCAGAAAGCTGGAGTTCGACACCGCTTCCCATATAATGCCTGAAATGGTGCCATTTGTATACTGGAATGAAAACTGTTATTATATGAAAATTCAACCAAAGAAAGATGTTGGTCCCAACTTACCTGATAATCCATAGAACAAAAACGTAGCATATCCTCCAATGTCTGAATTTTTCGTTCTGAATGCCCATCTGATTGAGGATGAAATGCTGTACTAAAATTTAATTCAGTACCCAATGAATTCTGAAGGACTTTCCAAAAGTTATAAGTGAACCTGGGATCACGATCAGATACAATAGAGAGAGGAACTACATGTAACCTGACTATCTCCTTAAGATACAAACGAGAAAGTTGATCTAGGTAAAAAGTATCTCGTATAGCAAGGAAATGAGCAGATTTGGTCAAGCGATCAACAATAACCCAGATTGCATTATTACCTCAAGATGTCTTCGGTAATCCCACAACAAAGTCCATGGATATATTCTCCCATTTCCACTCTGTAACTGGTAAAGGATGAAGCATCCCTTTCGGTAACTGCCGCTCTGCTTTAACCTGCTGACAAGTCAAACACTTCACAGTAAAATCCGCAATATCTCTTTTCATTCCATCCCACCAGTAATACTCCCGCAGATCTCTATACATCTTAGTACTGCTAGGATGAACTGAAAACTGAGAACTATGAGCTTCACATAACAACTCTTTCCTCAACTATGAATCACAAGGCACACACAATCTCTTACCAAATCTCAAAACACAATCATTATCAATGTTGAATTCAGACAACTTACCTTTCTGAACCATCTCTACCTTTTTCTGCAACTCACTGTCTTGCTTCTATGCTTGCTTGATTCTATTTGATAAAGAAGATCTCACTGATACCTGAAACAAAACAGAAGGACTTCCTGCACCAACAACTTCTATGCCAAAGTTCATCAAATCCTTAACCAAAGGATCACGTTCCAAACGCAACATTGTTTATGAAGCATTACTTTTTCGACTCAAAGCATCAGCCACTTTATTTTCTTTTCCCGGATGGTAATGAATTGTACAATCATAATCCTTGATTAATTATAGCCATCTCCTTTGTCTCATGATTAACTCTTTCTGAGTGAATATATACTTTAAACTTTTTTTATCGGTATATATTTCACACTTTACTCCATACAAATGATGCCTCCAAATTTTTAAAGCAAAAACAACAGCAGCTAATTCCAGATCATGTGTAGGGTAATTTACCTCATGAGTATTCAACTGTCGTGAAGCATAAGCAATTACCTGATAATTCTGCATTAGGACACAACCAAGTCCTTTCAATGAAGCATCACTATAGATTACAAACTCACCATTACTGGAAGGTAGTGCCAAAACTAGAGCATTCACCAATCTTCTTTTCAACTCCTGATACTACTTAATTCGATGGCCCAACATCTGCTGAACTAGTTGCAAAGGATTTCACCACCCCTTTCTGCTTATAGTCTAACTGCTTCCCATCACTCAAGCTCTTTGTCGGACACTCATTTGCATAGTGACCCATCTCATTGCACTTAAAACATTTCACTAACTGTAAATCAAATTTGGTCTTACCTTCACCTTGATCCTTTTCAGTGCAATCACGAGCCTTATGTCCCATCTTACCACATTGGTAGCACTTTACAGAATTCAGAAGACATTCCCCAGCATGCCTTTTTCCACATTTATCCCAAACTGGAAATTTAGTTTTCTTACCACCAGACTTTTTTGAATAATTCTTACCTTTCTCCTGCCACCTCGGTATCTTCTCTTGTTGGTTGTTATAGAACACTTGATCATCGGCAAACTCCATTTCCACCTTCTCAGCACATCGAACAAGCTTTTCATAACTTTTAAACTCACGAGAAGCTAATGCCTTTCGATACTTTGGCTTTAATCCTGAGTAAAAACGATTGATTTTACTATCAAGGTCTCGGATAAAATTTGGAGCATACCTTTCCAATCGAGTGAACCTTTCTTCATAGGTAGCCACTGAGTATTCCTCTTGCCTCAATTCGAAGAATTGATTTTCCATCCTAAGTCGAACAGCCTTAGGAAAATACTTCTCAAGAAACATACCTTTGAATTCATCCCAGTCGAGAGCATCAATCTTATGAGCGTCCCTGATATTTTTAACCATCGACCACCACTGACCTGCCTCACCCTCCAAACGGTAAATGGAAAGACTAACCTTTTGATTGCCTGAAAACCCCATGACATCGAAAATCTTCTCTATTGCTTTAATCCACCCTTCAGCTAACACAGGGTCAGATGATCCTATGAATGATGGGGGATGTTGCCTCATGAAATGTTCCACCACTGACATGTTCCTCTGTGGTTGATCTGGATGATCTCGTGCATAGATACCACCACCATTTATAGCCTGAGTCAACTGTGCCATTAATGCAACAAACTGTTCAGTTCCAATTCCGACCATCTCGGGATGCTGATTCGGAAGGTTATTTCCTTCTGCATGCCTTTCTAGCACTGCTTCCCTGTTTCCTCTGCGGAAAACCATTCTGAACAAACATGTCTTAGATGAAGCAACATTGTAATCTTAAAATGCTATATCACTTCAATTTGACAATAAAAAAATATTTTTGGATAATCATTTAATATAATTCTAACTCCTAAAGTTATCTAAACCGACCTTTGATACCAACTATAAGGCCCCAGCCTTAAACCTTACATAATCTTGAGTTATCACAAGATTACACGTTGAGGATCTTTTCAGGTTTAGAGTTTTAGAGAATTAGATCATTAAACTTGCATTACATTCCACATATAAACAAAGTGGTTACATAAAGATAGTATTCTTCATTCCCATCAATGGAAACATATTTAAAATAAACATGGATTCTATCTTGACACTTCCTTGACACTATCATCATATCATGTACCTTTCCCTTGACCTGAGAAAAACATTTCAAAAAAACTTGGGATGAGCATAAAAAGCTCAGTAAGGGATATAAAAATATGGAATGGAAACATGGGTACATATATACATAAGGATGAGATCATACTTTACCCATAAAACATAAGCACTTTAACATACCTCATCAAATCATGAATAAATCATAGAAATCATAAGACATAAAGGTAACTTGAGGCATTCATAACATTCTTACGTAGGGAGTAACCCTCTTGGCTACGTTTGGAATACCCATCACAGTATATTCCCTAAATCTCTTCGTAGAAACCTTAACGTTTAACCCCTTCGCGTTACCCAATGCATTGGAGAGCTATATCGGGCTCACCTGCCCTTAGTTTATCACGGAACCACCCATCTTCATAATAATGCCCAATAACCTCAACATAATCGTATCACATAAAACATGCATAAAGGAAACATAACATTTACACCTTTCAATCACAAGATATCAATACCACACATTGATATAAAAATATTATGAAAACCATTTTCAATACCAAAATAACATAAAAGTAAAACATGGTATTTATTTTTATTTTAAAAAGAAGGTATGGCTTGTAGAGGAAGCCGAATCTCAAATAATAGTCATGGCGGCAGAGAAGTCATTGTCGCTGCATACGTACGACAAAAACATTCCCTTTTGTCGTTTATTAAACACTTCTTATAAAAAAGATTCTTTTTGAATAAACTTAAAAGTCAAAGGGGTTTATACACCAAAAAAAAGGTTGTGTATAAAACAAAATATGCCTCAATGAAAGGAGATTGAGATGAAGTCCCATACAAGGATCATTTTTTTAAATAAAATAGATCTATTATGTGTATTCACTATAATTACACATAAATAAAGTACAAATACAAGATAGGACATAATAATATCATGACGTAATTTGAAAGTAGGAGATTAACCCAACGAATGGAAATTGGGTAAAGAAGTTCCCTTACCTCGTATCCGACTTGACCCAACCATTCTTTAATCTCCTGAATAATAAACTTGATTTAATCTATACTTGCTTAAGAACCTTTTTCAATTTCATTTTTCCTTTTATACCATGTTATGAACATCATGTAATCATTTAAGTTAATAATGTTCATTTTGTCGGTATTTGGTTCTTAAGTCAAAAATAGACTTCTTACACTTACATGTTGTTAATTTGGTCAAAGGTTCGTTATATCCAAAATGATATTAATGATTTGGATAACATATATATCATATATATTCTTCATATACATGTATTTATAATATTACATCACATTTAGAGGTAAGAAATGAAATGCACCGTTCATGGAGACGGTAAGCCGTACGTACGCATGAACGCTAGTTCCATTTCTATTTCGTATTTTCTGGAATGGAATCATAATGATATAAGAGTATATTTTAATTCCAGTATAATAAAATATATAATATCATTAACTTTATCCTTTACACATCCCACATATGGTATTAAGGAATCAAATCACTTTCAGGGGGCGGTAGTCCGCACTTCCTAAAATGAAGATATCGTGTTTACCCATAATGGAAACAATAATGGTATACCATAAATGAAAAATACAGAAGCTTAAGGAAAGAATAAACATATTATATATCATATATAAAAATAGTGACATCATAATGGCCACCTTTGAAGGTGTTAAATGAGTATTGAACAATCATCGTTTCGGGAGGCAGAATTTCGCCATCCACGGAAACCGTATGTTCTTTAACCATTTGATGTAGTTTTGTGATATTTCAGCTCGAATAAATCTTATAAAAACATCCTAGTATATTGAAGATACTTGTTTTGTTACAAAAGAAGTATATAAAATGATTTTAGGGGGTTGTAGAAGCAAAGTAAAACAAATGAACATGAGAGAATGAATTACCTTTAAAAGTGTAACTCCTTTTGATTTGAGCCTAAAGGCTTCCTTTGAAAGGATTCTGCCCAAAGGGAATCATCTAGGATTAGGAGAGGGATGTGGAGAGAGTAAATGGGCCGGGGATGGCCGATAAAAAGGCTTGAGGAGTGTGTGAAATGAGGTAGAGGTGGGGGCCTTTTATAAGAGGAGAGGAGGGGCACTTTTGGAAATCATGGAACTATTATTTTATTTTCAAAAGTGTTTCGAATTTCTAAGGTCCCACATTGATATATTTCTAATATAAGATGATAAGGCTTCGAAATATTCCCATACAATAGTTTTTTGGACAAGTGTGGGTCTTAGATATTACATTATCTTTCCATTTTATTTAAACTGTTCATTAATGAGGTCATCGTTGCATCATCATGATGTCATAATTAAATTAATTTATTTAATGTATAAAAATTATAACAAAAATATCCTGATGTAGGAAATCTTTTTATCTTTCCAAAGAGTATTTATATACAAAAATATGATTTTTATAACCACTTCTAAAAGTTGTTTTAGTAGAACAATTTATGTTAGTGTCATTTTCACCTTTATTTAAAAAAAGGCATTAAAGTCGTTATCTCACCCATGTGGCTCCATGGGGTCCCCTAAATCGACCCATGGGTTGCCTTGGTCGGCCATGACACAACCAATAGGGTTAGGACATGTGTCATGCTCACCTCATTTTATTAAAGCATTATTTTTACCATAAACTACACTAATTACCACTAATCGCGATTAATGAAAAAAAAGTTACTATTCACCAAAAAATTATTTTCATCCCATTGAACCACATTTTAAATACTAATGACAACCATGTATGTATGATTTTCAAAATTCAATACACATCAGTGGTAAACTTTCATTTAACTGAAAAATCAGTTTGCTTGATTACCACTTAGTGGTTTCACTATTCATAAAAAATTGACGTTTTTCAAAAAATTACCAAAAAATCACTCTAAGATATATTCAATATTCCGAATTCAAAAATGAAGCCTATTTTACAAAATCCAAAACATATAAGTCACATTAATTAATTTAATAATTAATTCCCCTTGTCAGAGCAAATAGCGTGTTTTTATAAAACAATAAGTATCAAAAGATTGACACCAGTTTAAGTCTAATTTCAAAGTGAAATTGATTCCAATGACCACCATTGGATTAAATGGTAAAAATATATTCATATTAAAAATTAAGACCAATTCCAAAGATAATATAATCATATAAATAAATTAGATTAAGAAGCAGTTTTGATGTAAAATGCAGTATTTTTCACTATTCATTAAAAAATGAACATTGTCAGAAAAATACCAGAAAATCACACAAAGTAAATTTTGATGTCCCAATCATAAAGAATAAGTTTATTTTGACAAACATAGCTTATAAAATTGTCAAAAGATAGATTCATAAATGGTTTTCCATCAAAAGGAAGTAAAATAATCTTTTAAGAATATTAGTGTATTCCATGCTTAAGATTGGATTTATTTTCATTTTAAGCCTCTAAAACACTATATAATTCATTAATAGACATAGATAAAAATATCTATTACTCATTACTTACTTGGGATGTTACAGAGTAAACAAGGAATAAATTGAGGAATATATAATACATGTTAGGAAATAGGAATATCAAAGGGTCACAATAGAAACATGAACATAAAGGCATGATATAGCATGATTATCATAACGTGGAAATGTAGAAACAACATTGAACATGATATTAGAATATTCCAAGGCTCATTGATTATGGATCATGATTAAACCCTCATTCAACTTGAATTAGCATGATTAATCCCTCATTTCTATTGACATATCATGATACGAATCTTTACCCAATTCATTAGAGCACTATCAGGGCACACCCTTCTTGATCATTTCATTTCACACATAAGTGTGCCACATGGATCATATAACATGGATTCATCAAACATCATCACTTATTCCATGAGAAAAGATGTGTAATTAATACATGAAACTCTATAATCAACAAGTAAATGTTCATAAAGGTGAATACACTTGATAGAGAAATGGGCATGGTATTCACTACACATTGACATTGGCTTGTAAAAATCGCGGTTCAATTTTGGTAGCATAACTGCGTGACATAAGAATTCATAAAAATTGTTGATGAGAGAGAAATGGGCGTATCATGATATTTACACGAAATGGAAATTAAGTGGATCATATAGATACATGTCCCAACATATTTAATTTAATTTAGATTCATATTAAAATATAATTGCTTAAATGTAAATCAGGAGATAGAAATCCCTTATGGAATTTTAGTATGGTAACAGGTGTACATGGAAGACATTAATGAGAGAGAAAGGGGTATATCATAATTAAATAATAAGGAGGTATGTTTAGGGAAGTGATAATTCATTTCCCAACATTTTTAATTGAAAAAAAATGGTATAACAATATAAAGAAATTTGGACAAAAATGGGAACAGAAGAAATCCCTTGCTTGGAAGTGTGACCCCAAAGGAATGTGAGAGGTTTGATAGGGGCTTATAGAGATATTGTGGCACCTTGGGTGGATTCTAGAGAGATTAGTGAAGAGGTTGGTCAAGATTGAATGGTTTTAGTGAAGATATGTGAAAAACTGATCAACCCCCCCCCCCTCAGTGGTTAATCAATCCTTTTTAAATTCAATTGGTATCAGAACCAAGGTTCCCTTGTTGAATCCTTATCATAGATAATATCAATTTTATCAAAATTAGAAGAATTCATAAATTTTATTGTAAAATAATTATGGATGGGAAAATATGATTATCCTTATCTCATATCTCTTAGTGTAGAAGTTGTTCATGCTGGTAAAATTTATTTTTCACCAATTGAGAATAATTCCCTTGATGAGTTTTGTTGATAAGTGAAATACTGAAGTTAGTGGAAAAGAAAGAAATTGTATACTTATGTAATCATCAAATAATGTTTATATAAATGTGATGGGTCTAAAAATTTCAAATAGTGTGTGGGGAAATATGGAAAGTATTTTTTTATTGGAATACTAAATTAAAGGAAGAAAAACTAAAAATCTAGCATATTAATTATGAATTAATTAGATTAAGATATGAAAAAACTACTTATGAGTAATTCACTGGAGTAAATGAAATTTTTTGTAACATCAGAGGATTTGGATCTGTGTGGAAAGATTATATTATTGTTAATAAACTTTTTAGAAACATCCCTAACATGTTTTATTCTAAAATCTTATCATTAGAATATATGTATGATTTATCTCTTAATTAATTTCATAACATTATTATTTATAATGAAATGAGAAAATATTAAATGATCAAAAGGAAGATAAAATATGAAATGGCTTTTAAATCTATGAGAAAAATGATATTTCTAGATTTTGAAGATTTTTATCCTTGAGATTATGAAGATAAAGAGGTTGATGAGTTGAATGAAAAAATCATGTCTCAAATATACAAGATCTGTCAAAGAGGAAGATGAAAGTGTGGAGGTAAACATCGCCTCAAATGTTTTGATTATATATGAATCGTACACTTTTTTATAAATTTACCCAATAATAAAGGTGGAGAATATTGAAAATATTCTTATTAAAAACCTCGATGGAATAAGTGGAACAATAGTTCAAAATAAGAAAGGCCATCAAATAAAAATAAGAATAAGTTAATTATAAAAAAAGGAGTATGTTGAGTAATAAAGATGAATTATAATCCACCAAAAATAATTCTTGAGAAGATAAAGGTTTATAAAAGTTAAGAACATGAATTTAAAATACTGATAAAATAGAATAATCTTCATGTCGTAAACAATGAGGATGTGAAGAATCCTTCAGAGAGTATCTGTTTAGAACATGAGTTCATTCGGGTCTTTAATAAAATATCTCAATAATGAAATCATAATAATTAAAAAAGAAGGTAGACAAGTTTATGGATGTGAAATTTATGTTGTCAAGAAATATGAAGAATATATCTAAATAATCTTAAGATACAAACAAATAATAGTTGAATAGGGAAATATTATTGAAGATCTCAGTAAAAAACTTCCAACTAAGAATTAATAAGTTAACAACATTCAATAAAAACATATTGATTCTGAAGTTACCTTTTTTAAGATGAATTAAAACTTTAAAACAACTTCAAAAGTAAAATTTCATACATACAAAGTTTCTAAGAGGGCTCAAATCAAGAATCAGGTGAAATCCTCCCCCATCAAAAATATAGATTCATCTGATTTTTATATCATTTTAGGGTTTAGAAAATTTTTTGGGAAATATTGGGTGAATACTGGTGTGATAAACCTATTTCATATAAAAAAGATAAAAATTCACTCAACAGGAAAGATGGTCCACATCTATATATTGTTAAAGATTAAATAAGTTATAAATATCAATAATGTTTCCATTTAGAAAGATCTTAATTCAATTGAAAAACAAGATTTTATGGATATTGCTGGTGTTTTGGAATATATAAGCACATGGATTTTAATTTTAGGAATAACTTGTCACATAATGAAATAAGGATTGAACAAAGTGAATGCAATGGTGTAATATTGATGATTAACTTGTCTAAAACACATGAAGTTAGAAAATAAAAACCTGAAGATGTTAGAAACCTTCAATCAACAAATTAATTTAAACTCGTAGAAGATGTTTGGGGAAGATGTGATTTGGCTTTCCATCAAGGGGAATGATATAGGAAACTCCTTTCAGAACAAATTTTTTATGGTATAAATGTAAACGAAGATGGGAAGAATAAAGTTGATGAAAGGACTTCAGTTGTTGAGAGAACTTTGAAAGCATGTAAAAGGAACAAACCATGGATCTTTGATAGTGGTTTTTCATCACATATGACAGGTTTTATAAAATCTAGAAGCATGTTGAAAGTCATTATGGAGGATCAGTTACCTTTGTTAATGATAAGCCCTAAAAATCATAGGATTTGGAATGACTGAGATTGAAGTAGAAATATTTGAATATATGGATATTTTATTTTTTGATGGGATAAAACATAACATACAACGTGTAAGTAAAAATTTTTATGATGGAAAATAAGTTTTTTCGAAAATATTCTTATGTCATCTGATGTATGAAAGATAAATAATTTATAACAAAAGGAGATAGAATAAGTGCTAATCTGTTTCAAATGGATGATTTTAATAACTCATGTTACTTGAGTGCTAATGATAAAAACAAATTGTTACACTAAAGACTTAGAAACATGGGCAGAAAAACATGAAAAATATATCTAATGTTTATGTTGTCAATTATTTTCCACAAGTGAAATTAAGCGATGGAGATGTTTGTGTTACTTTTCAAAAATAGAAGATGACTAAAAAACTCACAATTGAATTGAGATTTAATCTACCAAACCTCATGAACTTATTCATTCTGATTTGTATGGGTCAATGAGATATCAATCAACATAAGAAGTTTTATAATTTATCACTTTTATTAATTATTTCACTCAGATGAAAAACATACATTTTATGAAATATTTTTAAAAGTACTTGGAAATGATTTGGTTTTTTAGAAAATAAGTGGAGATAGAAATGGGGGTTTATATAAGTAATTTGAGAACATATTATGGTACTGGGTTCAAAAGAAATATTTCTGAAACTTATATAGGAAAAAATGGTATCAAATATCATTATAGTGCTCTTTATAACCCATAAAAATGTATTATAAGAATAAAATATTAAAATATTAGTTTAAATGGGAAGAAATATGTTATTAGAATATAAACTTTAATTTTTATATTATAGAGTAGTTGTTATTACTGATTTAAAAGTTCAAAACAGATTCTCCTAGAGACCAAAAACCAACATGACTTCTCATTAAATGTGGTATAAAAAACCTCCATTGATATACATCATAGTTTTTGGAAGTCCATGTTTACTTAAAATAAAAAATTTGGATCTTGGAAATCATGATGAGAAAGTATTATAAGGATATGTTATGCATTATTCACTAAAGGGAAGAAGTTACAAATATTGGAACAAATTTTTAATTTTTTTAAATCATATGATGTGATAATTATTGAAAATAAACATTATTTAACGAAATACGTTGAGAACACTGACTAGGATAAATTAAATTTTTCTAGGGAAAGTGAGTCAAAACATCCTTACCAAGATACAAGAGAATCATGTGATGAGTAAAGTTTAGTTGTAAGATAATCTTTGAAATTTCAGACCATACAAAATCATGTTGACTCTAAAAATATTATCGGAAATTAGGAGGCTCTATTTCATACTATAAGAATTATTATATTAAGAAATTGGGCTTCAATTATCAAAAATGTTAAACCATAATCATTTTTCGAAGCCATTATATACAAATAATGGGTGAATTAAATGATAGAAGAGTTGGATAAAATTGAGAAAAATTAAACATGGGAACTTGGTCCAGGTATAAAAAGTAAAAATTATATTATAAAAAAGGGAGTGTACATAAATTAGTTGAGTAAACATGGATATGTTTCAAGAAACAAAGCCAAGCTTATTCGTAAAGTTTGTACACGGGTGGAAGGTGTGGATTTTGATGAAACCATTGACCTAATTGAAATATTAGAAACTATTAAAATTATTCTATCGATGGTATCACATAAATATTATAATGATTATTATATGGATGTAAAGTTATAATTATTAAATGGTGATATTGAGGAATATGTTTACATTGAACAACCTTGTGGTTTTAAACTTGATAATGATGAAAACAATGATTATATATTGAAGAAATCCATGTAATGGTTAAAAAAATCCCAACATGGCTGGTACTCAAAACATGATAGTTGTTTGAGAATGTTGAATTTTTTAAAATGAAAATTTGATAGCAACATATATGTAAAATATGTTGACTTTAAAACTCTAGTTGTAATTTTTTATGTGGATGATATAATTTTTTGGGGATAGAGAAGTTTTTTTGTGAAACATTTGATGAAGAAATGAAAAAAAACTTTGAAATGTCAATATCCGGAGAACTAACATTCTTTCTTGTATTTCAAGTTGAACAAAAAGAGAAGTAAATTTTATTATCTACAAATAAATTATGGTAAATAACTATTAAAGAATTTTAGAATGGAAGAATATAAAGATGTTTATACTCCTTTATCTATTAGCATAAATTTGAGTAAAGATGAGTCCAAAAAAAATGTGAATGAGAAATATTTTCCGAAGATGATAGGATTTCTACTTTACCTTGCAACCGTACGTCTTGATATTGTTTATGATGTGAATTTTTGTTCCATATATCAAAGTAATCTTAAAGAATTGCATATGTGTAAGTAAAAATAATTCTAGGATATATCAAAGGAACAACCTTTCATGTGTTTTTATACAAAAGAAATTGTGAAATGATGTTTCATTGTAATACTAATGTCGGTTGGGATGGAGATTGTAATTATACAAAATAAACCTCAGGATAAAAAGTTTTCTTGGGTGAATCTTGTGTAAGTATTTATAGTAAGAAACAAGGTTTAGAAACATTGAGAAAAGCAAAATTAGAATATTTTTCAACTAATCAGGCTTGTACTTATATATCATGGATTAAAGATAAATAGTTTGATTTGAATGTAAAGGTTTCTAAAACCTTTATCATAATTTGTGATAATCAGAGTGTAATTTATCTTTTTAAAAATATTTCCCAATATTCAATATCAAAAAAATTAATATAGATTTTCACTTTATAAAAACTACATTTCATTTTGGAGATGTTTTTCATGACTATATCTCAATGAATTATCAAGTTAATGATATCTTCACTTGGGAAAATCCAAAATAATAGTTTATTGATTTGAAGCTAAAAATCCTACTCATCCTCCTCCAATGACTTCCTAAATCTCATAAATAATTACCCCATCATGTTCTCGATAATGTTGACAAAGGGGGATAGAAAGGAACAACTTTTTTACTATGTAATAAGTCATTACATGTAATTACTTTATTAATATGAAGTTGTGGTTAGTATAGAATACACGATATGAAGTGAAAAGAGGGATTAAAAAGGAAACATAGGAAATTTTATCTTTACATGGCCATAAAAATTGATAAAATAGAGGATAGAAAATGAAAAGTGTGAGAAAAAGGTATTTCAGGAATGTTTATAATTATTTGGACACAAATTTTTCTTGCTATAGAGGGATGGAAATTTCCTAAAATATAGTACCTTATCTAGTAGTGCGGATTCAGAACACTCTTTTTTTAGAAAGGATGTATTTTTATAAAAGTCAAAAAACATAATTTGCTAAAAAAGGGTGAGTTTTTGAAAACTTACTAAGAGTTTAAAATGTTTTTAATGAGTGTTTTCAAAAAAATACGAAGGGATAGATTATATAACCTTTGTGATGTTTTTAAAAAAGATTTGTTTTTTACAATAAAACTTTTTGTTATTGAATATTTTTGTACTTAATAATAATGGTCAGTCAATTTGAATGAGTTTTTAATGAAATTTGACTGTTTGAATCCAAAAAAAATGGGGAGAACAATTATTTTATTTGAGAATGTTGTTTTCTGGAAATAGGATTATAGAAAAAAAATCAGACTGAGTAATACCATATATAGAATCTATTCAGGAATAAGAAATATGGAAGTTCTATAAAGTTGTTCATCAAATGCACTATCAAACTTAGAAGTTTTTCTTAGAA
This sequence comes from Viscum album, assembly GCA_963277665.1. NCBI lineage: Eukaryota > Viridiplantae > Streptophyta > Magnoliopsida > Santalales > Viscaceae > Viscum > Viscum album. Next base: position 826,319,307 of record OY728164.1, read on the forward strand.
ATTCAGTAGCTAGTGAGTGAGGAAGTAAGAATGATATTAAATAGGATTTTTAATAATTTGAAATGATGAGTTAGAAAGTTTTCATAATTTATGACCTTAAATCAGAAAATTATATTTTGGTTGCGGAGTTCTCATAATTCTTGATAGAGTCTCATGATTTTTTAAATAATGGATGTTGTTGAAGATCTATGAATAGTTTGTATCAGTTCTAGAAACATGTAAATATAAGATCATATTCAAAAGTACCAGACACTGATGTTTTCAAAATTTTGAAAGTGTTATGGCTGATGAGGTCAGAAAAATTTAAAATTTACAGAGTGGAGTTTCCATCACATTGATAATTTCACCATTATGATAATTCCATCATTATGAGGATTCCATCAGACTGATTTTGAGAAGTAAAGTTAATCAGACTGACTCTTATATGGAATGTTAATTAGACTAACTCTAAGAATGAATATTAATAATACTTACTCTAAAAAGGAGATTTAATCATAATGGACTCTAAGAAATAACGTTAATCATCCAGACTCTGAGGAGGAAAGTCAATCAGACGGGTTCTGATGAATAAATTCCTATTGCAACGAGCTGAAGATAGTTAAATTATAATGATAAGTGGAATAAAGTCATTTCATAATAAATATCTGGAAGTTTCAGTATAATGAACATCATGAAGTTACATAGTATTGAAGAAAAGATAGAAATTTCAACAAGGCTTATTACATAGATGACTCAAGAGGATCAAAAAAGGTTTTTCACGAGTTTAATTGGTAAAAATTGAAATTCAAATATATGTATATCTCATTGTTTTTGAATTTGAGAGAGAAGAGAATGTTTTCATTTTTCCCAACTTTTTCATTCTTGGATTCCTCTAAATAGTTTCTCAAATCATTCATACTATGTAATGTTTTCTTAAGAGTGGAAAATGTGTAGAACTGAGGAATCTGATTAAGAGTTATATTCAAATAGATACATCATTAAAAGGTCCAACATCTATTTTTTTACTAGAATGAGAAACATCGCATTGAGTCAATTTTACTAAGGAATATAATAGTGAGGATGATCAAAGTAAGGAAGTTCGGATTGAGTTTTGAGTAGTTTCTGATAAGTGAATTTTTTTTATCTAGATAGAACATAAAATTTTTTCAGCAGTAGATTGAGAAAGGGAGTATCATATTGAGTCGATCAGACTAATTCAATCAAACTAATTTAATTTTACTGAATTCCATTGGACTTAGGTTCATTGGACCCATATAAATTTATGAGGTAGATAGAACAAATACTTTATTCTTTTTTTTCTTAACTGTTTTGTAATAAAAAAAATTAAAACTGATGAGAGTCAATATAGTCATTCTTATGAGGATATTGATGATGTATAATTTCATTTGGCCCAAATTGTATTCATTTATTCATAATAGATAATTTCTATAGACCCATGAGAGTGGGCATGATAGAGATATAGGTTCTCACACTGAGGCCAAACCATGTAAACCTCATGTACTTTAATATCATTCCAAACATCTCATACATGAGTATTTACTAAAATATGATAAGTATATAAACATTAATAGGTTATAGGGGTTTAGGTTTAAAACTATTGAAACTTAAATAAAATGAACAACTTATTCAACCCCACCTTCTGAATTGTTATTCGATCATTTGGAATTTCATGCTTTTAAACAAAATGATACATATTAAATTTCAATATAACTAATAAAAATTAATATTATTTTATCCATGTATATTATGTAAATTCTATTAAATATATAATTACCTCCATCTTGTTTCATTTTATATAATGTTATCTATGTAATATTCCATCATCTCCTAGGATTCCTATCGCTCCCTAACTTTTGTAAATTATTTATTTCATAATTTACCTAGCTTTCGATAAATTTTTCGTGGTTCAGGTTCAGTACGAGTTTATATTTTTGAGTTTTTATTTTAAAATTCATGTTTTGGGATTGACGGCGTCAAGTGCACAGGAAGGGCACAGTTTGAAAACCATGAAAATTCACCCAGGCAACTGTGTCACATGCCCATCTTGAAAAAATAAAAATATGAATTAAATGTTTAATGATATGAAGCTAAATGAGAGTTAAAATAAAATGAGTAAAGGTGTAAACTAAATTAAAAGTTTCATTCTAATAATAATATTAATGATAATATTATTAATGTAATCTTATTATTGTTACAGTTTTTATTATTAAGAATAGTATTATTGAAATGATATTAATTTTATTATTATTAAGAATGAAATTAAAATTGTTATTACATTATCATTATTACCATTATCTCGTTATTATTATTGGATATTATTAATATTATTAAAGTTGTTATTATAGTTACTAAGAATTTTATCATCTTTAAAATGGAATGAATATATTTTTTATTTATTTATTTTTATCATTGTGTCACTACTACTATTACTATTATTATTAAGTATGTGTATAATAATTATTAGTAAGTTAATAGTTATTATTATTTTTATTTTAGGATTTGTAACACATCCCCCACCCCCTTCCACTTTCCTGCTACACGCAACCTGACTTCCCCCCTTTGGTATGCTCTCCCCATCGCTGGGTGAATCTCCCTCTACGCCCTCTATTGTCGGTGCCCTCTAGGTGGAGTTTTTTCCATCAGTCGAGGTCTCCCTTCCTCCTACTCAGAATGCAGGGCATCGGCACTGCCCCTCCATACTGTCGCACCCCTTCCGAAGCGCACCTCCTTCATCATGCTGAACCGGTGGCCTCCTCTCCCACATCTCCCTCCCCTATGTGCCCCCTTATCTTCTCCCATATCCTTCAGAAGCACCTCCCCCATTTTGGTGAGTTTTCTCTTCTGTTTTTGGATGGTCGAAACCCATGTCGAGGGTTTATGCAGTTTTCTTTTTTCCATTGCTAGGTTGAGAAAAGGGTCTCTCGGGACCCCTTTGTGCGAGTTCTGACATCCTCCGCCGAAGGAGAAGTGGATTAGCATCGATTCTGGTCACCTCTAGCATCCTATGTGGGGTTTCTTTCCACCACATGGTTTCTCACATTATAGAGTATGGTATTTATTTTTTTTAAATGTTCTTCTAATTAATATGAGATATGTATGGTTTGAAATTTGATTTTTCAAAGGGAATGGAGCGTGTTCATGTGTGAAACCATGTTGTATTCCATTGATTTGTATTAAAAAATTTGTAAGTGGTTTAATAAAATATACAAAGGGTGTGAAAAATGTTTTTTAAGGGTTTTATGTTTCATGTAGAATGAAAGTGTAATTTCTAGAGGAAATAGTTATATTTTGGAATGTTGGTTCTTGTTGTGCATCTTTAATATGTGAATTATGAATTAAGTAAATTTCATGAAATATGTTTTAATGTGAATTTGGTTTATGTGTGGGTTTGAAAGGGCTCATCCCATAGAAATAAATTGGTTGAAATGTGTACTTTTCTTGTGTTTCTAATTGGGTTTTAGGAAATGTGCAAGTGAGGTGAAAATGTGTTTTTGAAGTGGTTTTAGTGTGTGTAAATTGAAAATGAGTTAGAATCACCATATAGGCCTTGTGTTATTTTTTGAAATATTTGTTTTAAATGGCCATGCTTGATTTGTTCTTTATTTATGCCCTATGGGTAATATTTGGCGTGCGTTGAAACTTGTCGCTATATTTCTGTGATTCTAGGATATATTGTATTGAGTTTTTAATCCATGTTTGAGGGCACGCATGTATATACTTAAGGTATGTGTTTATATAATATATATACACTCCATGTACGTATTCACTCATTGTGTGGGGAATACATGCATTGGTTCATGGATATATATATATATGGGTATGTACATTAGATTTTAGGCCGATTTTGAGTGGTCGCCGCCTCATTTGTCAAGCACCGAAGTATCTCGGCTTGGTCCACTTTTTTGTTGAGGTAGGTCTCCCAAAGCATTAGCCATTAAATTATAGAATTATTGATTTCTTGTTTTCTCACTTTTATTTAATTCTAGTTAGTAATTTAATGATATTAGAAAAAAATATTTTAAAATAAAGTAAGACCCTCTTTGTATTTGAATCTGATGAAATTGTTTTATTAAATGTTCTTACAATGTTTCGGATGAAATTCCCCACTGGCCCTTATAAATGTGCTTCAGATTTAAAGTGGTGATTTTGGGTTTTTTAAGTGGGTTTCTACGTTCTTTTTTGGTTTTCAAATTGGTCTATGTGTGATTCTTTATGAAATGATTTGGCATGATAAAATTGTGTAAGGAAAAGATGGCATTTTCGGAACACTAGTTATCTTAAAAAATATCCTTGAATGGTCCTATTTTTTTATTTATGTTTTATGTTGGGAGTTATTCCGTATATGACTCCATTATGGTCAAATAAATGAAAGGAAAATGAATTGTTCCACGAGGTGTTTTGGGGCGACTTGTTGCTTGAGTTGCTTATGTGTCATATATATGTATGTGTTTGTGACTGGATGTTTGGGTTGACATTGGTTTTATCACCCCCTTTTTAGTCTGAACATGGGAACCTAGCATATCTAGCGAATTCTCGGCGAACAATTGTTTCATTAGTCTTGGTTATTGAACTAGCTAATGGCCCATAGTAGGGTTTTTTTGTTTCCAATACTATGGGATTGGGCCCCTCAGTCAGGCCAGATAAGACAACAATCAGGCATTTGGGATTTATGAATTCATCGAGTAGGACATGCCTTTTGGATGAGTCACATGTATTGTATGTTCTAGAGTATTCATGAACTCCTAGGTTCTCCCATGTACTTCGACACTTAGTTATCTACGGTGGATAATTGAGGTTCATTGTTGGTTGGTCACTCTTTTTTCCTATTTTATCATTTCCCTTGTGTGATCATTAATTTTTCCTCTCATTGTATGGTTTATCTTCTTTCCAAAATTGATTAAATGATTTTAAAATGTTTGTGTAAAAAAAAGTTTTTAAATTTTTCTACACTTCCTTCTTCTCAATATCTCTTTTATTAAACGGTGAAATATTTCTTCCTGAAAATGAAACTAGTTTAAGATAAAAGGTTAATAGATCATGATTTGATTTAAGTGGAAAATGTGTGAAAAAATAGTTTTATATATTGTAGTTAAAACCTATTATTGGTGTTTCTTTATTTAAAGGAAATGCATTTGAGAATTGTTTTCATGGGAACACCTACTGAGTTTTAATACTCACGCCTATAAATTGTTCTTGTATTTAGTCTCAGGTAAAAGTTTTAGTTGTATATTAGTTTCCATGGGTGATGTTGATTCATCTGATTGGATTATGACCCATGGGGTCACATGGAGTTTTAGTAGTCATCAGGTTCAGTTAGTTTTATTTATCAGTTCCCACTCAGTCGTTCTATTTAATTTTTTTATTTTTGGCTGCCCTTTTATTATTCTGTTTGTTTTGTTTATTTATATTGGGTAAAATCATTCCCATCATCACTATGTTGAAGACCATTGTGCTTTTTTCCAGCCCGAGAGTATCAAGAATTCTTCTCAGGCCTTGTCACCGACCAGCTCGGGTGACCGGTTCAGAGTTGACCTGGGTTGGTTCATTAAAAAAATTGTATCAAATGGGTCGACTCTTTTGAAGACCTTACATTTAGATGACCCTGTATTATATGGGGTGTGAATTTAGAAGTAGAAGGATTTTTGGGCCTGAGGTGTAGGAATGCGAAGGATGTCATGAACCCTCACTCATTTTGAACCTCAGGTGACCATGGGATGTCTAATTTGTTAGTGTTTTTGTTTTTGTTTTTTTTTCTTGGTATCAGGAGATGAAATGGGAGTTGAGAAAGTAGCCTACATGATCTCACATGTCATGGAAATCCATGTGTAGCCGAGGGAATTACCCTAGAATGCTCCTCATTGTGTTGTTGTAATTGGAATATGTCCGGAAACCATATGTCTGAGTCACCCACCAACACTAGTTTTTCGCTTTTGGATTGTTTGGGTTTTCATTAATTTTGAAGGTTGTGTTTAAAAAGTTTTGTTTTGGAGTTTTAAAAAGATGAATTTAAAATGATTATGATGTGGTTTGGCCAATGGACCAAATTTTTTGGGGTCTTTAGTTTCTCCTCATTGGCTACAGTGCACCCCCATGAAGAATCAATGTATGTTCTGAATGGGGTCATGAGTGACATCCCTAGTGATAAACCCTCCAGTTGATCATTGAAAGGATTTCCACCTTGGAATTGGGAACTCGGATATACCACTTTACTTTTTGGGTTGAGCAGGTCTTCTGGCATCCGAAGGGAAGATGCGAGATAGGTGTATGTAATATTTAGTTTCTCGATTAGCCTGGGTCATTGAGGGTATAATTTGATGTTTTTGTGTCCTAAGGATCATTCTGGAGGAAAAAAATTGAATGTTTCAATTAATAAGTGAGGGAACATGGTCTGAAGCTATTTTTTCAAGATACTATCTTGGAATTTATCTCTATATATTTCATTGTATTCTCCACGATAAATTTGTTCTAGGCCACCAAGGGGTGTGTTTGGTCATGAGAGGCTGTTAATGCCATTTTCATGAATCATGTGTTGGTTGGGACCTAGGTTAAGATCTCTATCCTTGTAATTTTTTCCTAGGTTTTAGGGTTTATGTTTCGTGACGTCATGAAATGTTTCATTTTTTTTTGAAAAGGTGTATGTTATGGAGCCTTTTGGGGGCTTTTATTTTGATGGAAGCATATATCTTCATTGGGAATTCCTAGCCTCTTAATTCTGGAAGAATTGTTTCTCCTTGTATCCATTCAGTCATTATTACCTCTTCGAAGTGTGAGTGATGATGCATGTGCATCTTCTATATCCTTGTCATGGTAAAGTACCATTTTGAGGTAGATTGATTCTTGAGGTGTGTTTGGGTTTGTTGGTTCGGCCTAGAATGTGGTGTGTTTTTTTAGAACCTGGAGGATAAGTTTTGTTCAAGGGTTTTAAAAGCATAACTGTGAGTCAAGAGAAGTTTCAACCATTAGATATATAGACATAGGTTTTTGGAGTGAATATTGCGCATAGTCAAGAGACACCCAAGGGTGTAAATAATACCTTGGTTTAATTTACGGCATTAGTGTGGCATGGTTTATTCTCTTCTGATGGTGAATTTTTGGGTATATCGATAGTTGTGGTTTTGATGTTCCATTAGTTGGAACCTTCCCTTCAATCCCCTTGTGGTGGGTTTACGGTCAGTACCAGGATGATTTTGAAGTTCATTTAACCTGATTATTTTTTATGGTGGGGAGATCCCTCGCGGGTCTCGTTCAATTTAGAGTTAACCAGTTTTTTATGGTGGGGATTCCTTTCCAGCCACCCCATATTAGTATATTAGCTTCATTCCTAGTATCAGTTTGGTGGTGGATGGCCTCATACGGAGCCACATAATTCTATTTTTCCATTTGAGTGAATGTTGGGATGGAAGTGCTTTGACGGTTCCTTAAAGTTTATTTATGGATGTTTCCCCAAGATGGGGTTTGAATATTTTCTATTTTTTTGGGTGAAGGGTTAAGTTTCTTTCGGTGATGTTTAAGCTATACATATCTCATAGCTTGTCTAGGCATCATTAAAATTCTATGTTTGTTAGACCGATTAACTGTGGGTGTTTAAACTTATGGGGTTGGGTGGCACTTAGTAGGAAATCTGTTTTGGTCTCTCAAAGTTATCTTGTTACTCTCTCTCTCATTAATGGTGTTTTTGTGACCTCAAAATTTGTTATTATTTAAGAATCTCCTTGAAAATTAAATGAGTGTAGGTTTTTTTTGGTTCACACCTTTTTGTGGAATTCTTGGGGGTGGAAAGCATTATGGTGGGGAGAATTTTCACACCATGACTTATAAATTCTTTATTTAATAATTTACCTGGATTTGGATAAATTTTTTAGGGGTTAGGATGATTCCTAGTTTAAATTTTAGAGTGTTTATTTTAAAATTTGTTTTTTGGGTTTGATGACATCGGGCGCACATGCAGAGCAAGGTTTGAAAACCGTTCGACTTCACCCAGGAAACTGCACGAACTGCCCATCTTCAAAATCTAAAAATAAGAATTAAATTAATAATGAAATGGTGTTAAATGAGAGTTAAAATAAAATTATGAAAGTAGAAAACAAAATTAAAAGTTTTAATCTAATAATAATAGTAATGATAATATTATTCAAGGAATTATATTTTTGTTACTCTTATATTTATTAAGAATAATATTATTGAAACTATATTTCTATTATTATTATTAAGAATGAAATAAATATTATTATTATATTATCATTGTTAACATTATATTATTATTATTATTGTAGATTATTATTTATATTAAAGTTGTTATTATGGTTATTAAGAATTTTATCATTATTAAAATGAAATGAATAGTTTTATTATAATTTTTATTTTTATCATTATATTATTGTTGTTGTTATTATTATTATTATTATAATAAAAATAAAAATAATAAAAGTATTATTATTAAGTGTGTGTATAATAATTATTAGTAGGTTAATAATCATTGTTTTTATTTTATTTTATTTTTCTTCTAGGGCCTGTCATGCATCCCCCCACCCCTTCCCCTTGCCTGCTGCGAGTGGCCCGACTCCCCCCGCCATTGGTGCACTCTCCTCATCACTGACCAACTCTGCCCTTACGCCCTCCATTACCAGTTCCCTCTAGCTTGTGGTTTTCCCCCAGTCGCAACCTCCCCTCCTTCTTGGCACATACGTCATTGGCGCCACCCCTCCATGTTGTCGCACCCCTTCCGGTACGGCTCCCTGTCAGCAGCCACCATGCCGACACACACCTCCTCTGGCGTGCCAAACCACCGGCCTCCTCTTGGGTGTTTCCCTCCACGGTGTTCCCCCTTGCTAGATACCTTATCCTCCGGCATCCCCCCCCCCCCATTTGCAGAGACTTCTCTTCAGTTTTTGGATGGGCAAAACCCCAGGTCGAGGGTTGATGCATTTTTCATTTTTTTTCCAGTGCTGGGTTGTGTGAGGGGTCTCTCGGTACCCTCTTGTGTGAGTTCCTAAATCCACCGCCGAAGGAGAAGCAGTTTGGCATTGATTTGGGTCACTGTCACCATCTAAGGTGTGGTTTTCTTCCCGCCTATTATTTCACAGATTCAAAATTAGGGTCTTTATTTAATTTAAATGTTCTAGTAATTAATTTGAGGTGCTTATGGTTTGGAAAATAATTTTTTCAAAAATAATGGGTTTTGTTCATGAGTGAAACCATATGCTATGCCTTATATGTGTCTTATAAATTGTGTAAGTGGATTTATAAATTGTTCTAATGGTGAGAAACATGTTTTGGAAGGGTTTTAGGTTGCACGTATAATGAAAGTGTAATTTCTAATGGAAAATGTTTTTTTTGTATATTGGTTCTTATTGTGGATCTTTAAAATGTGAATTGTGAATTATGTAAATGATGTGAAATATTTTATAAAGTGAATTTGGTTTATGTTTGGATTTGGAAAGTGTTAGGACCATGTAAATAAATTGGTTGAAATGTGTACTTTTCTTGTGTTACTAATTTGGTTTCTTGAAATGTGCATGTGAGGTGAAAATGTGTCTTTGAAGTGGTTTAGGTGTGTGTAAAATGGAAAATGTTTTATTATCAACATATAAGCCTTGTCTGAAACTTTTATATATGTGTTGTAAATGGACATCCTTGATTTTCTCTTTATTTATTCCCATATGGGTAATATTTGAGGTCTTTTTAACCTTACTTCTATAATTTTGTTATTCTAGGATATGTTGTACTGAGTTTTGATCAACATTTGAAGGTGTAAAGACATATAATTATTATATATATATATATATATTATATATTTCTTCAATTTATGTATTCCCATATGGAGTGGGGAATACATGAATTGGATCATATATATATATATATTGGTATGTGTGTGCGATTGTAGGCCAGTTTCGAGTAGTCGCCGCCTAATTTGTCAAGTACCGAAGTGTCTCAGCTTGGTATACTTCCTTGTTGAGGTATATTTTCCTATGAATTATCCTTTAAATTAAATAATTTTTTATTTCCTATTTATCAAACATTTATTTAATGCTAGTTAGTAATTTCGGGACTTTAGAATAATTTATTATTGTGAAATAATGTAAGACCCTCTTTCTATTTGAATCGGTTGAAACTGTTTTATTAAATATGCTTACTATGTATTTGATGAAATGAACCTTTGGTCCTTTTAAATGTGATTGGGATTTAAATTGGTGAATTGGGTATCTTAAATGGGCTTCCAAGTGCATTTTTTGTTTTCAAAGTGGTGTAAGTGTTATTCTTTTAGAAATGGTTTGGCATGAGAAAATCATGTGAGGCCCATCTGGAATTTTTGTAAAACTGGATATCTTAAAAACTCTTCTTGGATGGTTCTATTGCCTTGGTTATGTTGTATTATGGGATGTTTTCTGGGTAGGACACCCTTTTGGTCAAATAGTTGAAAGGAAAAGGACTTGTTCCATGAGGTGATTCGGGTGTAACTTGTTGTGTGAGTTTTTTATGTGTGATATATATGTATGTGTTTGTGATAAGATGTTTGGTTCAAATTGGTTATCTCACCCCCTTTTTAGTCTAAACATGGGAACTTATCATAGCGACTGAATTCTCAGTGAACGATTGATAAACTAGTCTCGGTTATTTGACTAGCTAGTGGCCAATATCATGTGTTTATTTTGTTATCATTATTATGGGATTGGGACCCCCAGTCTATCCAGGCGGGGTGATGATCAAGTTCATGGGCATTATGATGTCTTCGAGAATGGAATTCCTTCAAGATGAGTCACATGTCTTGAATGGTCTAGATTATTCACGAGCTCCTAGGTTCTCCCATATACTTCATCACTTAGCTATTTGCGGTGGATGATTTGAGGTGCATTGTTGGTTGGTCACTCTTTCGGGATATTTTATCGTTTACCTTATGTGATAATTACATTATCCTATCATTATATGGTGCATCTCTTTGAAAAAAGTGATAAAATGATTTTTAATTTCTTTTTTGAAAAGAAGTTTTGAAAATTCTCTACACTTCCTTCTCACTAACTATTTTATTAAAAGGTTAAACCATTATTCTTGAAAAAGAAACTGGTTTAAGATAAAAAGTAAATAGATTTTTATTTAATTTAAATGAAAAATGTGTGAAAATATTACTTTTATATATTGTAGTTCAAACTTGAAATTGAGGTTTATTTATTTAAAGTAAATGAATTTAGGAATAGTTTTCTTCGGATGATCTATTGAGTTTTACCACTCATGCTTATACCTTATTATTGTTTTTAGTCTTAGGTATAGGTTTCAGCTTGATCTCGATCTCTGTGGGCGATTTTGAGTGTAGTGATCAGAGTGTGACCCAAGAGGACGTGTAGTTTTAGCATTCATCAGGTTCGATTAGTTCTATTTAATAGTTCCTACATATTTATTTTGTTTGATTTATTTATTTATTTTAGGCTTCTATTTTATTATTCCTGTAGTTTTGTTTATTTATATTGGGGTAAATCATTCGCATCATCACTCTTTTAATTACCTTGGCTCTTTTTGCCAGCCTGGGGGGGTCGGGAATGCCTCTCAGGCCTTGTCGTGGGTCGGCTCGAGTGTCCGGATGAGGGTCAACTTGGGTTGGTTCGTGACAATTCCTTCAACTCTTCCCAGGTGATTTTCTCTTAATTAAAATCTGGAATAAGTATAGTATTTCCTGTTTCTATCCATTAAAATTGTTACTCCTTGGTGTCAACTCTTAGTACTTATTCATTTTTTTAATCTTCTCCATAGATTTATATATTTCGAACTTTTATTAAATAATCTCATCATTGGACAATAAAAGTGGATCCAATGAAGATTTAGGTACCTTGGAAAATTCATTCTATTCTATATAAACCATTCCATCATGATCCTACATCTTGATGTACATACTATCAAATAGGTAGACTAGATCATGGATTTGATATGGTTGATTAACTATCATATCTTCTTGAAAAATTGAATGTGTTTGAAAAAATTATACAAGAGGTGTCAGAGCATGATACTATTCATTACTCTTATATTATTAAACTAATGAGTCTTGTGGCATCATAATAATAAATAGGGGTGTATTTTGACCTTCAAACTCATACTATTGATACAATATATCCTTCTGTTGGTTATGAATATATTCATGGACATTAATATTCCCCTTAAAATATCATACCTCAAGCTTCTTATAATCTATCTCATGTCCTTCAACAGATTCATAGGAAATGACCTCCTTAGGCTGCTTGGGGCTAAGAAGATTATATATTGATCAACTATTTGAGGGTTTTTGATGGTTTGAATAAATAATTTTCTACTTAATATTATTTCATCGATACACCGAATAATTCCCAGTGTTGTAGCCACCATTCTTCACCATTTTAACTCTTAATTCATAAATTAAATATTCTTAAACCTATACCACATCATCAAAACCCAATAATTCCTGAGAGGAAGACTCAATGTAATCATTTAGCCCCATGGGATCCTTTAGTGTTTTCAGTGAAAAACAATTTATCCCTACCCATGATAATGACCTGAAGCTTAAGGGTGTTTCTTTTTCTCTCTATAATAATTTATATACCATCCCTCATCATCATCATCCATGGATCACTCCATAAAATTTTCAAAAAAAACTATGATCTCATGGTTGGGGAGTACATCATATGTAGATGACTATTGATGTCCCTACCTCATAGGATCTAACAGTATATATTGATTGGCCTTTAGGAAAACCCAAAAAACTATTATACCCAAAATATGATTTCTCTCCCTTTTCATAAAAAATCTCACACACCACATGAAAGTATATTTTTGAACCCCAATTCTTTGGTATGGTACCATTTATTTTTCCTAACATCCTCACCACTCGTTTCTTTAGGTTATGAAGGCACTGCCCCCACTTTGCATGAATGTTGGAACAAGGGAATAAATCTCCCTCTATTCCCACCTATTTATAAAGAAAATAGAAAGATCTTGTGTTACTGGTGGGAGAGATATATATTTTCTTCATATGAATGGGTTCATTCACTTTACCATCCATATTTTGAGCAAATTAACCCAGGGACCTCAATGGAAAACCTATTAAAAGTTCACAATCAGGTTTTTGGAGACACAATAATCACACTATAACTCAATATCCACCAACTGAAATCATTGGTACTCCACATTGATTTCAATCTCGACTAATTCTACCATTGGTTTCAAAATTTAATCATCCATAGAAATACAATAAATAATTCGGTTGCACAGAAATCTAGATCTATTTTATAATCAAAAAAAATAATATACAAGATTCCAAATAATTTTTAGAATTGATGTGTTTTGGAATAACATTAGAATACTGGGGATGCACACCCAAATTATTTAAGAATAGGATTCATGGTTTGTATATAAATTTTAAGACTACCTAAAGAGAAGGATCCATTTACCGAAAAGGATGAGTATCTTTTGGACCAGAAGAGAGTGAAATCAACTTATCAAAAAAGAAAAATCATGTTATGACGGGAATAGAGAAGTCATATAATAATTTTCTCCTTTAATCCTTAAGTTACATTGAAAAATATATCAAAGAGATAAATTGATTTCCTTTATCAACTAAAAAACCAACTGTAGAGAACCTAATATAACCTAATGATTTTTTTGAACACCATCCACGATATCATAATTATAGGGAACCCTTTCTCAAGTGACTATAAGATATTTAATTTTGATCTATTAATTTTACTAAATATGTAATTGTTGAGATATTATTTCGTGATAGTGAATAATTTTATTAATGATGTGCTTATCTATTAAGAATTATGGATACATATAATTTATATATTTTTTTAGTTCCCATAAATTTAGTAGCTAAAGATCCTCGAAAGGTAAATAAAATATTATTCATCAGGTCATATTTACCTAAAAGCTTCATGGAAGGTCATGATAGATATTTTTACATAATTTATAGGAAAATATGAAAATATAAAAAAGGAGGTATTGATGTTTACTTGTATATTATTATAAAAATTCAAAAATTCATAAAAATAATAAAAAGAAATTTATAAAAAAATTCATATTTTTAATCAATGTAAATCCAATAATTCAAGAATTTAAAAATTTATATTTTTATGATCAATATAAAACAATCATTCATATAATTATTGTTTTATATATCTCTGTGTAGTAAAAAGATAGTAAATAAAGTGGGAGGAAATTTATCTTTTTTTTTCCATATTTTTTTATTCTTCTGTTTTTTAATTATTAATGAAATATATCTACTAAACTTTATTATAAATTTTTTTATTTCATAAGAATGAGGTCTATTTTAAGTATCATTAGACCAACCCTATTATTATACCTTTTCTTATATTTTCAATTTTTTCAAATTACTGGAAAAATTCATAATAATTTATATTCTTTGCCTCTATGATAGTTACATTTTCTATTTCTGTTTATAAATTTTAATAGGGAAATTTATATAAATGTCTTGATATAAAAATTGATGTTATATTAAAAAAATTTGTACCTAATAAATCAGAAACCATTATAAAAAATTCTTGAAAATATTCAAGAGTTAAAAACCTCTAATTTCTTACACTTTTGACATCATGATCTTATATTTAATAATCATAGATGTCAGATCTTCTTGAATTCAATGAGTTTCTCATACTACCTATATATAATACATGCGCCTAGTTATTTTTCCTCACAATAATATTTTTTGTTGATCTCTCACTTGTTTTATTCTCTTTCATTCATTAGTTCATTTTTAGTTCATCTGGTAAGTTTGATGACACTATTTTAATACTTTACTACTTGATAAATGGTTATGGAAATTTTAATCAATAAATTTTGGTTTGATTGGCATGATTTATTATTCAAAACAACCATTTTTATCAAGGATAACAATCATTTTGTTTCAACAAATTTTACATTGATATAAACTATTTGATTTTAGTGAATGAATTTAATTTGAGCTCAGTTTCTAATGTAATTTATGGTCTCATGAATGTAAATTTTAATGTTTTTGCAAAGTCCTATTGTTCGAATATAAAAATAGTTATTGGTCTTGTCAGAATACATTTGGAAGGAGAAAAATCCTTTGTAAATCATAGGTTAATGAATAGTGTTGGTTCTTTTGAAGGACCCCTTACAGAGAAAAATTTACTTTCCTTGAATGATAAATCTTAAAAAATGTCACATATTTCACCATTGGAAAGGATTTTTCCTATGGATCCAAATTTACTTTCAACAAAATAATTGAGATAGTGATCCTATAAAGGTGTAATATATATATTTTTGGAATTTCCATTTAATCAAGGGGAAATATTAACCAGGTTAAGTCTATATAGAACTATATTTAAGATATCAAGACAAAGCCTATGAAGTTGAAAATATTTTTATATCCATAGTTTATTAATATAGTTTGGAATTAATTTATGGTTTTGAAAAGAATAAATAATTAAGATACCCCTATCCGAGATCAAGAATCTTATTTCATATTAGATACAATTGAAAATATTATATTGGTATATATATATGCGGATAGGAAGCTCATAGAAATATCAAGAAAATTATGTGGAAGAGAAATATTCCCTTTAGGATAAAGTTAGTGAGAAAAAATAATATAAATAAATCTCTAAAAATTATCATGAGAAACCAAATAATAATAAAAAATGAAATTTATAATTAAGCATTTATTGATATAATATAGAAGGATAATAAAGAAGGTGATCCTTCTTTTTGGATAGATGTTGTTGAAGAAAAATCGATTCAAGAAAAAATGTTTTTTAAAATTAAAGATAAATAAATAAATAAGGTAGAAGCTATAAAAAATAATAGAGATAAGTTAGATTTATATTGCATAAAACAAATAGAAAAAGGCCAAGTATAATTTATAAGTAAGAGAGAGATTCTGAGTCTTTTTTGATAATATGGAAGATAAATATACTCAATATATTCCACAGAATGATCTTCATTATCTTCTAGTTAAATCTGTTCTGTTTCCATTGCAAAAGTCAAAGGAAAAAAAGTAGTGGATGATTTTTATCAACATGATGACCTAATTGTAGTGAAATTTAAAAATAATATGTAGAAGAAATAGAAGATTCTAAAAAATCCTCTCCCAAATAATTATCTTATGTTCCAGGGAAATTTATGTTTTTAAGAAACATAGAATATGTTTTTAAATCTAATAATATATATTTATATGTTCAAGAATGTTCTCCATATACTTCAGTAATATCAGGTTCTCAGTCTAATGAGGAGTAAGCATCCCTCAATTCAACAGAATAAGGATATTTGGACTATGAAAAGAAATATTCAGAAATTAAAGAATCAAAAAAATATTAGTCTAATTAATATATTTAAATGATAACAGTTTCTCCAAAAAAATTAGTTTTAAAATAATAAACATTTGTTCAAAATGTTAGATAATCCCTTTTTCCAGGAGTTTCTAGGGATTCCTCAAACACTCTTATAATTACAAGGTCCAATCAAACAAAAATAAAATTAAATTACATCAACAAAGATATAAATATGATTGAATGAATAATGGAGTTATTTTCTAATATATAGTAAATATATAATTAAATCCAAGGAAAGGAATCTATTCTTCAATACTCTAACTCACTTAAAAGAATCATAGAATATATGATTCGGAAAAGAGATGATCTCAAGAATCCTATGGGTAAGAATTATATATAGTTTATAATGTTTGAAATCACCATCAAGTGGGTGAAGTGAACCATAGTGGATATAAATTTCGTTAATTATAAAATAAACTTTATTAAAAGAGAAATAAATACATTCATAATGTTATATTATAGTATCAATTTTGATAATGGATATTTCTCAAGAGTCCTTAATGATTTGAAATCATTTTTAATCAAACAATAAATTGATGTTTCCTATAAGAATATGTGGTTGAAGTACATAGAGGAATTTCAATTAAAAAAGGAGTTAAAATAATATAATTAATTGAAGATAGAAAAATATATAAGCATGATAAAGATGATAATGAAGAAACTCTCTAAAAAATTATTTTATTGATCTCTTTAGTTTTTTTACAATTAAAACATTCAAAATTTTAGATGTTTTTACTACATTCATATATCTCTTTAGATGAATGAATTTCTTGTTTCCACCCTAAAAATGTTCTGTATAGTGTTTTTTGTAACATTTCATGAACGATTTTTTATAGTATTCTTTACATTAATATTCATTTAGAAAATCACAAAGGGTAGAAGGTAGAGAATTTTAATATTATGGAAGTAAAGGGGAATATTTTATTTCAAAAAATGTTTTTAGTTTATATGTTTGTCTTAAGTGATCTGTATTTTTCTTTTTATAAAAGGGAAGATAATTGACTTGAGAAACCTCTTTCTATATATAAATTTGAAAATCACAGTTCACTCATTAAATGTATCTATTTAAAATCTTTTTTGTTTCCAATTTTATATATTTTTTTAGGATGGTTATCATTTTTAACAAACAATGAAATCTAATTCTAATTTAGGGACTTATACTAAGTATATCAAAAGGAACTATAAAAAGTAAAACGTTTGACCATACATAAATTATATTTCATAAACATTAACAATTTACATTAAATGGATGTATATAAATTATATTAGATGGAATGATTATAAATTATATCTAAAATGTTCTATAAAGTCCATATGAAACATTCCATCAGATAGATATATAAAATAGTAACCACATTAAGATTTACTAAGCATACCAGATAGAGATATAGAACGTATACTAGATAAATATTTCCCATTTCAAGTGGATGGAACAATTTAATGAATTTTAATGATGATACATATAATTATCATTATAAAAAATGTTGATATACTATAAGAAAAATAAAATGTGTTCGATGCCCTAAAAAATCTTGATAAATATAGAAGTAGACCTTTACAGATCTATTTTAGATAAGATCATAACATTGAGGAGAAGTGTTATGCATGAATTGTTTTGATAATATATGATCTAATATAAATGTTAATGTTTTTAAACAAATTTTTACTGAGTGTTCTTTAATTTTAATTTCTAAAGAGTTTCATTAAATCAATTGTTTATGAGGATTTCATTATAAATAATTTATGTTTTTTTATTATAATAGTTGTTTTTAAGATATGGTGGATACATTGATATCAAGGATATAGAGATAAATGTTTTTCCATTTAGGTTGATCTAAGGATCCCAGGGATACAGATATAGAGCTTAGTCTAATTAGGTTGATTATGGGATTCCAAGGTTTAGAATCTAGACCTTATAATAAGTTTATTCATGGACACCAAAACATAGTTTCATCGAACTTCTTATCACATTTGTTAAAGTGAATACCATTTTTAGGAAATGATCTTTATGTTATTTTACAATATTTTAAAATTTTAATTTACTTTTTAATTAATTTTTCTAAAAGTTTTATATTTCCACTTTTTATTTTATGTAATGTTTATATAGTTTATTATTATCTTTATTACTCTGAAGTTTATAAATATTATAAAAATAATTCTTTGTATGATAAACTTTCCTATAAACAATGAGTTGGAAAATTGAAAGATTAAATTTGTATAAACTATGATTTTACCACCCCCACAATTGTAGTATTTTTAAAACTCTTATAATCTCAAAAAACTATGGTACACCTCATGTATCACCTTTTTCTTTCACCAAAATATGATAACACAGGATCTACATATATTTAGAGGGTACATGAAAGATAAGAGAAAAATTCTATAATGTTATCACCATGAACACATATATACCCTTTCATAATGAAAACCATTAAATATAGTTATGAAGAACAAAATACATTCTTGTTTGATGTATATTTAATGATAAATCATATTTATTTTGTTTTAAAAAAAGTATTTAATTTTTAAGTGGGACAGAACATGAAACCTGAAAATAATTACGAATATAGTATAAAGAAACCATAATTGACCAATATAATGTAAATAATAAAGAAAAAAATAAAGGCTTTCCATAAATTTCTAAAAACATAGTACTCTAACCATAGGTAAAATAATGGGGGTAAATTAGGCCCTCACTAGCCGAACACTATCCGACCTATGGTAAACCTGATAGACTCAAACCCCAACTTACGCTTAACCTTCTCATGCCTAAATCTCTAGTTGGGTTGAAATAATGACTAGGAAAATGACCAAATCACAATATAGTCTTGTAAATAACATATCCCAATTACTCAAGTAAATATACAAGGTTCCCATGTATTCCACATCCAAAATGAAATCATACATCTCAATCATCAATATTTTAGTTATAATAACTAAACCATTCACATAAAGTAATATACATAAAAAGAATAAATAACATGATGGTAAATTTTTTATAATTCCAAAAAAAATTATTACTCAAATCATGTAAAAATTCATGATTTTTTTCAAAAATATAAAACCCTTTAGAATAAAATTTAAAAATCCATCGAACCAAAACATCTTTTGTTTCATTTAAGAAAACAATTAGTAAGTCTAGAACTAATTGAAAAATAATAATTCTTATATGTAAATGAAATTTTAATATTATCAAACTAAAACATATGTAAAACATAATAAATACTTATAATTAATCAAATTAATTAAATATATATAGTAAAATATCAAGATTATTATGTTGAAATTGAAATAAAAAAATGTATAATAAATAAAATGAGTCTATATTGAGGAACCAACCCAAAAAATTTTAAACCATGTTGTCTTATTCAAATAATAAAATATTAGGGTAGATTGAACCATCATAAAACTTGGGGACCATGAAACCAATGATTATGAATTACCATATCCATGAGAGAATCCATGAAATATAACTATGAAATTAAAGAGTGAATAACATTGAAAATGAAAAATAAGAAATAAGAGAAGAAGGGAAGAATAAAAATAAATAGATTTTTACTTCAATGAAATCACATAGATTATTATAGAACCACCAAGGAAGAATAATTTATTAGGGATGTTTCATCTAAGAGGTTAATTTATAGAGAGTTCATATGAAATTTGATTGAAGATGAGGTATAAAAAGAATAAGGTTAGAAAAGTAAATTCACATTTTAAATTACATGGAAAATTGAAAGTCTTAACCACACTATTTCATAAACCATGAACTAACCATGATAAATCTATTAGAGTAAAATATAAATCTTATAAAATTTGAAAAAATTGTTGTGGTAACCATCCAGTAGAATAATTTCATTATCTCAAAAACGTTTGTCACATTTCAGGCTAACAATATAGAACTTTAGAATCATCTTCTATAATTCCACACATAATCATTTATTATGTTTAGTAGACCTATTTCAGTTATTCAATCTTTTATTGAAAAAGGAATATGTCCCCCACCATGCTTTTTGGTTTTCCAAGCCCTATAGAGGCACAAAAATACCTTAGTATATCCCAAACAACAACCTTTGACAATATTCCACTAGATTATGAGTCCCTTAAATATTATAAAGATCTAGTACTCTATCCTCAAAGAAATTCCCAATCAGGTGATACAACATTTGTATATACTTTATCCTAAAATAAAATGTTGGATTTTTTGATAAGTGAATTGATATTTTCAAATAAAAAAATATCACCATATCATTTTTCCTTTATCTAAGATCTTCTAATATCCCATCCATCTGAATCAAATCCTTCCTTGCTTATGTTAATGTGTCATAGTCCACTTCAATTGATGAGAATGAAACTAATAGTAGATGTTTTTATTACCAACTAACTATTATTCCACAAAAATTAAACATATAACTAATTTTTTATTTCTTACTATCTCTATCTCTGCCAGAGATAGTGTCAGAAAAACCATATGATGAAGATTCCATTTCAAATAAAAATTTTATTCACCTGAAATATTATATGTACTATATAATCCACTTCACATCCTCTGGATTTTCATTTATGTGGACCTACGTGTATCTATTGACACAATCTACTGCTTGTGAAATTATTGAAAGAGTACATACTATGGAATATATAAATATTTTGATAGTTGATTCATATGAAATATTAATCATGTATTCAATGTCACCTTTTGTTCATATTCACTTATACTTAAATAGATTTAAATTAATATCCATGTGTGTTGTCACCAATTTTTCCTTTCCCATTTTCAATAATTCCACCACATTCTAGATATGACCTAACTTTATCTGTTATAAAGTACTCGAGCATAAGTCTCGCACGATATGCATCACCAAAATCTATTTTTTGAGGATTCTAGAAAATTCAGCCATCAATTTATTTATTATTTCTTTTATTAGTTCTATACTAATTATATCATCAATATGGATAAATATAATGATATATATACAATCATTAAACTTATTTTATAAACATAAATGCTTAACATGCTTATGAAAGAACATATTGTCACTAATGATTTCATTAAAATTACAATTACATTTCCTCAATGCTTGCATTATATAGTATATCCACCAGTTGAGATTTCATAGAAGACACTCGTTTCATTGATCTATGAAACCAATAGGCTACTCCATATAACTTTCTTCATATATGTCCCCATGATGGAAATTTGTCTTCAAATCCAATGAATCATGAGGAAATCCTACCATGGAAAAAATAATGAATGACATTTGAATAGATTTATATTTAACTACTGATGAAAAGATTGTTGAGAAATCAAAACCTTCCATTTTTAAACCCATTTATGACTATATTGTCCTTATAACTCTTTCCAATGTCCACTTATTCCTACTATAAATACAAATATCTATTTTTAATGAACCTCTTCCTAGAAACTCACTTTATTATCTCCCATGTTTTAGATATATGGAAAGAATCAATTTCATCTACTATGGTTAATTCCCACTAATTTGAGTCATTAATTATTTTGTCCCCATTTATGATATCGTTCTATCCATCATCTATTAGAAGAATGTAGAATATATAAAATTTACACCTCTACACATAGAACCTCTTCTTAGTAGATCCTTTTTATTCCCACTACAATTATTCTCCTTTTGATGTTATAACTTTTAGATTATCATCCTCAATATTTTTTACTTGAAATTATATAGTTCTTCTGATTTTAAGTAATTTATAACTTGGAAAAACAATTATAATTGGACTACCTTATGAAACATCCTCTGGATAGTCTGGTTTTTTGTAGTAACAAGAATCAAAAATTCTCAATAACATATACAACCTTTTAGACATAAATCTTTTTAAACCTTATTTTCTGATGATACGTTTCTACCATTATAATTTTCCTCTTACTTATAATCCTTCCATGGGTTCTCTTCATTGAAGATAAAATTTTGAATTCTGATTGATTTTTGAGAGTTCATATTCTATATTTGAAATCCAAATTATTCATTTCTATACCCAACAAACTAACATATATGATACATAGCCTCAAACTTGTATCACTCCATGGAATAAAAATATACATAGGTGAGTGAAATGAATACTTTTAGGTGGTTTAATTAAAAATTATTTACAAATGAAAAAATTTCTAGAATTTTTTTTCCAATCATGGATTAGGACTCATGTTGATCTTGTAAGACACAAATTTCACTGCCTCCACCCAACACAATTTACGAAACCCCGAAAGAACCATCATTCTATTAGAGTTCTCTACCTGCATATGATCCTTCCTCTCCAATAAATTATTAACTTACTGAGTTATAAGAATGGTATTCTGAAAAAAAAATCAATTCCTCAAGTAGAACCTTTGGAACATTATACTTTCATACTGAACACTATTCTATAAACATAGGCATGTAAAATTCTATTTGGTCTCCTTTCATACCATGTCCCTCCACCAAAAAATGATTTAGAACACTTTGGATTTTTGTTTAAGGAAGTACACCCACAACTTGTGACAGAATTATCAATAAAGGTTGTGTGTTAGAGTGAACATTGTGAAATCATATCAAATAAAAACCCCAAACATATATGTTATCCATCTCTAACTTCCAGATCTTTGTATTGTTTCTTCCTTTCAAAAGAACATCATCCACTTATTCCCTATGATTTATTCCTCACACATTCTATAATCCTTGATTATAACCTTTAGTAATCCCTTTGTTGTTAGAATGTTCACCCCTTCTCATTGAGGTGGCCATGATGGTTATGAAACAACATGAATGATGTTGAATCTCTAGTAAAAATTTCTCCTTTTGATGAATCTATAAGGAAATAGTGTCATCATTTACTCTTTTTTAGAAATTCATGGATTCACATAATAGTTTCCATTCACCATTTCTGAATTATGTATAAAAACTTATGCCATCAAGTTATCCAATTGAAATTAATTTATTCATTAACCCTAATATGGGTATAACACATTTCAATTTAAAAAATATTTTCATATTTGTTTTTATGGAAACTATAACGCCTTAACAATATAAATTAGGAACACTGCATTTGATATTATGTATGATTCAAAACACAAATCGCATAAGGGAAAATAATTTCCTAATAATTTATAATATATTTCCTACTTTAAAAAAAATCAATATAATTTATAACTTAAAATGAATGAAAAACTGTGTTACTGTACATCTCATGCAATAATGAGTTTCTTTAATGGATTTCATTACACCCAAGACCGAGTTTATTTAACAATAATATATAAATAAAATTTTATTAGTTAATATAATAAGATATAACCAATACAGTATGAATAAGATAAAATAAATAATAAAAATATATAGTTTAAAAAACATTAAATGAATTCATTGGTACTAATTAATTATTATTGAATATAAGAACCAATTGAATATTAAGGGATTATTCCTATAGAAAAATATATTTACGCTCACAAAGATATTTTATCCTAATAAATTAAATTAATTAAAATTAATTAGTGAAATTAATTTAATATATATGTTATATATTCAATAAAATATTTTTTCTGTTCATCCAATAGATTCTTTAGACATAGGATAAGAACAAACCAAATATTACACATAAAACCTATATTTTTTAAGGCACTTTTACCACCTTTTAATGTAGAATATATTTTAAATCCATTTTTTGTAACATTTATAAATATTATATTACAAATAAACATAATATTTGAAATAGAAATATAAAAATTAAGTTAGGGTAAATTTTTGGTATTTTTCATTGAGGTTTTTTTAATGAATAGTTACAAATACTGAATTTTAATTCAAAACTATTTTTCCATATAATTAATTTTAAAAGATAAATGCAATTTTAAATTGTTTTTAAAGTTTAATAATATCAATATTTATTAATTAATCAAAATTAGGACATTTTAATCAATTTAAATATGAAATTGTATATGAAAACATGGCAAACTATTAGACATTTTGAATTAAAAAACAAGCATTGTTGTCTCGTCTCTAGGGATTAAATTTAAATTAATTTATTCCACTTATATTATTTTAATTTTAATAAATGGATTCCATATTTGTAATAATCATTATTGTATAATTTATAATAACTTAAACTTTGTTTTTTAGAAAAAAATACTGGTGAATGTTATTAAAATTATCTACAATGATTCAGGTGAAATTAAGCTTGATAAATGACTAAAACTTAATCATAAGGACAAAAATATTCTAGAAACATGTAAAAAAATCCATTATATATCCATATATAGACCCTATACTCCATTTTCGAAATTTTTTACAATTATTGGATCCAACTAGAATGGTAATAATGCATGTGGAATTCCCTTTCCAAAAGTTTACAAGAGTGCCAC
Organism: Viscum album; assembly: GCA_963277665.1. Classification (NCBI taxonomy): domain Eukaryota; kingdom Viridiplantae; phylum Streptophyta; class Magnoliopsida; order Santalales; family Viscaceae; genus Viscum; species Viscum album. Next base: position 826,343,991 of record OY728164.1, read on the forward strand.
CCTCCTCTTTTATAAAAAGGCCTCCTCTCCTTCGACTACCTATCACCTATAAATACTCTTTGGATAGACCATTATCTAGAGATATAGATACTAATAATTTCTACCCCCATCCTATAATCCACCCTTTGGATTAAATCCATCCAATTTATCATTTTTTTCAAACCCAATGGAGTTACCCAATTATGTGGTAACATCCTTCCGCAAGCTCTTTAGTTTTATTTCATTACCACTATTTCAATTATTATTTTTCAGTTTTTTTATAAAATCACTTGTATCCTAAATATACATATATTATTCAATAATAATGGTTCAACAAACACTTGCAAAAACTTCCGTATAATGGAAAATTAAATTATTTTTTATGTGTAAGGCGAACTACCGCCTCACGAAACGATGAAAGTTCATTCTTAATTTACCACCTCTTATGGTAGGGATTATGATAAAAAATATATTTATAAACGTTTTATATGATATTTATAATTATTAATATTTATTTAATTATTTTATAACATATATCTTTATGCACACTATGTTGTGGGAATACAATAACATCATTTGTGTAATATGGACTACGACCTCCTCAAAGCAATGTGATTCATTCACGCTATACATAGACCATATTTAGGATGATTATAATAAACCTATGTAACATATAATAAATAAATATTATAATGGAATTATAAAATAAAATATATAATTTTATTTTCATTCTTTTAATATTAAAAATAAATGAATGTATCCTTCATGCATACATGTGAGTTACCATCTCTATGAATGGTGCATTTAATTTATTATCTAAAAATACTATATATTATTATAAATATATATATACTGAATATGTTTAATTAAATCATGGTTTACATCATATATATGTTTAAATCATGATCAACTTAATAATAACAAAAAGATACAAGTTAAAATATACTCGACAAACTAGGCAATTAATGCCCAAAATGGTGAAAATAATGAAAGATTGCTAACACATGAAAAAAAGATATTATTAGAAAGTAATATATAATACAATAAATATAATTATGGTTATGGTTTAATTTAGGGATATTTTTAAAACCATTATACATGAAAATTAAGGATGTTCACCCAAAAATGAACCGTAAGTTAATGGATTTCGTCTCAATTTACATCCCATTGAGACTTATTTATTGTTATGAACCTAGTTTCTTTTATATGGTGTATATATTGCCCTTTGAAATGTTATACCATGGATCCATTTATTATCATGATATTAAAAGTTTCTTTTAATGTTATTTCTTAATGGAGATTATTATTTAAATGTTTTAATGTGGAATGAGACTCTTTGGAATGTTTAAATATTGTTGACCTTAATAACATTGGTAATGACTATCATTGAAAACTCAAATCATTTTGTGATTTCCAACTTTATCTCTAAAAAATTACTTTTTTTAACATAATTTTTTATATATAGTGTAAATACTTTCACTTTTTCCTACAATATCATTATTCATTCATTCTTTAAGATATTTTGAGTTTCAATTTTAATTATTAAATCTAAGGGTATTTGAATTAAATGTTAACAAGTGGAAAACAATTTTATAAAACAATTTAATTTAATTTGGTAATACTACTACCTTGTTTCTCTTAAAATTCCTCGATTATTTGTATAATTAATTTTAATATCAAATTATGTGTTTCCATTTCTATATGTGGGTTTAAAATAATATACTCATTGATTAATTGTCACTTAAATATTATAATTATTTCAAGGATTTAAATTACAATCTATTTTTATAGGATTTATTACATAGGAATTTCATTAGAAGAAATTATTTTATTATATTATAATAAACCCTTTCATTTTATACTTATATTATTATTATTGACCTCTATCATGTAATTGTACCATTTTCCACTCTTTGGTAATAAAAATATTTTTGAAAAAGTTTTTATGAAAACCTGACATCATTTATCTATTTAGTTAGAGAACATAATTTCTTCTAAAAACCCTCTTTTCAAAAAAGTTTTCAAAAAATATTTATAACAATTACAAAATGATTTTTAAGGTAAATTTTACTCTTTTTGTCTTTTTTCAATGTTTTTAAAGGAATATTTTTATCACTTTCCAATCAAGTAATTTTTCTAACCATTTACCATGAAAAAGGATTGTTTTTTTCCTCGTATGAAATGCATGGATTTACCCACTGTAACTTCTTCAAATCTTTCTTTTCATGTTTAAAATGATACCTTTTGAATATTTTTTTTCAAAAGTGAAATTCAAATAAATGTAATTTTTAAAAAATCAAAATAGAAATGATATTTTCCTCAATAATGTTTTTTAAATATCATTTATAGTATTTATATTCATCAATGTCAAAAACATTATATATACTTAACTTGGGATATGTTGTATCGCTACCATCCTTTTTAATCCTCTAAATGGTTGATGATTTATTGGTCAAAGGATAGTATTCACATTCACTTCCTTGATTACTTTGTCATTCCCCTTGAAATATTCAATTTCCAATTATCATTAGACATTGAATTTCACCTAATTATCCATACCATTTAATGGGGATATGTTAATTGAATAAACCATATATCCTTCTAAATATGTTTTTTACATTGAATGTAATTTAATTATCTAGGGAAATATTGATAAATCTGTATTCTTTATTAGATGCGGATATTTGATAAGGCATAATTTTGATTAATTAAATCGATTATTAAATATGAGTAATTCTTTGGACATGAAATTATGGGGAGGGTCGAGAATTTTTAGATCCTCTCAATGCATCGAAAGGTTATCATGAAATAAATAGGTTTCGCTAATTTAATAGGTTTATAGATTTAGTTTTAAATTATATAGAGGATGGATCTTGATAGTAGAGGTTTGCATGTGACTGAGGCATCACGTCTAATGATTAATCATTAACAAAATTTTATTCTTTATTTATTATCCATGAGAACATACATCAACATAACTTTTTATGCATTTCATTCTTAGTTTATTGATTAAATTGTATATGTGTTTAGTTAGTTTCCATGTCTTATTTATTATTCTAATTTATTCATTAATGCTACCATTATACATCACCAATACTAAGAATTTTTTCTCACCACTATTTTATTTCATTTTCCTAGGAATCCAAGGTTCATACTATGAATGATAAATAGGAATATACTATATGGAGTAAATTTATCCAAAATAATAGAACAAATATATTGTAATTAGTGAATTAATTTGTAATAAAGGACTCTTATATGTATCTGGTTTACCAGGACTACTAAACTCTTCAATACTTCTGGATTTGATTCCACCTAATCAGTCCAATGTAGTTTTAGTAGACACTAGATATGGGATTATAGAGCCTGGTCTATATAGTTGGTATCAGGGGAAGTTTAGTAGAAAACTAGGGAACCAGATTTAGGGAAACACAGATAATATAACACAACTCTAAAGAATAATTTTAGTATAAGTATAGATGAATACCCGATAAATTTGGTAAATTATAGATTATGTGGGTCTTTTTAAAAATAAATCCTCATCTGGATACTATAATTCGATTTTTTTTCTAGCATAGATGTACCTAGGGGTAACAACTCTGACAAGGTGTGTCAAGCATGACTCGACATAACCAGGTACACAACAATAGACCTTATTAAGCACCTATTTTGACACTCTCAGGGGATATGCTTAGGATAATTCACATTTTTATTACAATCAATTATGAAGGATTTTGACAATGAATAAACTTAGTTAAACCTAAGGTGTCTTTTTATTGAAGATAAGGATTCATGATTTATAAATCCAATTAATGATGTTATGAATAAACCCCAGTCCAAGGAAAGACCTATGTGGAAATAAATTCATGAAGTATTTATGTCTTAGGGTTTCATTGAATAATTTAGTACTTCTAATGATAAAATTTTAAGGATTTACATCATGTTTATTTTTGAAATTATAATAATTTTGTTTTAGAAAAGCGATACTTTTATGCCAGGTGATGACCAATCATGTATAGAATGTCTGCGGGTCGTGAACCCATGACCAAAGAACAATAAGGGTTTCATGATACACACTAACCTATGCAATTTCCTAGTTAATATGAAATTTTTTTAGTAAAAAATTTGATGAATAAATATTAATTTTAAACAATTAGTGTCATTTTTTGGTTTGAAGAATAATGTATTAACCCTATTAGTTTCAAAAAATAGTTAGACACTAATGTAAATATATTTCACTCATTTATGGTCCTTAGGGTCCTTTAAAAGTGTTTTTTAGTGCATCAAGAATCAAAGATATTTTTTTATATAAATTTAATGAATTAAGGGATAAATTGTAATTTTATTTTTTCACAACCAAAATATGTAACTGTTCATATGAAATTAAAACATGTCATGTATGTAAATTTCCATATATTCATAGGGAGTAAAGTATTTTCCCAACACGACTAAAAGGACATTAAAAAAAATGTTACCCTAACACCTTAATTTTTGCTGAACCATTATCCCTATAAATCATCAAGAATTATGGATTTGAGGCCCTCAGTATTTTATTGATCATTAACATGTTTCTGATTAGTGACCCCAATCACTCCCCATAAATATTTATTCTTTTCATCCACATACATATATCTACATTCCACTAATGATCTCATAATTAGAGACCTAGTTATGCGTTATTCCATGTGATGATTTTTTTAATAACACAGGCTTAACATATATAGATATTACATCATTTTAGATGAATATTTAGTATGTTACAATAATACATACTTGAGGACCGTAACAGTTCAATGTATTTTGAAACTTCGGAACAAATTATTTTATCATAGTGAATGTTATTCAACATCTCCCATAAAGATCTACACCATTAGTACATCTTCCCAAAACCTTTCTTCATAACCTGGGGAAAGAGAACATAAGAAATTGGTGAGCTAAAATGCTCAGTAAGGGAAAACAAGGAAGATATGTAAGCATAATCATGAGCATAAGGGTATGAAAATGTGATCATAACATTAGAAGATCATGACCAATATATCAAAGGTATACATGAATCATATGGAAATCTAATAACACAATCCATAAGATCATGAAATTGACATAAGGCATGAAATTTGGGCATAAATATCAACTTATAAATTATTGAACATGTATAAATAGTAATAGGTTCACTCATTAAGGACATGAAATCAGGGCCTTGCCGAAACTTATGGACCAGAAAACAAGTTCCATGCAAAAAATTATGGACATGAAAACCAAGTCCATGCATAGAATTATGGACAAGAAAACTAGTTCCACACATAGAATTGTGAACATGAAATCAGGTCCATGCATAACATATATAACTCCTAAGGTTTCTATATTTACTCAATGAATTGGAGGGAGATATAGGTCCCACCCATATCATAATGAAATCATACATATATGTACCACTAGATAATAAAAAATCATATCATAACCAATGTAATAGAATGAGTTCCATAAACATGGAAACATATAATAACTTGTGGAAAAGGTAAAAAATTCATAATCATTTCATTAAAATCATAACTTGTGAAAAGAAGGGGGTTTCTTAGACATCGTTCCATAAAAACATAAACCATTCAGAGAAATAATTTGAATCATATTCTTGAAATAATAACAATGTATGTCATCATATCTGGGAAAGGATTTTGATAGATCACTTGGAACATGAATTTTCCATAAAAATGACTTTCTTAAACATAAAAATCTTCAAAACCCTTTTCTTTGAAACCACTATGAAAACATATAATGGAATGATGAAAATAATTTTAAATAGTTCTTGATGAAAATATCTTTTCTTTGTTTAAATAGTTATCTTTTCATAAAATGCGATGAAATATAAAAACAACACATTGTATTTGAAAATAAAGTTATAATTATATAGGGTAAGATTTAAGGAAATAAGGTGTTACGAAAGCGTAAATATATTTTCATTCTGTATAAGTTAAAATAAAACATTCTTCACATACTTTTAATGGAGAAGTTAAAAAGAACATCATTGGGAAAATGAAATAAATATTCCTTTCAAACCATGTATTAAAAAGTAAAAAATGGGTAAAAATTATATTAAAAATTCATAGGAGAATAAAAAATCATTTTATGAAATCTTTATTAGAAAACATGGATATGAATGATAAATATTACCCAAAAGATACTTAATACAAAAAAATCTCAAATATGGAAGAGATTGTGAAATCACATTATAATCGATAGAATCGTATTCCCCATGAAAAAATTAAATTATAATAATATGTAAATATCATATTATTCAGGATAATACTCAAAATATACATTTATGGTCATCATATACACCATGTAGAAGAAACAAGTAGTGTATGAGGCATGTGTCTCACAGAAATAAAGTTGAGACAAAAATAACCCCTTACCTTGTGTCTTGAATCTCTTCACACTCAAATAATATTCTCGTATAATAAATATATGTTTATTATACATATATTATAGAATAATATTATTATATATAATACCACATATGGTTTTATTATGACTATTTGTTACCCTCTTGTAAACGATCCTATTTAAAGGTTTCACTTCGGGTAATATTTGCTTTGTTCTTCGTAAGTGTCGTAATTTATTATATTATTGGTCCCTATACATATATCATGATTAAAAAATAAAAAAAATGATATAATAATCAGGTATATTCTATATGATTATATTATAATAATCCATATAATAAATATGTATGAAATGGAATACACCATTCATAGAGATGGTAAGTCGTACGTATGCATGAACGGTGTTTCTGTTTTAATTTTCGTATTGAAAAAAGGTATATAAATAAAATATGTATATATTTGTATGTTTTTATAAATATAATAATTAAATTAGAATTATTATATCATATATATCATATAATTTCACAAAACCCATCCTTAATATGTTCCATGTGGTGTGTGAACGAATCACAACGCTTTCAGGGTCGGTAGTCCACACTTCCTCAAATAAGATTATCATATTCAAACCAAATGGAAAGTAAAAAAGTTATGTTATGTAAAAATGAATAAATAATATTAAATAAAAAATAAGTAAATATTATATATATGATATATAAATATAATTTTCATCATAATGTTCACCATTAATGGTGGTAAAAGAAAAATTAACAGTCATCGTTTTGCGAGGTAGTAGTTCTCCATAAGTAGAAATAGTGTATTCAATGACCATTAGATTGAGGTGTGTGTAAGTGTAGATCAAACCCTTAGAAAAACAATATCACAGTATATTTATGATACTTTTTTATCATAAAATAATGGAATAAAGAGAGTGTAGGGGGTGGATAAGGAAAGTAAAGGAAAAGAGCTTGAGAGAAGGTGTTGGATCTTTATCAGTTAACTCTTTTTGGTTTCTGCCAAAAGGCTTCCTTCAGTCACCTTATTCCCAATTTAAGGATTATATGATAAATGGACTGAAGTTTTTGGAGAAATGGGAATTTTTTGGCTAATATAAAAGACTTTATAGGTGTGAATAAAAGTGAAGGATAAGTGCCCTTTTATAAGAGGGAGGTGGGGCACTTTAGAAAACACCAAAACTATTAATTTATTATACAATGATTTTCGATTTAAAATAGATCCAAAATTAGTTATTTAGAAAATAAGATTATTATGGTTCTAAATCCTCTCATAAAACTAATTTTATACATGTTTAGGTCACAAAATTAACGTTATCTTTTAGATTTAACCCTTAGTTAAATAATTTAACTTTTACCGTGCCAAATGTTTCTACACTATATGGTTAATATAGTTACAATAAAATGTAAAAAGAACCCAAATTGAATCATTAATGACATAATTAACACTTTCAAGTTTATTTTGATGAACCTTATATTTTTTATGAATTTTATAACGTTTAATAAAATATTATTTTTTTTAAATTATCATTTATATCAATTTTTATACTATTAAATATTTTCATTTTCATAAATAGTAAACCAACATGATTACTTCAAACCAACACTTCCAAAATTTTCATAACATGTCTATGTTAACTATAAAATTTTTTATGTAATTAATTGAGTAAAATTATATTTATTTTCATATTTTTAATATCATTTATTTGATATCTCAATTAATTAAATAATTTCTGCATCATTATTATTCATGTCTTTAATTAAGTTATTTTCTGCCTAAAAATTAAAAATAAATTATAATGATGAATATAATATTATTATTTTTTAAATGAATAATTATACTTGAATTTATATTATTTATAAACCTATAAAAAAATGATTTAGTTATTTAATTTTTAATATGACTCTTTTAAATCTTATTTATATAAAATATAATAAAAGTCACAATATAACAAATGTGGCTTTAAAAGGATCATATTTTTTACATAAGGTTGGTTTGGTTTGAAAAAAATTATCCAATGAAATTAATACAAGTGTTGGGGTAATTTTATATTATTATATTATTATTTTTACCTTAAATTACACTATTTACCTTTAGACACAGTAAATAATATTCAAAAGTAATTATTCCCCAAATATTATTTTTATCTTATTGAAGCACATTTTATATAAATTATTATAAGCATGTATTCCTATTTTTCAAAATTCAAATCACATAAGAGGTAAATTTATGTTTAATGTTAATCCGTAAAATGTGGCTAGAATGGGGGTAAAAGATACGTTCGAATGTTCAATAATTTTTTATATCTAATTATATTATAAAAATGATTATAATGAACTAAATTGAATTAATATATTATTTATTTATCTATTGTAAAATTAAAATCAATTTAAAGTAAAAATAATTTTTAAAATGAAAAGTTTTTTTTAACTATTATGTAGTATATTTCACTATTCATCGAAAAATGAACATTTCATAAAAATACATTAAATTCACCCTAAGATAGTTTTGATGTTAGGGATTCAAAAATGATTTTTATTTTAATAAATTTAATTTATATAATTGTATAAAATTAATTTTATTATTTTTCAGAAAAGAACATACAAAATTAGTTCTTTTAAGAAAATAGTAGTTGTAAATGTTTAAAGACATTACCGAAAAATATATTCTTTATTATCAAAAACATTATAACTAATATTTATAGAGTAGTTATTACTAATCATGACACAAGTTTAAAATATAGGTTATAAATATCTAATTTTAATAATTATAATAGTAAAGTGTTATTTCACAGAAACTCAGTGTTGCGTCTAATGCAAGCCAAGTCGGTGTTGCGTGTAGTGCTAGCTTACCTTGTTTTTGTGTATGAAATAATCCAGAAAATAGTGCTATTATATAATAAAAAGAAATATATATTATTTTTTGAGTGATGTAAAAATATCAAAAGATTAAATTAATTTAAGAAAATAAATTCACAAAATCTTGGGGTGTTACATTGTATGCCACTTTAGATGAATTTCTCCCTCAAAATTCACATGGGATATAAAACTATTGATATTTTAATATTTCATTCATAGAAACCCAAGTCGTAAAAATGATGTCTACAAATTCATTTTAAAAATGAATAGTTAGAAAATAAGAGTAACCTAACGTAACTCATATTTATGTTTCTAAATTTGAGAACATAGGTGAAGATTTGGGCATGGAGGGAAAAAATAATCAAAATGATTGATAAATATCACTGATGACAAGAAATTTGGTGATATATAGAAAACTAACAATCAAAAAACTATAAACTAAAGAAGCGTGAAGGAGTTCATTGATATTACAAAAAATGATCATAATAGGACACACTTTTAAATAATGATTACTTTTAAAAATGTTGACTAATTTTTAAGAGAAGATATACTTACTTGATTTTAGCATAACTTCACCCTTTACTGTTTCATAATAAATTTTCACTTCATCACTTATTCCAAGAAATAATGTTTAATTTTTCATTCCCGAAGTGTTAGAAAATCATGAGAATAATGATCCTTAATTCTATTTATCTTCCACAAAAATGTTAGCAAAAGTTATAAAATATGTATAAATATACCTAGGGTGAGATAATAATTTAATCTCATAAACTTATATGATGTTTAAATGAAACATTCCATAAATGGATAAGCCCACAATCCTACCAGAAGCTAAGAAAACAAAACATTAAAAATAAGTCCACTAAATCATCTTAACATTTATCTAACATATATCATATTGTAGTTCAGGGTTCTGAAATTCCAAACATGTGAATACTTTAATCATGTATTCTCTTAAAACATGTAAATGAGATGAATTAAAATACATCCTTAATGAAAACATGCATGTTTCATTATTATTAAGTCCAAAATGATGTAAACTTCATCCATGATAGCATAACCCACATGTCCTTAATCCGTTCCATGGTAACTAGTATCACCCAATTTACTTATTCATATCCAACATATTTTTATCCAAATGTAGTTATCTCAAAATCATTCTCACATTAAGGGTTATCATTCCTTTAATCATGGGTTTTCCAAAAATATCACTTATTACCTCAATCAATTTTCATGACTACTAGTACCATTCAAAGTTTATTCTTAAATATATATGGAAAACCCAAAGTAGAACAATTATTCCATAATACCATAAAATTTATTCTTTAACATTATTATGTAATCCCAATACATAAACACTCAATCATTCCACAACTTCATTGTTGTACTCTATATTTATAATAGTGATCACATGTGATTTTACTTTCTCTTTGTCCTTAAGAGTATGCTAACGTCGATCATCATTGATGACCATTGGATTAGGGAATTTGTTAGGATAATGCCCAATTGCCATGTACTTATAGAATTAAAGAGTGGATGGTTCATTTTCTTGAGATTTATCTCCATTGAATGGAATTTTTACATCACTTAGACAATCTTTTTCTTAATGACTAGGCTTCCCACACTGAAAGAATATTCTTCTTCTTCTCAGGCATTCTTCTATGTTCTATTTTCCACACTTTTGTTCAGTAGGATATTGAGACTTTATCTTCTCTCGTTGTAGAAAGCCATCATAGTTACCATTAGGCTCTATTTTCATTTTTATCCCCATATCCTTAATAGTTACCAACTTTTATTTCCTCTTTTAGTTCACAACGAACTACTTCTTTGTCGATTCCAAAGTCTATTGTGTCTAAGGCATTTCAAAGACTTGGTTTTAGGCCACCAAATAATCAATCAATTTTTCTTTCAGGTATGATGATTAATCCAAAACCGAACCTTTCTCGTCTTGTAAAATTAGCTTCAAAGGTATGAATGGATTCATCATCCTTTTACTTAAGCTCAAGGAATTCCTTCTCCATATTTTTCCTTAAAATATGAGGGAATTACTTACTAAAAAATATACTTTTAAACTCATCCCATTCCCTAGATTCAATTTCATCTGGATCCCTCAAGTTCTTAAAAACAATCCACCACTAATCGGCTTCACCGTCCCAAAAATAAATATCTAACACAATTTTTCATGCTAGGAACACTGATGGATGGAAAATAGATTCTCAGTTGTACCGATTCATTATTCAAAAATCAATCTATCATAAGACCCACTGAATGTAGTTAGATTTTGCCTCATGAAAGGCTCAATATAAAACTTTCCATCCTTTTCTCATTTGCAAGTCCTTCTTGATTTATATCTTGAGTGAGTATTGTGATTACTTATTTCAATGAACCTCTTATAACATTCGGTTTCTCATAATGACAATATTTTCATTTCCCATTGAATTCCTCAATAACATGGTTCCATCGAGCTCTATCCATTGAAAAAAACTAAAAATAATCGTGTGACAAACAGTAATCATACCGGAAAACTACATAAACAGGGTAATTTAATTTATATATATATCATTTTATGTTTAGTACAAGGTAATCCATGATCGTTACTAAATTATTGGATTGTAGAATATAATTATACTTATCCTTAGTGAAATCTGAAGACATATCCTTATAAATATCACTAGGGATCTCACTATAACTTTCACATCCTAGTTTCCAAAGGTTAACCAAAAATTTACTCTAATACCAACTATAATGATCCAGGGTTAACATACCTGGATATTACATCATTTGAAATGAATATTCAATACATTAAAATAACACATGATCAAGGACCATAATAGTTTAGTGTTTTTAAAAACATGGAAACAAATTCTACTATCCTGGTGAAATATCATCAACATCTCCCATAAATATCTTCACCTTTAGTTCTTCTACCTAAAACCCTTCTTTATAACCCGGGGAAAGGAAACATAAGAAACAAGTTGTAGGATCAAAATAAAAATGTAGATTCTCAATATACAATAGGGGGGGTGAATTGTAAACATTAAAATTTTCCTTAAACAAGGAAAGATATAAGTTTAACAAAGTTAAACTATGAAAATTCACAACACCTATAACACCAATTGAATGATTGGGACAAATTAGGAAGTTAAAAACTTTTAGTTCTATGCACTTTCTTAAATTTGGAATGTGATTCCGAAAAACCAGTTCTGGAAATATGGATCCGGAAAATTAAACTTAACAAATGTTTACAATATAAGATTCTACCTTAATGCGTATAGAATCTAACTAAATCAGAGTACAAGTAAGGAAGTATAAGAAAGTTATAATTTACTTAGTAATAAAAAATGCAGTGGAAAAACAAGTAGTAAAACTGCAAGTAACAAACAATAACTCTTTTAACCCAAAGAGATGGGTATCCAACAACCTTGGATAAAGGTCCCTTGATATATAATTTCAAGCAAGTTTGTTTTACCCATAGCATGGTAAGCCCTCAATATGAAGATCAAATTCTATCTTGCTATACCCACAAGCACTCAAGTATCAGGTAGTTGGAACCTTTGTCTTCCTCAGCAAGGAAGACCTCAACTTCAAGGTGTTAGAACCTCTATATTCCTATCCCCGGAATCCCTCGATTGTAATCACCAACAATCAGAGTCGCACAAAGAATGTCTGCACAAGGCAGAGTTTGAACAAGTCATTCAAACTTTCTACACGAAGATTTAGAGTTAATAAGAGCCTCTCTCTCTAGAAATCACTTCAACATCATGTAAGATCATGTTGTTTCAAATTTTTCGCTTCTTTTAAAATGATATCCTATTTATAGGTGAAGCTCCAATGGTTGGATCCCTCATCCAACGATCATATTTTCCATAAATTTTGGAGGTACCTGTACACATGTAACTCAACCAATGGTTAGTTAGAAACAGAATGGACGACATCATTTTATAACAAAACATGTGTAACTGAAGGTACGACATCTTTTTATAATGAAATGAGTATAATTATAGGAAAAACTAAAGTTTGTTATGTAAGAAAATAATAGTTCGGAGCCCAACCAAAATAAAATTCAGAGTCTATAATAAAGAGATATTTGGATTCTGTTTTGTAGGAATTTGGAACCTGAATTCTGTGGAAATCTAGAGTCTGACTTTCTAAGGAAATTCGGATTCTGGTTTCACTAGATTTCAGAATCTGAACTTACAAAGTGTAGAGTCGAACTGATAGAAGTTTGGATTTGAACTCATAGAAGTTCAGAGTCGAACTAGTAAAATTTTGGAGTCGAACTAATAAAATTTCGGAGTCGAACTAGTAAGATTTCAGAGTCAAACTAGTAAGTGTTCGGAGTCGAACTAGTAAGAGTTAAGAGTTGATCTAGTAAGAGTTCGTATCTAGACTTCGGAATGGAACTTTATTAGAGTTTGTATCCATAATTTGGAATTGAACTTTATTAGAGTTCATATCCATAATTCGGAATGGAACTTCATTAGAGTTCATATCCAGAATTCGGAGTGGAACTTCATTACAGTTAATATCCAGAATTCAGAGTGGAACTTCATTAGAGTTCATATCCAGAATTCGGATCCTAAAACAGAATGCTATATATCTAAGTATTATATGATTCCGAGGTTTTTAGGAATGAATCTGATTTTTATACTTAAGAAAAATATTGATATGTATAAGGAAATCTAGGTTAGGGTAAATTTCTTTAAGAGAATAAATTTTCCATATAGAAGTAAAATATCTATTTCCTTAAGTGTAAGGTGTTTGTGGTTTTCAAAATAAGAAGGAATGGAAAAGTACTAAGGAAAACCTTATTGACTCAACACAAGTGAGCTCAAATACTCAATAAGGGAAAACAAGGGATATTTGTATGCATAATCATGAGAATAAGGGTATGAGAATGTGATCATAAAATTAGAATATCATACCTTACATATCAAATGTATACATGAATCATAGGGAAATCAATGATCATGATCCATAAGATCATGAAATTGACATAAGACATGAAATTGTGGAATACACATCAACTTATAACATTATGAACATGTATAAATATTAACATGTTCACTCATTAATGACATAAAATCAAGACCATGCATAAAAATATAGACATGAAAACCAGGTCCATGAATAAATTATGTGCATGAAAACCAGGTCCACCGATATAATTATGGAGATCAAAACTAGGTCCACACATATAATTGTGAACATGAAATCAGGTCCACACATAACATATACACCTCATGATTTTTCCATCTTTACCAAATGAATATGAGGGAGTTATAGGTCCCACTCATCTCATAAATAAATCATATATACTTATGCCACAAGATTATAAACAATCATATCATAACCAGTGTAATGGTATGAGTTTCATAAACATGTAAACTTATAATAACCAATAAAAAAGAGATAGGATTCATAATAATTTTATTAAAAGAATAACTCTTGATAATAAAGGGGTTTCTTAAATATCATTTCATCAAAACATAAATCATTTATAGAAATAATATGAAAGTTTTTTATTGAAATAATAACCAAGTATTCCATTATACTTGTGTAATGATTTTAAAAGATCACATGGAAATTGAATTTTCCATAAAAATCACTTTTTAATATATATAAAACATTTTCAACACCCTTTTCTTTCAAACCACTTAGAAAATATATAAAAAAATCATGAAAATCATTTAAAATAGTTATTGGGGATAATATACTTTCTTTATTATAATAGTTTCATTTCTTAAAATTCCACATAATGTTAAAAGAATGAATTTTTTTTTGACAATATCATGGAAAATTGAAGGGGAAGCTTCTAGTAAATAAGCCTTTATAAGAGTGTAAAAATATGTTCCTTCTGTATAATTTAAAATAAAACAATATTCTTGTACTTTTAAAGGAAAAGTAAAAAAGTACTTTGTTTGAAAAACAAAAGAACGATTCCTTTCAGAAAAATGTTGTAAAAAGTAAAAAATGAGTAAAAAATAATTTAAACATACATATGAGAAAAATAAAACATTTTATGAAAATAATTTTAGAAAACATGGACATGGATGCTAAATATTACCCAATAGAGACTTAAAACGAAACAATCCCAAATATGGAACAGATTATGAAATAACATTATAATATATGAAATCGTATTCCCCATATAAAAAAAATTATAAGAATATGAAAATATCATAATCTTCTACATAATACTCATAAAATAAAATATTTTTCATTATATACACCACGTAGAAGAAACAAGTAGTGTACGGGTCATGTGTCTCATAGAAATACAGTTGAGAATAAAATAACCTCTTACCTTGTGTCTTGACTCTCTTCATACTCGAACAAGAATCCTATATAATAAATATAAATTTATTATTCATATATTTTAGTATAATAATATTATATCTAATACCACATATGGTTTGATTGTGATCATATATTACCCTCTTGTTAATGATCCTTTAATAAGGTTTCACTTCAGGTAATATTTTCTTTGTTCTTCGCACGTGTTTTAATTTGTTATATCATTGGTGATTATACTTATATCCCGATTCCATAATTTAAATAATTATATAAATATCATGTATATTATTTATATTTATATTATAATAATCTATAGCAAAAATATGTAGGAAATGGAATACACTGTTCATGGAGATGGTAAGTCGTACGTACACATGAATGCTATTTCCATTTTAATTTTCATATTGAAATAATGTATGTAAATTACATTTATATATATATATCATTATTAAAGTAGAATTATTATATCATATATATCATATAATTTCACTAAACCCATCCTTAATACATTCCACGTGGTGTGTGAACGAATCACATCGCATTGAGGGGGTGGTAGTCCACACTTCCTCAAGCGAGATAATCATATTAACAAAAAATTGAAAGTTAAAAGGTTTGTGTTGTAAAAATTAATAAATAAGATTAAATACATAATAAAAATTATAAATAACATATATAAATAGGGTGTCTATCGTAATGTCCACCATGATTGGTGGTTATGAAAAATGAACAATCATTGTTTCGTGATGTTTGATATCCATTAGATGGAGGTGTGTGTAAGTGTAGCTCAAACCGTTAAGAAAAAAAACATCCTAGAATATTTAGGAAACTGTTTTTTTCATAAAATAATGGAATAAATATGGTCTAAGGGGTGTAGAAGAAAAATAAAGGAAAAGAGCTTGAGATAAGATGCTACCTCTTAGTCAGGTAACTCCTTTTGGTTTGTGCCAAACGGATTCCTTGAGTTGCCTTCTGTAGAATTTAAGGATTTTATGAGGAAGAGAGGTAATTTGGGAGGAGAAATGGGAAGGTTTTTTCTGATTAAAAAGTCTTTATAGGTGTAAATAAAAGATAAGTAATGGTTCCCTTTTATAAGAGGGCGAATGGGTACTTTAGGAAACACAAAAACTAATAATTTATTATAAATTGATTTTCAATTTAAAATAGCTTAAAAGTGAGTTATTTTTTGGATAATATTATTATGGGTCATAATCCTTTCATAAAATTAATTTTAGACATGTTTATGTCACAAAATTAACCTTATCATTTGTCTTTAAACCTTAGTTAAATAATTAAACGTTCACTACGACAACTTTTTTTTACATTGTAGTGTTAATACAATTACTGTAAAATTAAAAAAGATTCTAAATTAGATCATTTATGATTTATTTGACACTATAAAAGTTATTTTTATGAACCATATCTTTTTATGAATTTTATAACATTTAATAAAATATTATTAATTTAAAGTATCATTTATGTCAGTTTTGATATTATTCAATAATTTTATTTTTTTAAATAAAAAACCAACTTGATAACTTATAAAAAAAATTAAAACATGTCACCAACATTTATAAGTTATATATAATTTTTTTATGTAATCAATTACGTAAAATTTTATTTTTTTAAATATTTTTAATATCATTTATTTGATATATCAATTAATTAAACAATTACTACATTATTATTATACAAGCCTATAATTAATTTATTTCATCTCTAAAAATTAAAAATAAATTATCATGATGAAGATAAATTTATTTTATTTAAAATTAATCATTATAGTCTAATTTTTCTTACTTATTACCCTATATTAAAAAATATTTTGTTATTAAATTCTGAATTTGACAATTTTAACCATTCATTAAACAAAATATAATAAATGTACTATTCTAACACAATTGGATTAAAAAGAATCATATATTTGACCTATGGTTTCTTTAGTTCCAAAAAAACTTATCCAATTTAATTAGGGCATGTTTTAGGGTAATTTAATATTATTATATTGTTATTTTCACCTTTAATTACCTGATTTACCTTTAACCACAGTAAATAAAATTCATAAGTTACTATTTACCAATAAATATTTTAATCCTATTAGAGCACATTTTTTATAATTATTACAACCTTGTATGTTTGTTTTTCAAAATTCACATCACATAAGAGGTAAAATCATGTTTACTGTTAATCCCACAAATGTGGCAAGAAAGTGGGTAAAAGAGATGTGAAAAAGCTCAATAATTTTTTATATATCAGATTCTATTATAAAAATTATTCCAATGAAATACAGTGGATTAATATATTATTTCTCTATCTATAATGACCATAAAATAAATTTGAAGTAAACATAATTATTTAAATGAAAACGTCAGTTTTAAACTACAATGCAGTATTTTTCCTTATTTATCAAAAATTGAAACTTTTCAGAAAAATACAATAAATTCACCCTTTGTTAATTTTGATATTCTAAATTAAATAATGATGTATATTTTAAAAAACTCAATTTTTATGAGTGTATAAAATTAATTTTCTTATTTTTCACAAAAGAACATAAAAAAGTAGTTCTTTAAGAAAATAGTAGTTTTAAACATATAAAGACTTTTCCAAAAATTATATTTTTCATTATAAAAACCATTATAAAAAATATTTAAATAGTAGTTATTACTATTTATATCAAAAATTTAATGGTTGGGTTATAAATATCTTATTTAAATAATTATAATAGTAAAGTGTTGTTTCATAGAAACTCGGTGTTGTGTGTAACGCAAGCCATGTCAGTGTTGCGTGAAGTGAAAGATTACTATTTTGTTGTGAATAACATAATAAAAAACATAGTTCTAGTATATAATAAAAAAAATCTATTTTCAGTGTTTTTTGATGTGAAAATATAAAAATATAAAATTAATTTGAAAAAAATAAATTCACAAAATCTTGGTGTGTTACATTTGTGATTCTTATTCTCTTTTTTGTAGATGATTTCTTATGAACCCCTATCAGGATATGGGATTTAAAACATAGTAAATATCAAACAATATATTACCAATATCAAGTATAAATTTAAAGGATTCTATTTAATTAAATTGCGGAGAATGTAATGCCTCAAAAATATAATTTAGATATATTGTATTTGATAGTGTTTTTGACATGAATCACCAAATGCATAAGAGAATATAATATTTCAAGAATTTTTAATATATTTCATATTTTAAATGAATTAAATATAATTTATAGTTTGAAATTTACACCACTTTGAGTTGTTATATGTGACACGCAACAACGAGTTTCTTCAATGGCTTGCATTATAAGCAAGATTGAGTTTTACTAAACAGTAATATGTTATTAAAATATTATAATTTAATATAATAAGATATAATCTAGATGTTAAATTAAAAGTTATGAATATGATTAACTAACTAATAAAAATATATGGCTTACTAAAATATTAAATGAATTCATTGGTTAATAATTAATTAAAAAATAATATAAGAACCAATTAAATATAATAGGATTGTTTTTATAAAAAACTAATCTTATACTCAAAAATATATTTTATCTGAATAAATTAAATTAAGTAAAATTATTGAGATATTTTAATTTAATATATATGTTATATATTCTATGAAATATTTTTTTTGCTCATCCAATAGATTTTATTGACATAAGATAAGAATAAACCCAATAGTACACATAATAACCAATATTTTTATAAAGACACTTTTACCACATTTTAAAGAAGAACCTATTTTAAATCCTCTTTTTGGAACATTAAAATATATTAATTGTAAAAAATAAACCTAATCATTTAAATAGAGACATAAATATTTGGTTAAGGTGAATTTTTAATATTTTTCTATAAAGTTTTAATTTTTGATAAATAGAGAAAAATTCAAAATTGATTTTTCATCTAATTTATTTGTAAGAATAAATAATACTTTAAATTGGTTTAAACATTAAAAAGTTCATTTTTTTAATTAATCCAATAAATTATATTTTAATCAATTTCATTTTCAAATCAAATAGAAAAATTGAGCAAACATTTTTACATTTTTACTTTAAAAACTCACGTTATCTTCCCATCTACAAGATTAAATTTAAATTAATTTCTGTCACTTATATGATTTGAATTTGGAACAATAGATTCCATATTCAGAATTATAATAATTTATAATGTATAGTAATCTAAAATTAGTTTTTGAAAAAAATAGTGAATGTAATTAAAATTAATTACAAAGATTAAGGTGAAATTGGGATTAAGAAGGAATAAACATTAAACTTATTAGACAAAAAATACCTAGGTTCCAATCCAAACAAATTTTATGGCCATATTTTGACCTTATAATCCACTTTCACACCCCGACAATGGATACTCCTTTATTTTATCCTTCTTGGGGTATTGGATCTTTTCTGATGAGTTTCAGTTTAAGATCTGATAAAAAAATTTGCATTTTGAAATATTTGATTGATTATTCATCCTATGAACGATCACCATATAGTTTGGAGAAAATGTGAGGGGTAACCCAGGTAACTATGTAGCCCATCCAGGAAGTGGAAATAACCGAACACATGGTTTTCACACGGTCACAAAAACCGTGTGGCCTGGTCATGCGGGCATTCCCTCCATAAGTAGTGGTTACCATACAATTGGAACGTAGATTAGTAAACTATATGGCCAAACCATGTAGTCATGGCTAGTCATTAATGTCATTAAACCTACATTCATCTCTTTACCTTATTTAACAAAAAATCGATCCCCCTCCTCCCTAACATTTTGGCGCACCAAGGGTCCTGAAATCCCTCTTCCCTTGGTCTCACCTCCTCTATGGACTCTCCCCCAAATATCTAATGCATGTTTTCTAGGTTTGGGTCTATTTTCATCCTATTTGTTACCTCCCTCCTTGAATTATTATTTTCCTTTTGGTGGGATCTTATTCTATCGAACCCTAATTCGTTGGTTTTGTCTGTGGTTTGTGTTTTCTTTAAATCTAGGGTGTGTAGATCATCCAAGGGGACCTAATATCCCTTTTTCAAGAGTTTCATCACATTCGCACACCATAGAGGTAGGTGAATTCATGTTTTTCTTCAATGATGCATTTCTTTGATACTTAGGTTCATTCAATTAATTTTAAATCATGATTCTCATGATTATGGTTCTTTTAGTTAGCATATTTTAGTGATTTTATGGTGGTATAATTTATTAGAAATATATTTTGATGTGATTATACAATTTTTCCTATGCCTTGTGCATTATGTGTGTTTGATAAAATGGTAAAATTGTGAATTTTTAATTTGATGTAGTAAAATGTTTTAGGAGGATTATCTTGGTTTTTAAAAGGATTATTTATACTTTTGGTATTCTGTTAGATTCTTGGGAATGTTTTGGAAAGCATGGGGTGAGTCAATAAAATGGTTTTAGGTGGTTTTGGACTCTTAGGATGTGCCATTAGATGTTAGAACATCCATGGGTGTATGGAAGGTATGAATGGATATGCCTTCAAAGGAATATGTCTCGTTAAAATGATGTTTTCCTTCAATATTGGTTACTTTAATGGTTCATAGGTTTTCAAATGGTACATTAGTTCCTTAATGGATTTTCGTTTCTAAATGAGGTTGATTCCCTTGAGTGAATTCTAAAAGTTGTGTAAAATGAAATATCTAAAGGCATTCCCTATTGGAACATGGATTATATTTGGGTAAACATTGAGATGAGGGGTTGGGTTTGCATGTTTCGTAATATTATGTGTTTTCCCGAAGTATGAAAATGGTTTTATGGGAATTTATTAGTTTTGGAACATAAATTCCCATTTGGAATTTCCATTATAAAATTGAGGTTTTACATTGTTTTGGAATTTTTTTGGAAATTTTTCTGGTAAATGTGTTTCATTATGTAAATATAAAGGCTCATTAGGCAATTTTAATGTTTTAATGAAAGGTTTTATAGTTCATTTTTGGTGAAGACCTGGTTTGAACCTTATATGATGTGATATATATATATATATTTATTTATATTTATATATAGTGGTAGCATATATATGAGGGATTTCCCTTTATGGGATGTCATATTATGGTGTTCGTGTTTGGGGTAGGCAAGTGTGGTGATGGTTAGTATGATGAGTCACACATGTGAGGGATTTCTACTTACACAGCTTATGTATATTTACCATGGGATCCTAGGAATATTTTAGAGGATATAGTGATAGTTGCCTTCAAACCCCGATTAAATGGGTTGGTACCCTTCGGGATTTTTTGTCATGCCAGGAGGGTTGTGCCACTAGATTCGCTATTTGAGAGAATCCAGTGGTTATAGGCTTAAGATATTCACCATATTCCAATAGGTGGTTCTGAACTGAGTATGTCTAGGGATCTTCTAGGGATATTTAGGATCACCCATGGTTACTATTTATATCTTTTTAATTTCTCTCTACTTATTCTATACTCTTTGTTGTTCTGCCTGTTTAGTTTTCAACACAACCCTGATATTCTATGGATTGGGTTTTGGTTTATAAAATTATAATTTATTTTGAAAAAGGAAATATGGTGTGATTTATTTTGAAAAATGAAAAAGAGATGTTTTTCTTATTAAAATGTGAGAAACCTATTTCTATAAGTTTATTTTAAAACCAGTGTTAATGTATTATTTTTGGAGAAAAGGAACACATGGATTCTTTGGTGATTGCCTACTTAGCTATCTATATCACACACTACTTATACCATTCAGTGTCGATAGTCCTGAGATGATTTATAGGTTTAGGATTTTGGTTCATGTTCTCATAGTTGGAGTTGGTCGGTTATTTGATGGTGGTGACATTGAGGTCACATGAAGATTGTGTTGGTAGCGGTTTGGTTTCTATTTTGGGTTTTAGTTTTCTAAGTTGTATCTCATAACTTAATTAATTGGTTTATGTAATTTATAATTGGTTTTTTTTAAGTGTACTTAGTGGTTTATTTTATTTTCTTGACGTTGGTTTTTGGGTTGAAAAATTTCCCACTTTTTCTATCATTGATTCCTGGTACTACATTCCAGTATAGGGGGATCGGGAATGCCCTTCAGGCCATGCCACAGACTGTGTTAGGTGTCGGTTCATATGGAATCCCAGAATAGTTTATGCCAAAATGGTATTAGAGGAGGCCATTTTTATTTTGGGTGTTTGGTAGATAGAGATTAGTACTATTGGAAATCAGGAGGTAGTTTTGGGAATAGCATCACAAACTATTTCTTTCATTAATCCCCATGTTATCGGGGGTAGTTTAGAATTTGATTCTACTATTCATTTTTTGGATTGAGGGTTGAAAATGGAGGCAAGTTAGTATCACGTTGTTATTTCAAATAGATTAGTGACCCATGTAGAGTTTAGGTACATAGTTTAATCTTATTCTAGTTGTTGATGTTTAATTGGGTCATGGATCACTACCATGTTGTTGGGTTAAGAAAAACAACAAGTTCCTCATTCCGATAGTTTGATGCAAGTTTATTTTCATTCATGTTCCAGTTTATGAAAGGGTGTTTTTGAAGAAAGAAAATGTTTTTAAACTGGGAAGGATTTCATTAAAATGTATTTAAATTGGTAAAATTTGTTTTAATAATTGAATGAATTTTTTTTTGAGAATTAGGTAAATGTTTG
Organism: Viscum album; assembly: GCA_963277665.1. NCBI lineage: Eukaryota > Viridiplantae > Streptophyta > Magnoliopsida > Santalales > Viscaceae > Viscum > Viscum album. Next base: position 826,367,133 of record OY728164.1, read on the forward strand.
AATTTTCTAAAGTAATGGTTTGAGCACAAACATGGTATCTTCTTATGAACATTTGGACATGTGAGGGTGTCCGTATAATGTGCATGTTGAAGATTATGGATGGAATCATATGAACACATGCACAATACTTCATAGGATTACATGGGTGTGTGTTTGTGACAAAAGACTTGACCTTATTTTTATAAAGTGATTTTGAAAGGGGAAATGATTTTGGAAATTGAATTTTGTTTAAAAAGTGGGTTTTGGTATTTTGAAAATGTCCTAGGAATGAGGTTATTTTGAAATTGAAATGAAAATAGTATATTTTGAAAGAAATATTTTTGGATGAGTTTTGAATTTGTTTGGTTTTTGATCCAGTCATTTTGGATTTTGGTGTTTCCTTTGACTGTGCATGAATATAATGTTTTTTTGGTTTATGTTTTCTATTCTATTCAAGAAAATGCCACCCAGAAAGGATTCTAGAATTTTTAAGGAGTCATCCCAGTTTTTTATTTTTCTAGAATACTCTATGTACTTCATGGTGATTGGGTTATGTTATAGGTATTAGAGTGGCGTAAAGAGGTAGAGTGCATCATTAGGTTGTTGGGAACTTCTGAGGCTGTTAGAGTTCATTCTATCCTAGGTTTTCTTGAGGGTCCAACTTTAGACTAGTGTAGGTTGGTTTTCCAACCATAGTTAGAAGATGGGATGACATGGGAGTTCTTTAAGAACACTTTCCTCCAATGTTTTATACCTTAATAAGTGAATTATTGGAAAGTTGAAGAGCTTTTGGATATTGGGACAGGCCAATGAACCATGAAATCTTGTTTTAATAACTTTCAAGAGTTAGTATCATACTCTCCGGAGGTGAAATTAGAGGATCAGATGAAATATACTTCTTTTTTTGGGTATTTTTCCTGGGATTTTGGAAAATGTTCTCTCATATGATGAAACCTATTTTGAGAAAATTGTGGAAGATGATTTTTTTCCTAGTTAGTTTTTGGGGTTTATTTAGTGGTGGTTAGATCTCATGAAGGTTACCTATCTAGTGAGACGGGTGTGTATGAAGAAAATGTTTTTAAAAAGTCTCCTTCATTGGTTAAAGCTTCTAATATATCATACTGTTCACTTGTATGCCACCAGTGTGGCCTGTTCAATCACTCAAATCTATATTTTTTCAATACTACAAAGATATTCCATAATTGTGGCCATTTGGGTGTTCTAGAGAAGTTGTGAAGGAAGTGTTTCTCAAAGAATTAGTTTTGATCGGGGGATGCTTGTGCATGATTGTGATGTAGGAGATTCTTTATCTAGAAGTGACCAGCCATAGGTCTCGAGGTGAAGGTCACTCATAGTCATGAGTTTTAGAGGTTGTGAAAATACTTGTCTGTTTTTTGTTTTTTGTGTTTTGATGGAAAATTAATGGGTTGTGTTTCCAGTTTCAGTTTGAGTTATTTTCATTTGTTTCCCCTGGTATTGGGGGTTCAGCTAGTATGGGGATGTTTTTATTTCTAGTTATGGTTTTGTTTTGATCATTTTAAGAAAGTTTTATTAGTTTGTATTGTGATTTTTAGATTGTCGTGGGAAGTTCTTAATTCTGGTAGTGTTGTTATAGGGATTTCTCTTATCTTTATGCCCTTATATACAGGGTTTCATATGGTGGTCTTTCTATTTATGCTGTTGCAGTGTGGTTTGGTTGTGAGGGGAAATTTAAGAAGTTTTGGTTGGGAATTACCTATTTCTCCATTAAGTGGGGGGTGTTTTGTGGCTAATGTGTGAATGTTGAGCTAGTTTATGGGGTCCCGGTTTTCCAGGATTCTCTGTGGTAGGTTTTCCTTTCTAAATCATGATTTGGTTTTTTGGGATTTTAATGTTCTTATATTATCCGAGTTCTTGTAGTGGGGATAACCCCACCCCCCATTTTTTTCTTCATTATTATGTTTTTGTTTCCTTTGGATCCGTCATGTATGGCTTGTGGATTAAATAGTAACCATGAGGCTCTCGATTTCTCTAAGTGTTGATCGGGCTTGTATTTGATTTTTGGTTATCATTTGGCTTGGAAACTATTTGGAGGCATATAGTGTCTATGGTGTGGAGTATTTTCACACCTCGACCACAAATACTATTTTATTTTATCCCTCTCTTGGTCTTGGATCATTCCTGATGATGTTCGTATTGATTCACGATTGAAATTTTGGAATTTTTAATGTTTGGGTGTCTTTTTCAGCAAGTGAACGGTCACCACATGGTTAGTAAAAACCATGCAGGATAACCCCAGTAACCATTCAGCTAGTAAAAGAAGTGGACAAAAGTGCCCATATGATCTACTCATAGTCTCACAATCTATGTGGGATAGTCATGCAGTCAGTCCTAGCATAGGTAATGGCTTCCACACTATTGACACATAGTTTGGTGATCTATGTGGAAAAAATGTGCAATAGAACCATGTTTTCGTGATAGGTCATTAAAATATATAACCCTTCATTCCTCTCTCTCATCTATTTAACCCAAAATCAAGCCCCCTACTCCCTCTAGTTTTGGTGCACCAAGGGGTCTCAAAACCCATATTCACTTGGACTTCCCTCCATGGATTCTCCTCTAATGTTCCCTAGTAAGTTTCATAGGGTTTTAGTATTTTTTTCATCTTTTTTCTTCCCTCACTCTTTTATTTCTCAGTTTCCCTTGGGTGGGATCTTGTTTGGATAAAAAATAATGGTTATGGTTTGTGTGTGGGTTTTATTTATTTGGATATAGGGTGTGTGGATTTTCCATGGGGGCCTCATTTTCCTTCTTCGAGAGTTTTGTTGCATTTGCACATTATCGAGGTTGGTAAATCTGTTCCTTTCATTTTCGATGAATTCCATTGATACTTGTGTTATTTAAATTAATTTTTAAACATTATTTTCAGGATTATAGATCATTTGGTTAGTTTATTGTAGTATTTTTTGGGTGGTATACTTTATTTAAAATAGATTTTGATGTGATTCTATAATTTTGACTAAGGTTTGTGGAATAGGTGTGTTTCATAAAATGGTAAAAGTGTGTATTTGGAACTGATTTTGATAAAATGTTTTAGGATGATTCTCTTTTTGTTAAAATGATTATTTACACTCTTGGTATTTTTTTATATTCTTGGGTTTTTTAGGAAATAATAGTGTGAGTTATTGAAATGGTTTTGGGTGTTTGTAGACTCTTGGGACGTGCCATTTGATATTGTCACATACATGGGTGCATGGAGTGCACACATGGATATTCATTCAAGTGAATATGGAATGTTAAAATGGCATTTTACTTCAATATTGGTTTCTTATATGGTTTATTGGGTTTGAAATGGTACATTGGTTCCCTAATGGCTTCTGGTTTCAAAATGTTTTTGGTTCCCTTGAGTGAATTCTAAAAGTGGTTTAAAAGAAAATCTCAAAAGGTATTCTTAGTTGGCACTTAGATTATGTTTGGGTGAACATTGGGCTTAAGGGTACCTTTGTATTTTTTTGTAAGATCGTGTGTTTTTCTAATTATTGAAAAGGGTATTATGGGAATGTATTGGTTTTGGAACTTAAAGGCTCGTTTGGAATTGCCATTAAAAATGTTTGTTTGATGTTGTTTTGGAAATAGTTTTGGAAATGTTTTTGGTAAATTTATATGATTATATATAGCTAAAAGACCATTTTTAAATTTTCATGATTTAAAGAAATTTTTTAATGTTTATATGTGTTGACATCCCAATTGGAACCTTTTATGATGTGATTTATATATCATATAGTGGTGTCTGTGTTTCTGGTAGTAAAGTGTGGTGATGGTTAGTAATGCCAGTCACGTGTGTGAGGGACTCCTACTTACATAGTTTGTGTATATTTACCATTGGTAACTAGTTTTATTGTAACATCCCAAGTATGTAAATAATTATGGATTTTCATATCTATGTCTATTTATGAATTAGAGAGTGTTTTAGAGGCTTAAAATGAGATTAAATCTAATCTCAAGCATAGAATACACTAATATTTTTAAAAGATCATTTTACCGCATTTTGATGGAAACCTATTTTAAATCAATATTTTGAAAATTTTATAATCTCTATTTTTCAAAATAAACTTATTCTTTTGGATTGGGAAATTTATATTTACTTTGGATAAATTTTTGGTATTTTTCTGACAATGTTCATTTATTAATGAATAGTGAAAAATACTGCATTTTACTTCAAAACTGCTTTTTCATCTAATTTAATTATATGGTGAGATTATCTTTTTAATTGGGTTTCAAGTATAATTAGAATATATTTCTACCATTTAATCCAATGGTTGTCATTATAATTAATTTCACTCTGAAATTGGACATAAACAAGTGTAAAACTTTTGATAGATATTGTTTCTAAAAAACCCGCTATTGGTTTTGACAATGGGAATTATTTTAAAATTAATTACTACAATTTCTGTGTTTTGGAATTTGGTAAAATGGATTCCATATTGGGAATAAGAAGCTCCAAATTATGTAATTAAGATTCTTTTGTTTTTCGACGTTATGAATAGTAACGACGGTAATTATCGTTAATTATCGTGATTAATTAGTAATCAGGTAGTTAAGGGTAATAAAATAATATCATAATAATATAAAATGACCCCAAAATATATCCTAATGCTATTTTTTGTGTCATTTACGACCATGGGATGCCTTCTGCCAACTTAGGGACCCCATGGATTCACTTTTGTGTGATAGTGACATTTTATCATTTTATTTTTAAAGAAAGGAAAATATAACAAAAGTATGTGACATGTAAGTAAAACAATATTAGTTTGGTTTATATAAATTATATCTTAGACTATAAATAGTAATTGGAAATAAATAAAATATTTCCTACATCATGGAATTTGTTTTATAATTTTTAGACATTAAATAAATAAATTTATTTATGATACCATGATGATGCAGTGATTAGCCCATTAATGAACGATTTAAATAAAATTAAAAGATAATGTAAAATATAATAATTACACTTGTCAAAAACCTATTGGATGGGTGTATTTTAAACCCTTATCACCTTATCCTATAAATATATCTTTGTGGGACCTTTAAAATTCGAAAATCATTTTATAATAAAGTAACATTTCAAGAATTTCCAAGATTGCCCCTCCTCCCTCTTATAAAAGGCCCCCCACCTCTACCCCCTTACCCACACCTCTAAAGCCATTGGATTAGCCAAGCTCTACTAATTTTATCTCTCCAATTCCCTCTCTTAATCATAGAAGTATTACCTTAGGCAGAAATCTCTTCAAGAAACCCTTTTGGTTCAAACCAAGGGGAGTTACCCGATTTAAAGGTAATGTCTTCTATTATGTACTTTTGTATTATTTTGCTTCTCCAACACCCTAAACTCTTTTTATTCCTTTATTTTGTAACAACATCAAAATATTAAATATAATAGGATGTTGTTATGAAAATTATTTTATTTACACTTACACACACTTCTGTCTAATGGTTAAACAACATACTGTTATTTTGAGTGGCGAATTACTGCCTCACGAAACAATGATTGTTCAATATTATATTAACACCTTTCATGGAGGCCATTAAGATGTCACTCTATTTATATATTATATATATTATTTTTATATTTTCCTTGTGTTTCTATATTTCTCATTTATGGAATAACTTTATGGTTTCCATTATGGGTAAACATGATATCTTCATTTTAGGAAGTGCAGACTACCACCCCCACAAAGTGATTTGAATCGTTAATGCCATATGTGGGACGTATAAAGGATGGAGTTAATGGTATTACATATTATATCATACTATAATAATAATATACTTTTATATCGTTATGATTTCATTCCATTAAATAATAAATAACAATGAAAGTAGCATTCATGCGTACATACGGCTTACCGTCTCCATGAACGGTGCATTTAATTTATTACCTCTAAAAGTTATGTAATATTATAAATTCTTGTATATAATGAATATATATGATATATATGATATCTAAATCATTAATATAATTCTGGATATAATGAATATTTTACCACATGAACAACTTGTAATTAGAAGAAGTTTATTTTTGACTCAAATACCAATGATTGACAAAATGACTATTATTAACTTAAATAATTACATAATGTTCATAACATGGTAATAAGTGTTATAAAAGGAATTATTAACTTGAAAAAGGATCTTAAGCAAGTAGAAATTAACTCTAGTTTATTATTCAGGATATTAAAGAACGATCGAATCAAGTCGGACATGAGGTAAGGGACTTCGTCACAATTTCCTTTCATTGAGGCATATTTTTTTTTATACAAAACCTTCTTTTATACAGTGTATAAACACCTTTGACTTTTACTTTTATTCAATATGAATATTTTTATTTGAATCATTTTACTAAATGAAAAAAAATGGAACGTTTTTTTCTTACGTATGCGGCGACAATGACTTCTCCGTCGCCATGACCATTATTTGAGTTTAGGCTTCCTCTACAAATCATAAAATTTTTTTAAATGAAAAAAATAGCATGTTTTAATTTTCATTTATTTTGGTATTGAAAATAGTTTTGATAATGTTTTTATTATATCAATGTGTTTTTGATATCTTGTGATTGAAATGTGGAAATGTTATGTTTCCTTTATGCATGTTTTATGTGATCCGATTATGTTATGGTTCTTGGGTATTGTGTATGAAGACGGGTGGTTCCGTCATAAACTATGGGCGGGTGAGCCCGTGATAGCTCTCTAATGAATTGGGTAATGTGAAGGGGTTAAACACTAAGGTTTCTCTGAAGATATTTAGGTATTATACTGTGATGAGTATTCCAAATATAACCATGAGGGTTGCTCCCTACATAAGAATGTTATGAATGCCTCAAGTTACCTTTATATCTTACGATTTCTATGATTTATTCATGAATCTTATGATTTTATGAGGTATGTTAATGTGCTTATGTTTTATGAGTAAATTATGATTTCATTTATTCTTATGTATACATGGACTAAGGTTTTATTTCTCTATTTTTATATCCCTGACTGATCTTTTTATGCTCATCCCATGTTTTTGAAATGTTTTTCACAGGTCAATGGAAAGGTACATGATGTGATGATAGTGTCTAGGAAGTGTCAAGAAAGAATCCATGTTTTATTATATATATGTTTCCTTTGATTAGAAAAGTGAATATTGTCTTTGATGTAACCACCTTGTTTAAATGTGGAATGTAATGCATGATTTATGATCTAATTCTCTAAAACACTAAACCTGAAAATATCCTCAACATGTATTCTTGAAATAAATCAAGATTAAGTAATGTATAAGGATAGGGAATTATACGTATTTTATAGAATAAATTTACGGTAGCTTACAAACCCCGATTAGATAGTTTGGTACCCTCTTAGATTATTTGTCAGGCCAGGAGGGTTGTGCCACTGAATTGGCTAGTTGGGTGTGGTTAGTGGTTATAGACTTAGGGGATTAACCATATTCTAGTAGGTGTTTCTTAACCATGTACATACAAGGGACTTATATGGATGTTTAGGATCTCCAATTATCACTATTTATATCTGTTTTCTTTCTCCCTATTACATCAATTCTATTTGTTATTCTACCTATTTAGTTTTACGGAAGGAAAAAGTATTTTCTAGTTTAGGTTTTGGTTTTTAAAATAGAAATATGTTTTTAAAATGGATATATGGTGGGAGTTGTATTAAAAAAGGAAAAAGAGATATCTTTTCTTATTAAAATTTTAGAACCCTGTTTTTATAATGGTATATTGAAACTTGTGTTAATGGATTGTTTTTGGGAAATAAATGCATTGATTATTTGGTGATTACCTACTGAGTTGTCTATATAGCACCTTACTTCTAACTTTTAGTGTCAGTAGACCCAAGATTTTTTTTCAGGTTTAGGTTTCTGGTTCGTGTGTTCGTAGTTGTAGGTGGTCGATTAGTGGATAGTGGTGACCTTGAGGTCACATTGATATCATGTTGGCATCAGTTTGGTTTTTTTGTTTTGGTTTTTAATTTTCTCTATTGTATCTCATAAAAAAATAATTCTTTTTTATTTAATTTAGATTCATTAGTCATTTTATAGGTGCTCAGTTGTTTAGTTTATTTGTTTGATCTTTGTTTTAGAGATGAAATCATTCCCTTTTTTTTAGTTGATGACCGAAAATAGTTTCCATCCAAGGGGGATCGGGAACACCCTTTAGGCCATGCCACAGACTAGGTCATTTGTCAGGTCAGATTAAATCTTTGTATAGTTCAGGTAATCCATTATATCAAATTGAAACATTATTTTATCAAATTTAAATATTAAAAACATGGGTGAAATTTCATTCCCATTAATTTATAAGAGTTCCACTCCTCCTACAAAATAAAGGTATCATTTCCTCCCACTTTTTTACACCTCTAAAAACACTTTGGATCGACCAATATATGCCTAAATATATCCTCAGAATACCTCCTGTAATCATGTAATCATCCCTTTGTGAATAAATTCATCTAAGGAATCCTTCAGTTCAAACCAAAATGAGTTACCCAGCTATGTGGTAACATCCTTACTCAAGCTCGTTAGTTTTATTTCTTTATAAACTATTTCAATTATTCTTATTCCATTCATACATAACAAAACATATATAATAAATATACTGATTTTTTTAAAGGGTTATACCTATACATACACACACTTCCATCAAAGGGGTAACAAACTGACCATTTATTTATACGACGAACTGCCGCCTAATGAAACGATGATTATTTGTTGTTCCATTACCACATCTCACGGTGAGAATTATGTTGAAAATTATATTTATATATTTTATATATGATATTTATAATTTAATTATACATATTTAATTCATTTATAACACATAATTTTATGAACTCTGTTTTTTGGGAATACAATAACATTGTTTGTGGAAGTGTGGACTACCTCTACGGCAGAGCGATGTGATTCATTCACGCTATACATGGGACTTATTAAGGATGGTTTTAATAAACCATGTTAAAATATATTACATATATATTACATATTAATTATAATATACACATATATAATTTTATTTTAATTATTTTAATATGACAAAGAAATGAATGTAGAGTTCATGCGTACGTACGAACTACCGTCTCCAGCAACTATGCATTTCATTTATTATCTCCAAATATTATAGATTATTATATATATATATATATATTGAATATATATAATTAAATATTTCCTTAAATACTAGAAACTATGAAATCATGATCAACATAATAATAACAACAACTACCAAGTAAAAACAAACTCGACAATATCGGCAATTAACACCCAAAATAGTGAAAATAATGAAAGATTGTTAACAAATGGGTAATAAGATATTATAAAAAGATAATATATGATATTATAAATATTAATATGGTTTTTTATTAGTTATTGCCATGTATAAAACCATTATATAGTAAGATAAAGGATTTTAACCCAAAAAGGATATGTAAGGTAAGGTATTCTGTCTCAATTTACATTATTTTGAGAATTATTTGTTGTTATACTCCTAGTTTCTTTTATGTGGTGTATATACTACCATTTAAGATTTTATATAATGAATATATTTATTATAATGATATTATACATTTCATTTAATTTTATTCCTTAATAGATATTATGATTCAAATGTTTCAATGTGGTATGGGACAGTTTCAAATGTTTAAATATTATTCTCCTTAAGAAATTTTTTAATGATTATTTTTCCGATCTCATTTCCTTTTGTGATTGTTAACTTTATATTGAATCAATAAATATATTTCTTTCACCTAATTCCTTATCTATCATGTAAATTCTTTGACTTTTTCATATAATTTCATGATTCATTCATTCTTCATGATATATTGATTTTCAATTTGATTTATTTTATCTAAGGGGGTTTGGGTTAAGTGGAAAATAATTTCACAAACCAATTTATTTTTATTGCTTTATACTACTAACTCAATTTCTTTAATATTAAATGATTATGTGTATAATGAATTTGAATATATGTCGATGTATTTCCACTTTCTTATTTCTAATTATAATAGCATACTCATTGAATTATTCTTACTTCAGTGTTATAATCTTTTTAAGGGTTTACTTTACAATATCATTTGGTATGGGATTGTTTACACCTAAATTTATATTAGAGGAAATTATCTTATTATTGGCAATTAACCATTTCATTTTCATATCCTCTGATTATTCATGACCTTTATCAATCAATAGTACAATTTCCCACTCTTTGGTTCTCAAAATATTTTATATTATTTTATGAAAACCAAACATCATTTATCTATTTGATAAGATAACCTATTCTCTTCTAAAAACCATTTTTTATAAAAAGGTTTGGAAAATTGTATTTAACCATTAAAAAATAACTTATTAAATGCATTTTACCTTTTTTTTCTTTTACTAATGCTTTTAAATGAATCAATGTGTTTCATTCTGAATAATTCATTTTTCTAACCTTTTACCGTGAAACAAGAATGCCCTTATTACCTCATATGAAATGTACTGAGTAACCCTCCATCATTTCTTTGAAGCTTCCTTTTCATTTTTTAAAGGTAACTTTTTAAGTATTTTTTTTATCAAAAGTAAATTTCAAATAATTTTTTTTTCAAAACAATCCAAAATAAAAAGGATATTTTCCTCCAGAATGTTTTTTTAAAATAAATTTTTTAGTATATATATTCATCAACGATAAAAAAAATTATTTATAATCCACTTATGATATGTTTTATTGATACCATAATTATTATTATTCTGTATGGTTTATTATTGATTTTTCTAAGGATGATATTCCCATTCACTTCCTTGGTTCCTCTTTTAGTACCCTTGAAATATGTAATTTCCTATGATCATTAGACATTGAATTTTATAAAATTGTCTATATCATTTATTATAGTTATGTTTACTGTATAAATATTATATAATTTTACATATGGTGTTTACTTTGATATTTATTTTATTATCTATAGAAATATTGATAAATATATATTCTTTATTCTATACAGATATTTGAAAAGGACTATTTTTATTAATTAAATCAATTATTAGATATTTTGAATACATTGGACATGAAATAATAGGTGGTCCCTAGAGTTTAAATATCCCCTCATTGAATTGATTGGTTCTCATGTGGCCAATATTTTTCACAAATTAAATGTGTTTATACCTATAGTTTTAAAATATCTAGAGTATTGATCTTGACACTAGAGGTTTTCAATTGCCTAAGACATTATTTCCAATAATCTAGAATTTCCTTCATTTTGATTTATTATTTATTACCCCAGAGATTTTGTGTTGACATATCTATGGATAAATTTTATTTTTAGTTTATTGATTAAATGGTATGTGTGTTCTTTTATTTACCATTCCATAATTATTATTCTCATTGATTAATTATTTATTCCACTATACATTACCCTTACTAACAATTTGAGATCACCCAATTTTTTTTCCATTCCCCAGAAATCCAATATGTATACTATGAAAGATATGTGGGGATATACTAGATTGAATAATGTTAACTTAAATAATACAAGAATATTGTAATTAGTGTATTCATTTTTAATAAAACACTCATGTTTGTATCTATTTTACCAAGTATACTAAAATATTTGGTCCTTTGGGATATGATTCCTTAAAATCATGCCAATATAATAGTAGTAGACATAGTCTATGAGATTCTGGGGTAGGTTCACTATAGAAACACCACCAATATCAATTATCTTGATAGATTTTTTTCTGGTAGATATATTAAGAAAAAGATTTTTGAAATATAGTTCTTTGTACTCTATTTCTCTAAAATTGAGTGAGATAAATCTATATATTCTATCAACAAGAATTAAGTAAACTAGTTAAACATAGGATTAATTCACTCTTATCTTTCAACACAATATTCACATATCATCTTATGCAATTTTATCTTCAATATTTTAATCTATAATAATTTAAATCCTTCTTAAGGTGTCCTTTGTTCACATAATTCCACCACATTGGACCGAATTCAATTGATCTAATACTACTTTATCTTTTTAGTCCTTCACCTTTCATATATCCCTTTAAAATTATAATACACCCTATTATTTTTATGTTTCAGGAATTATCGAGAGATTCTAGGATCTCTCTCTGATAAATATCATCATTTAAGAAAACTTTCTTTACATATGAATACACACACTTATTATTTCATCTGAATTTACTCCCAATGGTGACCATGGAATCCTAAGATTCAAGGAGTGATGATAGTAACAACCATTACAATTCAGAAACTATAAATTCTACCTTCACTAACTCTAACTTACTTATTATAATTTTTATATCATTAACATGATCAGAAATATAACTTTCTTACAACATTCTCATGATAAATAAGCTTCTTAGTAAGAATAAATTTCTCATTTTTATGGTAATATCATACATTTCAGGGAGGTTATTTATAATTTCTGATGTGATCATAACTTAACAAATATTAATATCTATTTTCATGGAGAATTAAATCCATATGAATCCCTACTATATCTTTTCTAGCCTCTCTCATTATTTATTTTTTATATAATCTGGCTTGGAATTGGTAAATAAATGATCAAGGCCCCTTTTAAATTAAAATCCTTCATCTCTATCATTAGGAATCCAAAACACTTTTATTTGAACTTATAAACCCATACCTTACCATCCTCTAACACCATTCCACCATAAATTTCGAAATAAAAACAACCTTTCAGTCAATGTGTAAGAGATATGATGAATTTAATATTGAAATTCTCTAAAAAAATGGACGAATAATTCTACTAATTTTAGCTCTAAAATTCTTTTAGTAGGTCTTAAATATATACACTCATATAGAACATTGATACAAATTTTTGGGGACATAGATATTGTTTCATAAATCCACATTACATCCATTGAAACCTAAGAGTTGGAAAAAAAATTAGTTGTGATCCCATATTATGGTGTCCTGAACATGGAAGGAAAACTACACTGAATTCACTATGCTATAATGTATAAACTCATTAATGAAAATATATATGAATATGTAAATACAAGGAAATAAAGAAACAAGATGAAATAGAAAAAATTCTATACATCATTCTAAATTGTGTTGTAATCCATATGAGAAGCACTAAAAATTCTTTATTCATTTAAAATGAAGTCAATTAAAATTTTCACTCAGTACTCCACTGATAACAAATTTTACAGTGTAATATTTGTAGTCGGGTCCAATTGATGTATCTAGAAGATGTCCCATTCTTAATTTTATTGGATGACTTCACCTTTCTTGATCTCTATTGAAGATCCCTCAGTTAGGCTAAGGACTTTCACCCCTAACCCCCCCCCCCCCCAACTAGATTAATAGTTCCATCAATCTATGTTTTCACAATATGAATCATATAAAACTAATCTTTTCCACAAAATCATTCAAAATTAATTAGAAGTGATTAAGGTACAATTAGTGAATTCCCTTTCTAGTTTTTATATATTCTTGTATTGTCTATCCAAGTCTTTTCATGAAATCATCTAGCTATTTTGTCGAACATGTGTCGTTATATCTATATTTTCTTTGTAACATCTAGTTTCATATTCTTCACATAATATAACCAAGGCCTCTAATTCTCCATCCCAACCATCTATTAAATTAGAAATTAGATGCTCAAACATTCACCATCTGGTAGACTAATTTATTTTTCTCAAAAATGGTTTTAATAGCAGATCCTAACAAGAATCACTTTAGGAGAGTATACAAGAGAAGATAGAGTAAAACAATCCATTGTAAATAATAAATCATAGAATGAAAACATTCCTCATATAAGTAAATGCATGGGGCTCTAACCATAATTTAAATAATGGGGTAACTGAAGGCCTCACTAACATAAATCTTATCATCCTATGGTGAACCTTGTAGACTCAAGCCTTGAATTTCCCTTAACATCATTGGGTGTTAACACCTAGTGTTATAAAATCATAACTATGACATTATATAGTTTTTAATATAAGATACTATATAACCCATCTAAATAATCCATGAAAATAAGAATGGTTAACATTTTTACCTCATCCCAATCCAAATTTTACAATTCAATCATTAATAAACCAATAAAAATAACTAAGTCATTCCCATAAAGGCCCATATATATCAAGAATAATCAAAAGGATTAAAAAATATATTTCTCTTCAAAATAATACATTATTTTTCATAACACATTAAATTCGTGAAAATATTTATTCTGAAACCATACACCCTTATAGAATACCATTTATAATGATTTCAAAACAAAAACATACTCTGGATCATTTTATGAAAAACATATTTGAAAAAGAACTACTTTAAAGAATAAAATTATTGGAAGTTAATGTAAATTAATTTTTCCAAACACAAAAACTATGAAAAATAAGAATAACTAATAAATAAATCAAATTCATTTAATATCGGGAAAAGTTAGATAGAATATTACATTAATATTTCAAGAACAAAAAGTATGATTATGGAAAATAGTATATGTAGTGAAACCAACCAAAATTAACTGAAGCCTTTTTTCCTTCTAAAAATACAAATTGAATATGAAAAAACACATCAGAAACTCTAGGGACCAATAAATTCATGACAAATACATACCCTAAAAATGGTAGTATCCACCAAACCTAACTAGGGAAAAAATAAAGAACATAGAAAAAGAAGAGAAAGAAGAAAGAAAGGAATATAAAAAAGAATAAGAAAAACAATAATACTGCCTTGATAAAATCACTTGGATAAACATATAACCACTATGAAAAACCATGAGTATAGAGGTATAAACAAGGAGAGATATTTTTGGGGGGTTTGATTAAAATGGGAGAGAATATATGAGATAAAATGTGTAATAGTGGAAAGACAAATTCACATTTTAATTTTTTCGGTAGACCACATGGTTTGGATGTGTATTTCATAAAATAACTTCTTAAAAATATGAATTCCACTATATTAAACTAGAAATATTACAAATTTTTAATTCACAGTTTGGGTAACCATTTTTCAACCATGCAGAAGCCTTTTGAATGACACCTCCCCCTTCACATGGATATGATCCATTATTTGTACTAATAGTCCATTGTTCCATGTCTCTATATTTATAATTTTTTGGGACTAGAACTCCCAAATATACTAAAAATATTATAAATAAATGTAAATTTTAAAAATGAATACATATTGGTGACAGATTGGATATTTTACTAATGTATAATTTTTTAACTTTTCTTTCCAAAAATTAAAAAAGTTTTTTATTTTTTATAATCTTTCAATAATGTATATTATATAAAATATTTTCAAAACCATGACCATAATTGAATTTATAATATAAATACTCATTTTTATATCCTCTAAAATCATTCCAAGTTTCTCACATGATTTGGTGCGGTTAAACATTATCAATATAGTAAATTCACCCTTTAAATATGTAGTCATGATATATAGACTTTGAATTCAAATTAAAATTTTTATTTTTTTTATATTTTAGTCCACAAAATTATTATAACCTCAAAAACACCCACAGTGAAGTCCACCACTTCGACAAGATCCCAAAAATGTAACATAACTAACATTATCTCCAATTATATATTCATTTTCACACATTTATCAAGACATCAAATTAATCCATTGTGTTGTGTCTCACTATCAGCCATATAATAGTTCATATCCAACTAAAATACTTTATATCATGCCTTCTTACACACTTTACATGTAGTTTTGAGTTCAAGTACATAAAACCAAATATCTAAAATGGAATTTTACATTGCATAGTCTACATATTGTTAGAATGTTTGATATTCATACATTAATGCTTTCACACTCTCCATAAATTTGATTCTGGGTTCCCCATTTCATATAAAGAAAACTATAATGCACCAAATACTCTTATTCCATCATTTCTTCTATCAATATATCATTTCACCTATTTGAACATTTTATAATTACCCAAACTACCTCTAGTATGGTGTACCATTATTCAAAATCCAAAATTAGAATCCAACTTCACTCGACATCTAAAATGGATACCAATACAATAAAACATCCATGTCATTTTCAATTGGAATTTCT
Organism: Viscum album; assembly: GCA_963277665.1. Classification (NCBI taxonomy): domain Eukaryota; kingdom Viridiplantae; phylum Streptophyta; class Magnoliopsida; order Santalales; family Viscaceae; genus Viscum; species Viscum album. The sequence continues at coordinate 826,383,172 of OY728164.1, forward strand.
CTAGATAACAAAAATATTCATTACACCCACAAACTCTTCACTCTCATTAAAGTATTCATCACCATGACATAGTCCGTTAAAAATTGGGCATGGTAGTTTTCTCTTACACTAAAATTCTTCTAGACTTCTCCAAATAAAGCCATTCAAAAACCGGGTTCTTCAAAATCTATATTAATTTGGAATAAAAAATTATATATTATCAAAACATCCATCATAACTAGGTTGATAATAATACATCATGTCAAAATAATATCTCCTAAAATATTGATCTTCCAAACCCACATATAACATTATAATATATCCTCTACCACGCATGGAATACATATATAGGAACCACCTTTTTTCATCCATATTATTCTCCATCTTGGTATCATCATATCTAAAATGTTTTCCCACACATCATCTAATAAAACACACAATTTATCATCAACAAATACAATAATTATTCTTTGTAAATCCAAAAGGCAATCTACTTGTTAAAATACCCCCATTATTTTTTTTTAAAATATAATTAAAATCCATTTTCAAAATCACAAACCTTATTTTATGGTCAATGTATGAATTTCTAAGGCATATATCCTACCCCCCATCATTAATAAAATAAAAAATGGTCTCTCTTTTATGTATTTTTCTATATACTCCATATTATAATTTATATACTTGAATTTTATGTCTAAAATGCATAGTGGTATATTCATAATCCTTTATTTCTCTTTATCTATATAAATATTGCACAATATTTTTAAAAATTCAGACTTCTTATTTAGGATGAACACAACATATATTAAGAGAGTTTATACCCCCCTATTGGAGTTGGTTCCCTAAAACCAAAAAATATTTACATTAAATTTACAATATATTCATGGATTTGAATATTAATAAATAGATTTTCACATACTAATTATTATTATCTATAGAATTAATGTGATAATGTCCAATAATATCTGTCACATTGAAAAGGACATAGTATTCCCCTGCTATAATGATGACCTTGATGTGATATAACAATTTTCATAAATATTTTTCTATGGTCAAATAACCTTCTATGATGGTCCACATAGTATGTTCACTATCTGGTATGAGTACTCATAATTAGATGAGGATTCATCATATAAAGATTGTGCATGGTAATCTATAAGATTGGGGATTATGAGAACAACCCTTCTTGTAGAAAATCCACATGGATATGTGTCATAGGGTATTTCTTTATTTGAGAATTTTTAATGATCCTTATACTTTAAGATTATTATTAATTCATTTAATGAATAATTCACTTTGATTTATTACCATAAACCATAATTCAATATGATCATAATGAAATTGGGTATTTTTTGTATGTCGTGAATGATATGATATTAATGAATAACTGAGGGAAAGTTCAATCCCATCCATATTTATAAAATTTTATATCTCAACACTATTATTTAAATAAAATAATTGCATTAAATTCCATTTCCATGGTGTAATGATGAGTTTATTTCAGATAGTCAATGAACGGTGTATTAAATAAATTAGTGGATCACATGAGTGTGAAACCTTCTTGTAGATAAATTGTCACAAATATATTATATAACACTCTGAATATTCATATGTGGTTATTTTCATTGATATATATCATCTTCATCTATGGGTTCTTTGAGTAATTACTAGATAGTTATCTTGGACATTAGTGAAGCCTATCTAATTCCATCTAGGAAAAGGACAAGAGGGTCACACAAAAAGTGTTTCCTTTGATCTCAATTAGATTTTATTTATATTTAATAAATAGAATAAATATTATTCTCTAGAGTAAAAAGTATAATTTATTTATGGTCTACTAAATGATCACAAATAGTAAATAGATATTTATTACAAAGTAATTGATTAATTATGTAAATATATAATATTTATTTATATCCTATCATTTTCAAAGTAATAAATATTTATTTACTAATTAATTAATAATTTATTTAATTTCATTAATATAAAAATAAATATTTTATTTTTCAAATCGTGAATATAATATTTATTAATTTATTTAATGCATAATATATATCTCTTATTATTCACATGTTAATAGTTAATTATTCATTAAAAAAATATTTATTTAACAATGAAAATATAAAAATAAATATTATATTAACCAAATCATGGATGTAATATTTTTTTATGATATTTATTTATGAATTCCATAAATTTTGAAGAGAATGATAATACCCAATTATTGTTCTGGTGAGAAATATTTATTTACCAGATTGTAAATAATATTAATCATTTGACGGGTGATATCACAAAATTAAATAAAATAATATTATTAATAGTTTACATGGAATGGGGTTTCTTTTTGGTTTAACACATTATTATAATTCTTTTTGAAATTATTTAATATCTAACACGAACCCTACTTCTATAGGTATACAATTATGAGAATTTTTACAATTTTTGGTTCTGTGTAACATTATCCTTCTCAGAGAGTTCCCTCTTAACAAAGAACATTCAAGGGTTCACTCCAAAACTCAATAGATTCTCACTTCTTACATATCTCTCATTATAGAGAGATCAAGAGATGTTCCTTTTTGGATTGAAGGAATTATGGATGCAATCAAGGGAGAAACCTAAGATGTTTTTAAACATCACACTATCACCTGAAGTGTGATCCATGATGTTTTGAGATCAAAGGAGAACATGTTCATCGCTACTTGAGGGGCTCAAATTTGGGTTCTCATCAACATAATAAAAAATACAGCTGAACAACCATTGTACTGTTAACACCCACATTGAAAAAATAACAGAAGATCAAATTATTTCTTCATAATGTTAAATTAATTATAAATTAATGTTAAAGATCCTCTCTATTAGTTACTAGTAAATTATTTTTCAATATTCATCTGAAAATATTTAATTATTCAGGGAATTAAATCATATACATTATAAATGATACATTTAATTAAACAAATATTGTGTTTTCCATAGGCCCAATAAGTTATTACTATATATCCAGAACCATAACCTTAGATACTAAACTTTTTATCATACATTATTTATAATTAACACATAATAAATTTTCATATAACTTCTTAATTTTTATACCTCTTTCAACAAGGTGATTTTAATTCCAAATATCTATGATATGTAAACCACTTGTGGCTCCATTTTTTTAGAAAACCTTTGGATCATTCATGTTATTTAACATCACCATCATCTATGATTTCTAATTTTTCAATGAAGAGATAAATTTTTTAACTACTCATGGAATATCAATTTTTACACCTTTTCATATCTTCAAGATTTATACCATAAGTTTTGTTATCAATAAATCTAGAAAAAATTCTATTTAATTTCCTAAACCCACTTATTTGAAAACAATTCCAAATATTATTTCAATCATGTAATCTATTTTTACCTTTAGATAAACTCTCAAATATTTTAAACAAATTAACATAACCATTAAAAATTAGTCATTAATATTACATCTAATCCAACTGATTGAAAACTCAATTCATAAAATCAGATGTTATGTCAACAAAATAAAATTTTCATTTGGATAACCAACTACCTTAAATACATGCAACTTTAGTTTTATCTTCTTTCACTATTGAACTCCATGTCATCACAATAAGACATATATAAGACTATCATTGAATATTTTATAAGTCCTAATGTGTGTGTTTTTACAATATATGTTGAAAAAATTTATACCACCAGTTGCTATAAATTTATAATACCACTAGATTTACAGGATTTTATTTTCATCACAAAGAGTCACTTATCCACCAAATTAGCAATGTGGCCTTGAAATTTTCAACACTAATGTCATGACTAGACCCATGCCGGGGCTCTAGATGCAACTACCCTAAGACTGACTACATAGGTCAGGGGATGACGACTAGTGTTGAAGGCAACACAAACTCAGACAGTTTTTTCCTAACAATATGTACACGCACACACGTACAACCAACTCAATGAAAAATCACAGATGGAAAATAAAACAAGATACAATGTGGATATATATTAACCACAAATATGCATTGATCTATAAAGAGAACAAGTATAGAGAATTAAATTGAAAGGGAAATGTGGAAAAATACACTCCCAGTCAGAGAAGTGACATAACCCGTAAATAGGTGGAAAATTAAAATATATGGGAGAGCCCCAGTGCTGAATCCCAATTCATGACCACTACATTCGTTCCAAGAACTCTGTATCCCTAGATTCTCTAATGTCACAATCAACCATCATGTCATCTGTAAGGGCACACCAAGTAAAAGAAAAGCCCAAGAAGGGGTGAGTATAAAAATACTCTGTAGGATGCCCTGAAGGCTCAAGGGAGAAGAAATAGATGTAATAAAAGTTGAGTAGTAGATATAACACAATAGAGTAAAAGAGTACATATCAACCCAATTTGAGAGTGATGTAAGATTATTGAAACACAATTTACTAGAAATGGTGAGAAGATGAACTAACCTTCAAGTTTTATCTACCTATAGTAGGAAAATAGACTAATCCAACCCAATGAAGCTAGACACAGAAATCATGTTACATACCCTTCACTTATTCACCTCTACTGGAAAGAGAGTAATCAAAACCCAATGAGTGGGTACTCAAATAGGGTAAATATATATGCTCAATACTAGAATCCTAAATTAGGAAGTAAGGGGATCTCCATCTCAAATATCATCCCAAGAAAATAGTATTCAACCATTCCAAATGTAACCACCAATGATGCCCAACATCCCACACGTCTATCCTGAACATCCAATTCAAAGGGGATCAAACACCACACCTTGATTCTATTCGCTTTGGGTGGAATTGAATCACCTTAATGGTTTTAGATAGCATCACATAGATGTTTCACGAAGGGGAAAACATCCCTCATTGTTGTGAGTTTAAAGGTACATCAAACCATGTCTCTTCACTAATCTTTATAGATGAGAGATCGTGTCTCAAGGATGAGGACCCACTACCCATACCCACTGGAGGGTATGCTCATTACTGTCATTGGTGAACGCCACTTCCTAGACCTGATGAAGGGTAATACACTGGAGGGTAAGCTCAAAAGTGTTATCGATGAATGCCAGTGCCCAACCCCACTGGAGGGTAATCCTGAAAGTGTCACCGGTGAATGAAACTACCCAACCCCACAGGAGGGTAACCATATAAGGGTCATCAGTGAACACCACTACCTAGCCCCAACGGCGGGTATGCCCAAAATAGTAAATGAATAACCTCACTACATAGACCCGATAGAGGGTAAGTCCTGCAGAGAGAGAATGACAAATGCCACTGCCCAGCCCCACTGGAGGGTAATATAAAAGTGCTTTGGTCATCCCTACTATATGGTACATCATGGAAATAAATGAGTAATTACACTACAGTCATCGGGAATGACCCAAAATAGGTGTCACACCCAAAACATCTCGTATCATATCTTGAAATCCACTACGGAGGGCACCATCACATTCTATATAGAAGGACACTCAGGATAGGCTACCAACATGACAAAACCCAAGTCCAAAAAAGGAGACATAAGAATTATAAGATTCATAGTGTGGTATGTGGAGCATGTGGGGCCCACATAGAATGTAGACCCACTTCATATCTTATCCATGAATCAAGCCATACTCATGTACTAAACTGTGAATCAGAACTCTCTAAGAATGTCAGTGTACTCCCATTCTGTATGGAACCTCTGGCCTAATAGGCTGATGAGGGCACGATGATCATTGTTTGATCCGAATGGATAAAATATAATTTCCACTAATAGGCCTCCTCAAATGGATTTGAATAATCAAACGGATCACAGTTTCATGATCCTTGAGAAAAAATGCTTAGGATCGACTATTCATTCACCCGATTTAGACTTCTGATTAAGAAACTACATTTCGCAGAATTGTGCATGAATGGTGTTTCATGGGACCCACTCTACAATCATGAAACACATCAAACATATTTACTCATTTTGATCCTCTCAGAAAAGCACACAGTATTGGAAATTCAGTTGTCCCAAACATAGAATCAGTGAAAAAGATGCATGTCATCGAAAACGCCCAAATTGGCCCTCCTGAGGCCCACACCACCATTTTTGTTTAAGCACCTAATTTTAGTATTGAAATTTAAGCACCAACTCCAGGGTTTCAATTCCTCTCAAAATGTTTCAATTTTACATCGTACGCAGACGTACTTTGAAATACATGTTCCCCAAATAATAATAATTATATTATTATTTCTATTATTATCCGACATTTTGTGCCACTGAGTCACATTTATAAAACTACTAAAAAACAAAATAACCTAAACAGTTCTTTCTCAAGACAAGGGTTGTGTTTCCTTAGATGACATGCGATTCAGACATTTGGTTTTCAAGCTAGGTCCGATATAAGAATTCTGAATAATAATAATTATATTATTATTATTAAACTCAGGTGTTTCATGAAACAAAGCCATGAAACCAAAACCTAAAATTAACTAACTGGTCTAAAAATAGATATCTTTATAATAAAAACATGTGGCCATAGACGAAACATGAAAAAAACATTCTGTTTATGAGTTATAGGAGTTTGAAGTATGTCCAGCCGGACTAGGCCAAAACTAGCTGGACCGGCCTGCTCCGGCTGGTCCACACCACCTAAGCCAGCCTCTGCACTCTGCACACCCGGAGTGTGCCAGAACTCTACTACCATGGCCCTTCAGCTACGGTCCCCTCCATGTGGTGGTGCTGACTCTATCGAGCAGTGCACCACCCCCACTGCCAGCCTCCCTCAGTCGCCGCCACAGACCGATAGCAGTGCCCCAGTGCTCGGAAAACCGATCTGAGACCGAATCTGGGATCCCCAAGACAAGATCCTCACTATTCTAGCCTTCACACAGCAATCCGTAAATGTTTCAATGTGTTGAAAAGTATCTTTCACTTCTGCTCGCTGCTGCCCCTCCACTGGTGCTAGAATCACAAAACCATCCTAGATACGGAATCCTTGGATCATTAACTTCGGAGAACCATGCTATTCTCGATGATCAGATACCTCTTGAGCATGGTGAAAAATTGACCAATGAATAATGTGAATAAGAATAAAGAACGACAAATAACAAAAGATCCGAAAAAAACGGTTGATGGTTGTTGTTAGTTTGTCCATCATTGAAGGATTCCAAAGTAGTGAATTCAAACAAAAATGATTTTCGACTATGAAATTTTAATCTGGGACCTAAATAACTAAAAATTGAAATCCTACATAGATTTTGGATCTTTCGTTATGTTCATTACTCTCTGATCTTCCAACACCTATTGTTTCATCGTAATCCGATGAAGAAATTATGTCGAACGAACATCAAAAGCAGATCGCTAGAGCTCCACCGTCTATATGAGGGAAATGAGCCACACTAGCTCATTTTTCTAAACTCCAATTTATAGGACACTGAAAGCTATCTTAGAATCCGAACCTCCCACACCCTCTCACCTGAGTTCACCCCCAGGGAAAACACATCATTCCAAACTCAACAGTTGTGTCAAATATCCAATCTGATTCCCTATTCAAAAGTTATTTGATTTTGGCATTTCAAGATAAAATAATTAAATTTAACTATTTTATTTACAAAAATGCCCTATTTTTCATTTTCTACCAAAGGACCATGCTGCAAAAAGTTATGTCCCACCTAGGGTAAACACCGTGCTCAAGACTCAACAATGCCTTAGATTTCTAATCAAATCTACCATTTGAGAGATATCTTGTTTCTCTTGCATGCATAGTATACAATATACTCAATATTTTTTTATAATTTATTCTGGGTACACTAGGCCTTAAAATTATATTCCTTCTTAGTGCCTAGCTTTGTAAATATATATAGAAATATTTCAATGTCTTGTAAGGAAAAATCCGGATCTCTATATCATTCCCTCCTTCATGATTTTCATCCTCAAATAACAAAACTAGGGAAAACACTCGAGATACTAAGCTTACACCTAGATCTACCACTCCCAAAAAAAAATCTCCTACACGTTTTTGTGCTTCAACAACATTCAAACCAAGAATATGTTCCATCCATGTGGGGTTTTCTCATATTGATTATGTTTTTTGGATCACACACGTATATCCTCACCTGGGACACCTGGAACATGTCGTGAACACAATTAAACTGATGGGATAAGGAATGGTGGTAGGCAACCTCGCCATCTTTTTGCACTGTCCCGAACAGCCCAATGAAACTAGAAGGATAGTTTTCATCCTCGACCAAACCTCTACATCCCACGTCATGAATGGAATCACTATTTGTCCCTAGAACATGGTCTTGTGATTCCATCCTTCGGAATATCCATCTGGTGAAACACCCAAGGATATCTAGTCACGAAGGATTTTTTAGTTGATGTCTCACAACTAGGAATATATTATATGCTCTAGAAGCAGATTCAACATGATCGAACGAATAAAAATGTAACCTTCTGCTCTACCAGGGTCACTGTAGGTAAGCTGACTGCTTTAAAACATCCCACATTTTGTGATCTTGGGACTTCCTACTAAGGGAATCTACTACCACAGTACCACTTCCTAGAATATAGTCTATCTCAAATTCATATTCATGTAGAAATTGCCAACCAGAATCCCTATCTGAGGTTCAAGTCTCACTGGGTGAAGATGCACTTGAGACTCTGGTGGTTTGAGGAAACCAAAAAAGGCTCTCCTAGAGGATAAAATATCTATATTGTTAGAGTGAATAATACCACTGCTTTCATCAAATAGTGATTCACATAGTTCTGCTAATGGGGTCTCCATTACCTCGACCTATAATGGATAACTGATGTATCACGTTTAACATTATGTACGCATGATTTCAATGAATAGGGAAAGTGAGTAAAATCATCCAACCACAAGAAGCCATAAATGGAAATCATGTGGCATACCACACGTGTCTTCACTTCCCTTGGAAGGAGAGAAATCCCTAAACTAGATACTCTTCTATAATCACATGTGTAATATCAATCACAAAGGAGGTCAAGAAGAAAAAATCCATTAATAAGTCAAGGACCTTCTCCGACACTCCACTACACATCCCAACCAAGAACCCACAAGTTAGAGGGACTCGTCCACCACACCGAGATATTATCCTCTTTTGGTGGCACTGAAACTACCACATGGTTATTATAGCTTCACAAAAACACATCTTGGTGGGGATGGAACCATTTTCCTAATGGATTCAAATCTATGCCAAACAAAATCGATGCAGGGTTACACCGACACGCTGCATCACCCTAGTAAAACCTTAAACAAGAAGCAGGGAGAAAAGAGTACCTCACATAGTGTCTAAAATTTTATAAAAAAAGGTCGAAAATACATAGGGAATGTCTCTTATCATCTCATTCAACGCAAAATTATAGAAATCTATATCATGCAGCTACCTGTAGCCCCAACCCCCAGCTCCCAAAGCCTGACGTGGGCCGCCTGGTGGTGGTGGAAAGATTTTGTAGCATAATCCACCAACCATAACTCCTCTTTTTTCCCTACCTACACCACCTCCCCAAGAACCATCCTATCCATACCTGGTATATCCCTTACCACAACGTCATTTATATTGTGATGGTTTGTTTACTATCAATCTAGAAATCTCAACACATCTGGTCATGCAGTCTCATTCCATGTTACCTCACCCTTCATAAGCACAACACCATCCCTCCTTAGGCTTCCCCAATTTCTTTCATTTTACCCTGAATATTTTACAATGTATCATCAAGTGGATCCCCCCTATGCTGTGGCTCAGCCAATTTATGCCTACTAGCTATGACAAACATCCTAGCTCTGATGTGTCCTCTGTAAAAAAAACTAGCTAACTAGAATTCAACTTATAAAAACATCTATGTCCCTAGTGCCTAATCCAGCATCCTGAGGTAGGTGGGGATGCACAGGGGAACTTAATCAACACAAATATCTATTTAGACTCCCTGCTGAAACTTATGTGCTCGGATGTAACTGTTGCATATCATGTCCATAGAGTACAGAGTCATGTCTGTGAAACTAGTCTCGTACTCTTCCACCACCATCCATACCTACTAGATATCAAGAATCTCTTGAATCTAGATGGAGAATAAGAAGGATGGGTAGTAATCATCATGGAATAACTACTGGAAGTGACCACATGAGAGTGCCAACTAATCGTGCATCTGAGGAACCAGAATCCATCAACACCCATATGTTCCATGGAAAAGGGTTGGCTTCCAAAGCCACCATCAGATCTATCAGTGTCCTAACAAGCCTAAAAAAGGTGAACCATCGAATCTATCCAAACCTTTTCTACCGGTGGGTCTCACTCACCACGGAACCTCAATGGTCTTGGCCGCTATACATCGTGATGTGTTATCTATTTTCACACATCCTCAGCCCACTCTACCAGGATTTCCATTACTCATGAGGAGGATTTTCTTCTATATACACACCTAGAGGAGGGGGATCACATAATAGATCCTGAACTGAGGCCTCATTTCTCACAGAGTCATCTTCACGAATCGGGTCTGATATCCTTACTGGTTGTCATCACAGAGGCATCCCGAATCTATCAAGGGGTTCCACTATCAAATGACCATATGTATATATATATATATATATAGAGATATATATCAACAAATATGGGGAGATAACACAATAAGGATATTCATAGAATAAATCCTATATGATGTGAATGCCAAAGTTCCCTGCAACAAATATATCAGCTTACCGAGTTGACAAGCGGGTAATTAGGGTCCTGGTAAATGGATATGTCGGCCACAACAACATCACTAGACTCCCTTGCCTCATAGAATCTCTTGAGAAATATTTAAATTTTTTCCCTAAAAACAAACCAATACTTTTTTAAGGATCATCCGAACAATGTCTCAAGGAATGAACGAGCTCTAATACCACCTTTTTATGACCTGACCCATGTCAGGGCTCGAGCACAACTACTAAAATCCTGCCTCCGTTGTCCAGGGGATGGAGAGTAGTGCCAAAGGCTCAACATACATGGGGAGGCCATTACCTAGGAATTGGTATGCACACATGCATCCAACTCAATGAAAAAGGTAAGAGGGAAAATAAAAAAAGGTAAAAATATTCTATATAAAAACCAAAAATATATATCAACCACTAAACAATACAACTACAGAGAAGTAAACCAAAAGGAAAAAAGGGTAAAAATACATGCCCAACCAAAAAAGTGGCACAACCCAACAATAGGTGGAAAAGTAAAATAGTTGGTAGATCCCCAATATTAAATCCCAAGTCACAACCCTAAGCACTTCGTATCTCTATATCCTCTGATGTCATGATAAACCTATCTATCGTCTATAAGGGAACACCAAGTGAAGGAAATTCCCAAGCAGGGGTGAGTATAATGATAATCATTAGGATTCCCTAAAGACTAATGGGAGAATCAATAGATGTACTGAATAGGGGAGTAGTAGATAGAACAAGGTACAATAAAAGAGTATAGCACAACCCAACTCGAGAGTGAAGTAAGATCATCAAAAAAAATAATCTAGAAACATAGAAAAGCTGAATTTATCGTCGAGTTTTTGATAACTATATTATGAAAGTAGATTCATCCAACCATAAGAATATAGACATATAAAGCACATGGTTTACCCAATATGTCCCCATCTCTCTTGGAAGGAGAGGAACCAAAACCCAGAGAGTGGGAATTGAAATAGGGCACATATATATGCTCAACCAAATAAACACTAATGAGAGAGTAAGGGGATCTACATCTCACAGATAAGCCCAAGAAAAGCGTATCCAACAGTTTTAGAAGTAACCACCAATGATGCCCAACATCCACATGTCTGTCCCAAACATGCTAGTTAAAGGGACTCAAATACCACACCTTGATACTATCTACTTTGGGAGGCAATAACTTTCCCTCATGGTTCTGGGTAACGTCAAATGGATGAGTCTCAATGGGGAGAGAAACCCTCATTCTTGTGAGTCCAATGGAATGTTAAACCATGTATCGTCAATAATCTATATAGTTGAGAGATCATGTCTCATGGTCGAGGACCCACTGCCTAGCCCTGTTGGAGGGAATGCTCGTTACGATCGTCGGTGAACACCACTGCCTGGCCCCGCTAAAGAGTAATAAACTGGAGGGTAATCTCAAAAGTGACATCAGTGAACATCACTTCCCATACCCACTAGTGGGTATACCTAAAAGTGTCATCAGCGAATGCCACCACCCAGCCTACTGGAGGGTAATAACAAAAGAGCCATTGTTAAACGTCATTGCCTAGACCCACTGGAGGGTAAACTCAGAAGAGTAAATGAAAAACCTCACTACCCATCCCCGTTAGAGGACATGTCCTAAAGAGAGAGAACGACGAATGCCACTACCCATCCCCACGGGAGGGTAAGCGGAAAGTTCTTTGTCCATACCTTCTGGATGGTACCTCTAAAAAAGCATTGAGGAACTATACTACTATCATCAAGTATCACACCAGATGGGAATCACACTCAGAACATATTGCATCATAACTCTAAATATTCTATGGAGGGAACTATTAGGTTCTACATTGAAGAACACTCATTATAGGTTACTAGCATGACAAAAATTGAGACCAAAAGAAGGAGATGTGAGAGGTAAAATATTCATAGTGTGGTACACATAGTGTGTGAGCCCCAAAAAGTGTGTGGGATCACCTCATTTCCTAGCCATGAACCCAGCCATACTCAGGTACTAAACTGTGAACATGTACCCTCTAGGCATGCCATCATACTCTTAAATTTCATGGAACCTCTGGCCCAAAAGGCTGACAAGTGTAGATTCTCATTGTTTGATCTAAATGAAAAAAATGTAATTTCCACCGATATGTATCCTCATACAAACCCAAGTAATAAATCAGATCCAAACATTACGATCCTTGTAGAAAAACGCTTAGGATTGACTATCAATTCACCCGAATCAGACTTCCGATGATGAAACGACATTTCAATGTGTTGTGCTTGAATGATGATTCATTATACCAACACCATGATCCCAAAACACATCAAACAGATTGTTCCATTGCGATACTCTCAAAAAAGCACACAGGATTACCTATTTATTCATCCCAAATGGATATTCGGTGAAAAATCTATATTTCACCGAAAATTCCAAAATCGGGTCTCATGGGGCCCGCACCACAATTTCAGTTTCTATGCCCAAAGTCATTCTTGAAAATTCCACATAAACTCTAGGGTTATAACTCTTCTGAAGGAACATCAATCGGACGTCGTATGTAGACATATGGTCTAATACATGTTTCACAAATAATAATAAATATATTATTATTATTATCGTACATTTCATTCCAATGATCCTCGAGTATAAATTAAAAAAAACCCAAAACGACATCAAATGTTCTTGACTTGAAATATGGATCAGGTTTCTGTAGATAGAACATGAATAGAACATCTGGTTTCCAAGCTAGGTCCAACACAAGATTTCTGAATAATAATAATTATATTATTATTTTTAAGCTCGTGCATTTTTTTGGAACTGATCCACTAAAATAAAACATAAAAGTACTAAAACAGTCTAAAAAAAATTCCCTATAAGAGGAACACATGTTCATAGACAATATACTAAAAAGATGCCCTTTTTAGAGTTATAGGTATTTGACGTTTTTCAGTCCTGACCGGGCCAAAACTGGATGGACCACCCTACTCTGGTAGGTCCGCACCGCAAGGGCCAGCCTGCTTTGTGCATCATGGTTCAGCCCGATGGCACCCCAGATCTTCGACCTCCACACCTGGAACACTCTGAACACACAGGCACCCTACCATCGGGGCCCTCAATCTATGGCCTCCTCCATGCGACAACAGCACCGCCGAGCAGTGCACCTCCTCCACTGCCACCAACTGGCCATTGTGGGACTACCATGGACTGCCGGTTGTTCCTCGATGCTTAGAAAATAGATCTGAGACCAGATCTTGGATCCCTAGGATGAGATCTTCATAGCACCAGCCTCCAGTCAATGATCCATCACTGTTTAAATGCAGAAAAAAGTATCTTTCACTCACCACTGTGCTTTCTATGGTGCTCGAAACATAAAACAATCATAGATTCATAATCCCTTGATCACGACCTTCATATAACCATGTTATGCTCGATTATTGGATGTATATTCAGTGTGGAAAAAATTTCACCGAAAAATAATGTGACAAACGGTGAAGAACAGCGGAGAAAAAATGATCCAAAAATTAAACAGTTGGTGGATGTTGTTAGTTTGGCCATCAACGAAAGATTCCAAAGTAGAAAATTAAAATAGAAATTATTTTTACAATTAAATGTCAATCCAGGAGCTGTATAATCCAAAGTAGAAATCCTACCAAGATTTTGGATCCGTCGTTATGTTCATTTCATTATGATCTACCAGTGCCTGAAATTTCATCGTGATCTGATAAAGAACAGACGGTGAATGATCATTGAAAGAAGATGGACAGATCTCCTAAATTGTCGAGAAAAACGAGCTAACTCTAGATCATTTCTCTAAACTTTTATTTATAGGACACTACCAACTGTCACATAATCCGAACCTCCCGAACCCTCTCACCTAAGGTCACCCCTAAGGAAAAAACACATTCTGAACTCAAGGGAGGTATCAGATTCCTAATCTGATACCCGGTTCAAAAGTTATTTGATTTGGAGTTTGAGATAAAATAATTATATTTTATTATTTTATTTAAAAATTCCCTCATTGGAATTTTCTACCGAAGGCTCACACATTAACACCCTGACCCTACTTGACTGGAGCTGGTACATTTCTTTTTATATTGGCATGGTTAGAGGGAATGAAACCCTGATGGAATGATTACATTAGTAGACTTGAAAAAACTATATACATATATATAACTCAAATTACATTGGGAAAGGATACATAATAAAATACATAACAAAAACTAAAAACTGCATCCACAGAAACTCAATAAATGATCTCCTCTTCATAACCTATTGAAGATAAACAAATGAAAAGGGGAGATCCAAAATTCTTGGTAAGGGTTAAAAATATCGGAATCATGAATCAACATTAACTAAATTATAATCAATTTTACATAATCAATATGTCATAGTGAATAAATGAAAAACTCAATCCATCAACAAACAAAGAATGAAAATGCATCAAAAGATTTTGTCATAGTGAAAACCACATAGATAGTAATAACTGATAATTAATAAGGAGAATGATTTTTAATTGGATGTAATGTATCTTTAACATGATACCATAATACAGATAAAACGGTTTGGTTCTGTGGGTAGAAATTCGTCTTATTTTTGGAAACAAACATGAATGGTTTGTCGCTAACTGATTTGTCTCACGAGACATGTCGATGCATCGAAGGGATATAGTGGGCCTCACCCCCCATTGTAAGCCCAAATCATTCTTTATACATTTATTAAATATAAGTACATTCTTTCTTCTTAATATCCATATCGAGTAGAGGATACATATTCATCAATATTTCCATAGTAAAAACAACATTCCAAATGAACAACGCATGTAAAAGGGTATACAACTTAAGATAATACTCATATCCCTGAAACCAGAATATAGATATATAATAGATTTAAAATATAAAATGAAAAATTATCTCAAATGGGCATTATATACACCTTATAAGAAATTTTAGGTGCACAATACCAAGAATGTCTCAATGAAATGGGACTCGAGACAAAGACCCTTATCATATTTTAAAAAATTGAATCGTATGACCAAAAGTCAATAATAACAAAATTAATCACAAAAAACCATGAATATTATGATAGTAATTTTATTATATATAATATGGAAATACACATATACCACATACAAGAAATAAGTGGCGAAAAATGGAAATCTCATGGAATTAAAGGTGAGATATGATACCCCTTAACTTATGCTCGAGTGTGTTCTTATTTGTTTTAATGACCCGTATAATAAAATTTAGCATCATTAATTAATAATTATAGAACCTAACATATATGTAATTGATTTATTATAACCATATTATGTTCATTAGTGGCCATTTTAATTTGTTTAATAGGTTCAATTTTATTGTTTTGGAAGCATTTTCTTCTTTGGTTTTCATGATAAGTTTGCTTGTATTCATGAATGGAAGTACGTTTGACATCTGGTAAAACATCCAGAATTGTTAATATATCTTATTAATTTAATTAAATAGATATAAATTATCTTATAATTATTTTGGGTTATATACCATGTTGATGATTCATTAGTTATTAGTTAATTACAAATTTTTGGATTAACATGGCAGTTTTGTTCTTAATGAACTTGTTTTTATTATTAATTTATATTATGAGTGTGTAAGGATTACAGAACATTAATGAAATGAAATAAATATATTTTTATCTATTTCAACCATAAAAATGGATTCATGAATATAATTTAAAATGTTAATGAAAATTGAGAACTTGTTGTCCTTGAATGTGATAAATTAACACATCTCAGACGAAGTTTTCATTTTTAGTGTAAGAGGAGGGGAGAAGAGAGATGATGATGAAATATTCCCTTAGAATAATATAATTTCATTTCATGTTTGGTATTTAATTTTCATAGAATTTATATTAGGGTATATTAGGGATGAAATGTAAAATAAATGAAGTCAAAATAGAAGAAAAATTGAGAAATCTCTCACGAAAATTCGGCAGCCTAACAGCATCACTTAAAAGTTCATAAAATAGTTTTATGAGAGAAAGGGGATATATCATTAATCATACTTAATATGGAATGAAAGGGGAATATTTAAGGACATATCCCAAAATAATCTAATTGAAAATAAAAGAGAAAACATAAAATAAAAGTTGTAAGAAAAGATAAGGGTGGTATATTCCCTTTACCTTGGAGAGTAATTCCCAAAACGCAATGGTTCTGATCTTGGGGTTTTGAGGACACCTTATGATTGATACTTGGGAGGTAATTTTACCAGATATTCGAGGATAATGAGTTTGGAATGAATGAAAATGAAGGGTGTGAGTGGGTATTTATAGTAAATGAGAGGGAGTTTTTTATTAATTAAATGGGGCACCTCATTAGTGGTTTTTGCAAAACCATGGGCTTTCCCATGGTATTTGCCCATGGTTTTAGCCACTTAGGACACATAATTTTATATTTTACTATAAAAAAGTAGTCCAGACTTTTTTATTTAATTATTACATCATTATGATGTCACTAAACTAACGAAGACTCAAAACTGTAATTTTACTATTCAAAAACATTCATGTATTTTAGAAAAAACCCAAAAAATTCACCATAACTGTTTTTCGATGTGTAGAATTAAAAAATGAACTCCATTTTTTGAAGATAATTTTCTAAATATTATTAATTTAATTTTTAAATAAAATCATAGTTAATTTGAAAAATAACAATTTTAAAGGTATAATTTGTTTTATATCACATTGAAAAATTAATTAAGATCTCATTAACTTATTACCTTATGAAAATTAAATACTATCATTGTTTACTGTTAATAAGGGCCATATTACTATTTATATTACTATTCATAATGGTATGTTAATAATCATCCAAAAAACATGTTGGTTCTATCAGACTCCAAATGAGATACTAGTCAGAACTCTAGATGACTGTTTTTTGAAATTTAAAGCATTGAAGTGAAAAAATTATGTTTAATGGCTATGTTATAATTATCTCTTAAATAACCAAGTATTGTTTCAAAGGAACATAATTATTTATGAAAAATGGGATATGAATAGAATATATTTAAGATAATCATACCATAAAATGTCTAGGGTGTTATATTATTCACTCTGGAAATTTCATCCTTGAAAATTTATGTATAAGCCCCCAAAAAAGATGTGGGTGGTTCTTCTTCATAACATCCTCCAGTTCCCATGTTGCTTCCTCCATATTCTGATTTCTTTAAAGAACCTTTTTTATATGAGTTCTACGATTTCTCAATACCTTCTCCCTTGTATCAAGAATCCCTGTAGGCTCTTCACAGTATGACAAATTAGGGTCCAGTTATATTTCTACATAGGTGAGTACATGCATTGGGTCTGACATGTATTTATTTAACAATGACACATGGAACACATCATGAACTTTGGACAAACATGGAGGCATTTCTAAACGGTATGATATTTCTATGATTCTTTCCATAATTTCAAATTATCTAATGTACCTAGGGCTTAGTTTCCCTTTCTTACCAAACCTTATGACACCCTTTTATGGAGGTACATTTATAAAGACATGATCTCCCACTTGTAATTCCAAATCATTTCTTCGGTTGTCAGTATAAATATTCTACTTACTTTGGGATTCTTAATATGGGCTTGGATTGTCTTCACCTTTGTCTTGGTCTCTTCAATAAGTTTTGTGCCTATAAGTTTCCTCTCACCAACTTCATCCCAGCAAGTTGGAGTTTGACATCTCTTTCCATATAATTCATTATATAGATCCCTTTGATTTCTAGAATAAAAACTATTTTTGTAGGAAAATTCCACCAATAGGAAAGTATTGATCACACATACCATGAAATTAATGAGAGTATGATCTCAGTATGTCTTCCAGAGTTTGAATAATCCTTTCAGACTGTCCATCAGTTTGAGGGTGATAAGTAGTACTCATACAAATCTAATTATTGAAATACTTTTGGAGACATTTCCATATTTTTTATGTAAAATTAGGATCATGATCAGAAATAATTTATAAATTTAAACCTTTAAGTCTTATAACTTCATTAATATATAGTTTTGCTAAATTTTGAAGTGGTAAATCTTCTCTTATAGCAAGAAAATCTGTTGATTTTTTAAGATGATAAATAATGACCCATATCGCATCATTCATTCTTGGAGTCTTTGGTAGACCCGTGAAAACGTCCATCATAATATCATCCCATTTACACATAGGTATAGGAAGGGGTTGCATGACTCCTCCAAGATGTTTTCTTCCAATCTTCAACTATTAATACACTAAACATCTCAACACATAATCATCAATCTCCCTCTTCATGTTGTCCCTCCAAAAATGTTCATTTAGATCTCAATACATCATTGTGATACCAGGGTGTAAACATAATTTAGATCTATTAGCATCATCCAATAGTTTCTTATTTTTCTCAGGAAAAGTAGGAACACAAAGTCTCTTTCAAAATTTCAAAATTCCACCTTCATATACGAAGTCAATCAACTTCCCATAATTTAAATCTTTAATTTTCTATTCAAAATCCTCATCATCACTCTAATAAATTTTTATCCTTTTTAGTAAGTAAGGTTTGGACACCATTTTCAAATATTATTTATCTGTTACCTTCAATGATAATTCCCATATCCATCTTTACGAGATCCATGAACATACGATCCAATTCAACTCTTATCTTGTTCAGAATTTCATGGTCTTTTCTACTCAAAGGATCGACCACATTATTTTCCTTTATGTTGTGGTAGTTTATTAAATAATCTAAATATTTGAGTAACTCAAGCCATCTCCTTTTCCTCATGTTGAGTTCTTTTTGTGTAAAAATGTATTTCCAACTCTTGTGATCAGTGTATATCTCACATTATTCACCGTAAAGATAATGTATCCATATTTTCTGAGAAAATATTATGGGTAATAACTCAAGATCATGGGTCGGGTAATTTTTCTCATGAGTCTTCAACTACCTTGATGCATAAGTAACAACTTTATCATTTTTCATAAGGGTGCAACCCATTCCATTCTTTGATGCATCACTGTATATCAATAATCCATCATTTCCTGATGGAAGAGTTAAAATTGGAGCATTGACCAGTATTATTTTAAATTATTTAAAGAATTCTATACATTATTTTCATCATAAAAAAATAACCCCTTTACATGTGATCTTGGTTAGCGGGTTATCCAGTCTGGAGAAATTCTGAATGAAACACCAGTAGTAACCTGCTAAGCCAATAAAACTGCGTACCTTAGTTATGTTCACTGGCTTGGGCTATTATTGGATTTCCTTGGTCATTGCACAATCAATTATGATTACAACCATAGATACAATATAAAAAATAAAAGAAACATATTGAATCCAAAAATCACACTTTCAAAAATTCCCATATAATTCATTTTTTAAGAGTTTTCATAATAATCTGCAAGTGACTCTCACAGTATTCACAGATTCTAGAGTATACCAATATATCCGTGATAAATACAACAAAAAGTTATAAATATATTCCTTGAAAAATATATTCATTAAATCCAGGAAAAGAGAGGTTTAATTAGTCATCCCAAAAGGCATCACCGAAACTTGTAATTCCCAAACCTGTTTCGAAATGTTGTCTTAGGAATATCTTTCTTCCTCACACGCAACTGATGATATCTAGATCGAAGTCCAATCTTAGAAAATATTAGGCTCCCTGAATTTGATCAAATAAATCATCAATTCATAGCAGATGATAGTTATTATTTATTTTAATAGCATTGATTTCCCTATAACCAATCCATAGCCTCATTGATCCATCTTTCCTCTTGATAAAGAGGATAAGGGCTCCCTATATCGAAACACTAGGTCGAATAAATCATTTTTCACTCAGTTACTCTAGTTGTTTCTTTAGCACCATTAATTCCACAATGGCCATTCTATATAGATTATTTGATATAGGTCTTTCACCAGGAATTAAATCAATAGAGAACTGAACTTCCCGCTATGAAGGATATCCAAGTAAATCCTCTGGAAATATTTCAATGTATTCTTACACTATATTCATATCTTCGATTTTAAGATTTATTTCCTCACCCATAGATATTGAGTTCTCCTCATCTCCAATAATTTCATTCTGCAGAGGTATTAGGGGTGGATCTAGATAAGAATTAGATGGAGAGGTTTCTAATCTAAAGATAAAGGTATTCTACACCATTTTCAAAAATTATAACTTCCTTTTTCTTACAATAAATCTTCCCATCATAGTTTGAAAACCAATTCGTACCAATAATTATATCAATGTCAGTCATTGGTATGATGATATGGTTAGAATCTAAAGTATGTTTATGTGTCATGAGGGGGACTGATCGACACTCCTTTTCTTCAATGATACATCCCATAAGATTTTTGATTGACAACTCCTTTATTAAATCAAATTGGACTTGTCTAATTTTCGTGGAAAACTGGGAATATATAAATGAATTTGATGATCCAGAATAAAATAATGCATTTTCCATATTTGAGGAAACAATTAAAGTACCTACCACCACATCATTAAGAACACTAACCTCCACGATTATAATCACATAAGTGTTCCCTTGCTCTCTGGGCCTTTTATAAGGCATGTTTCCTTGGAACTTAAGACACTAATTTCAATAGTGTTCTATATCTCTATAATTTTAGCATTTAACATCATCCAATTTTTTCTTCCCCTTGAATTCATTAGACTGATGACCCTTTTCTCCACACTTATAGCAGAATCTCAAGCCTTTCATCAATTTCCAAAGACGATTCTTTCCACAATTCTCACATAATTGTAATTTAATTTTTACATTTTTCTTCTTTATTTTTTTCACACATTCCATGGTAATCAGAGTACCTCTTCTTATTTTGGTTTCCATTGAACAAATTTTATCTTGAAAATTCCTTCTCTGTTTTGATGACACCTGATACAATTTCATTATATGATGAAAATGTTTGAGAAGCCAGTGCCCATTGAAGACTTTTCTTAAGACCTTCAAAGAAATGATCAATATTGTGTTTTGAGTCTCATACATAATCTATGGCATACTTGGATAGTCTTGTAAAGGTATCCTCATACTCTATAACACTATCTTCTTCCCTTTTTTTTAAGCTATGGAATTTCCTCTTCATTTCGGTTCATTCCTCACAAGGGAAATATTTTTTGAAGAATATTTCCTTAAAAGTTATACATTTAATATCTTATATTTCTTCTTCCTTCGTCGTATTCTAGATCATAAACCCCCATTGATCAGTGTCACCCTTGAGACAATATACTGCTATCACTACCTTTTCATTTTCATTACATATTAATGCCTTGAATATATTTTCAAGGGACATGATACACTTCTCAGAAACCACTAGATTAGTATTCCCACTAAAATATGGGGGCTTCTACCACATGAAATGATTGAACACTGGTGTGTAATGGTTATTCGTCACAACCTAACTAAGTTTCCCCAACATATTCATGATCGGTTCTGCTCCAACATTGACTATGTTGACTTGCCCAGTGGGGAAATCCCTAGATTTTCCATAAGTATTGATTCCCTTTATTCCATTAGGAACTATTACTAAATAATATCATTAACTAGATTAGTTTATGAATCTCAAATAGAAAATAATTTAACATATATTTAAATTCTATGCATAACTAATCTCATAAACATGGCTTCTATGAGGAAAAATTTACATCAAAATCCTTCATAATGGCTTCAAAAGAAAATGTGAATTATCATAAGTATATTCCTTGGGAGTGTCAATACCAAGAGTTCAGAACGGTCCATTTTCATGTACCAGGATACCCTAGGTCAAGCTTCAAACTCCTTGTTAGATTTTTCACTCCTAGGTACATATGTGCCAGAGCCACCTCAATCTATTTGTATCGAGACAAGGATATGTTTTATAGGAAGATTCATATCATTTATTCTTACCAAAATAACATGACATTATTGCATGTTTATCCTCAAAGACAATATTAGGGGTTTTCTCCCTAATCTATGTTTTCTAAATCTAGTTTCACAGTTTTCTACTAAACATTATATGATACCAACTTTAACACACTGACCCCTCTCGATCGGAGATGGTGAATTACTTGTTACATTGGCATGGTTAGAAGTAATGAAATCCCAAAGGAACGATGATTTAGTAGTATTGAAGAAACTAGATACATATATATAACTCAAATTTCATTGGTAAAGGTTACAAAACACAATACATAATAAAAACTAAAAACTGCATCCATAGAAACTCAATAAATGATCTTTTCTTCATAAACTATTATAGGTAAAAATATGAAAAGAGGTGAGATATGATTCTAAATAAGGGTTAAAAGTATCAGAAGCATGAATCAATATTAATTAAATCTTAAAAAAGTTGACATAATAAATATGGAATAGTGAATAAATGAAAAACTCATGCCATTAACAAACTAAGAATGAAACTGCATCCATAGATTTTGTCATAGTGAAAACCTCATGGATAGTAATAACTAATAATGAATAAAGAGTATTATTATTAATTGGATTTAATTTATCTGAAACATTATACCAAAATACTGTTAAAACAATTTAGTTTTTTGGGTATAAACCCCTCTGATTTTTGGAAACAAACTCGAAGGGTTTGTCGCTAACTGATTTGTCTCATGAGACATGTTGATGCATCAAGGGGCTATAGTGGGATCCAACTGACATTTCAAGTCCAAAAAAATCTTTATACAAAGATTTATTAAATGTAAGATCTACCGTATTAATATCCCTATAGACTAGAGGATACAGATTCATCAATATTTCCATAGTTAAAACTATATTTCAAATAAACATCGCATATAAAATGGTATACGACTTAAGATAATACTCATATCCATGAAAATGGAATATGGATATATAATATATTTACAATTTCAAATTAAAAGTGATCTAAAATGGGAAGTAGATACACCGCATAAGAAATATTAGGTGCACAATACCAAGAAGGTCTTAATGAAATGGAAATTGAGACAAAGACCCTTACCACATTGTAATAAACTGAATCATATGACTGAAAGTCAATAATTACCAAATTAATCATAGAATACCATGAATATAAAACTAATCATGTTATTATATATCAAATAGAAGTACACATATACAACATACAATAAATAATTGGCAAATAATTGAAATCTCATTGAATTAAAGGTGAGATAAGAAACCTCTTAAATTATGCTCGAGTGTGTTCTTAGTTTGTTTTAATGACCTGAATAATAAAATTTAGATTCATTAATTAATAATTAAAGAACATAATATACATGTAATTTACTTTTTATAACTTTTCTAGGTTCAATCATGGACCTTTTTATGGGTGTAAGAGGTTCAATTTTATTGTTTTGGAAGTATTTATTCCTGGGTTTTCATCATTAGTTTACTTATATTCATGAATGGAAGTTCATTTGAAATGTAATTAAACATCCATAAAAGTTAATATATCCTATTAATGAAATTATAGAGATATAAATTATCTTATAATTAATTTGGGTTATATACCATGATGATGATTCATTAGTTAAACATTAATTAAAAAGGTTTGGATTAACTTTGCGGTTTTGTTCATTATGAACTTGTTTTGTATTATTATTTTATATTATGAGTGTGTAAGGATTAAATAACATTAATGTTATGAAATAAATATATTATGATATGGTTATACCATAAAAATGGTTTCATTACCATAATTGAAGATGGTAATGAAAATTGAGAACCCGTCGTCCCTGAATGTGATAAATTAACCCATCTCGGACGTTGTTTTCTTTTTTGGTATAAGTGGTGGGGGAAAGAGAGATGATAGTGAAATATTACATTAGATTAATATAATTATATTTCATGTATGGTACTGTAATTATAATATAATTTTTATGAGGGGAGATGAGGGAAGAAGTAAAAAGTAATGAAACTCAAAATAGAATAAAAATTTAGAAATCTCTCACGAAAATTCGACAGCCTAACATCGTCACTTAAAATTTCATAAAGTAGTTTGATGAGAGAAAGGGGGTATCTAATAAATTTTAAATAATATGGAAGGAAAAGTGAATATTGAATTACATATTCTAATATAATCCAATTGAATATAAAATAGAGAAAATAAAATTAAATCTTTAAGAAAAGAGTAGGGTGGTAGATTCCCTTACTTTGAAGAGTAATTCCCGAAAAAAAAGTTGGGACCTTGAGGGTTTGAGTACACCATGAGAGGACTCCTAGGGCGGTAATAATACTAGTTATTATAGGATAATGAGTTTGGAATAAAATAAAACGAAGGGGGTTAGTGGGTATTATAGTAAATGATAGGGAGTTTTTTATTAATTAAAAGGGACAACTCATTAGTGGTTTTTGCCAAACCATTGGCTTTCTAATGGTATTTTCCCATGGTTTTATCCACTTGGGATACCTAATGTTGTATAATACTCTAAAAAAGTCTACCAACCTTTTATATTTAATTATTACATCATTATTATGTCATTAAACTACAAAAAAACTCAAAACTGTATTTTTACTATTCAAGAAAATTCATGTATTTCAGAAAAAACCCAAAAATTCACCCTAATAATTTCTTAATGTGTAGAATTAAAAAATGAACTCCATTTTTTGAAAATAATTTTCTAAATATTATTAAAATAATATTTTAATAAAATAATATTTAATACAAAGAATAACAATTTTAATGGTATAATTAGTTTTACATCACATTGAAAAATTAATTGAGATCTCATTATCTTATTACCTTAAGAGAATAAAATATTATCCTTATTTACTATTAATAAAGGTCATATTACTTTTCATATTACTATTAATTAGGGTATGTTAATATTCATTATAAAAGAAAGTTGGTTTTACCAGACTCCAAATGACTTACAGGTCACAACTCTAGATGACCGTTTTTTGAAATTCAAAACACAGAAGTGGAATATTTAAATTTAATGGATAGGTTATGACTATATCCTAAATAAACAAGTGTTGTTTCAAAAGAACACAATGATTTATTTAATATTTTCTATGAAGAGAATATATTTAAGAGAGTCATATAATAAAATTTTTTGGTTGTTATACGCAGCGACCAAAGTTATGTCCCTCCTAGGGTAAAATCCATACTCTAGATAGAACTGAGGCCTCATATTTCTGATTGGTTCTACCATTTAAGTGATATACCATTTATGTCTTGTGAATAGTATAAAATATACTCAATATTTTTTTATAATTTATTCTAGGGACACTAGGCCCCAGAATTGCACGTCATCTTAGCACCTAACTCTAGAAATATATATTGAAATATTCCAAATTCTTATAAGGAAATAATCGCGTCCCTAAAACTAATATCCCTTTGAGTTCTTTCAGTAATGGACATAATAATAAGAATTAGTATTTATCACAAGATTCAATTTTTATCAATATTTACTATCAAAAAAACAATATGATGATACCATATTCTTATATCAAAATAATTGGCACTCCTCTTAGATGTTTGTTTATTCTCCATATAGTTATTCCAAGACTTCTATAGGCATTGAAACCATTTTTCATGTTCATAACAACTTGTATTGTGAAATATATTTATCTTAATAACAATTCATATTTTTTATTAGCCTTTGACAAAACATTTTTCTAATTCTGGCCTGATATCACTATAAAATATCTTTCATCAATTTTAATTATATATTTACTATGATATGTCTTGAATTTTCAAGATTGAGATTTGATACAGAGTGAAAATACTCAGACTATCACTTATAATTCCAAATAGGTCAATTGAAAAAAGGGTGATTTTTTGAAACCCAATTATTTCTTTCATATTATTTTAATAAATCCAGTCATTTTTAATACTCTCACCCCATGAATCACATATAACCCTTAAAACTACATTACCAAAAAATTCATAATAATAATTAAATTCACTTGGAGAGAGGTAATTTAAATATCCTTAGGTAGAGTAATATAGAAGGACTCAATAAAATATCCCATTGTATTCCCTGACTTATTTGTGGTTCTTCTTTTTATGATACCACTTGTCTAAAATTTAGTCCAGATAATCTATTTAGAATCCTCCATCTTCATTGGATTTGGCTACAAATCCAATATGAGTTGAATTCATCTTATACATGATTTCTCCAATGATGCATTGACAATACATCCTTTGTTATGTTTCCTCAACCATCAGAGGTCTCTTCCTCATGTTTTTTCCTCCTTCCATGGGGTATAAGTTTTTAAATAACTTCAGAATGATTTTTGTTCATCCACCTTGTTAGACACTAAAAATATCACAAAATTGATTATACATAGTGATTCATTCTTTAATATTTCAACCATTCATCATTTAAAAGGATAATCTTCCTTCTTTATCCTTTATATCTTCATCCCTTAATTATTTTTTATAGAAAAACATAGCCATTATTGCACAACAAACCATTTACTTATTTCCTTCCAAACATTCTTCTAATGCCTCGAATATTTTTCAATTTAATATTTTTATATATATTCTTTATCACATGCCTCATATATGACAAATGAGGTGGAGTTTTCCTCATATAATCCACATAATTTTTCATCTTTTAATTCATTTATATATAACCACAGTTAGCACATATAAAATATTTTATAAAAAATAAAAACCAAAGAATCATTATTTATGTTGAGAAGTTATAGTTGTTCTCCTTCTGCAATTGAGTACTTTATATTATTGACACACATACATGGTGTCTCACATAACTCCCAAATAGTATCATTTTATAATCATTTTTCATTGAGGACTATTAAATTTAGATTTATTCATGTCCTTCCACCAAGTTACTAATTAAATATTTACAAATTATTGTACTCCACTTATTGAAGCAACCATGAGTGGAATCTCTAAACTTTTATATGATTATAATAATATCATTTCAAGATATTTAATTTTCCACTCTTCTCTTAATTACAAATCGATGGTTCCATACTATAAATGAATTAATTCATTTATTTTATCCTCATATAAATATTTCATATGAGAGTGATAAAACTCACTTTAACCTTCTTCTCTACGGCTATTTTATATTCTATTTCATGTGTAATTATATTAAGAATCTCTCTTTATCCATTTATCCTTGATTTTTTTTATAATATCTTTATTCGTATCCATATTTTATTTATTTAACATATTATTATCTAGAAAAATTATCCATGAATATATAATCCCCTTCATAGAAAATCCATAGTTATTCCCCCATCTTGTGTGAGGATCATATCTCATCTTGATTTCTTCAAGAATAGTTATTGTATCCAAGATTTGATGTCACTTCCATATCTTTATCAAAATAATCACTTTATTATATCACAATTGGAAAATATATATCCTTAAATTTTTAAAAAAAATTATATAATCATTAGTAACATATTTATCAATAAAATAAGTTATACTTACCTTAATGTGTGTTTCCTTTTTCATCAGGGTTTTATTATTTTTTATATTTTTATAACCCTTTGTTATGAAATTTTCTCTACATTAATCCACTAATATTTAATTATAAATATATTTGAAATATTATCATATGTTTGATATATCAACACATATGTATCTAAGACTTCCTATGTATTTCGTAAGGACCCAACATTATAAAAATTATATAATATTATTTTTAGTCAATAATTATATTTCTTATATTCTATAAGACCTTATCAGGTTAATATATTTCATATAATTATATTATAACTCTTACGTGAAACTCATAAATTAAAAATTTTAATCTTCCAACCAATTTCTGTTTTCCCATAATATAAAACCATTATAATGGATTTTTTTTATTTTCTTGAAAATTATTCTTGACTGTCAGGTTGACATATTATTTATTCATACTCATCCTTAAAACCTTTTAAGAACATTGAGAAACATGGCATGAGAATAAAAAATCTGTAAGGGATATAAAATAAATAAAATCATTTGTATAGTGGAAAATTTGAAAACCTATAACATTTTTACTAATTTTACACTATTAATTGAGAGTATAAAATAAATCATATCCACATGTGGAAAACATTTTTTCACTAGTAAAACCTTTAAAAACAATAACAAGAAAAATAAAAAATAAAACCCTTATTTAAATCTTGGAGAATTATATCAATAAACTCTTTTCACTCAAGTTATAAGTAACTGGATCCTAATTGATTCCATTGGATAAAACTTACAGGTTAACTCCCTCATTCTTTCAATTGAAGTTAAGGAACATTAATCAATTCATTGGATAACTGTATCACTCTCACACATCATATAAGTTTTATTAGGTTCACCTGTCATCATATATAATTATCAAGTACTATATCATGAATATAAAATTTTTATCATTTATATTTTCATCATAAATCCCTTGAAAACCCTTTTTAACACATATGCAAAAACACATTCAGGAATCATTTAAAACTAAGGACCAATATCAGTTTTAATTTAAAAAAACTAGAAAAGAAAACTTTTTAAAATAATGAGAAATATGATATTATTTTTTCAAAAAATGAAAAAATATAAATGAAGCTTCATAACATATAATTACTTTTATTGTGGGTAATTAGTTTCAATAAATATATGTTTGAAAACATTCTTTTTCTATATTTGAAATAAATTCAAAACATTCCACATGGAATACATAAGAATATTTTTTTGAATACATATACAATAAAGTAATATGAGAGATAAATTTACCTTCTAAATTTAATTATATAATTATAAATACATCCATAAAAATTTCATGTATTTTGGACATGTATAATAAATATATAAAAATAAATCCTTTAATCCTTTAAAATAATGTTTTATGTTAATGTTTCCCTAACCTTGAGTTCATATTGTCTTGTATATTTTTTATCTTCTTTAATAATAAACATATATTTATCTTCATTATTAATAACCTTTTTCATGTAAATTATTTATTTTTTAATATTTATTATAGTATAAAATTTAATTACATAATCGTTTGAGTCTATTTTGGATGTATTGAGTACATTCAACTTATTCGTCTAAAATGACTTTGGTAAGTTGAATATGGTCATATAAAACATGGTTTTATAATCTCTAGAAACTTATATATCAAAAATAAAATTATTTTTAAAATGAAATCATTTTTAAATCCTTTCTTAAACATTTTACATTAAAAATGAAATGGGGCATACCATGGAGGTGATAGTATAGACGTATGCATGACTAATGTTTTCATTTTTCAATAAAATGTATATAATGAAGGTATATATCATTTTATATTTCTATAATTAGGATTGTATCATAAATATTATATTATTTTTATTTTAATACTGTTATATATACCAACTATGTTAGGTGGGTATGGAAAATAAAATACATCGATTAGAATGGTGATAGTCTTCACGTACACATGAGTGTTATTTTTCTTTTCCATTGAATGATAAAGAACAAATTAGAATATTTATTTATCATTAAGGAATTAAATTTTTATCATATATATCATATTATTTCAATCTGATCCATCAATATTACTGGAAAAAAGAGGCAGTAATGAACAATTAAATACATCATCTTCATGAGACACTAGTCCACATGCCCCCATGAAAAATGGTTTCTTATTGAATTAGATGGATAAGTAGATGAAAATGGGTTATACCATAACCATAATAAGAAATTAATTATAAAAACCATACTTATTTTATTATATGATAATTGTTAGAGACATTTAATGGAGTTAAAATAATAAATAAAAAAGAAAACACTGGGATAAGAACTATACTTCTATTTCATACTACCTCCATAGGTTTATACCTGAATAATTCTTATGTTTGTATTATGATCTAATAAGTAATTTTAAGTATTTTTAAGGGTTGTTAAGAAGTTATATTCATGGGTATAAGATGAGATTAAATGATTTATTGGTGTGTGGAAGAAATGAGGGGGTGTCCTTTTATACCTGAGGGGAGGGGAACCCTTGAAATTACATAATATATTAAATTAATTTTAATTAATTTTAATGTTCATCTAGAAAAAAATTATATATTTATAATCTAGTATGAATATGATATGATATACTCCTAAAAAATAATATTTAGGCAATTTTAGGTGATGTTTAACCCTTATCTTTTAGTTTTGACCACCATGAACCTTTTTAACGATTACCATGATATCAATTTTTCTACACTTCAGGGATTAAGATAGAAACTATAAAATAAAAATTGACTTATATGTTTAACAGGGTTCATATTATCTACCATAAACCATTCAATTATTGGAATATATATTTTCACGAATTATAAATCATTTAATAAATTATTATTTAAAATATAATACCATTAAATTCATTTTTGGCACTATTTACATTGTTCCAACTTAAATACATTAAGATAGTAATGGAATTTGAGTATAAAAAATTTAACATATCAATATGAGTTACATTTATCTAATAAAATCATGAAAAATAATAATTCATCCAAATTTTATTACTTTTATTTTTATTAATATCATTTACTTGATTTTTCTATTACCTTAAAAATCACTATATGGGCAGTACAAAAGAATTTAATTTTATTATTATATCAATAGAAATTAGGAAAATTATAGATAATGACATTTTAAACAAAAATTTGTAACTATACATAACCTATTTTTATCCCTATGAAAAAAATTTGGATATATTAAAACAAAGAAAGTGACATTTTGTATTTATCTTTACAAAAAAATAATATTAAGGTCATTATCAAAGTAAAGTGGAGAAAATTTGGAAAATTATTTAATTTTTTATGATTATGGACTAAAAACACTCATCCAATGAAACATAGGAATGATATAGGGTAATTTTAATGTCTTCTCCCATAGTTTATACTTCTTTTACCCATTTTATCCTTACAATTGGGACAACATTTTTACCAAATTTAATTTTTATAATGAATAAAAATATAAGAGAAATATTTACCATATTTTATCCTATGAATAAAAAAATGAAATCTGTTTTATAAAATTAAATTATTATATGTGGTAGAAAATTCGTGTAAAATAATCCCAGAAAATATGACGAAAAACAATCTTATAGAAAAATGTCATTTTATGATTAAAAAAATTTTTATACTAAAATAAAATGTAATGTTGATTAAAATGACATTGATTTTATTTTTTATTAAAAATTAACAAATTTAATTTAAAATTCAATCCAAAATATAATGTGTATTTTCAAATACATAAAAAATCACTTTTTCTCAAAAATCATTATTTTCTACTATTCAGCCAAAAATATAATTTTTTCTAAATTGTTTTCAAAAAAATTAACAATAAGATAATTTCTACTTTTTTATTTGAAAAATGATATATTTTTTGATAAATTAAAAATGTAAAATTTTTAATTTCAACATTATCTAAGAAAATATAAAACATGTAAATTAATTTAGTAAGAATAAAACTATTTCCCTTTAGATTGAAAAATTTCTTAATATTAGTATATTTAATATAACACTATAAAATATTTTTCATGAATATTAATAAGGGATTTAATTTATTTACTACTAAAATTACCTTGGTTGTCACATTATTTCCCCTTTTCAAAATGTTCCATTCACAATTTTATTCATTAGTTAAATAAGCAGGGATATTTTTTCTCTATGGATTTTTTTTATTCCCAGGTTACTTCTTCAAAAATATCATTAATACAAAAAAAATGACATGATGAATAAACTCATTTTGAAAAACATTATCTCTGTGATAAAGAATAAGGACCTACAATTCTAAATTTGAAAAATTATCTTCTAATTATACAACCTCTGGGCTCAAAACATGAGATGAATCAGACATGTATTTCATTAATAATGAAACGTGGAACACATTATGTACTAAGGATTAAATTAGAGTAATGAATACTCTATAATAAACTAATACAACATTATCCTAAATTTTATAGCGTCTAATAAACCATGGAATTAAAATTTTATTTCTAGTAAAGAACATAAAACATTTCCATTAAGATACTTTAACAGAAACATGATCACCTAAATTGAATGAAATTTCATTTCTCCCGTTATCTATATAAAACATTTTAGTAATATGAGATGTATTTATATATTATTTAATAGTAATTTCTTTTTAATCTATAAATTCTACCAACTCTAGTCCTAACAACTTCCTTTCAGTTACTTCATCCTATCAAAATGGAGTCCAACACGGCTTTACATGTAAGGTCTAAAAAGGCGTTATCTATACTTTGGAATAAAAATTGTAATTATAAAAAATATTTAATGAAATATGTTGATACCAACTTGGTAATCCATTGAAAAATATCAAATCATCTATTCCAAAGTATAAATCATTAATTCTTACTATCCATGTATTTAATTATGAAAAAATTTTAAAAAAATTAATTAATTACCCAATGTCATAGGAAGGGTTTTCCAAAATTTAGATGTTAACCTTGGATCATAGATAAATACAATAAAGTGAGTAACTCCATTTGGCCTAGCAATCTCCTTGAGATACATTCAAGAAATCTAATATAAAGAAATATTATCTTGAAAATGAAATAAATGTACATATTTATCCAATCTATCAACCATAAATGAAATTTTATAATTACCACAAGATATATTTGTAAAAAAAATCATGAAATCAATATATATATTCCCAATTCCACTATAGAAATGGAAACAAATGGATAATACATTTTGGTTATTGTCATTTGAATTTAACTTGTAGAAAAGGAAAACATTTCTTGTCATTTTTTTCAATATATTTCTTCATTTTATCCCTGCATTAATACTCTCAGAGGTATATGTATGTCATAGTACTTCCAGGATTGATAAAATAGGGAGAGTTATATGATTTAATCAATAATAATTTTTCAAATTTAAAGATATCTAGTACAGACAAAATGTTTTTAAATCTCAAAACACCTTCCCTATCAATATCAAATTCATAAAAATTTACTTCATTTATGAGTTCCATGTTTTCTTACAAATCATTATCCACCTTATGATCTTCTTTAAATCATTATTATAATGGTGACTATAATGAAACATGAAAAAAAATAGATTAAGTTCCCACTTTTATAATTTCTTTGATAACATTAATCAATTCATTTACCAAAGGATCATATTCCAAACATAACATTGATAATGATGAATTATATTTTTGAATCAAAGCACGATATAATTTATTTTCTTTTCTTATATAGTAATGATTCATGGAATTATTCTATTTTATTAGTGGTATCCTTCTTCTTATACCTCATTTTCAACTCCCTTTGAGTGAATATATAAATCAAAAAAATAATAATTTATATAATAATATCACATTTTACTCCGTATAAATGATGTCCCAATATTTTTAAAAGAAAAAACCACAACATCAAGTTCCACATAAAGATTAGGATAATTGAGCTCATTTGGTTTCAATTAGTGTGAATCATAATATGTTATCCTATCATTCTACATCAGAATACAACCAAGTTCCTTCAGAGGAGAATCAATATAGATGAAAAATTAATCATTTATAAAGGGAGTTTACCAAACTATGGGATTCACCAATATTGTTTTCAATTTATGGAAAACTAAGCACAAAAGTTTTTTAAAATGAATTGAAATAAATTTCTAGTTAACTTAGTTTGTGTTCTAGATAACCAAGAAAATTTCTCAACACACCATTTATAGTTACCCACTTATATAGTAAAATTGTGAATCTCTATGAAATTTTTCGGCCTTGGCCATATTTCATAAAATTTAATTTTAGAAACCTTAATATTTATTCCATAATTAAAAACAATACTCCCGATTAATTAACTTATATTCAAAAAAATCACATTTACTATATTTTTCATATAAGTTATTTTCTATAAATTTTTTCAAAATAATCCTTGGTTTTCATCCATAATCCTTATAAATTTTAGAATATACCAAAATATAATTGATAAAAATAGCCACTAACTTATCCAAATATTCATGGAAAACCAAATTCATATGATCTGGTAATATATCTCGTGCATTAGATAACCTGGGGTAATAACCACAAACTCATAATTCTTATATCTAGTCCATAAAACCATATTCTAAATATATTCCTCATTAACATTCAACTAATGGTGTCATGAATGAATATAAATCTTTCAAAAAAACAATTAAACCTAGTTTTGATCAAAAAAATCATGTATATAAGGTAAATGGTAGTTTTTATTAATATTGATGTCATTCAAGACACAATATTCAATGCAAGGACTCATTAAAAAATATTTCTTTTTAAAAAAAAAATTGTCTAGAAGAAAATCATGGTGAAGTTCTTGGATGAATGAAACTATTATCAACCAATTATAGTAATGTATTTTTCAATTCCAAAAGTTCTACTTGATCAATTTGCTTATGAGTTTTAAAATTGGATTAACATTAGGAACTAATTCAATAGTAAATTTAACCAAAAATTTAGGAATATTTCACAAAACAATTCTTGATTGAGAGGTTGAATTTACTATTGAATTAGTCCCTGATTCTAATCCAATTTCAAAACCCCTTATTAAATTGATTAAATATAAATCTTGGTACTGAAAAATAAGTTACAATAGTTTCTTGATAAACATTTCGTTCGTCATATAGATTCACCATGGGATGATAATGTTTTATTTCAATACCATTACTGGAAGGATATGAAGGAATATATATTGAGGATTCAATTTTTAATTATATATAGGAATTATTATTTTTTGGTTATGACCATTATTTTATTTAATACAATAGTTGTATTTATGGATATTTTGAATACAGTTTCCAGGATATTTGAATAAATTTTTGGTTGTTTTTATCGATAATATTATGGTATATTCTAAATATCATGATGATCAAGAAAGATACATAATTAATCCTTTTTAAAACATAAAACCAAAAAAATTAAATATAAAATTTATTAAATGTGAATTTTGGTTATAACTAATTTCATTCATATGATTTTTTTAAATATAGACTAACCACTGACTATGTTAAAAATAAATTTATTGAAAAATGGAAAAAACCTACAAAAATAATATATATTTTTAGTTATATTAAAATTTTCGGTTACTACTGATGGTTTATTGAAAAATTTTCTTTTTAATCTACTTCACTAACTATGATTACTCTAAAAGAATGTAAATTATTACTTTTATGTTTTTCAATATCATTTACTTGATTTCTCTATTACATGAACAATCATATCACTAGTTGTAATATTTATCCAAAATAAATTATGAAATATAATAATTCATCCCAATTTTATTACTTTTATGTTTTTTAATATCATTAACTTGACTTTTCTGTTACATGAATAAGAACTATGTTGGTATTGTTTAAATATTTAACGTAATTATTCCACTAAAAAAATTAAAAATAAATTACCATAATAAAAATATTCATTCATAATTAAAATAAGCATTTATAAGTGAACACAAACATTTTTTATCAATATGAACAAATATTATAGATATTAAAATAAATTTAGTGACAATTGTTAGTTGTTATTCACTCAAAATAATATCAAGGTTATTATCAAAGTAAAGTGAAAAAAATTGCCAATTTTTTTAATATTTGATTATTATGATACAGAAAATACTCATAAAATGAAATAAAAGAATGTTTTTGGTTTATTTTATAGACCTACACCATATTTTTAATCTTTTTTTACATGTTCCGCCCTTAACATGGTGACAAAATTTTTACTGAGGTTAGTATTAATAATCACAAAACAGTTACCTATTAAAAACATTGAAGCTACTGATTCCCAATATGTAATCCATTTTATCAACTTTAATTACTATAATATAAATACATTAGTTTTAAATATATATGCATAACATGATGAGAAAAAATTCTTGAAAAATACCCTTTATGTATAATAATATTTTTATACCGAAATGAATAGTGATGTTGATAAAAAAAAATATTAGATTATTTATAATCAAGTGGAACAAATTAAATTTTATGAAAAATCCGAAATGAAATGCGACTTTTTGAATTTTTAAAAAGAAACGAAAGTTTTCTTAAAAAATATTATTTTCTAATATTCTCTCAAAATCATCATTTTCCAAAAAATTTAAAAAATTCACTCTAAATTAATTTTTAATTTCTAATTTAAAAAATTATATTATCATTTTCAGTTTAAAATTATAAAATTTAGAACATAATCTATTAAATGAATTCATATAATAAATGTTAATGAGTTTAGTAATAATAAAATTATTCCCATTTTGTTTAAAATTTTAATTAGTATAATTATAATTAATATAAATGTATAAAATCTATTTATTGAATATTGATAATGTATTAAATTTATTTAATATTAACAATACCTGGGCTATCACATATTTTCACCAATTTCTTCTACATCTCAAATACAATACCATAATGAGTGGTCTTCTTATACACCATATTATTCATTGACCTAATAATGATCATTTATATCCTTTAATCAGGATTTCTTCCAATATTATTTCTCAAATTTTCTTCCTAGTTTACATAATAAATTATCTCACCACTAATTTCATTTATAATACCAATAATATCCCTTTTCCAACCATTATACATCTTTTCATTAAAAATAGGATACTTTATCAATGATTTCATGGGTTCAAAAAATCCATAAACTGATTTTATAGATTGAAATCCACGTCAAAACCATTATATCTAATAATTTTTTTTTGGGATGAGATGATAATTATGGAAGTCTCAAGGAACCCTAAATGGGGGTGTATCAGGGAGGTGTGTATTATTATTTTTTCATTCTTCCATGATTAGATCTTGTTCACTCATTATAAGGGACGCATTTAGTCTATTTTTTACATAACTCAAAATAGGAACCCAATATTAACATAAATGTATCATACATATTTTAAATGATATAAACATTAAAATTCATAAAAAATATTATCCCATGGTATAGTGGGTTCAGTGTCTTTAAAGACTAGCTTCATATTATTCTTATTTTATAATAATTAAGATCACATATCCATAAAGGTACCTTACTAAACCATATTCTAGGATTATAATTATTAAAAACCATCCTCATAACCTGGTCAATGAAAATATAAGAAATGGGAGAGATCAACCACTCATTAAGGGGTGGATTAACATTTAATCAATGATTATTTCATAAGAATAAGTAAAAACATGAGTATAAGTTAAATATCATATCATCTTGAGTGACGAAAATAAAAGATAAAAAATATTAAAATTACATTTCATAAGAACATAAAGTCAAAAATATCATTATATAAATATTAAATATATAATATGGATTAGAATTATTTAACATAAAACATGAATCATTAGAGCATAAGAATATGACGAATAACATCCATTAACTCTGGTACAAACATTATCATGGGGAAATATTACTTCTTTTATCCACATCATTAGAGGATAAGAAAATAATGATTAACATATTTTAAATAATGTACAAATATTAGTGTAGGGAACATTACTTTCATAAACCACACCATCAGTGCCAATTCTTACAACCAAGTTAAAATTACACAATAATAAATTATCTAATAAGATATTAACATTTAACAAATTCATTATAGGTACATAATAGACCCACTTGTCTTAGTTTTATAACATATCCAAATTTTATTATATTATAATAGAACCAATAGTACTTGGTTTATAACAAAACCACCCATCACGTATCCATAGATATGTGTGACACCTAAAAATCATTCAATTTTCACTTCATAAATTACTCATAAAAATAAATCGGGTTTCATAAAATAAACTAATGCAAACCATTAAACTTTCATAATGATACCAACTAAATAGAATGGGTTTCATAAAACATCATAATGGAAATAATTAAATTTTAAAAAATTTCCGTTGGAAATTTAATTAGTTTTATAAAAATTCCAAATAACATCATGAATTAAATCATTTGACTCTAAAAAAATAATCACCAAAAAATTCACATAATAAAAACAATATAGGGTGATATATGAAACATAAATTAATTAGGGATAGTTTATTTTATGATAGTAAAACTGATATCATGAAATACCTTTTTTAAAACATTTTTTATTCATCATTGAAAAGGTAAAAGTTATGTGTTCCCTTTAAAAAAGTCTTATTTTTTTAAAAAATAAATATAAATACATTCATGAAAATATAATTGGTTTAACAAATTTTTTTCCTGAAAAAAATATATTACATCATTCAAAATGGAAATTCTTGGAACAAAAAAATTCTATAAGAAACTATACAACTCAAAAAAGTTGTTTGAATTTCTAAGTCTCTTACCATTACCATTAATTTTCATCGTATTAATATAAACTCCATTTTCATAAAGCAAAATATATCAATTTACTATTTTTGAAACTTATTCATATACAATAACATTTATTCTCTTCATTATGAATAATTTTATTCATGTACTCGATTAGTGTAATCTCTTTTCAACATCATGTTTTAATAATGTTAACTTCTTTGAAATAGGTTTATAAAAGAAATGTTTATATTCATTTTACTCACATGAATAATCATTTATTAAAAAATTAAATTTACTGAATTTTATTGTTTATAAATACTTATGATATGATAATTTCATTACATGGTTTTTTAGTAATATTTTTTAAATATGAAAAAGATAGTAAATCTATTTTTGGTTTTTTACTTATATT
The DNA here is from genome assembly GCA_963277665.1 of Viscum album. NCBI lineage: Eukaryota > Viridiplantae > Streptophyta > Magnoliopsida > Santalales > Viscaceae > Viscum > Viscum album. The sequence goes on from OY728164.1 coordinate 826,422,397, forward strand.
GATATATTACCATCTAACAATAATTAATTTGTGTGTTATAAAAAGAGAAAAAAATTAATAATATATATTATTTATATATATAATTCTCATATATAAACAAAAATAATCAATGTTTGGAATAGAAGAAAAACAAAACAAGTTTATTCTTGGAGGCGGTAGTTTGCATAATGCATGATTCACGTTCTTTTTTGTCTTAATGAAAAAGTGGTGGGAGGTTAATTATTGTACCATCATTATAATAACATAATATTAAAAAAATTATATTAATTTTATCATTTTAAGTTGTAGAAATTTAATTTCAGGAAGAAAAAATCTTAAAAAAAATTAAAAGACAAATATGGGTTTGGAACTTATACCTCAATTCATGGATTCTCTCTTTTGTGAATGGGATTTAACCTTTGAATGATGGACATTTTAGAAAAAAAATAAACTCTTTAAGGTGGGTAATATTTTGGAATAGAGAGTTTTCTATACATTGGTAATAACATAATGGGTTTTAGTGTGAGGTAAGTGAGGATAGTAGTTCCCGATTTCTAGGTGAAACGAATTGGCTTATTTAATTCACCCAAAAACAATTTATCAATGTAAAGTCATTCTCAAGGAAATTGAATAAAAATTTGAAAAATAATAGATTTGAAGAGGTAAAATAACTATCCACACCTCAAAATCTCAATTAAAATATGATTTTAATATTTTCTACCCTTACCTATTTGTTACTCATTTTTAACACTTCGGTTTTCGCAATGTAAACTAGTTTTTACCCTATTAATTTATCCTTTATTCCAAAATACAAAATATTACTTATTATATAATTTGTACCTAATGATTATAAAATTTAAATCAGTATCTTTATTTGTTTTTTTAAATTGATCAAAATAATTTTAAAATACTAAATTTTTAATGTAATAAGTTTTTAAAAAAATATATATATATTAAATTATAAAATTTACAGTATGGGTTAATAAATTAAAAATAAAAAAATATAATTTATCTTATAAAATACTTATATTTAATTCTAAAAATGATTTGTTAGCATATAATTTATACATATATACTCACAATGTCATATCATTTAGATTATTTGTTAAAAAATATTTTTTACTATTCATCTAAAAATATATTTCAGAAAAATACCAAAAATTATGCTCAATAATATATTATTATTCATAGAAAAAAATGATGTTTATTTTTTTAAATTAAATTTATAACATTTTGGGATTTATATATTTACAAAAAATCAAAAATATTTCTATAAAATTTTTATATTAGAAAATTTATTTTTAAAATGTTAACTATTATTTATTCTTATTTCCTATCATTTAATAATTATTTTTTTCGTAATTTATTATTAATATTATCAATATAATGTGTTATTATTTAATCTTAAAATACTTATTTCCTTGAAATAAAACACTAATTTAAGAAAAACATATTTTTAAGCATAAAATCATTTTATTAGTTTTCATACCTATAATAATTACATTTAATTAGTATTAAAGGTATTCTTTATTTTAATTATAATAATATCTTAGTTACTCATATTCATATAATCTAATTCAAATGATGTGTTTTTAACTATCATATTTTATAATTATATTTTCCCAAAATGTTTTTTGGTTCCCATTTTAATTTTGGGTTGCATGTTGAACAAACTATCCAGTATAATTATTATTTCTGGAAAAAAAATTGGGTCATTACATTCTACACCAATTATAAAATTAATAGAAGTTTTATTACATGGCGGAAAAAATTTAGGTTACTTTTTTCCCATTTCATCCTCAGGTTCCCATGTAGCCTATTCAAACTTATGATTTCTATATAGATCATTGACTAATTTTGATGTTTTGTTCTACAACACCTCATCTCTTTTATCTAAAATTTTCAATGTTTATACCAGATTAGAGAGATCATGTTCTATTTTAATAGCATCAGAGTTTAGTGCATGTGATGTTTTTGAAATGTACTTTCTAAAAAATAATACATGGAACCCATCATGTACTTAGAAGAAGTCATGTAGGAATGCCAAGGGATAGGAAACATCCCTGACACAATCAAGGATCTTAAACAGGTTGATATACCTAGGGATACACTTACCATTCTTCCCAAATTTTATAATCCACTTCCAAGGAGATATTCAAAGGAACACCTTGTCATAAACCTGAATATTCAGATGTCATTGATGACTATCAGCATAACCCATCTGTTGGCTTTGTACCGATTTCATATATTATTGAATAGTTTTAACCTTCTCTATCATATATTAGACAAGTTCAGGGCCTATAATATTAATCTCTATAACTTCAACCCCATATATTAGATTTATATTTATCTTCTTATATAGCACCACATATGATGTTATCTTAATGATCAATAAAAATGGTTGTTATATGAGGGGGATGTGTTGATCCAAATATCATTTTAAATCCACAGAATAATATCTCAACATATCTTATAGATCTTGACTTGTTATCTTTTTAATAACCATATATATGAGTATATAATAGAGTTTATAAACTCATATTTATATTCAATTCGTTATAAATACTTCTCTCTAATCTCTGGGAAAACCTCAGATCCTGATTAGATTCAAAAAATGATGGTACTCCATAAAATCATAACACTTACCTTATCTATTTCATTGTGAGATGTTTAATAGGTAAATATTATTTAAATGTAATAAAATATTCTGAATTTTTATGGATCTCTACTATATCCCAAATATAATTATGTCCTTTAAAAACAATGGGGATTCATATGAAAAATTCTTGGGGGTTTTCCATTTTCCATAATTTTATGGTTAATAGTAGTAACACACCCTTATAATTTTTTTCATTTGTACATAAACTATTTGATACCAAGAATTGATATATATATTCTGAAATCTATCTCTTTATAATGTTCCACAATAAAAATTCATCAGATATCATTACATATTTGTGATTTTAGGATGAATAAATAAGGTGAGATATGAGAATCATTCAAAAGATCCATATTAAATTATAGTTTTGATGTTACATATATCACTATTCAAACCCATATAACTCTATATTTATCAAAGTTCAACTCTGGATTATTCACATCTATTTTTGTAGATCTATATTATCTTTCAAGTATTATTTGATCATTTCATCAGAGGAAGGTTGGGTAGTAAGTGGGGGAATACAAAATTTATATTTTCCCATTGTGAATTTATAATTATTCCTATATAAGTTCATGAGTATTGGGTATTTTTCAATCCTCATCGTGGATAGAGTATGATGTTATTTCCATCGTGGAGCACTAAACACCTTATTTTCCTTACGTGAGTGGTAGTTTTTTGTGCAGTCGTAATATTTTATTAATTCGTAACATAAAATCTGGTATATATTAAATTAATTCTATACAAATATATGTCTCAATTAATATTGATCATTATATATTTATCCATTTTTATATAGAGATAATGTGTCCCATTCTTCAATGTAATGAATCACTATCACCATCTCCAAGTCATGCCTTGAGTAATTTTTCTCATGGGTTTTTAATTTATATGAGGCATAAGAAATTACAATTTCATTTTTCCTGAAAATGCTTCCCAAATTGTTATTTTAAGCCTCAATATATATTATAATCCCTTATCCACTATACGGTAATGTAAGTATACGATTATTGTACAACCACATCATTAGTTACTCGAATCTATCTTTGCATTCTACAATATGAAGGAACTTTAGATCATTTTTTGTAAACATGGTTAGAGGATTTAATATACATGATAAATTTCTCAAAAATCATTAGTAATATCATATTAACCTAAAAAAACTTAGAATATAAATTACATTATTCATTTTGGGACATTGTTCAATAAATTTAATTTTTGAAGGATCTACACATATTCTCGTATAAGGGATTAAATAACCCAGGAATGAAAACCTTTGTATCCAGAATTCACATTTCCTAAATTTGACATAAAAATTATGCATTCTGAAGGTCGTCAATGCAATTCATAAATGATCACCAAGATATACATTTCTATTGGATTATATAATAATATAATCTATAATTATAACCCAAAACTAATAAAGGTAGTCCCCAAATAAACTATTCATTAAATCCATTAATATGTTGGGGGAATTAGTCAATCAAAATGAAGTCACTATAATCACAAATTTTCCCTACATCACATGGAATACTATTATGAAATATCTTCTCTTTTGACCCTGAACTAATGATATACATATTAATGTTCATTCATAAAGAAGCATTTATCTTATATGAGGTAGTCCAATAGGTCATTTATAAAGGGTAATGGATATTTATTATTAATTTATAGTTTTTCATGGGCATTATATCTAATTAAAAGTAACATTTATCCTTATTTATTCTTAAAAAAATATGACTGGTTCCCCCATGGTAAATTTTGTGGTGGATAAAACCCTTTTCCAAATTATCTTTTAGTTGGTTCTTTAATTCATCTCAATAAATGAGTGTCATTCTATATGCACTCATTTCGATTGTAATAGGTATAGGTATAGGTTCAATTAAGAACTAAAAAACACATTATGGTGGAAGACCAGGTGGTTTATTTAGATATATATTAGTATATTCCCATATAATGGGAATTTCAACAGTTATGACTTCCTATCTAGTCATTTTATTAAAGATTCCCTAGCAGCTGGGTAAAAAAACCAATATTATATAATTTTCTACCAATTAGAAATCATCTTTATATTTATACTTGATAATATGATTATAAAGAATACGAAATTGAATTTTCTTACCCAAATAATTGATATGGGATCTAGGAATGGATATCCAAAATCGCATTAACTTCAAAAAGAGGTAAAAAATTAGATACACCCAAAGTATCCTCTCTATATATAATTCAAGGAATATTTATATATATTTAACATGATCTTTTTTTTCAGTAGGTGCTTTAATAGATTTTTCTATATACATCGCTCGAGGTGGTTATACCATATTATTAGAAAACCAATGTGGTATAAAATAATGTGATGTTCCATAATAAAAAATAGTACTTATAGATATAGAATAAAGAGTAAATATACTGCACATCACTTATTGTTAATTTATAAGTCAATGGTAGATATTGTGAATTCTCTACCTTGTTGACTTTATTTGTGATTATTTTGGGAATTATTTTTTTCATTATATTTAGGGTTAGTTCAATGATTCATATATTGTCAAATCACTTTATACTTAAAGCATTTATATATAGGTATATCATCAGACACTACATTTTCCTCCACTTCTGTGTAAATTAGCCTATTTAATTTACTTTTATAGTTCAAATATTGGTGGATAACATTACCACACTTATAAAACTTCCCTGATCCTTTAAGGATGATATCTGAGTTCTTCCTCCCACACTTTTGGAATATTGGGTGTTGAAATGGTTCTCTCCATGTGACTTACTAAAGAGGCTACCATATAACTCCACCTTCATTTTCTCTCTTCTGTTTATTGAGAAACCCTAAATTATATCTCTTAGTTTAGTGAAAAACACTCAATATCATCATATTTTCCAAATTCTCTTATGCGAAAATTCTTTAAAATACAACATTTTATTCTACTGATGGAAATATATATTTTACCTTATTGGTAAAAGATAAATCTAGTGGGTTATCTTGAAATACTTGTAATGTTTTATTCATATTTTAAGATGAATTGATCCTCCTTTTATTTCAAATCCATGATTCCATCTCGATCATTGTTCAAATGGATTGAGGAATGTACTTGGTAAATAATACTTTATTAAATTCATCCCATTCAGTTGAGTCTAACTCATATATCTCCATAGTATTCTTTAGAAGAGTCCACTTTTGGTCATCCTTTATTTCAAAATGGGAAAAATATTACATAAACTTCTCATGTTATGAGGACTATAGAATAGAAAATATATTTTCCATCAAAATGATCCATTTCTTTGTAAAAAGATGATTTGAAGATACACTAAGGGAGGGTGGATGTTTCCACATGAAATACTTAATAATAGGATGTTCCTTACATTTTCAGTGTAAGAGGTTAATGAGGATCTTATTATTATTCAAATCTTTATATATTTGGGTGATTATTTCAATTATTTATTGTAATCTAGCTCCAATTCCATTGGTTTATTCATTGGGAAAACCACCACATTATCCCTTAAAACAATTGTTAACCTAATTTCTTATTGTTCTAGACATTACTAAAACAAAAAAAATGTTAAGATGAGTGAAGAACAATTAACATCATATGGTAAAAATGACATATTAGAAATTAAATCTTAAAAAATATTATTCATTAGAATTATCATGTTAGTCTATTATTTTAGTTTAACCTATATTATTCTTCATTAAAAGTTAGGTTATGTTTTCTCATACCTATTTACCTAATACTCCAATGTAACATAGAAATCAAAACTTCAAAAAAAAATTTAAATAGTCTGACATCAACCAAATCATATTTCTTAAGAGTTTTTAGCCATGTATACTATTAATCCTTTTTTTCTCTAGGTCATGGATGAGTTAATTCCCAACACATCCACATTGGTTATATTATTCCAAGATACAACTATCGCAGAACCTGCATACAATTTCTATTTTCCTGAAAGGTAATTATTTACTAAAAGAACCACCTACTAAAGACATTAAAAATATTTTAGGATATCATCCCATAAATATAATCATCTATAAGTTTTTCCTCTAATGTTCTGTAACATTAATTCTCAAAATAGTTTCTCTAACATCCATAAGTAACTAAATATTTAATTTGATACCAACTACATGTAGTAATGCTAAAAAATTCTTTATTTTACATGTTTTCATGGTGTAAAAATTTCATTTCATATATAATAATCTCCCAACTATTGATAGGTTTAGTGTATTTGGAGAATAGCTCTCTATTAATCTTCTATTACAATAATGAGATCAATTATATTTATAGGGACCATATTAAACCATATTCTATGAAACTCATTATTAATGATCTTACTCATAAAATAGGGAACGAAAAAACAAGAAAGGAATGATCTAAAACACTCATTAAGTGGTGAATAAGAATTACATAAAGGATGAGTTCATAAGAATAAGTAAAAACATGAGCATAAGATAAATATCATATCATCATAATTGATAACCATAAAACATATATTAGCTTAAAAGTACATGGAATAAGATTATAAATTCACAAAATAAAAACATGGAAACATAAAATTTATAACATTCACAAGAATCATATAACATAAACCTTGAATCATGAGAGTATAAGATCATAATGATTATCATCCTTTATCTTGGTAAAACAATTACATATGGAAGAATTAAATTAATAATCCAAATCATTACATAATAAGAAAATAATGAATAATATCTATAAAATATTGATTATACATTAATATAAAGAACATTACATTCATGATCCATATAATGAGTGTCTATGCTTACAAGAAACTGGAACTCACTCATTATTACATTATCTCATGATATATCACCTTTTAACTAGTTAATTGGAGGGATATAATGGACCTAACTAAATCAAGTTTATAAAATTACCTCACATGCTTAATTTATAATGGAACCACCTATCCTTGGTTAATAACAAAACCACCATTCACTCATCTATTCATATGTCTGTGGTAACACCACAAGATCATCAAATATGAACATAATGTTCAATTTTTTACATGAAACACAACCCCATGATTAAAATAGAATGTAAAACCTTGAAACATTATGATATATTTATTTTAAAATAGCTCAATATAACAATAGATTGTGATGCATACAACACCATGTTTAAATGAAATGTGATGCTCTATTAAAATATTATTCTTTAAACATAGTCATTTTAACATAGCTCTTAAGTTGGTAGGAATGAATATAAATAAATAAATTATGAACATTATATAGTTTAAACCTATATAAATTAAATTCAATGTATATTTTTTTATTATAATTAAAATAATAACTACTTGAAAGAAAATAAATATTTTATGAAATATATATATATATATATTTTAAAATGCGGTCTTGTTTCCCTTTGTGAAGAAAATTTGATATTAATTTAAAACATTATTAGAAATTTTATTTGAAAATAATAAACTTCATTTTTGTAATATAAATGTCAAAATTACATTCTATTATATTTTTTATAATTTTTTGATAATATTAATATTATTTAAATAGTTAAAATATTATTTTCTTGGAAAAATTCCATTTAATTTAAATTATTTTCATATTTAAATTTTATTTTAAATTGGTTTTTATGTAAAATTAGTTATAATATATTAAAATATAAATAACATTACTCATTTGAATCAATTTTTTATTGAATTCTGAAAAACAAACATTTTAATCTTTTACATATTTTTCATTGGAAAACACTTTTTTTTCTTCATGTTTGTGAGTTTAATTTAAATTAAAATTTTAAACTAATATGAGTTGAAATTGATAAAATTGATTCCCTACTTAAAATAATTATAATTTATATTATCTATTAAGTTAAACCTACTTTTCACCCTAATTAATTGTAAAAATAGTAGAAATTAATTTCCAGAATTAAGGATAAAACGAGTTTACTGTGGAGTTAAACTAAAACTAGAAGGTTTTAAATGACCTAAAAACTTGTAAAATTAATATTTTATGAACATATGTAGACAAGTTTCACCATGGTATTTATTGTTTTGAGTTTTTTAGATTTTTGTCTATGAATGTGACCCATATAATAATTTGTGTAAATAAAAATAAATATGTTACCCTCTTTCTTTTAAATTTTAATTATGTGTTCACATAGGGAAATAGAAATATGTGTATGAATATGGATTGAAATTTAGAGAATAATGAAATTACATTCATGAGGTTAATTTTAATTTAATTTCTAGTAATCACATAATTACTTTAAATTCTTAAACAACGCGAATGCACCAATTATTTAATTAATAGAAAAAATAAACTAAATGATACTAAAAATTATTAAATGTAAAATAAATTGAATTAATAATTGTGTTAAATTAAATATGTGGATAAATATATTATTTTATATAGGTTTGATCATAATAGATTCTAATTACATTATTTCATTGATATTTTTAAGATTTAAATTAAATGAATAGAGAAAAAATTGAAATTAATGATATTTTATAATAAATGATATTTTATTTAATGATTTTAATTTGGAAAATTCATATATTCTTACAAGTAATAGTTAAATGTTTTAAAATTTCAAATATGGTCAATTAATGGACCAATTTTTCTTTTATAGTGATTGTATTGACACTAAAGAGTAAACACTTTTTTACCACAATTAATGTTAAAACACTGTTTTTCACAATTTATGCGCTTGTATTAAAATTAATTTTCTAACCACAAAGAATTTTTGATTGATAAATTTGAATTAATATTTAAAATAATGGGTTGAAATTATATAGTAAGGTTCATTTTATTTTTTGTTAATTAGAAAATTACCTCTGTAAGAAAGACTAGTTACTATAGTGAAAAAATAAAATATTAAAAGTATAGAAACAAAGATGCTAAGGAAAAATATATTTAAAACATGTTTTTTATGGTGGAGGTGTGAATCGACCATATCATCCCTCCACCCCTTTAGTTATAATTTTTTTATCCACATTGGGTTAGACTGACCCCCAATTATTTAATAGTTTTTTTGTTTCAAAAATGACACTCCTCAATTATAAAAGGGAACTCTCTACCCTAACTTCCTCACACTTCTCAAAATATATGGATCAACCAAACACTACCAAAAGTTTCACAACCCAATAGAAAAGTGCTAAATCCATGACTAACCCAATCCCATCTCTAATAGGATAGCTGCTATCGACCAACAACAATTAGGTATATCACTCAATTGGGAGGAATTCACATAATTTACTAGTACATTCATGAAAATATCCAAGAAAATACAATGATAAAATGAAAAATAGCTACAACCAATGTATGATTACATCTATGATCTCACAATTAGAGTATGATATTAAAGTACTTAAAGTGATAAAAGGACCAAATACAATCTCAACCATAAATTATAGAGAGTCAAACATTCTCCGATCGAGAGGACTATGATCAATCACAACAACAACAACTGTAGAATTTGATTTTACCAAAATTAAAAAATGTTGGTAAAATCCCCAAAAACGCTGGGATAGGTTAGATGTATTTTTAGAATTGCAATAGTCTAGTATCAGTTGTTGGTAAAATTCGATCCCAATAGTTAATATCAGTAGGTTTATATGACTAGAACAATAGTTTTTAACCATTCGTATACACCAACTTCAACGGTTCACATTGAACTTTTTATAAAAGTTGGGTGGTGTGGGTATACACCAACGGTTGGTAAACCTTGGTCTACCACCTTTAACACACTGCTCCCAACTGTTTGAGAACTGTTTTTATATACTACTCAATCTGTATACCAACGGTTCATAGAACCATTGGTATTTTATCTTCTCCAAACAAAAAAATGGTATGCACCTCTTCCATCCTGCCCCTCTTCCATCAAGAACAAGCATACATTGGCCTCCCCTACAACAAGCAGCATACATCGGCCTCCCCTCTCTAATTCTAGTAATTCAATTCCAACAAGAATCATGTCGCTGCCTTCCCTATGGAATTATAGTACAAACCTATAGAATAATTAATAATACAAAAAAAACACTCATGTAGACAATATACAATGATGAATACAACACCTGATAAAACATAATTTATAGAAACACTCATGAAGACAATATAATGTACAGAATTCAAAAACAACTCATGAAAGGGATTTTATGGTTGTGTGGAGATTTATAGGTCGTCCCATTTCATAAAAAAACACCCCCACAGCCCCCCTAAACACCCCCGTCACCCCCATGCCCTCCCTAGACAGCCCCTTGCACCCCCTATACCCCCATGCCCCCTAGACAGTCCCCTTTCACCCCTTTTATAGCCCATTTCACCCCCTTGAACACCCCCAGGATAGCCCCCTTGCACCCCCACTGGACACCCCCTCCCCTAGACACCCCCTAGACACACCCTCCCCCAAAGACACCCCCTATGGACACCCCCATGGACCCCTTTCCTAGACACACCACCTGCACTATCCCTCTACCCTACAGACCCCCTAGCACCCCCACCCCCAGAAATCCCTTGGACACCCCCTAGACTGCCCCTCCTAGACACCCCACCTGCACCTTCCCCCTGCCCTGCAGACTCCCATGCACCCCCCCCCCCCTTTACATCTCCCATGCATCCTCATTGGACACCCCCTCCCCCCTAGACACTCATCCCCTACCCTGAAGACCCCCTTAGACACCCCCTGGACCCCCACTCTCTGACCTCCCCTAGACACCCCCCTGGACACCCCCTCATAGACACCCCACATGCACTCTCCCCCTGCTCTGCAAACACACCCTGGACAGCCCCTTGCACCCCCCTAGACAGTCCCCTTGCAGCCCCACTAGACACCTCCCTAGACACCCCCTGAACACCCCCTTCCCCATCCCTGCAGACCCCCCCTAGACACCCCACAGGGAAATCCCCCCTGGACACCCACTCCTAGACACCCCACATGCACCCTCCCCCTGCCTTGAAGACACCCTCCCCCTCCCAACAACCCCTACACACCCCCTGGACAACCCCTCCTAAACACCCCACCTGCACCCTCCCTCCGGCCCTACAGACCCCCTGCACCCCCTGGACACCAAATGGACAGCCCCAGGCTTCCATCTAGTACAAAAAAGCCTTCCTCTTTTCCAATTGCAGGAAAAATTTCATTCAGTATAGTAAAGATATTAGCCAACATAAAAAACAAATATGAATCACATCAATGGATTCATTATCACAAAGACTCCATCTAGTAGTATAAATTGATTCATGTAAACCAATATATTCACATTGTTTAGACTCCATCTCATAGTCTAACAAAAAATACCACTGGTGATCCTAACAACAAATATTTTTATGTCCCACTTTTTTGGAACTGATATAAAGCCAAGTATTTTATCCTAGAAGAAATCGGTGAGAAAAAAATATAGTTTTTAAACCACCACTTATTGGGTCTGAAATAGCACTTATTTTTTCCTTTATTGAAGATTCCTCCACCACACCCAGGAATAGAACAAATTGGAATAGAAGAAGCATGAAATATCTCTGGTGATCCTACTACTCTTGTGTTCACATTGATAGATTATCTCATAACTACTCTATAGAAGTGGAGACCAAAGACATAAACAGCTAGTGACAAGTCATCAAAGACTTTACTCAAACCATCATGGAATTAAGGAATCTCTCAAGTCAAGATTAGGAATGTATGGAACCAACAGAATAAAATGATTTGTGAACTCCAATACTAGAAAATTATATATCCATCAGTACCATTACTTCATTATAAAATAATTCTAAATGAACCATGCCTTGAAACTTTTCAAATAATAGTCCTTATATAGCATAGTAAGAATAATAGATTTCCACCACTTATAACTCGAGGCCTCTAGTAGGATGGTTACAAAAATAACTCTAAGAGACTCATAAATATAAAGATGGAGAGAAATATCCTCAACCTTTAGTACCAAAACCAATTAATCATAATAATCTTTTTACCTAGAGAAATGAAGAGTATCCATGTTTTGGAACTCTCATAAATAATTCTCACATTTGGAAAAGAGTGGAAGAAAAACAAGCTCTAATACTGAAGCAAACAAATCAACCATTACAACAAGATCTTGATCAACTAAAGAATTCATTAAATATAAATGGGGATATAATCTAACACAAGAAACATAATCACCATCAAAATAGACATTCCCTTTTCCTAAATTAATTGAATTTTATTCCAAAAATAGGTTATATTGTTAACTCCGAAACATTTTGGACACTATTCCAAATAAAAATATCATTATAAATGTATATACAAGTCTTCTTATAGTCCAACATTTACTTTTATGTCCCTCGATCACTTATATGGTCCTTGTAGAATACAAGTAGCGAGCTCACACTCATATCCGATGTTGTTTATAGGTGACTAAATATTTTCATGAGAGACTCAATCCAATGATTTGTTACCTGAGGGCCACCATCTTCATTAAATATGGGTGATTAATGTATTTAAAACCCTATCTAGGTATCCTACATCGAAGGTAAATTGTGATTAGTCAGTCTCAACATTGATCACAAGACTCATGAAATACTATCCCAAAGCTGATCATCCATCAGATTTCCCATTTTTGTAAGAAGTTCCAACTACACTATATAATGTGTGTGATGTTTATTGTTCTCACACTGAAAATAATAATTTAAAGGAATTTTCTGTACATTGGTCAAAAAACTCATCAGATCATCAGGATCATAAAAATATCAAACTCTGAAGGACAAGTACAGAACAAAAAACCATAGAAAAATGGTATCATCAACTCTTTGTTGATAAATTCAATTAATCATATTTTAATAGAAAATATATTATTCTTATTTCTATAATTCGTGTTATATAATTTCATATGCAATTAATGAATCCCTAGAATTGGAAAATCATGAAATTACTCCACTCTTATAGCATATTTAACCAAGTGGTCATGGAAAAAAGTGGGGAAGACTATTGATCAAATAGAGTATTTAAGTATTATTGAAATTCTATTCTACTTACCAATGTCTATAGTAGATATCAAAATTTTTTATTTATCTTTATACAGGATTCCAAATAAATCATATGTAGTTTTCCTTCATACACAAAATTCCCTGAGTTTCTAGAAATAATCTCTTTAAAAATATCATGAATGACAAAAACTAGTCACATGAAAAATAAATGTATCCTCCCAGATGGGGAATGCATCACACACATAATGGTGGAATGAAATATGATGTGTGAAATAGAGGTAACTATTTCTCAAGGACTAAAAATGGTGCTAAAATATGTTTTTCCTTCAACAAGTGGTCTTGAGAGCTCTTCTGATACTGATAGAACATGGTACCTGAGATAGTGTGGTGGTGAGGAATTATAAGCATAGATAGACTATGATTCAAAGAAACTATTTAGAATATCATATAGTATTTGAGGTTGAGGTAATTATTTCTTTTTTGGGAATTAGACTGATTTGAGTATCAAGAACTCTAGTGGATTCTCTAGTGTAAGATATATGAGTACCAAGAGGACTGAAATTTTTCACATGGATGGTGAGACATTTTTTAGATGGGGGTATAGGTCCCTTGTGACTAGAACGTTGTACCAATCTGGTGAGCTATGATTTGGACCAAATTCCCTTGTTGTTATTTCATACACATGTTGGGTGACAAACTCTAACAAGTATAGTGATATATCTTATGGAATGACAAAACCTTGAGCGATAAGGTGTTAGAAGGACAATGTCATTTGAGATAAACGAGTATAATAAACCAGTTTATATTATTCAATGAAAAAAACTGACTAGCCAAAAAACAGACACCAACAAGAGAGATGTATAAAACTCAAACCAAATCTAAACATGATACAGATAACCATCACTACTCTTTGGTTTATAATAAATCACACCTCTATTGGAGGGGTTTTATTATAAAATTATGGCATTTCTTTATCACACAATTCATTTAATTATATATACCATTTATTCTAAAACTCATTCATCACAAATCAAATAAAATAAGTAAAGCAACTATATTAACATAACTATCAATGTGAATTTTCGCAGACAGTGCACCTCAGTTGGAGGGATTTTGTTTTTCAAATATGACTTTATTTATCAAATGAAACAATTATATTAAAAAACATTTATTCAATTTATGCAATTCAATATAATAAAGAATAATTAAAAATGAAGATAAATACAATTTAAATAAATATTGAATTAAAGGGGCTAGGAGAGGGACCCTACCTCATGATAGAACAAAGCCATCCAATTTAGATCTTGCAGCTTTCTAACTAAAATTTGATGCACACCCACTAGGTATACACACATTAAAACACATTTGAGGACACCTAGCCCCTATACTTACACCCGCATGGCCATGAGCATATGCAAGGGGATCCTTGTACATATGCTCATATGCATAAAATAGTCTTCACTAACCGGCATTTTCTTTTACTCGAGTCCTTGATTCTTCCAAGGCGTCGTCGGTATGAGGTGGAAGGCTGACATCAGTCTCAATGACGCTGGTAAACGCTAACGAGTTTCATGGGATCGATCATCTCTAGGGTTGCGTGGTGAAGGTCATGCGGTCTCTTCCATCCTTCTTCATCCTGTGTGTTATGACCTCATTCTTAGAGTGCACTTTGGGTAGTTTTTTTGGTCTCCTCAAGTTGGATTGATGGTGTCGATGGGATTTTTCCTGTTTGTGGAGGGTCCTTCTTATGTAATTGGTTCTGGCACTTGGGAGTCCTCCTTGGTTGTGATGGATTCAGATCTTTGTTTTTTTCTGACTTCATGAATCTTCTACTTTTGTGAATCTACTTATACTTTGAATCTTCTTCTTACCGCAAATATACATCTTTTCATGAAGTTTCTTCTTATTGAGATTTTTCTTCATGATGTGAATCGGTTTTGCGAGTGTGTGAATTTATTTTGGTGGTAATTTTTCTGTGTGTCTTCGATCTGCGATTCAAGGGTCTATGATCCCATGTCTTCTTTAGAGGACACTCCAAATGAGTTTTAGATCTAATAGTTTTCTACTAGACATTGCTATCTAGGATTAGATGTTTGAGAGGGTATGGATTTATACATCAGTACCAGGAACATACATTTTTCAAGCTAACTGAATAGCGATGGCAGGTGGAAGATGGACTTAATGTTTGGTTGCTGGGGGGGCTTTCCTTTGTTGAAATTGATCTGTTTTTAGGGATTTTGGACCGTGGGGAACATTTAAATGTCATAATTCCTTGATGTCATGTTGGTTCCCCCTCATCACTTAAAAGGGGTTTATTTTAATAATAAAAAATTATTTTTTAGTCAGTCACCAATAACCCATATGATGATTTCCTATATCGCTTTTTGGTGGAATTCTACATAACCAAATAATTTATCTATTGTTTTAAATTATAAAAATCATCATATAATTATGTCTTTATATGTTCCGGGATGTGACCTAGTATTTGAGTGGGGTGGTCTAGTATATAAATTCTCTATAAGGATGGGTGCTTGAAAGTGGATGATCTACCCATGGAATTAGACTAATTGTAAGTGTAGAAACTTAGATGATATACCGATGCCTTATAGTAATTAAATAGCATGATCAAAAGATGTGATATCACATGGGTGGGTGGGACTGAGCATTTCTATTTTAATTCAACTAGAGGTTAACAGACCAGTGTTTTTATATAAGACAAGTTGGGGTAAGGTGGGATCTGTATTGAGATAGGCAATAGATCGTTGGAGATACATTATCGATAGGTGATTCCTATGATACAGACCACCATTTGTTTTAATTGATATGTGTGATCCATGTATTATGTTGTGGAGCACCATATGTTTGGGTATGATTGGTTTATGATACAATGTTGTCTTGGGATATATGGGCATGGTTTCATGATTTCTAGATATTAACAATGGTGATGAGTAGGGATTTTGATGTTTGGTGAATATTGAGCATTGATATTTCTAGTTACTGATCCAAAAATCATTTTCTATTACAAGATAAGAGTAAATGAGTTATCTATAAATTAACGATCAAAGTAAGTCAATATTGATGGATACATTACCAATATATAATATAGGAAATATTTGAACATCTCTCTATGGTTTATGCATGTTGTTCATATGAATCTAGTATGTGGTCTCACCATGAAAGGGATGTATACCTCCTCTTGTTTCACCTCCAACACATCAAATTCCATCCCATTCTCAAGGACTTCCATCAAAGAATACATTCAAGAGGAAATGTGTGAGGTAGTTAGCTAAGAAACCTCACCCAAAGTCATCATATAGTATGTTTTCTTACTTTAATCATCAAATTTCATAAGTATATCTTCATGTATAAAGAAAGTATTAAGAGCCTCTATAGACCCTTAAACACTAACATGATTATTCGGTTAAAGGTTACCAAGGGAATGATTATAACTATGCTCCATGGGAGTCATGGACTCTAAAGATAGTAAATGAAAGGAAATAGATTAACATAGTAGACCTATAGATATGGTGTTCACTAGCCGCCTACGTTTAGAGAAGTTTCTTTAGTGTTTTTATAGACATAAAATCACCCTGTCACTAGGTATCCAAGTGGATAAGATATAGATTGGGATATGAGTGGTCTAACAGATGTCTTAAAATTGGGATAATATGTGTATGGACTAGATGAGGGGTTAGATCAAGTAAAACTTTCCTAAGAGGATTGGTCCTTGTAGTGATAGGTGTGGTAATTGTACATCTAGCTTTTGGTGAAGAAATAATTATGAGTATGAATTGGAATCTTGGTGGGTTCTTAGAGTGGGATGGTCTCTCAGATTCTATAAAATGTATTATGAAATGTATTACTCCATTTAATGATTCAAGAGTTCAACTAAAGAGATGAAGGATGAGATGATGTGTGGGTATTGGGTATTGTCGGATAGATTGGCATTATAATGCCAAGATGCTTGGTGTGATTTAGCTTAGTATAGAACCTGGTTAGTGGGGTTGGGTTATATTACATGATTTTGATGAGGTTCATGATCAGATTAGTAAGAATATAATTAAGGAATGGTTTACATGATGAGAGAAGACTATAGTGTGTGGGATGAGGATTATGGTCAGTGAGTAGTGACTGGGATGGGACTGAGGGATCCTAGAAAATTCTTATGTAGATGAGATAAGATTTTAGATGGGTTCAACATGGTGTGATTCTGTGACTAAGAAAATTATGAGGTGAATAATAATCTTTTTCTAGTTGTATGATGAAATCTGCATCATGGCATGAGATAATCCTCGAGAGATGAGTCTAGACTATGTGACTGAGAGGATACACTAGGATATGTTTGATTGTATTTGGTGAGTGTCCAACCCATGCGTGCATGATACGATGTATGGAGACACTTGGAGACACTTCAGGTTATTTATGTTATCTCATAGAGACACTTGGGGTTATTTCATGACTCCAACATACTCTAGAAATGTTCCCAAACAATGTTTTAGAAAAACAATTCCATCTCATGGAAGAACCCAATGCTGCTCTTGCTTCCAATGTTTCCTCACACTCACACCTCACGGTATTACAGTATACAAGTGATCTATGTCAACTAGTTAGGATAGCATCAATGCCCTCCATCTGTATAAAGTAGTAAAAGACCTAAGTGGTCAATGTGATAAAAAAATAAAATAAAAACTAAACAAAAACATACATGTATCCTGTGACTATACATGTCACTGCCCAATATATAAGAACAACAACACCCCATGGGTCAAATCATGTTCCAGCAAGCAAGGGGGAAACAGTTACATTTAACAATCTCTTTATTTTTCCTTATATTATTTCTATAGCCTGTTGTTTGAAACATCGTACTAGTATACTCAGCAATGAATATTCAACTATGATACATTATTTGAGTTGATAATTGTGCACATAACCCTCTTCACTATGGAAAGAACATCATAGGGACCAAAAGAAATGTTTAGTAGTTGATCCTGCTCTTGAACCTGGTCGGGCACTAGTCCATGAACCAGGTGGTCTACTTGGTCATGAGGGTGTAAACCATTTCATTATACTATACTAAGAATAAATGTGATGGTATCTGATCTACTATCAATGTGAATTTGTCATGGCTTGAGTGCGAATCAACTTCATTTTCTAATTTTAGGGCCCCTTAACTATCAGTAGATGTCAAGGGGTGTCTCACATGGGTGTCTTGTGGTGTGTAGCATCTATCTATGGTTTCGAGGGTGCTTATGTATTGTGGGAAATGTTTATATTATGGTCAGTTTAATAAATACATTGGTCAATTAGAAAATACACCCATAGTAAACATAGAAATACCCACTTTTGATAGAGAATACCATCCAAATAACCAACTCAGAAATCCGAGACCAACATTTTACTTTAGAAATTCCAATTACTTGATATATACAACACCAAATTATGTTTTATGAACTAATTGATTAAAGGAAATTAATCTCCTCACAATAACCCATAAAATATTATATAGCATCGCTCACCTCAAATTAACCCATATCATTGCACATCTTAATGAAAATACAACCTCATCACTTATATATCATGATTAAAAAAAATCTAACACAATATAAGGTCTAATAGGGGTCTATAGATGAAAATATGAGGTTTCTAAATAATCGTGAACATTTTTTTGAATTCATTATTAGAATGAGTGGTTTACAACCTGTGAATCTAACCCTACATTTCTGAATGAATCTATCATGAAAAAAATGGCAATTTACCCAATAAATCACCACACTATGAGAATGTTACTACCCAAAACTATAGAAAATGAATGATTAATATGAATGATTATCCTACTTATGAACCTATTAGTGCATTACATGTGCCTCATTTTCTAAAAAAGCAGAAGAATTATTAGCTGGAAGTACTAATCAATAACCCTCAATAAATTTGGAAGAAAGGGAGGGAGTAGATGGTGCCGACAGAGGGGGAAGTTGTGGGGGGTGTTTGGCCATGGGGGGTCTCGTGCGTGACTGGATAGGGGCAGGGGGTGTCGTCAGAGGAGAGGGAGCCGATAGGGGAGGGGGGATGTCACCAAGAGAAAGAGTCGAATGGGGAGGGGGGAATGTCACCAGGATCCTAAAGGGGAAGGGGACATCTTCATCAGTGAGGGAGCCAAGAGGGGAAGGGAGAACGTCATGGGAGGCGAGGGATTAAATAGGGTATGTGGGCCAGGAGGTGGAGGCGGAGGCTAGGAGGTTGAGGAGGTAAAGGTCGAGGAGGGGAAGAGAGGGTCGAGAGGTGGAGGTTGGGAAGGGTTCACGTGGGGTATGAAAAATTGGGAGGGGGCCCTAAAACATGAAATCATGTGACTTTTTTCGAATGGTTAATAAAAATTGTAGGTAATATTCATCTTTCCCAATAGTTTAACAAAAACGTTGAGAAAAACCAATATATAATTACCTATACCAACGGTTCTATAGATCTGTTGGTATAGCTTCTTTAACCCGATGGTTTTTTCAAACCGTTGGGAAAAAAGTATTGGTTTATGCCAGATTTTCAGTAGTGCACCCAGAAAACACCATTGTCTGTCTAGCCCATCTATTCTCTACTAACTCAATATCTTCCTAGGATAATGTCAAATGGTTCATCATCTACATAATATATGACACATCTTAGAAGAGCACATATTAGGGAGAGTATAACAATACATAGAAGGACACCTTAAAAACACTAGACACAATGTATTATTTATATTCATCTCATAAAAAGGATATAGTAATCAATACATAAAAAACATAGAAATGGTCAGGAATGACATTTTTCCTCTAATCAGTCACAAACAAACTACTATTCATATGATTATACTCAAATAAATGTTTGTTTTGGGAAAATAGTTTCCATGATCCATTCCATCACTAGAGAAACTCATCCAAGGGGTCAAAATAATTGAGAAACTCCCTCGAAATCTCACTGGTCTCTAAGGAATAAAATACATAGATAGGGGATCACACCAATACTACTAGAGGACACCACAACCCCAATCTAGAATAACCCACTATGTATGGGACTTTCCTCCAATGATACCACAAACTCCAGTAAAATGTACTCTTAGATTGAGGATCAACATAGTGCTCAAGGAGGTCACACTGATTCCAAAAACCCCCCTTAGTGTATAAAATGATAGAGGATCACACTCTGGTCTCATAGATGGACACCAAAAACATTATCTGAGACTTATCCTCTAGAGGGGATCAAAATCCAAATATGTGGATGTAATTCCACACTGTATCCTCTGGGGTATGGATCAAGGCCACACACTCAATAGATAATGGTTTAGACTAATGAAATGAAGGGATCCAATTACCATCAAATGGGGGGTTTACATGACTTTTATTAGGGGCACACATTATTCCCATCCAACCCCATGTCTTGTTGTGTGGTTCTTACACACAAAGCCTATAAATCCCCATAAACATGGGGTTGGGAATAGTACACTGTGTGTAGAGATTTCCCGATACATTTCATATGCTATCTTCTTGTTCCTATGTACCACCGGTCATGCACATGCTGCAACTTGTGTAAACCTAGTAATGCACATGCTCATGTACCCTATGAGTTACACACCTAGAATCCTAAAATGAGTCACACAGTGTGTGAAGGGATCACATGGAATGTGATATTTAACTCCCCGTGTAAATCCTAGAACTACATCTAGGGGGTCCTAGATGGTGAGTATTTTCTAATTACATGTCTTGTAAGCTAGGATTTTCCTATCTCACAATATTCCTCCTACAAATCATCCTTCATGTCACTGTCACTTTCTAACTCAATAGAAAATATAGATTTGGTGTGATCAACCCTCCAATCAACAGATATTGGGATCTTGGTCTTTGAATCCACTCAAGAAACACCCATATGTGTCATCTGTAATCGCATCATTGAATATTGGATGAACAGGATCCACCAATCTATTATGATCAACCACTAATCATCCTATGTTATCATAACACCTTGATCAAACCATCGATCGCGAACCTCACCCATGACATTGATATGTTGTTCCAAATAATAATCATAAAATGAAAAAAATATTAGGTACCAGACGATCCATGGGATAAATAAAGTACCTGCAATGTACGTCCAATGAAACAGGAGAGAAATCCATGAATCGTTAGATGTGTGGAATGAAACTATGACTTTTTCATTCATATTTGATTAGTTTTTATATATTTTGATAGACGAATAGGTATTTAAAGAACAAAATAAAATATATACCCTAAACAAATCAACCTTTGATGTGTGAATTAATTTTTATTCATATAATTGTTCTATTTTAATATGGGATAAAGAGTGGGATGGAAATCACAAATCAAACATCCTACCTTGACTTTGGATCAATCACTGATGAATAATGGTTTGAAATTTCTATCCCTGTAATGATCCATGAAATTCATTGATGCATAATCCATGACCTGATGTGATTAATGCTAGCTTCCAACAGTCCTCTATTAGATCATCTCCAATAGTTCCTCTCAATCCATAGGTTAAGCGACTAATAATAGGGTTGAGGCATAACCATGTCTAAATAGAGGATCAGTTAACTTTGTTAAATAAAATAAACTAATTAAATTTATTTATTTATTTTATTAATTCTTCACCCTCAAAAACATTTTTCCCCAAACTCATGACACTCATAAATGTTATATCATTCCTAGGGTGAAATATTAACTTTTAAATCCTCAGTTCCCTAATATATCTGATCCAGGTCCCATTTGGTAGTTAGTCCAGTTTTTTATAAAATTGTATTTGTGTGATATAAATATATTTAACGTATTTAAAAAACATATTTTGAGTGAACTGACCTCAAAATATCACACTGTCACAGTTCCTATCTCTATGAATTATCCATATAATACCCAAATTCAATACATAGAAAAAGCATATTCATTACATTTTTCCCAGCATAGATATTTTTATCTTGAAAAGAGAAAAAAATACTCAAAAAGATTAGGGTAAAGAGCTTGTATTTTGGTATCATACTCTCATGATCTCTTCTTAATATTCTCATAAATCCACTAGAAACGCACTAGGTGAATCAATCACCAATGAAGAATCCTCTTCTACCGATCCTCACCCTCCACCGAGTACACAACAAAGGTAACTCCATCCTCAATGTCCAGATTTCCTTAATGGATAACATGCAATGGGTAATTTAAATACCTCCTTAGCTAAGATATGATAAATAAATTGTGCACCCAATCCTACTATGGTGGTAGATCTAAGAGGTATGCCACCATTCCAAATCTATGTTGTACCTGGAAAGTGCCACTGAATATCGAATATAGCTTTCCTCATCAACCAAATATCCATAATTCACATTGAAGTGAGACCCTCAAGAACATATGGCCTACCTTCTCGAACTATAGATGTATACTTCATCAGTCAAAAAAATACTTTTCATATCTATACATAGTATCTATCCACTCTTGGATGATCCTAACCTTCTCTATCATAGCTCGCACCAACATTGGGTGCACGATTGCTGAGTCTCCTAGATTAGTCCAAAAAAGTGTTGACTTGTAGGGTCACACATACAAGGACTCAAATGGTTCCATACCGATGGTTGAATTGTAGCTATTATTGTACAAAAACTCATATAGGGGTATATAATCCTCCCAACTATATCCAAAATCTAACATGCAATCCCACAATTCGTCCTCCAAGACCAGAATGGTCCGTTTAGACTGTTCGTCATTCTGGTGGTGAAACACTATGCTCAAATGAAAATTATTCCCTAAGGCCTCCTTCAATCCTCTAAATAATCAGGACATGATTCGAGCATCATAGTCTAAAATGTTCTACAAGAGTACTCCAAGGATTTAAACACTCTTGTTGATGTACAAGAATCACAATATATCTACTAAACTCTCATCTCAAATGGCTAGGAAGTAGTTATACTTGGTGAGTTGTTATATAATCACCCAAATGACATCATATCACTCGGAAATTGGTGGAAAAATCATCTAGAAGTCCATGGATATCTCAACCCACATTCACTCTGGAACCTCAAGCGATTGAGTAAAACCTGTGAACACCTGGTGCTCAGCCTTCACTTAATGACAACTGAGACATTGAGAGACCAATTATGCAACACAACTCTTCCTGAATGGCCATAAATATTGATTTTATATTTCCAAGTACATATTTTCCATTCATATATGTTCCTCTATATGGTATTTATGAAACTCTCTCATCAGATCCTCCTATAATTACAATGGTACCATCAACTTTCCTTTGAAAAGGATGGATTTCTTCCCACCTTTAGAATTTCCATAAGAATATCATCCATTGGATATATAAATATGTAAGGTATCATAGTCAATATATCCATATTGATCTTTCTTAATATGATATAAATGTGGTGGGGTAAAAAACATATACTGAATATAAGAATCACCAACCCTATGCACTAATTGCAACTATAATGAGGTTACTATGGTGATTCCTCATCCAATAACTAAGAACAATATCTCATACTGAGAGCTTCTTCCACCATGTTCCCTTTCCTAGGATTATAGAAAATCTCCAAGACATAGTTCAAGAGGAACTCTAGTCATCTCCTATATCTGAATTTTAGACCCTTCTAATGGATTTTATACTTGAGACTCTTGTGGTAAAATTAGATGATAAACTACTCTCCCATCAGGTAGTGTTTCCACATATTCAATGTGATTAATATATATTCTAGATCAAGATCTTGGGACATATCTTTCTACCCATTTAGTCTCAAATAATGTGAACCATATGCAATAACTACCTTCCTCTACATCATAACACATCAAATCCTAGTCCCTGATGCATCGTAGCACCTAACTTACCTGACACCCACCTCTAGAAATCTCAAGAAGATAGTGCTTTTAAATCTATTCCTCAACTACTTAAAACAATAATGTTACATTTTAGTACAAATTAAAGGAATACCCGTTAATTTAAAATCTTTTAATAGAACTATCTATCTTGAGAAATTGGGTACAAACCGCCGATAATACCCTACCACACAAGGAAACTCCACACCTCAGTTACACTCTTGGGTGGCTCCCAATATGAAACTACCTCAACCTTCATTAGGTCCACTAACACTCATACCTATGAGATATTTTTTCCCAGTAAGTGTACCTCTCAAATCCAAAACTAACACTTTAGAAGATTCATATAAAGATCTTTCTCTCAGAGTATGTCCAAGATTATACTCAAGTTCCTCATGTACTCCTTCTCAAACACCGAGTACACTAGGATATCACTGATAAGATACCCATTAAATGGTCTATAAAACCCTAAAATGTCTTGTTAATAATCCCCATGAACACTTTTAGGGTGATCTTCATGTGAAGTGGAATCACTATGTACTCATACTGATCGTATTGACTTCTGAATTTTTTTCAGTATATCCTCGATCTGCACTCACAACTTGTGATAGACTAATTCAATATTACTCTTGGAGAACCATTGCACCCCTATAAAATGATCAAAGAGGTCCTTGGTCCACATTAGTGGAAACTTATTCTTTATGATCACTTGCTTAAAGATCCAATAATCTACACATAACCTCATGCTCATATATTTCTTCTTGGAAAAAAATATTGTGGCTACCCTCGGGGAAACACTTGGTCTCACAAAGCCTATATCTTAAAAGTCCAATAAGAACGCCATCAGACAATAAGCCTCTATGAGATCTATATGATATATTGGTATAGATATCAGGTCCATCCTAGGGTGTAAGTCAATGCAGAATTCTAGCTCTCGGTTGGTAGGAAAGCTTTGAATGTCCCTATAAATGAAATCCTTGTACCCTTCCACTACCACAAACAACTATTATACAATATAATCCATTACCCCAATAGTCATATTTTTGAACTAGTAAGTAATTGGTTGCTTTAATTTATGACACATCACACCTGTCTATTCCATGGTTTCATTTTCACCAACAAAGGAAAACATCATCCCATCATTGAGGACACAATGATTCTTTTTCAAAAATTAATTTATTCAGGCATTAAATGTGGATATCCAGTCTGTAAATAAGATAAATTAATATGCTATCATAACTTCTATGAAGGGATACCATACAAACCACTCACCTCTAACTGTCAAATCACACTATCAGCAGAATTGTTCAATCACTGAGCCACGTCCTATCAGAGTCTCCAAGCATAATGGTTGAATGGAAAGGTCAACCAGAATCTCTATGTCTCAAACCAGAAAAGTGGAAAGAATGTATTGACTTACATGTATGTATATAAATACTACAGATAGGGTAGAAAATACATCATTCATACCACATTTCATCCTTAGATCCTCAAGGTCATAAGCCTCTATAGCCTATAGCTATCCTCATTCCTAGCCAACAACTCCCTGAGCTTGGAATGGACCACCTTGGGGTGGTGGTGGTAATAGGACAAACGTCTGACCGCTTTTTACTACTCTACCAGCCCCTTTGACACATCTTACACCCTACGGACCACCAAGCTCTAACCTTAGTCTATACCTCGATGGTCCCTCATTCTTCCCTAGATCAGTGGTATGATGGGTCAGAAAATCTCATGCAAGATGTTATAAACCATCACAAGAGAAATTCTACATCTCACATAGCTAACATGAGCCATTTGGAGATCCCTTCACTGCTGACCCTCTATAAAAGTATCTTCTCCTAAAGCTTATGATATGACCTGAACCCTATGACACTCGTTAGCTACATGCTATCAAGGTCTCCGCTCATAGGTTCCCACTACCAATACCCACTTTCAATTCCTACCCTTACAATAATATCTCCCCCACTATGGCCCCCTGAAGCCCCCAAGAATAGGCGGGAATGTGGAGAGATATCACTGAATCCTTGATACCCTGACGTAATCCCGTATCAAAAGTATACTCTCTAAAAAATGTATCCCTCACCATATCCATGGAGTATTGTGAGACATCAGTAAACTCACTAAATAATATATAATATTCATACTTCCCTACTATAGATATAGAATCTCTTTAATGTGAACTTATAATAACTTGATAGAGTAAAAATACTCCCTAGAGAGACACTCAAAGTCTGACCTGGAGAGAGCCATCTCATAGTGTGTCTGAGCCACGAAACTCCACCATATCCAAGAAAATCCCTAAATAATACTCACTTTGAAGACCTCAATATAATATGAAGGCACCCCCATTAGTTGAAAAAATCAAGTAACTTATTCATGCCAGTCTTCATCCACCTACGAGTCTAGCTTACACCAAAACCTGGGAGGTCACTCCATCTAGAACTCATGCAGTGCATTTAGCCTATGTGAATCCTCAGTTGGAACACCCAGAACTAAATGATACTCAATGGGTGGTGTTATAACTATTAAATCACTCTAAGGTTATCTATTTGGTATAGACTATTGTACTGATACATTGTTACTTGGTGGATCAACCTTGTGATCGTGTAGTAGAATCCTAGTTGGTTGTCTATGCAGAGGCATCCTGAAATAAACAAGATGTACCATAGAAAAATAGTACATCAAGGGAGATGACACACGAAGGACATGGAAACCACAAATAATTCATATATTATGCATTTACCAATGTTTTATCTTTAAATAATATCTACGTATAATAGTTTTAAAGGAAATTTATCAGAGTCCTTATATATGGATACATCGACTTCCACACCAATAGTAGAGTCCCACCTAAAATCCAAACTCGAAACACTTAACAATGTTTCCTCAAACCAATATCACTAACTAAGGTCCTATGTCAAAACAACCCATTGATACCAATCTTTCATGACCCAACCCAATGGTTCACAAACCATGGCTTCCCCAAGCCAACATATAATATGAAAAGGACTATCAACCAACACCAAGTTGGAATGTCACACAAATGGGATTCATTATCCTGAAATAAATTTACACAGGAATATATATCCTATGTAGTGAACCCGACCTAGATAACCTCTCAAAATGTAACTTGGGATGAGCTGGAAAGTACCTGAAGGGTATTACTCATCCCCATAGGCTAACATCTGGCACCTAGGAAGACTATTACAAACATATAGAATGATTTCACCTAACCTGAAGTAGAAACATGACATATATAAGCATTTATAAATGGAAATAGAGGAAGAAAAAATAAATACATATATATGTCCTATTATAAAGATAATAAAAGAATCTATACATATGAAATGTTATGAAAAATATCTCCAAGAGACAAGTCCAATAGTAAAGGAAAAAAATAAAACAACTACTCTAACGATCTATATGTGGTAGTGTGGGAAAACATACACCATCTCACTATCCAGATACCCAAAACCCATAAAACCAAAAACATCACCTCCTCACTATGGTACCTTCATATTCCCTACATCAAAAGGCATAACTATGTCTATGCACCACTGAAGGGTTATACAGGGTGTGAGATGACATTATTTTAGTGTCTCTCATAACTGTTCCATATCAAGTCTATGAAAAATAATCCAAACATGAACAAATTTAAAGAAAATAATGAATGATGTACTATTTAGTAGTTTGTATCAAAAACATTAGGTAGAATTTTTAATTTCCCCTTTCCCCACATTTCCAAATTAAATTGGAAAATTAATTTTCAATAATTTTATATACATATATCAAGATAGATATTCCATGTCAAAACATCACATGCATCATATATCATATAAAATAAATGGAAGTATAATTAAAATATTACAAACCAAAAGCATCCCAAATTGGCAATGAAGCATTGGTGACAACACACCAAGGATCACACTAGTTCAAGATAACTAGGAAACTCATACCTAAATGTAGACAATCATGCACATAAAGCCTCTAAAAATATGTATTCTGTCTATAGATAAGAGGAACACCCTAGAAAGTGGACGCCCAATATTTCTAACACATCCCTAGAACATAAATATTTGGGAACAGAGGAAATAATCATGATAGAATCCTTTAATAAATGATGAGTCCTATTAACACACCTTTCATCTAAGTTCCCAAGGCTTCCCATGTGCTCTATTTTCCCAAACATGTCATCATATCATTCTTTGAAAGAAATTTAATAAAACCATTTCATAGTGATTTGAAACACCCTTTTCATTTACCAACACCTTGGGAAAACCATCTTTTATAAAATCCCAGTTTCCCAAACCCAAAAAAATTATTTATATCTTTCCATTTCATTAAATAAAACAAATTATCAAATATTGGTTTAACGTAGTTCACCAAAAAGTATAGGTAAGAAACAAAAAACATCAAAACATTGGTTTCTCAATACTTTAATGAAATCTACCTTATGAAAGAATCTAGAAATGACAACAAGGACCTATGATAAATATACACCTCTTATAATTGATTTAATTTTATAAAATTGTCATATAAGAAGAGGAAACAACACATACCTGAAGAACAAACACTCTCCACCCGACAACCAACAATGGATTGGCCCTAGGAACAAGATTATAAAATAGATCTAGAAAATATTAAAAAGAAACATCATTGTGGATCTACAAAATTAATTAGTACAATGAAACACAACTACCTCAATCATGGGTAATGAATAATCTCAAAGGGTCTTTTGCCTTGAAAGATGCAACACAACTTCCCTGATGATATAATTTCATATGAATAAATCTATAATGAATATGGGATCACAATATTGTTGGATTAGAACAATAGGTATAGATGAAATTTGTTTCACATTGAATGAAAACACATATCACTCATACAACATCCTAAAATCTCTGTCTGTGAAATTTACATAGTATGTAATCCCTTTAAAAGTTGTATAATCCGCAAGTATCACCTACACAAATGAAACCATTTATTTTAAATTAAATATTGATCTTTTAACATTACAAAGATTATAACCCTTAAAAAATATTTAATTTTTCACATTGTGTACTCAACTCACAATATTATCTTAGAAACCATTACACATAGTGTACCCCTTACACAGTCTACAAAAATCATATAGATAGTGAAAATAATGGATTTCTTAAGAAAACAGAAAACTAACTTGGGTGTTCTTTGAACTCGGGGAGAGATCCAAAAATTCGTTAACATATTTTCACTTAGAATCCATTAATTAAAACCAACATAAATCCCTGAACATTGAGTCATTTTTGTCAAATTTTTTCCATCCTCAGGAGTCTGAATACATGCCCATTTTAAGAGAAAAACAAGAAATTAGAAGGAAAATACTTGAAAGTTAGTAACAGAATGTTACAATGTTTCCAATATAAGACATTATGTACTCTAGAAGTCATGTGAATAATGAAGTCTATTATAGAGATTTTTTCACTTCCACCTCATCAATAAATATCTCTCCAAAGTCTCATGAGAATCTGATATGTACCTACAAAACACTATAACCAACAAAATCAAATTCTCATGAAATACTTTACTTTGTTAGTCAATAATCTCTATTGGATGCTCCAAAATGGGACTAAGCCCAATCTCTTCCCAGCTCAGAATGTGAGAGGGATCATAATAGTAATTCCTATGTTTTTTATGTGGAAAACATGATCAATACCTTCAAAATGAACTGCCAATTCCAATCAATAAGTAACCTTCCCAAGTTGCTCAATGTCCTCAAATAGTCCAACATATCTTAGAGACAAATTTACCTATTTTCAAATCTGATGGTGACCCATCTAAGGATAATATTTCAAGAAAACCCATTAACCTATGAAAAACTTTAAAGGATGACTCTGTTGATCCACATAAGAGTTATGTTGACTCTTCAATATAACAATATGATGATGTGTATCCAAATTCCTCATAGACATCTCTTGAACAAAAATATGTCTAACCAATAATTCATTTCTCACCTCTTCCCAAAAAATAGTTGATCTAAATGGGTGACCATAAAAATCCTTGAAAGTAACCATTATGATCGCTGAATAATAACAATTTTTAGAATAAAATCAACACTTCCCAGATGTCTATCCCATAGACAACCAAAATCCAATACATAGGAATAGATAAAATCCTCTAGAATCTGAATAGCATGCTTAGTTAGAATGGTTGTCTATGGATGTTAAGTTGTACCCATCCTCACCTGAGTACCCAACACCATCTAAAGAATCATACAGAACCATAATGTAATCCTAGTATTCATATATGAAATAACGGTATATGGAACCCAATTTATCCTCATAATCTCATGTACATACAACTTACCCAATCATCATCATTAGAATTGTCCATGATCAGAATGAGATAAGATGATTTGGTTATTCGATCAATCCCCACCTAGATAGAATTCCTCCCTTGCGGAGTCAATGGTAATCTAACTACAATGTATATGGATACCATTTTCTACTTCTAAACTAGAACTAGAAGAGGATGATGAAAAATATAGGGTTTCAGATGCTTTTCCTTTATCGATTATAAAGTTCAACAGCATAAAAAATAATTAGCAATGTCATGCTTTATTCCCATCCACCAGAATCACCATCTCATGTCATCATAAGTCTTTATAGTTACCAGATGGATATTCCATGAAGAAACAAGAAAATAAAACAAAACCGATCTCCTCATAAATTTTAGTATGAAAAACCAATCCCCAAAATCAAGATTACCATATGAAGAGAGAGAGTAGACTAAAATTTTCTCCCCACCATATCAAGTTTTTCAAATTTCAATGAACACATTATCCTAGTGAAAAATCTACAGGATAAAAAAAATGACAGATGATGATTATAGAACATTGTTCAAAAGTCATGCCTAAAATAACATCTTGAGCATCCAACTAAAAATGATAAAAACCCCATATGGTTCCATTCTTCCTTCAATTCCTCGATAGCCTATTATAGAACATTCCCACTAAGAGTGTCTGTAATGGAATTTCCCTTCCTTGGGGTGTAGGAAATATTGATGTAAAACTATTGAAGATATTCCTCTCATTATCTCTGTATGAGATTCAAATATTTCTAAAAAAATATATATCTGAAAATTTTATCATCAAATTTTTTTTGCACCTTTCAAAAAAAAATACACCAACACTAACGTGCATGCATAAATATGGAAAACTATAAATCGTGAGTGGGGTAATTATTTTCATGAAATTTCAGTTGAAAAGATCTATAATATACAACATTATCATTTGGCACAAGAACACTTATCAAACCAGAACTAGAAGAATAAAAAAAGAAACATATAGCTCTTATCAAGCTTAGGTAAGATCAGAATAGTAGTTGATGTTAGAAGTTGTTTCATCTCAAGTAGGATTACACATTAAATCACTGATGAATCTCACCACCTTCCCCGTACGATCAATTAAATGTGAAAAAAACATTGAGAAATCATTTATTAGTAGTCAATAGTGTCCATCATAATAAAGGAATATATGAAAATTAAAGACATTTTGTTGTGATTTCCATGAAAAGATAACCTATACCATCTCATGATCAACTGAGAAGCAAAAATCAGAAATCATGCTCCCAAAAGAATCAATTCTTGGATCAAAAAAATTCATTTTAAAATACTTCCATAGAAATGGTAACTCCTTAATATTTCCAAAAATGAAACCAAATCGTCCTCATTTTCATGATCAAATCCCAAATATACCAAACTATCATCCATGAACACTACCAAAAAAGTGTCTGGATAATGATGGAATATTTGATTCATTAAATCCATAAGAACTGGAGGAGAATTAGTTAGACCAAACAACATCAAAATATATTCTTAATGGCCATACCTATTCCTGATATTCATATAAGGCATATCAAATTATTTAACTCTGATATTATGATAACCTGACCAAAGACCAATCTTTTAAAAATGATTTCCCCCCTTTAACTTCTCAAACAAATCATGTACATGTAGAAAAGAATTCTTGTTCTTAATTTTTATTGGGTTTAAATTTCAATAGTATATTCACAATTAGATTGAACCATATACCTTAATGGAAATGTTCAGTTGAGATACCCTAGGAGAAACACATGGAGGAATAAAAACATTTTCCATCAGGTCACCCAACTAAATATTGAGCTATTTCAGATCTATTAATGCCATTTGATGGGAAGGTATTAAAACTGTCTACATACCTAGAACCAGTTCAATCATAAACGACATCTCCCACTCTACATGAATCCTAGAGAAAATTTCTGAATAAATTTTAGGACAATCCTAAATAATGGAAGGAAGATTATCAACAAATGAAATTTTTTTAGGCTTAACTGCAATAGTAGACAACAATCTCATGAGTTATGTGGAGGAATGTAGAACATGACTAGACCTCATATCCCACTCTACCAAAAACACAAATGAGATCTCATCAACTATAAGAAATGAGATACCCTAATGATAACAATCAACTATATAATGATGGGTGAT
The DNA here is from genome assembly GCA_963277665.1 of Viscum album. Classification (NCBI taxonomy): domain Eukaryota; kingdom Viridiplantae; phylum Streptophyta; class Magnoliopsida; order Santalales; family Viscaceae; genus Viscum; species Viscum album. The sequence goes on from OY728164.1 coordinate 826,455,314, forward strand.
AAGACAATTCATCCTGATGATGGTGTTAAGAAGATCCAAATCAGGAACAAAAAAAATTACTGACTAACTCTGCTTCATCTATTGATAGTGAGAAGGACACAAATATTTCTTATCTTTACTCTTCCAAATAGGCCTCACTAACTCCAAAAATATTACATGAGATCTATTGTAATTTTAATCATATAAAAAAATTCAAAATATAAATGAGTGGGAAGAACCAATATCAAATAAATAAATCACTATGGAAGATGAAAAAAAGATGGTACCTCCCACTATTGTTTGACCCAACTCTACTGATTCTAGAAACTCATCTATTTCATGATAGATCTTTACTCTTGAGTCCTATGGTTGGATCCCTATATTCATATAATCATCTGATTTCTCTATAGTATCCCTTGAAGTTAACAATACCAAAACCATATTGAGGTTAGAGATGACTTGATAGAAATGTTGTAGATGACCATAATTCCCACAACTATTTCACATAATTGCATGTAAAAAAAACACTATATTTATCTGACTATTCTATGCTAATAACAATTCATATTCTCATGAAAAGATACAACTAGAAGTTATGAAGAGTCATTCTTCTGATAACTACCTCCACCACTCCTATGATGATCCCGCTACATACTATTTTTCCCTAGAGTGCTACAGACACTACCACTGTATAGAATAAAAAGGGATAAATATAAAACATTTTCTTCCATATTCATATTTGACATCATAGCCCTTACCAATATCACCACATTGGTACAAATATTTAGCATAAATACCTATGATCTGAAATCTTATTGAAAATCTTACAACTGCTTTTGATATTTTAGTTGGTCATTATTTACAACCTATGGTAAAAAAAACTCTTCAAATTGATTAGTGTAAACCAACACTAAAATCTCTTACATCTAAAAAAATAGTGGAACTCCAAAGGCATCTCTATCATTAGTGACTCTAGACAAAACTGCTAGAAGAAGAGAGTCTTATAACCCTTCTAGTCCAAGCCCATGTACTGATCCACCTATACCAAGAAATGCCAGTAACTCTTTCTAGGACCCTCAAAATTGAATCTTGGACACTTCCCCTTGATACTCTCATGTGTGTCCATGAAATTCAAATATCTGAGAAATCATTCCAAGATAGTCTTTTTCCTCTTGAGGTTCATTTGTACCTTTAAAGTATAGTGGATTCTCTCGCATTAACTCTCTTGATCAATCCCTATATCCTATAGCTCATGATTATTCCACAAAAACCATGTTCTCAACTTTTAGTACATTCTAATCCATATAAAAACTACCCACATGATTTCCTTTATAAAATTATGCTCCATATGAGGTTCTCGTTGAGGAGTATCAGTTTCACACACTTGAAAAACTCACAAAACATGTCTTAAAGGCATACTTACACATACTAAAATAGACGAAATGGTCAAAAATTTGGATAATTGGACATAAATAATAAAAACCATAAGAAAAATTTAATATTTACATAAATAACTCAAAATAAGAGAAAAATATCCCAACATCCCTGGGTAACTTGAGTGTTATCACATAAAGAGTCTGTCAGGGAATCACTGCAATATTCCTCTTAGGTTACAATAATCATATCTCTAGTCTACGAAAAAACACAAGATAATGTCTCTTTAGGATAGACCTACTCTAATACAAAACTATGACAAAGATTATCTATATACCCTCTAAAACTGATACACAACCCGAGGCACCATGTACTATAAGGGTGTTCTCCTTCACCACAGGCCAGTATCTAGCACCAATGGAAATAAAAATAAATAGAGGGAATGGTTTCACACAATCTGAAGTTGAAAACATGAAATATATACACATGTACATAAAGAAAAAATGGAACAAAACTAAAATACATATATATTTATATATAATAACATAAAGAAAACTATGTAAGTGATATAACTTAATGTCGTATAAAACAATTGCCAATAGAAAATTCCAATAGCATATAAAAGGAAAAATGAAAAATATAAACCAACATTACCCATGTTATAGCGTGAGAAAACCCACACCATCTCCCTATAAAACTACTAAAACCCAACTAAAAGAAAATTTCACCACCTCATTATGGCTCCTTTCCTTCCCTACATTAAAATACCTTAACATGTATGTTAAACTTTGATGGTTTACACATAGTGTAATCTAACAGGATCTATAGGGTCTCCCTCGAGTGTTCCATATCAAGTCTTCATACAATAATCCAATTATTTTGAAACATAAAAAAATAATTCATGATAAAAAAGTTACAAGTTTTTATCAAAATCATGGAAAAACAATTTAATTTCCCCTTAAAATAGGTAAATCAATTTCAAACCATTTTATATTAATATATCAAAACAGATATATCATTTTAGAGAAAATCATGCATCACATGTCTTATCAAATTGATGGTAGTACAATAAAAATTTTACCAACCAAAAGTATCCAAAATCTTTCATTAAGCACTGGTAATAATACGCCATGAACAACACTAGGTCAGGATATATTGTGAAATCATATATAAAAATAAAAAATCACATTCCCAAAGAATTTAGACATATGCATCGATCCTATAGAGTATAAGAACCCCCTAGAACGTGAACACCCAATTATTCTAAAAGGTTCGTAGAAAAATAGGCATAGGGAGTAAATTAAAGTGCCATGATAAACCCCTAACATTGGAAAATACATATTACTACAACTTCAACATAAGTAATGAAGGCTTCCCCTGTGCTCTATTCTCCAAACCATTTAATCTTATCATACATCGAAAACCATTTCATAAAACCATTTCACAATGATTTGGAAACCCATTTAAATTTACCAAATCCAATGGAAAACATTATTTTATAAAAATACCAATTCCACACACACTATAAAAATAATTAATATCATTCTGTTTCATTTAATAAAAATATTATCAAAAATATGAGCATTACATTTCACTAACATAGGATATAGATAGAACCACATACCTCAAAACTTGGGTCGCACACACCTATAATAGATACCCCATAAGGAATAAACCAACAATGAAAAATAAGGAACTATAATTAATTTACACCTCTTATAACTGATTCAGTTGAAAAAATGGTTTATTGAGAGTAGGAAACAACACACACCTTAAGAATGCACACACCATACCACAACCAATTATTGATTGACATCTAGAACCTGATCACACAACTGATCTAGAAAAGAATCAATGGAAACATAATTATGGATCTTGAAAACCAATATCACATTGCAATAGTGGCATTATGATAAATGTAAATGAAGAAGTGGAAAATATCTCTTACCCAGAGAGATGAAACACAATTTCCTTAATGATCCAACACAAGACAAATCTATATAGGTTGAATGGAATCTCCCAAAAACATCAGAGAAGACCTCCATGTTTAGAGGGAAGTGTATTTATGTCAATTTAAAAAATAAATATCGTTTTCACAAGGCCCAAAAATACCTATCTGTGACAGTTATATGTAGTCTAATCCATTTACAAATCATCTATTTCATGGTGAAAACAATCACTGAAAAACATGATTCTTTTTAATTAAAAATTGATCTTTTAACATTACATGATGTGTAATAATTCACACTAAGTACTCAACTCATGAATTGATCCTGGAAACCATTATAGGTATTTTACTCCTTACATGGCTTGTAAATATCATACAAACATAAAAAAAATAGATTCTTTAAAAAAACACCAAACCAACTCAGTTATTCTTTGAACTTGGAGAGAACCCTACAAATACATCTACAAATTTATACTCAAACTCTATTAATTCAAAAAAACATACATCCCCTAACATTAATTCGTTTTTCTTATAAAATGTTCTCAATCTTCAAGATCCCAAAAATGCACCCAATTAATTATGAAAATAGTCAAATTGAAAGAAAATACCTGAATGAAGGTAACATGATGTTACATCAAATACCATTCAATGAGAAAATATAAAAGCAACTAAAACCATTTCATGCTTATATCTACGATCCCACAATTAGAGTATGAAATTTAAGTACTTAGATTGATAAAAGTTCTAAATACAATCCTAACAAAAAACTATTGAGAGTCCAACTTCCTCAAAGGGTGAGGACTGTGATCAAACACGACCACCCAGTGAACAGTTCATTCAATCTAGATCATCTATATTCAATCATCTCTCTATTATCCCAAAAAACCCAAAAATAGTCCATAGTCTATATAAGACATGAAATGTGTGGTAATATCCCATTCATGGGTGAGTATAACAATAAATAGAAGAACACCTCGAAAACACTTGACATGAATTGTCAAGAATTGTTAGCTCATAACATTGATATAGTAATCAGTTCATAAAAAACTAAGACATACTTATAAAAAAAGTACTACCTTGAGGCAGTCACAACCAAACTAAAATCCATATAATTATTCTTAGTGAAACTATTTTTCAGGGATAATATAATCCATGTTCTATGCAATCACTAGAGACACTCATCTTAAAGGCTATGATTATTCATACCCATGGAAAATGGATCATTGGTCTTCATAGAACATGATAGTCAGATAGGGGATCAGACCCTGGACTACTAGAAGACCCTAAAACCCTGTTTTAGACAGACCTTATATGTAGGGGATCATAATCTAATGATAGAAAGAATCTTACTAAAAATACTATGTGATAGCGGATTAATTCTGTGCTCAGGGAGGTCACGCTGATTCCACAAAACCCACCTTAGGTATATAGTGATAGAGGATAACACTTTGATCTCATGAAGGGAAACCGAAAAAATCTATTTGAGACTCATCCTATATATGGGATAATAATCAAGATATGTTTACATAATTCTACATAGTACCCTCAAGGGGTTGGACCAAGGGAACATGCTTAATTACTACATGTCCAGACTGAAGAAACAAAGGGCTATAACCAACCTCAAAGGGGGTTCATGGTGTGTACTAGGGTTTAGGAACTTTATATCCAAACCACGGTCTTCCTGTATGGTGCTTCCTCACACAACATTTAAATAATCATTTAATCGATGTGTAGGAATAGTATATGGTGTGTAGAGATCACCTAGTACCTTGCATGTGTCATCTTCCCATGCTCATGTACCACTGGTCATGCCTATATAAAAACCCATGTACACCTAGTTATTAATGTACCAATGTGACCTCTAACTTACGTGTTTATCCACCTAGAATGAGTCACACAACATGGGACATGAACACATGGAGTGTGATATTTAAATTTCTATGGAAACACTAGTGTCACATCTAGGGGTCCCACAGGATATGTAATTATTGATTAAACACCCTCTAATCAAATATTTACATATCCCACTTGTTTCTTCCTTTTCTTCATACTCCCCATGAAGATCTCATCTTATCTCATTTTAAAACACTTATCCAGGGTTGGAAAACCTTCAAATCATTAGATATCTAATTTATGAGCATTCAATTTGGTTAAGAAATGCCCATGTGCACCATCCACAACCACACCATCAAATCTGAGATGAATGGGAACCCAAAATCTAATTTGATCCTCCTATACTCATCATTTTTCAAATTTATACCTCAATCATACCCTAGACCATGAACCAAACTTGTGACCTTAATCCTTTGCACAGAACAATGGTTGTGCAACAATCAAATATCGGTTAATCATAAAACAATGAGCATGCCAATGGTGAACCTACCAAAAAATGGGGGAAAAATCCCTGAACCATAATATGCGAGGAAAAAAATCAAATACTTCATTCATTCATACTTGATCCATTTTTTTATATTCAAATGAATTAATATCTATGTAAACAATGAAAAAATGTCAATCATAATTAAATCAATCATCGACGCATGAATCAATTATTGTTGGTTGAATCAATTTTTGTTCAAAATGGGATAAAAAGTAGGATATAAATCACATATAAAACTTCCTAATTGGATTTTGGATCAATAATTTATGGTGAATGATTTTTCATTGTTGTCATCGGTAATATCCAAGAAATCTATTGTCGCACAATCCTCGATCTGATATGATCTTACAACGTCTTCCAATGATCCTCCATAGGATCCTATCCATTGGTTCCTATCAATAACTACATTATTTAGCTAACCCTAGGATTGAGGAATTATTGTGATTGAATATTTGATCAAGTCACTAAAATAAATAAAATAAAATAATTAAATTAATCATTTTATTTTATTATTTCCACTCCCATGATAGAAAAAATTTCACAAATTCCTGAAGCTGACAATGGTTATGTGGCACCTAGGGTAAAACCAATGGTATAAACTCAATGGGATAATTATATATGTAATTGGGGACCAAATTAGAGATTTATTCCACTTTTCAGGAAAATTGAATGCGTGTGATATTAATATATTTTATAAATTTCAAAAATTAATTCTGGGCACACCATGCCTCAGAATCTCACATTGTCTCAGCATGTAGCTCCGAACATAATCCATATAATATCCCAAATAAATACATGGAAAATAGTATTCATTTACAAAAATATCACCTAAATCCTTATGCATATTCTAGAGGTGATTTTCTACCTAACATGGCAAACCTAGGGTGCTTAAAAGGATATCCAAAGGAGGATTCTCTAATAGAAGGTAATTATCTTAATGATGCTCTTTATTCTACCTTATTCTTTTATAACCATCATTTTTGTATAAACAATTTCAATATAATAACAAAAAAATAAATCATATATTGATATTTTATTATTTTTATTTTATAATGTATATCCATCTCCACTTTAATCAAATGTGAAAAGAAATCGGCCATTGTTTGTACATCTGAATAACACCTCACAAACCGATGTAACTTGTATTCTGTTAACAACTCCCATGATTTAATATAATGATGTATTCAATGTGTGTGTTTATATATATATATATAATATTTATGATATAATTATACTCTTAGAGTTATAATAGAAAAAATAAATTGTTACTTTACATTCTGTATAAAATATGATAACATTGCTTATGTGTACGAAAGTCTACTACCTCGTGAAGTAATGTGATTTGTTTATAAGTTATGATTTACATGGAGAGATTTAGGTATAAATTAAATTAATATACATGATATATATAACATGATATAAATTATATAATATTAATATGTCATACAATTCCTTAACCTTTCACACTTTAATGGAATAATATCATTACGTGGGCCTACGTACGACCTACAATCTCCTCAATGTGATCTGATTAATTTCATACGTCCAATTTTCAATAATGATTATAAATATGTATCTAATAATTTTTTTTATAAAAATAATATAATTTTGGTTATTATATAACTATATCCAATTTATAAGAGTAGCCATTTTCATTGAAAACATGCATTGGAAAATAGGGCAATTAACACCCAAAAAATGAAAATAATAAAATGTTGTTAACAAATAGGTCATCAAATATAATAATATGATCATATACGGGATGACATATATTATTATTATTCCTTAATATATTTTTTAATAAACCTATATTTATTATACATGAGTTTATAATACATGCGAAGGTGATCGAACAAAATGTATGAGTTTCTCATCTCACTTTTACTTTTGTGATATATATTCCATATCCAACAATTTATTTCTTTTTGTAGTGTATATACATCCCCTTTAATATGTTATATCATTAATATTTTAATATTAATTGTATTTAATATTTAATTTAATTTTTTCTATTTTATGGTTCTAATGATTTAGAAGTTACCAAAGTGGTAAGATTTTATTTCACAATCTCATCAATATTAAGGATTTTTTTTATATCTTCCTTGGAGAAATTATTTTGTATTACTATATTTAAACACCCATATTTTCATATCCTAATGTTATTGATGAAATTTAGAATTACCAGTACCATTTTTCATCTCTTTGGTAATTACAATTTTTGATAAATTGTTTTTTAGAAAAATAAATATTATTTCTCATTTTAGTTTTCTTTTTCAAAACCATGTTTTCCAAATATTTTTTTTAATGTTTTGAAAATTAAAAAACTAGTTTATTAAAAATATTTTTATCCATTTTTTGACTTTATAATATAAAAAAATCAATGGAATGTTTGTGTCCTTTTGTAAACAAGGATCATTTGGAATTTAATGAAAATATGAAAGAAATATTTGTTTTGAGGCGTATGACATGTTCATAATTTCCTCCACCATGACCTATCAATGTTTTATTAATTATTTTATAATTATAAATGTTTATTTTTATTTAAAATTATTTTAATACTATTTTTTTAAATTTTAGTTTTAAAAATATTTTCAGAGAATAAAATTTTATTTTCCTCAATAATGTTTTTATTTATATTTTTGTTGTATTTTTATCCATCAAAGACATCAACCGATTATTTTACTTATGATCTAATGGGGATATGTTGTAATGATACCAAAATTATTATTTCTTATTATGTTTTATGAGTAATTTTACTAGGGATGTACCATTTTGATACAATTCATATTGATCTAGATGGTTTATAATTATGTTTAAAGATTATGGTAATTGTTAAAAAAAGTATGATTGTTTTTCAATAAAAATGTTTATGTAGATTATGTTTCACCCTTTTCATATGAGGAATGAATTGGAATTAATATGTGATGGTTGGGTATCTCTATACCCCTTTAGGAATTAATTGGTCTTATTAGACATACTATATTGGGTTTGGGGCTGAGGCATTACCCATTTATGTAAGATATATTTGAATGAGGCCTTGATGGTATCATTATTATGTATAAAATTAAATATTCTTTCATTATGAGATTATTAATTTATTTCCATTTAATTATTATATTAGTTAGAATATACGTAAAAAATATTCAATCTTATGAGGAATAATTTGGTCAAATTTTATTAATGTCATATTATTATCAAGTTATGGATTAAATGGAATGTGTTTCAGTTATTTTCCTTTACATATTGATTTTCTTTATTTATTCAGAGCATTTTTTATAATCACACCTTATAGATCATTATATATCACCCAATTCTTATGTTTCTTTCTTTGATATTAAAAAATATATATTATGATTGATATAAAGGGTTATACAAGAGGAAATAATGATACACTCAAAGAAAATAATATGTTGTACTTTATGTTTTAAATTCTAAAATGATATTCAAGTATGTATATATTTTACCAATAATATTAAATAATCTGGTACTATGGGATGCCATTCCTTATATATTATGAAAATGTTTTAAATTAGAAACTATCATTGGGAAACTAGGGTGGTGGTATTTATATTTTACACTTAAAAATATTCACTTTTCATATCATAGTGAACCCAAGGAAATAAAATGTTCTTTATAAAAAAACCAACAGTAATCACTCAGTGCTATTAAGGAATACAGGGATACACAATGGTTTTTATAAAACATCCAAATGGAAATAGGTATGTTTTCATAAATAACAACTGGAAATAAAATTTGTTTCATAAAACATTGAAATATCATAATGAATTAAAACATTTAATAACAAAAACATCATCAACCCAAAATAATCATATAATTAAATAAAATATAGGGAGAAACATGAAACATAACTCATTTAGAGATTAATAATATTAATATAATGAAAACCAAATCATTAAAATATCTTTTTGAAAACATTTTATATTCATAATTGTAAAATTAGTAGTTACAAGTATCTTTTCAAAAAGATTCCTTTTTAGAAAAAAGAAAATAAAACTTTTCATAAAATGGAATTGGTTAAGAAAAACTATTTTTACAAGAAAAAAATTCCATCATTCCAAATGGAATTCCTTGTAACATTAAAGTTATATAATAAATTATGTGACTCAATGAAAAGAGTATGAGTTACCAAGTCCCTTACCTTTTCACATGATTTCCATGGAAGTTCTTCAACTTCGTGTATCAAATTTACACAAATATTAATTAAAAATTTAATAAAAATTTTCATATAAATTTTCATTTATACTATTAATTAAAAACATTTTTTTAAATTTATTACATTATTTTAATTCTTTTTCTACATTGGGTGTTAATAATGTTAACCATTTAAAACCTAGTTTATAAAACTTGAATTGATATACCTTTTTCTACTAAGGATAATTATTTTTTAAAAAAAATTTAAAGTTACTAGATTTTATGTCTTATTAGTACTTATAATATTATAATTCCATTACATTGGAATTTTAGTCAAATTTCATGAAGATAAAAATGTAGATGAACTAGTTTTGGGTTTTTTTACTAATATCGATGGATTACCTTACAATGATCATTAATTTTTGTGTTATAAAAAAATAACCATATTAGTAATATATATTTTATAATATATATATCACATATAGACATGAATTATTAACTAAAACCATCCATGTTTAGATGTGAAGGAAAACAAAACACATTTATTCATGGAGGTGGTACTCTGCGTAATGCACGATTCACATTTATGTTTTTATTAATATAGAAGGAGAGGGTGGTTAATGATTATACCATCATTATAATGACATATATTTTTAATAATGATACTAATTTTATCATTTTAAAATTGTTTAATTAAATTTTAGGAATAATAAAAGAACATATAGAAATAAAAAAATAAAGATAGGTTAGAAACATATACCTCACAACTATGATTAACTCCTATGTGAATGGGATTGAAAATTTGAGGGATAATATTTCAGAAAAACCATAAGATCATTAAGTAGGAAAGGAGTGTGAATAATATTTTTTTGTTATATTTTTTGTCAAACATAATGGGTTTTAGTGTGAGTGGATGGGAGGAGGGGAGTGCCCTGTTTATAGGTGAAAAATAGTGGCATTTTTGTAAATAACCAAAACATTTCAATAATTGGAATTCAATATCAAGGAATGTGAATCAATAATTGATAAATAACATATAATATGAGTAATATTGTCAATAAAAACCTCTTGCACCCAATTATAACTTTTTTTTGACAATTTCGACCCTTTAACACTTAGGTTACTCATGTTTACTATTTTGTTTTTCACCTTGGTAACTAATTTTTACCTACATGACTTATCTTGTATTCCTAAAAATGAAATATTAATTATTATATAATTTGGACATAATTTTTCAAAATTTGAACTTGGATATTTTTTATTAATTTTTTAAAAGTGGAAAAAATATTTTTTAAAAATATTATGGTGTAATGCTTTAAAAAATAAATTCAAATAATAACTTATATTCTATAATGTAAAATATGGTTCAATAAATTAAAAAAATTAAAAAAATATAAAAACATATAAAATAAATATTTTTTTTATAAAAAGGTTTAATAAATTTTTAATTCAAACTTATATACAAATAATTTCATAAAATTCATGTTTGAAAAAATAATAATTTTCACTATTCACCTAAAAATCATATTTTTCTGAAAAAATCCAAAACAAAAACTTAATATTATATTATATTTTTTTCTCTAAAAACAATTTGAATTTTTTTAAAATAAATTCATTAAATTTTAGAATTAAATTTTTAAATAAAATACTAAAATATAGAGGAAAATTATTCATATTGGAAAAAATAATTTTAAATGGTTTATTGTTCTATATTCTTAATTCCTATAATTTACTGATTAATTTATTATAAATTTTATCTTTATTATCTATATATTTTATTATTATTCAATCATAATATACTTAGTTTCTTATAATAAAAATACAATATTAGAAAAATATATTTTTATCCATAAAATTATTTTCGTAGTTGTATTACCTGTACTTATTACAATTAATTAATATTAAAAGTAGTAGTTATTTTAATTATACATATATTTCATATTATTATTTCTACTATTTATACCTTCTAATTCAATAGCTAGGTTTTTAATAGTCTTATTTAATATTTATAATTTTTTGTAAATATTTCATGGTTTTCATTTGAGTTTGGTCTATCTTTTGGTGGAGGGTAATAAATATAGTTTTTATCTAGAAGAAAAAATTGGGTCATTACACTCTCACTCTCAAAAAATATTAATCAAATATGATTAAATATAAATGATATAAATATGAAGTATTTTACTTGATATATCCTCACATGGCTATAACCAAATATCATACACACCCTAATTTTTTATTATACCAAAATCCATAATTTTCTTGTCTGGTGGATACAAAGTCAGATGAGGATAATCAAAATTAAGGATCATATACTTTATAATTTTGAGGTATACATCACTACCTCCTACAGATCAATTACTTTTCATCCCACCCTACAAAATGCTTCAAGGAAAGATTTAACATTTTATAAGCATGAAGATCACTTCTAAATCAACATAAAAGGAAACATCCATTTTCATATCTAACTCTAGATCTAATTATTTGATAAACTACTCTTCATAGAACTACATTATACTATAATTCTAGATGATAATGAATTCTTAATTATTGGGAATATTATCTGTTATAGACATAATCACGACAATGATAACCTCCTATAAGAAAATTTAATTTTATACTAGAGTAATATTTTGAATACAACATCCTTTTTTACAATAAATAAATAGATAATTCTTTATAAATTAAATATCATCATTCCTTTATCATTAAATAAAACATATAACTATACGGTACTCCGTCTTGGTTCTCCTCCTCATCCTTCCTTAAAAAACTAAATATGAAAATATTATTATTATTTATTCTTTATTCAAAATAGATTTCTGATCAGATTCTTCTTGCTAATATAGTTATATTTGTGTCATTATTCTGTGATTTTTTATTTAATATAGATGCACAAATTATTTTATTAATTATGTTTAATTTTACTCATTTTTTCTATAGTTTTTAAGAATAATTTTTTTATAAGTTCTTCAAAAACATATGCCCTTATTTCAATGGCTAGGATTATCTCTTATCTATTAAATCTCTAAAGATCACATGATGTGTCCCAGATGAGTTGGTGTGAATTAATATACCAACTAAAGTTGATTTAACCACCAAATATACACCCATAATCATTATTTCTGTAATTGAATTATATTTATTTTATTTTTATAGATTTATATCCACCATAGAATGTATGGAATCCAAAACACTTGTGGTGATGTAAACCTAAACTTCAACATCTACAACCTATGTCATAATTGACTCCATAACCAAATATATTTTGTTATTTTAATATTTGAATCGGGTCATGTATTTTCTAATTATATCATGGTGCACTACAGAACAACACATGGTTCATCTCCAGGTAAAACACCTTATATAATGTCTCTGTCTACACTTTCCATATCATTTTTAATTAAACTATTGAAACTTAATGACTAAAACAACTACTTTTGCGGCATTGTTCACTTCCTATTTCTCATTTTGTCTATTCATACATGACTATATTAATTATCTCCATAATTCAAATTTTTTGTCTCCCCATTTATTAGATGAAAAACTGTAATGTTCCACAACATCATATATCATTATTTCCAAAATAAATATCCCACTTTACTTGTTCCAAAATTTCAAGATAACTGATGTTCCTTCCACAATGACATATCATAATTCAATATCATATTTATACCCCTATATTAAGTCGTGGTCCAAAATGGTTATCAACAAGGAATAATTGTAAAATATTTTACAATTATAATTTCTCCAGATGGAAGTGGTCTTAAATAATATCATAAACTCTTCTCTCCCATCATGGTATCCATCAACATGGAGTTCTCCATTCCCAAATAGGGTTCATAGTGTCCTCCTTCACCAATATTTTTATAACCTTCTCTAAATGAGGCCTTGAAAACTCATATATCCATTAAATCAGTATTAAATCTAAAATAATAATTTATAACTAATTAAAGAATCCATAAAATCTATATTTATCATTAAAAATAATTTCTAGACCTCATTTTCTAAAATATTGATCATTAAAATCCATTTATAACTATGTCATTCATCTGGAATTATATAAGGTTTCTAGGTATGAAAACAAAATTTTGATTTATTTGAATTCTTCTTTATCCATGTATTACCTTCCAACTTATATCTTATCATATATCAATAAATCCAACACTCCATTTTTTTCAAACAAATTTAACATTTATTATCAATAAATCCAACTAGAAAAAATACTAAGAGGTATTTTTATGAGGTAATTTTGATACAATATAGATAATAAGAAGAATAATATCCATATATGTCTAGAGAATAATTAAAAGCTTGATGGAAGATGATTTATTAGAGCCATTATTTTATTTTAATGTTCATGCATGAAATTGAGGAAATGGTAGGTAAATTATTATTCTAAATGATCTTCAACAAAGAATTCCTTGCAATTGGCACTCTATCTATTTCTTATTAGACATGAAAATGATTTTCAAGGTGAGTTTCTTCATTAACATGTGGTATACCACAACATGATTTTGGTAGGATAAATTCATATCCTACAAAAGATATGATTACATCGATAAGTGGGATGTAAAAATAATTTTAAGTGTTTAAGTACAGAGACTCAATACTTTTACATAAATCATTACCTACTTTTTAGTATAAATATTTAATAAAACCATCCAAAAAATCAAGTGGCCTAGTTTCTTTTAATGAAAAGGTTCATAATACATGAATTTGGATCCAAAATAAAACTACCTTATTTTTATCTCTATAATGAGTTTCCTAATCCCTTTGAGAACCTAAGAACCCATATGAAAACCGGAGTAATACATTAACCAAAGGGATGAGTTATGAAGTCCAGTAAGGGAATAAACATTATGAAGAAGAAAATCATGAGTCAAAAGGCATAAGATGATATCATATACCACAATCTCATAAATAATAACATGGGAACATGATATACATAACATGGAAATAAAATATCATCAAAACATGTGAATGTTGAAACTGTATAAATCATAACATAATCAAAATTCAAGGCTAATTGCCATGACAACATCACATGGTGGAAAAAAGTTCCATCATATATTAGGTTTACTCCATATTCCAATACATAAAATCTCATGATACATAAACTTTACCCAATGTATTAGAGTGTTATCATTGGACACCCATCAAAACGTTTTCATGCTTATGTGTTCCACAAATGGAAATAAAATTAAACGCATGAATATAAGAATTACCCATTGAATGAAACGAGTTTCAAAATCTAACCTCATATCAAAATCAATGGATATTTAAAAATGATTCCAAATAGAAGTAAGAATTAAATATTTTGGGTTTTTATATCTGAATAGATAAAAATATATATCAAATTTATTGTTTATTTAAAAAATGAAAATGAGGAATGGTATATAATTAGGTATATAAATGAATTCTCTAAATGTTTTATTAAGGAATCGATTTAAGACTATTAGAGAAAGAATGAACGTGGAGTTTTATTTGTAAAATAGAGTTAAACCAAAATGGTCGTCCCTAAAATTTTCCATTATTTAATGGAATCACCAATGATGATAAATAATTTAAAATTGTGTATCATAAAAGGATTAAGGGGTTGAATAGTTCCCCTTAATGTGGTTTTGGTTTAAATAAGGCATTGGGTAAATGAACATAAGTCATGAATAATCCCATCATAAAGGGGAATAATGATAAAGATATATATGTAATAGAAGAATATACAGAATTTATAGGAAGATAATATATTTAATAAACAGATAAAGTGATTTATAGTGAGAAAGGTCATAACCAAAACAAAATAGGGTGGTTTTAGAGAGATTTTTTACCTTATGTCTAGAATCAATCTGCACATTCACTTAACATCCCGAATAATAAAATTTAATTCTTTAATTAATTAATTTAGAACCTTTTACCCATTTATTTTATTTCTTATAATTATATTATGTTCATTGAAAACCATTTCGGTGATATATAATGTTTAATTTCATTATTCTGAGGATATTCATTTCACGGTTCCAAGGCCAGATCACTTATGGATAATTATTTAATTTCTTATATAATGGGTCTATAAATTTATAAGTAAAATGAAATGATATAAATGTATTTATATAAATTAAAATCATCCCAAATATCCATATATTTTCAAATATAATGATTATTTATTTAGTAAAAATGATAACATTATACAGTTAGTTCATTTATGCAGTTTTACCGACCATCATGAACAAGATTTTTTTATTTATTTCAAAGGTTATTAGTATATTAATAAATCATGAAATAAGTTATAATATACTTATTATCATCATATTCAAAAATTAATAATATATATAATATAAGGACTTGGCCTTAAACATTACTTAATCTTTAATTAGGTTAGTAATTCCCATTGAGGATATTTTTAGGTTTATAGATTTAAATAATTAGGTCAAAACTTATAAAAAACAACTTGAATATTATAAGTAGACACTTCTACTCACTATAAATTTTTTCATAAATAAAAACTATAAATAACGTGTTTAGTTCCATGTTTTAGATAGCATGAATTTTTATTGATCCCATCCTTGACCTTATTCATCTTTATGTCCTATGAAAAACATTTAAAAAACTAGGGATGAGCATAAAAAGCTTAGTAAGGGATACATTATGAAGTAAAGTTGTTATTTTATCAAAAAAACATGTAAACCATGAATACTTTAACAACAATTAATACTTTTCACCTTAAAGAAGTATAAAAAATGCTTCAATGATTATAAGATCATTGCATACCCTTTTTGTAACCTAAATATTACCATAAATCCCATAGAAAGAAACATATAGCATATAAAGATAAAATTGGTACATAATAATACTTAAATTAAATAACCATATGGTTGACTTCTACAAATCATTCTTACAAATGTAATAACCTTACTATTGACCTCCATACCCAATTCATTGGAGGATAAAATGTAACCATCCGTCCTAGGTTTATCACGGAACCACCTGTCATTTGGTTTATCACGTAACCACCCTTGAAATGTCCAAGTACCAGTATAAAATCATAACACATACAATATTTAAAATATCAACATTTCACTAATAACATTACATTTTCAATCAAAAGAAATCATTTCAAGATTTTGAAATATGAAATCCTTTTCAAAAACCATTTTCAATACCAAATTTTTTAAAAATGGGTATGTGGTATTTATTTTTCTTTTAAAAACATTGATACTTGTTGAGGAAGCCATATATCAAATAATGCTTGTGGCAGTGGAAATGTCGTTGTCGCCACATATGTTAAAAACATTTATTTTTTTCATTTAGTAAGATTATTCATAGAAAAATATTAACTTTGAATTAAATTAAAATTCAAATGGTTTTATTATACACCATATAAAATATAGAGGTATATATTATCGAAATATGCCTTAATGAAAGAAGATTGAGATGAAGTCCCTTAAAAAATTATGCAGCCTAAAAATGTCACTTTAAAATTCAGAAATTGATTTTATGAGATAGAAAAGGGTCTATCATCACTTAGACATAAAATGTACAACGATAAGTATATATAAGAATATATCCCTACATAATAAAATTAAAATTAAAATACATAACATAAAATAAGTCTTTGACTAAAAGATGAGGGTGAAAGGTTCCCATAAAAAGATCATTTTGTAAATAAAATAGATCGATTATGTGAATTCACTATAAGGACACATAAAGAAGATTTAAATACAGGATAGGATAACAAAATTTATTTCTAACATAATCATTGCACGACATAATCATGAAGTAGAAGTTTAACCCAATGAATGGAAATTTGGATAAGAAGCTCCATTACCTCGTGTCCGACTTGACTCATTCCTTATTTAATTTCATGAATAATAAAACTAAGTCAATTTATACTTGATTCAGAACCATTGTAAAGTTTATTATTAATTTTATATCACTTATTACCTTTCTATAATAATTAGTTAATTATTTGAGTTCATATTAGACATTTTGTTGATGTTCGAAACATGAGTCAATAACAAGATTGTTATAATCAAAAATTGTTCATATATTTAAAAGTCCATTATCTATAGATTGATATTCATTATTTAGATATCATATATATCATAAATATCCAGTATATATGTATTTAGAATAGTCCATATCATTTGGATATAATAAATGAAATGCATCGTTCATGTAGATGGTAAGTCGTACGTACACATGAATGCTACTTTCATTTCATTTTCATATTTGATGAAATAAAAAATAAATGATACATATGTATATTATCATTATATTATAACATGTATTTTATATAAGTTACATAATTTCATTAATTACATCCTTTATATGTTCTATGTATAGCATGAACGAGTCATATCACTTTGAGGGGGCAGTAGTCCGCACTTCGTCAAATGAAATTGTCCTATTTGTACAATATAAAAAGCATAAAAGTATGTTATAAATGATAATTAAATAAGAATATATATAACTTAAATATTATATATAATTATAGTTCTATCATAATGGCCACCATAAGAGGATGTAGTAGACGATTGAACAAAAATTGTTTTGTGAGGCAGTAGTTCACCATCCACAGAAACAATATGTTCTATACCCATTAGATGAAGGTGTGTGTAAGTTTAGTTCAAATTATTATCATTAAAATATCATATTTTATTTAAGATACTAGTTTTTTATAATATAATTGAATAAAGAGAGTTTAGGGGGTTTTAGAAGGAGAATAAAAGAAAGAATCTTGGGAGAAGACATTACCTGAAATCAGATAACCCCTTTTGATTTAAGATAAAAGGGATTATTTAATTTTCTTATGCACAATTTATGGATTCTAGTAGTATGGGAGGTATGTTTGGAGATTATATGGGCAAAGGTTGTATGATCCAAGTAGGTCTTGATAGGTTTGAGTATAGGTTAGAGGTGGTGTCCTTTTATAAAAGGGAGGAGGGGTACTTTAGGAAAGCTTGAATGTATTATTTTATTATTAATTGATTTTAGATTTCTAATAACATTAAAGTGATATATTTAGAATATAATATAAATATGTGTCTAAATCCACTCATAAAATGGGTTTTAGACAAGTTTAGGTCAGAAAATTTACCATATCTTTTAGCTTTAAGCCTTCGTAAACTTATTTAACTTTTACCATGTCCTCTTGTATATTCATAATATATGGTAACCATAATTACTATAAAAATCCAAGAGACAAAAAAATGTATCATTAATGAAATATTTAACATCATATATTTCATTTAGCCAAATCTTAGTTTTTTAGAACTATAATATCATTTAATAAAATATTAATTGATTTAAAACTCATTTATGTCAATTTTTATACTATTCATATAATGACTTTCTAAAAATACATAAAAACGCGATTAATTTCAAAAAAAACATTATTTATACAAATATGAAAATTCATAATCATCCATAAAATTCCTGGATTTTATAAAAAGTCTCAAATTAAATTTATTTTAATATTTATAATGTCGTTTATTTAAATCTTTCATTAATAAGCTAATCACTACATCACCATTGTGTCATGAATATATTTATTTATCTGATGTATATAAATTTTAAATAAAATACCATGATGTAATAAATATTTCTAGATTTTTATTAAATATTTATCTTCAAATATATCGCTTATATATCACCATACAAAATTAGTAAAAGATACATGTTTAGGTTATATTTTCCTTAACTTTAAATTAAAAGTAATTAAACGTCATTTTCACACACAAAAGGCTCGATGGGGTCCTAAAATAGAAACAAGGATTCCCATGGTCAGAAATATCTCATAAAATTGGCTCAGGTAATGTGTTTGGGTAATTTAATATTATTATAATATTATTTTTTACCCTTATTTACCAGATTTACCCTTTTTCCATGGTAAAAAAAATATTTACTGAAATTACTATTCAAATTGTCTAAAAATAAAAGTTACCTATTTACATAGTTTGGAATATTTGATTCCAAATATGGAATCTATTTTTCCAAATTCAAAATACAGAAGTTTTAAAAATTAATTTAAAATTAATCTCTATTGTTAAAACCAAAACACGTGTTTTTAAGAAGTAAAAACTACTAAAAAATTGACATGTGTTTAGGTTCAATTTCAAAGTGAAATTACTTATAATGAAAAAAATCGTGTTAAATGATAAAAAAAATATAATATAATTACACTTTAAAACCAATTATAAGTAAAATATAATAATATAAAAAAACTATATAAAAAGACAGTTTTGACTTAAAATACAGTATTATTCACTATTCATTAAAAATGAACATTATCATAATAATACAAAAAATTTACCCAAGGTAAATATTGATGTCTAGATTATAATGAATATGTTTATTTTGTAAAATAAAATATATAAATTTTAAAGAACAATATTTAAAAAGGGTTCATCGTCAAAAGGTGGTAAAACTGTTTTTTAAAAATATTAGAGTATATAGGTTTAAAATTGGATTCATTCTCATTTTAAGCCTCTAAAATTTATTGGATAAATGTAAAGACATTTAACAAACATGTATAATCACATTTTAGTTTGTTATATTCATTTCAACCAATATAATGTTTTGGTGTTAACTACCATTTAAAATAATATTATATTATTATTTTTCAGTATGAATCAGCCTTGTGTACAACATGAGATTTCGGAGAAACCCATTGTTGCATGTAAGGTATATCATTGAACATAGCATCCACTTTAAAGTAAATTTAATATTTAATTCAGAAATATAAATAAATAGGAAAATATCATATTCTTTATTTACCTGGGATGTTATAACCTTCCCCCTTTTGGGAATTGCATCCCCGCAATTCTATTCACTTATCAAATTAGTTGGGGTTTTTATCCCTCATAGAATTTTTAGATTCCCATGTGGTCTCTTCAACCATATGTTTTTTTATAAAACCTTAACCTGATAAATCAATTTATTCCACAATGGTTGTTCTCTATGGTAAATAATCTGGACTGGTTGTTCCTCATAAAAAAGATTCTATTCTAATTCAACTACCACTAGACTCAAAACATTGGATGGATCTGGAATATAATTTGTTTAACATTAAATCATGAAAAACATTGTGTACGTAGGATAAATTCATAGGTAAACCCACTTGGTAAGCAATTGATCCAACTTTTCTAGAATTTCATAAGGTCCAATAAACCATAGAATCAACTTCCCCTTCTTACCAAAATGCATCACACTTTTCCATAGTGAAACTTTGAGAAAGACATGATCACCTACCTAAAAAGAAAATTCCTTCCTCCAGTTATCCATATAACTTTACTACTTAATCTGAGCTGTCCTCATGTGTTTCTGTATCAACTGAAATATCTGTACTATCTCTTCTACCAGTTCTGGACCTATAATTTTCCTTTCACCCATACATTCCAAAAAGTTGGAGTTCAACACTACTTCCCATATAATGCATCAAATGGTACCATCTGTATACTGGAATTAAAACTATAATTATAAGAAAACTCAACCAAAGAAATATGTTGGTCCCAACTTCCTTGGTAATCCATTTAAGAAGCACATAACATATCTTTCAACGTCTGAATTGGTCATTCTTACTGCCCATCTGATTGAGGATGAAAAGTTGTAATGAAATATGATTCATTACCCAATGACTTCTGAATTCCTTTTCAAATGTTAGAAGTAAACCTAATATCATGATCAGATACAATGGAGAGGGGAAATCCATGTAACCTGACAATATATTTAATATATAATTGAGAACTTCAATCTATAGACAAAGTATCTTGAATAATAAAGAAATGAACAAATTTAGTCAATCAATCAACAATAACCATGATTGAATTGTTACCTCAAAAAGTGTTTGGTAATCCGAATATGATATCAATGGAAACATTTTCCCATTTCCACTCTAGAATTGGACAAGTCTGAAGCATCCCTTTTGGTAATTTTCATTCTGTTTTTACCTATTAACAAGTTAAACACTTCATAATAATGTCAGCAATATCTCTTTTCATTCCATCCCATAAATAATACTCCCAAAGTTCTTTTTACATCTTTGTAATTCCAGGATGAACAGAAAATGGGTAACTATGAGTTTCACATAACAACTATTTCATTAATTGTGAATCACAAGGAACACATATTCTCTTACCAAATCTCAAAATAAAATCATTATCAATGTTAAATTCAGGAGACACACCCTTCCCAACCAACTCTACTTTTTCTTCAACTCAATACGTTCCTTCTGTGCTTGCTTAATTCTGTCGGATATAGATGATTTCACTAACACATGAAACAAAAGAGAAGATTTTCTGGCACAAAAAAAATCTATTCAAAAGTTCATCAAATATTTAATCAAAGGATCATGTTACAAACGTAACATGGTTAATATATTATTACTTTTTGACTAAAAGCATCAGTCACTTTATTTGATTTTCTTGGATGGTAATGAGTCATTCAATCATAATCCTTGGTTAATTACAGCTTTCTCTCTTTCCTCATGTTCAATTATTTTTGAGTGAATATATACATCAAACTATTTTGGTTAGTATAGATTTCATATTTTACTCCATATAAATGATGCCTCCAAAATTTTAAAGAAAAAACAATAGGAGCTAATTCCAAATAATGTGAAGGGTAATTTAACTACTGAGGTTTTAACTGACATAAAGCATAATCAATTACCTGATCATTCTACATTAGGACACAACCATGTCCTTTTAATTAAGTATCACTATAGATAACAAATTCACCATCTCTATATGGTATTTCCAAAACTGGGTCATTCACCAATCTTCTTTTGAATTCCTTAAAACAATCATCACATTCTTTTTTCTAGTTAAACTTAACACCATTTTGAGTTAAATTAGTTATTGGGCTAGATAACTGTGCAAAATTCTTAAAAAACCATATGTAATAGACTTCCAAAACAAGAAAACTATGAATCTCGGTTATAGTTGTCGGTATTGTCCATTCTTCAATAACTTTAGTTTTAGCTGGATCAACAATTATGCCATTTTTTGAAATAATTTGACCAAGGAATGAAATTTGTTGTCGCAAAAACTCATACTTTATGAATTTCCCATATAATTTATTTTCCTTTAAGGTTTTCAAGACAAACCTTAAATGACTTTCTTGTTCCTCTTTACTCATGGATATTCCAAAATTTATTCAATAAACACAACCAAAAACTGATTCAAGAACTCACAAAAAATTCTATTCATAAGATCCATGAATACAATAGGTTCTTTGGTTAACAGAAAAGGCATAACTACAAATTCATAATGGCCATATCTAGTATGAAATGTGGTCTTAGGAATGTATTCTTCATTTACATTCAAATCATGGTACCCCGATCTCAAGTCAATCTTCGCAAAAGCATTGAGCTCCATGGAGCTGATCAAAAAAATCATCGATATGAGGAAAAGAATACTTGTTCTTAATAGTGATATTATCCAAGGCTCTATAATCAATTAAATCTCTCATTTAACCATATTTATTTTTAAAAAACAAGACTGGATCACCCCACGGTGATGTGAAAGGTCGAATAAAACCTTTATCTAACAATTGCTGCAATTGTTTCTTTAAATCTAAAAGTTAAAATTGATCCATTCGATAAGGGGGTTTTGAAATTGGCTTAGAATCAAGAATTTAGTTAATATAAAATTCAACTTTCTGATCAGGAATAATACCAGGAATATCATCCGTAAAAACATCAAAATACTCATTTACTACTGGGACATCATTAATCCGAATATTTCCTTCGTTTTTAGTAATATGTGAAAAGTAACATTCATTTCTATCATTCACTAGTATCTCATCTTCATGATATGTTATCTGAGATAAGGGTTCATTATTTTATAAAAACATAAAATCATTCTAAAAAGAAAACTTTTTATCTCTACATTAAATTTTATAATGGTAAATAGAAAACCAATCTATTCAAAAAGTAACATCAAACTCTACTAGAGGAAAAAATAACAAGGTTTTGAGTTAAATTCATTCCACAAATAATTATAGGATGATTATTATAATTTCTTTCTTGCATAAATATTTCCCAAATTAATTTTTACCATAAGTTATAGATTCATTTCTTGAGGTGGAATTTCAAATTTGCCTGAAATGTTATCCGAAATGAAAGAATGTGTAGACCCTGAGTCAAATAACACATTGGAATAATCTGAAAAAACAAACAAAGTTCCAAATAACACTTCATTTGATGGTCGCACATCAACCGTTGTTGTCGAAAAATATTTTTTCCACCCTTCTACATTTGATCTGTCTAGTTTCCACCATGGGTAATCAACTTTGGAGACACATTGGAATAATAACCAAACTCATTGCAACTAAAACATCTTACTAATGGCTTTTTATTTCTTGATTAATCAACTTCTTTATAGTTACAATAAATAGGACCAATCTTACCACACTGAAAGAACATTGCAAATTTTGAGAGACATTATCCATAATGCTTTTTACCATACTTCACACAAGATGGAAATTTAATTTTCTTACCTCCATGATTCTTTGATGAATATTTTCCCTTTACCCTGCCAACTTTACCTCTTATTTTTCTTTCTCTCGTAGAACACCTGATCATCAGAAAACTCTATTTCGACATTTTGGAAACATCTAACAAGTTTCACATAGATTCTGAATTCATGAGAGGCTAATACCCTTTGATATCGCGGATTCAGTACTGTGTAAAATAAATTTATCTTACTATCAATATCTCGAATGAAATTTGGAGCATACCTTGCCAGTGGAGTGAAATTTTCTTCGTAAGCAGCCACTAATTCATCCTCCTGCCTCAATTCCAAGAATTGTTTTTCCATCATTAGTTGAACCGCATTAGAGAAAATATTTCTCAAGAAACATACCTTATAACTCATCCCAACCAAGTGAATCAATCTCTTCACTGCCCCTAATATTTTTAACCATCAACCACCACTGATCTGCTTCTCCTTAAAAATGATAAATAAAAATAATAACCTTTTGATTTCCTGTATAACCCATGACACCGAAAATATTTTTTGGTGCATTGATCCACCCTTTTTCTTGAACAGGGTCTGATGATCCCTTGAATGATGGGGGATTTTGCCTCATGAAATGATACACTATATACAAGTTCCTCTGGGGTTGATATGGTTGATCTTGGGAATGTATACCACCACCATTTATATCCTGATTCAACAGCACCATTTCTATAACAAACTATTTAGTACTAATTCCAACCATCTCAAGATGTTGATTTGGAAGGTTATTCTCCACTGTACGCCATCCCCTCACTACTGCCATGTTTACTATACAGAAAACCATTCTGAACAAACGTATCTTAGACAAATAAACATGGTAATCAGCAAATTCTATATAATTTCTATTTGATAGTGATGTAAAAAACAATTATGGATATTCTATTAAAAAAATTATAACTCCTACAGTAATCTAAACCAACCTATGATTCCAACTATAAGGACCCAACCTTAAACATATCATAATCTTTAACTAAGTTAATAATTCACATGGATAATATTTTCAGATTTAGAGATTTAGAGAATTAGGTCATAACTTATACATACCAGCTTGAATATTACAAGTAGACACTTCTACTCACTGTCCATTTTTTCATAAAACATAAACTCTAAAAAACAAGATTAGTTCCATATGTTAGATAGCATGACTTTTCCATAATCTCATCCATGACCCGATTTGTCTTTATGTCCTGTGAAAAACATTTCAAAAACTTGGTATGAGCATTAAAAGATCAGTAATGGATACATAAGGAAGGAAAGATGATAGTTTTTCAAGACAACATGAAAACAATGAATACATTAACATAAATTAATACATTTCACCTTAAAGAAATAACAAAAACACTTCACTAAATAAAATATTATTACTTACTCGTTTTGTAACAAAAATATTACCATAAAGCCCATAGAAGGTGACATATAGAATATAAAGGTAAACTTGGGACATAATCATATTTAAATGGAATAACCATA
Source organism: Viscum album (assembly GCA_963277665.1). Classification (NCBI taxonomy): domain Eukaryota; kingdom Viridiplantae; phylum Streptophyta; class Magnoliopsida; order Santalales; family Viscaceae; genus Viscum; species Viscum album. The sequence continues at coordinate 826,481,133 of OY728164.1, forward strand.
CGGTCGGCTTCCACAAATCATTCTTACGAATGGAATAACCATATGACAAACTTCCATACCCGATGCATTGAAGGTTATAACGTAACCACATGACCTTGGTTTATCATAGAACCACCCATCATTTGGTTTATCACGTAACCACCTATCAAATGTCCAAGTACCAGTATATAACCATAAGACATAAAATATTTCAAATATCAACATTTCATTAATAACATTTCATTTAAAATTAAAAGAAATAATTTTAAGATATTGAAATATGCAGTCTATTTCAAAAACCATTTTCAATACCAAATTATGTAAAAAGGGGTATATGGTATTTATTTTATTTTTAAAAACATTTCCTCTTGTTAAGGAATCCATATATAAAATGATGCTCATGGAGACATAAAGGTCATTATCACCGCATACATTAAAAACATTCCTTTTTTCATTTAGTAAAACACTTAGTATAAAAAATATTCCCTTTCATTGAATGAAAATGTAAAAGGTTTTTATTATACACCATAAAAAAAGTAGGTATATATTACCAAAATATGCCTCAATAAAAAGAGATTGTCACAAAGTCCCTTACGAAAATTTGGTTTCATAACAGTGTCAATTTAAAATTCATAAAATGAGTTGATGAGAGAGAAAATGGTCTCTCATCACTTGGGCATAAAATTTACAGGAATAAGTATATATAAGAACATATCCCAACATAATAAAATGTAAATTAAAAGACATAACATAAAATATGTCTGTGACAAAAAGATGATGGTGAAAGGTTCCCTTAAGAAGATCATTTTGAAAATAAAATATATCGATTATGTGTATTCACAATAATTATACATAAAAAAAGTATAAATAAACGATTCGATAACAAAATTTATTTCTCACATAATCATAGCACAGCATAATCATGAATTATAAGTTTAACCCAAAGAATTGAAATCGGGTTAAGAAGCTCTCTTAACTCGTGTCTGATTTGACTCGTTCCTTTTTTAATTTCATGAAAAACAAAGTTAAGTCGATTTTTACTTGCTTCAGAACTTTATTTATTTTTATTATTCCTTTTATATCACTTATTACATTGATATAATAATTAGTTAATTATTTGAGTTCATATCAGACACTTTGTCGGTGTTTGGAACTTGAGTCAGAAACGAACTTGATATAATTATAAACTGTCCATGTGTTAAAAATACCATTATATCCAGAATGATAATAATTATTTATCTATCATATATATAATATATATCCAGTATATTTTTATTTAGAATAATCCATAAAATTTGGATATAAGAAATGAAATGCACCGTTTATGGAGACATTAAGTTGTACGTACGAATGAACGCTACTATCATTTCATTTTCATATTTTAAGTAATGAAAAATAAATGATAGATAGGTATATTATAATTACATTATAAAATCTATGTTATAAATTTTATATAATTTCATTAATTACATCTTTTATATGTTCCATGTATATCATGAAAGAGTCATATCACTTTGAGGGGGCGGTAGTCCACACTTACTCAAATGAAATTAGCATATTTATAAAACATGAAAAGTATAAAGGTATATTATAAATGAGAATTAAAGAAGCATATAGATAACTTAAATATCATATATAATTATAGTTACATCTTAATGGCCAACATAATAGGTGGTTGTAGAAGATTGAACAATCATCGTTTCGTGAGGTAGTAGTTCACTGTCCACGGAAACAGTATGTTACGTACCCATTAGATGGAGGTGTGTGTATGTGTAGTTCAAATAAATATCATAAAAACAACCTAGTATATTTAAGATAATTTTTATATTAAATAATTTAATACTTAGAGTTTAGGGGGTTGGTGAAGGAAAATAAATGAAAGAATCGTGAGAGAAGACATTACCTCCAATCGGGTAACTCATTTTTATTTAAGCTAAAAGGACTTATTTAATTACATTTTTCCCAATGTAAGGATCCTAAGAGGAATTTAGGGATATTGGGATCTTATTTGGGAAGAGTTTGGACAAGCGAAGGTGTCTTGAGAGGTGTGAGCAAGCGTTAGAGGTGGTGTCCTTTCATAAAAAGGAGGAGGGGCACTTTAAGAAAGTTTGGAAGTATTATTTTATTATTAATTTATTTTCGAATTCTAATAACACCAAAGTGATATATTTATAATATAAGATAATTATGGGTCAAAATACTCTCATCCAATGGGATTTAGACAAGTTTAGGTCACAAAAGTAAACTTATCTTTTAACTTTAACCCTTAGTAAACTTATTTAACTTTTACAATTTCTTCTTGTATATTCATAATATATGGTTACCATAGTTACTATAAAATTCCAAGAGAACTAAAAAATTGATAATTAATGAAATTTAAAACATTATATATGTCATTTGGCCAAATATTATTTTTTAGGACTATTATATCATTTAATAAAATATTAATTGATTTAAAAAACATTTATGTTAATTTTTATACTAATTGTATCATGAATTTTTGAAAATCCATAAAAAGTTGATTAATTTGAAAAACAAAATTAATTTATTCAGATAAAAAAGTCATAATTATCCATAAAATTAGTGGAGTTCATACAAATTTTCAATATAAATTTATTTTAATATTTATAATATCATTTATTTTAATCATTCATTAATAAGGTAATCACTACATCACCATTGTGTACTAAATATATTTATTTATCTGATGTCTATAAATTTTAAATAAAATAAAATGATGTGGTAAATCTTTTTATCTTATTAATTACTATTTATAGTCTAATATATCACTTATATAACCCCGTATAAAAATCATTTTTGTAAAAGATACATGCTTTGGTTATATTTTCCTTAACATTAAATTAAAATTAATTGAATGTCATGTTCACACAAAAGCTTCTATATGGTATCATAAAATGGAACCAAGGATTCACATGGTCGGAAATATATCATTAAATATGGTTATAAAATGTTTTAGTGTAATTTAATATTATTTTAATTTTAATTTTTACCCTTATTTTTGAGATTTACCCTTTAAGCATGGTAAATAAAATATTTACTAAAGTCAATATTCATAATGTCTAAAAATAAAGGTTACCTATATAAAAAATTTAAACCTCATGATTTTAAATATAGAATCCATTTTTCCAAATTCAAAACAAAGATGTTGCAGAAAATAATTTGAAATTAATTCCCATTGTCAAAACCAAAAATCGTGTTTTTAAGAAGTAAAAACTACCAAAAGATTAACATGTGTTTATGTTCAATTTCAAAGTGGAATTACTTACATAGAAAAAATTTGGATTAAATGATAAAAAATATAATCTAATTAAACTTTAAAACAAAATAAAAGGACAATATAATCATATAAAGAAACTAGATTAAAAGACAGCATTGACTTAAAATGCAGTGTTTTACACTATTAATTAAAAATAAACTGCATCAGAAAGTTACCAAAAATTTAACCAAATTAAATTTTTATGTCAAAATTCTTAAGAAGAAGTTTATTTTTACAAATGTAACTTATAAAAGTGAAAAAAATTATATTTAAAAAGGGTTCCCCATCAAAATGTCGTAAAACTACCTTTTAAAAATATTAGAGTATTTATGCTTAAAATTGGATTCATTCTCATTTTAAGCCTCTAAAATTTATTGGGTAAATGTAAAGACATTTAAAAACATGTATACTAATATTATAGTTATTTCTGTTCATTCCCACCAATACAAGGGCGAGGCATTAACTACCATTTAAAATAATATAATAATATTATTTTTCAGTATGACTCAATCATGCGTGCGACATGATATTTCAGAGAATCTCATTGTTGTGTATCGAGTACGCCATCGAACATAGATTTCCATTTAAATTAAATTTATTATTTAATTAACAAATATTAAAAAATATGAAAATATCATATTCTTTATTTACCTGCTATGTTACATATAAAAGTTGTCTTGACAGCGGTAGATGATAAATACATTTGTTGTTAATGGAGGCAGTGAATCCACTATAATATATACAACATTTTCTTTTTAAGAATAATCATGGAATAGAAGTGTATAGATGATAGATATTCCATTAAAAATATTCCATTGAATTTTAATATTGGATTCATTATTTCATATTTCTTTGAGGATGTGAGGAGGTATAATATTTAATGAATTTAAAAGGGATAGACTAATAACATTACCTTATTAACATTAAAACAATTTATTTTTTTATTTTGGTGAGGTCATGACTATATTAAAATAGGAGGGAGTTTTGAGAATATAATTAAATATAAATTCCAAAATCTCAAATGATTATAAAATGTGGGGGGAAGGGGTTGTGAGGGGAGCTATTTATAATGAGAGAAGATGGGTGTCTTAAATATTATAATAATTATTTTATTATATTTGGGTCAAGACTACAAATAGTGAAGAATATTATGAGAATATATATTAAATGGTGCCTTAATGTTTGAACTAATGGGTTTTTACATTATCATTGACTCATTATTTCATATATTTTTCTTATAATGTTAAATATAATATTTTTTATACTTCGCTATTCCCCACAAATCAAACTATGTTAGAAAAACAATAGAATTTCTCCCTAAGAAGTTTTTTATGTAAATATTCAATAGATAAAATAATTTTTTTTAAAGTAATTTTTTAAATAATATAAATTTATTTTTAAGTTAAAATAATAATTTATTTAAAAAATTCTAATTTTAACATTGTGATGAATTTTCTACCCTTTGAAAAATATTTAATCTTACCATAAAATTATATTATCAATATAAAGAGACATAATATTTTTTATGACAATTTTATGAAAATAATTTTCTATTTTTAGCATTTATATTTTAAAAAAATAAAAAATTTACATGTTTATCAAAAATAAGAGCACTTATTTTATCATTGTTTTTCAAAAAAATTACATGAATTAGGATATAAACATATAATATATTAATTTTATAAGATATCTAAATATTATTTTACACTCCCATAAGTGAGGATACTATTATAAATGTTGGGTTATTTTTCTTAATGATCAGATTACTATTCCAAAAGTCATATTACTATTCCAACTGTATGATTTGTAGTAGTCATATGGGTTTACAACTTTTTATAAATAACTAAAATTACATCCAAAGATAATTCACATCTATATTCTATTAAGATTATATAAATTGTCATTCCCATGAAGAATATTGTACTACTAATATTTTATTTGACATCTATAATATTACATGTGAGTGAAATTACTCTCATGGATCGAGAAAATCAAAAGTTTCAATTAATTGTTATCTTCTTTACTCTTTATTATCCTATTGTCACACTTTCAATTATTATTGATATTTTTATTCTCTAAATGTAGTGTTCAAATTAATATCACATAATATTTTGGTATTAACATATAGTTCCTCAGTTTTATACAACATTTCCTTATAAAATATGATACATTTGTATTAGAAGTGAAATTCCATTGATAAAATTCTACATCATTGCATTATTATACACTTAAAAATCTCACCATTTAAATTTATTTCACCACATAACATGAAAATAGATAAGGTTAAATATAATTCATCACTTCCATAGGTTCTCAAGATACCACATCATACTTATGGTTCCACCATAGTACTTTTACAAGGTGAGTTGTCTTGTTACATAAAATATTTCCTCTATAGTCTAGGATCTTAACTGATTTATAATTACAAGAGAGATCATTTTCCATCTCTACCACCTAAAAATTTAGTAAATGTGAGGGATCTGGTATGTACTTCCTCAAGAGGTATATATGTAATATATCATCATCTTGAAATAGGTTTGGTGTTAGTTCTAGTAAATAGGGAAGAACTCTAATGTGGTCAAAAATATAAAAGGGGATGTTGTATCGAGGTCTTATCTTTCCCTTTTTTTCCAAATATCTTGAAACTCTTCCATAGATATACGTGTCGTAACCCTTTATCTCAAGCCTTCAATTCCAGTCCTCCTTGATGGTTATCATCATAGCTCTTTTTTTTACTACGAGATTCCTTATTTTTCTGTTGAGTGGTTTTGACCTTTTCAATCAATTCTTTGATCATTTTAGGTCACATCAACTTAAATTTAGCAACTGTATCCCAAAAATTAGGTTTTATCTAAATATTATTTTGAATTTATTCATATAGAGACATTTCGATTATTTAGTGAAAGTCATTTTTATACCAAAACATTAACTGAGGAATATATTGATCACATCCTTATTTGAAGTACATATATTATTCTCTCTACATATCCTCAATTTTATAGATAGTCTACTAAGATTGGCTATCAGTTAGGGGTGATAATCTGTACAAATTTTTATCCCGGTGTTTGTAGAATGATGAATAAGATTCTATAACATAGAGGTAAATATCATATCTTGATTGGATACCATTGGTATTGGTGTTCCATATAGCCTCACCACTTCTCAAATGTATTCCTTTGAAATTTTATCGAGTGAGGGGTCCTCTAAAATGACAATGAAATGTGATGTTTTTAAGATGATCCTCTATAACCCATAAATAATTATTTCTATTGAATATATTTTGATGACCTGTGACAAAACCCATAGTGATGTACACCCATTTCCATGTGGGCATTGGTAACAGTTGCCTCATTACCTTTTAATTTTTCCATTCATCCTTCACATACTGACATACCATGAACTTTTATTATATTTTATGATCTTCTTCGTAATATTTTTTCACCAATATTTTCCTTGATGATATTGATATGTCTTCTTAATCCCTAAGTGGATAGGGAAGGATGAACTCTATGAATAATCCAAAAACTCTTTGTATATCTCAGTATTTCATGGTACATATATTCATAATCAAAATATTAAAACACCTTCCTCATCAATTTTTAACTTTCAGGATTTCAAGTTTTATATCGATTTATCCTTCTTCTTAATTTCTATATAATCTCTTTGATCTTCCATTATCTTATCAAGAACAGAGGGTTGAGAAATAATTTGAGAAAGGAATGATGGTATTATTTACTTTATGACTTCCATGTCCATCCTTTACATGTCTATAAAGAGTGGATTATTCTCAAATATCTTAATGGATAAGGTTTCAAGATCCATTCTACACAGAGATTTTGTGTCTTCATTTTCCATCCCATGATGGTAATAGATTTAGGAGTCATAATACTTGATCAGCTCTAACCATCTTTTCAAGTGAATATTAATATCCTTTTTTCTAAATATAACCTTGAGACTCTTATGATTTGTATATATTTCACACTTATCTAAATAGCGATAATTAAATGAAGTATTCAATACAAATATCACTATAAACAAGTCCAAATAACATGATGGGTAGTTATTCTCATGAAATATCAACTTCATTGAGGCATATGTTTCCACTTTATCATTTAAAATTTGTATCTAGCCCATTCCATTCATTAAATCATCATTATATACCATGAAAAGTTCCTCATGTAACATCATGTCCTAGGTGACACACACTGGTTCCCTGATCTGGTTGGTCACATGACCTCATGCGCACCTCCCCATATGTCAGTGGCTACCAACTAGGAACAAGAGCCTAATATATGTCATGGGGAGACTATACCCTCTATATCAGAGTAGTACACCTAAAGAAAATAAAGAAAAAATTAAGAAGTCATATAATCATGACCAGAAAATACTAGTACCACATGATTAAAAATATAAGAAATATAACATCAAATTAAATAATATATATGTCCTGCTAAAGTACGTTCCAAGTGTCAAATTGAAACTCATAAATTAAAGGCGCTGACAACCCCCAATAGGGTCCAAAACTACATCTAGTTCCCTCATCCATGATTCATCTCAACTAATCCATATAATTAAAGGCATTTTCCCTTATCCTATACTATAACCATGAAATCTATTCAGGTACCAATCAGTAATCCGAATTTGGGTGTGGGTAAAACTTAGTAGGTCTCCACCAATAGTGTCTAAAACAATATCCATTCAATAATAATGTATATAGTTTTATAAAGTAATAAGTAAAATGTGTATGTAAAAAATTATCACAATATCATTCATTCTTTATTTGACCACATAATCATTTAAGTTCCCATGGACAACCATATCTCAATACCCACTTCATCCCATGCAAGAGTTTTAACTATTACCAAGGGATATCACAACTCATAATGTCATTATTACCAGTCTTTAATTCATACTTGAATGCCCATGTTACCACTCATAATTTAGGCTTGAATATCCAAGTTATCATTCATCATATCACAATTAAATGACCATATTACCGTTTATAATTTCCCAATTGAATAACCATGTTACCATTCATAATTTCATAATTGAATGATCATGTCACCATTCATAATTTTACAATTGAAATCCTCTCAGTATCATTACTAATTCAATAATTAGATTATAAAATATTTCCCCTTAACTAATTCCCCAATTAATTAATCACATTAATCCCACTAATTAATTCATAAATTAATAGATCAATATCCAAAATCTCAACATCCCATAATTATTTCAAAAATTAATTATTCAAATCAACAATCAGAATATGTCATAGTTAATTAGACCATTAATTATCACAAATAATATATCTCAATATATAATAATTAATTAAACAGTTAAATATGTAAAACAATTTATCTTAATATATCATAATTAATTCAAAAATTAACTATTCAAATAATCTAGCTCAATTATCTTAATTAATTAAACAATTAATTATCTGAAATCATCTATCTCAATATCACATTATTAAATCAACAATTAATTATTGAAAGTCATCTATCTCAATATCTCATAAGTAATTTAATAATTACTTATTCAAAATATATAATCTCAATATCTGATAATTAATTCAACAATAAATGAACTAAAATACATAATGTCAATATCTCAAAATTAATTCAACAATTAAATTTTAAAAATATAAAAATGTAAAATTCTCAATTTCACATCTCCTCAATTAATTAATTCACAAAATTAATTAATTCAATAAAGAACTCAATTTCTAAACATATAATGAAAATTATGCAATTACATACACTTAATTTAAATCAAGACTTTGGGATTTGAATTATAGACAAAATACCTCAAATAAATGATCAATGATCACCCACTTGAAATCCCCAATTTTATCTGAATAATGACATAGTGTGAGATCCATATCTAAAATAGGGAGGGGTATGAATCTTCAATCCTGGCCTTGAATCTAGAAAAAAGGGAGTCAGAATGTCCTGGAATCTTTTTGGAGGGCTTCAAAATCATGAAGCAAATGTTAGAGTCGAATGGGGGTCAATTTGGGATTAAAATGGGGGCTCGGGAAATTTAAAAATAAAATTTCAAGTGAATTAAAAACCCTACCACATGGTTTCCCCTAAACATACACATTAATCTTGTGCCTCTTCTAGGGGGTTCATAGTTTCTCATTTTAGGGTGCACATTTTGAAAAACCATGCGCCATGCAAAACCGCACTGTCTAGGGATTCACGTTTTGTTGGTCCATGGTGCAAGGTTATGGAAAATGATGCACTGACCATCCACTATCCTCTTTCTTTAAATTTCCTCAAATGTTTCACCCAAAACACCCTAAACTAAAAACAAGTGAAAATAACTCAAAAAAACATAAAATAGTACCTATAAACATGCTCGAGACATCTATAGAAAAGGTTTGGGTTTTAAAATATCCCTACCTTATAACAACTATTCCTTGATCTGTACTCCCAAATGTCGCTATGATTTAGAGTCAAAAAGATTTGGACATTGAGCCCCCATATCTACTTCTCACTACAATGTTTCATCCCTAACATAACCATGTTTCCACAATACATAGACTATCAGCACGATATTTCCCTGAAATACTTTCTCATTACCATCCAAAACACATATTAGATTCTCCTCAAAGGATGTATCTATCTCAATATCTATATCATTTACATCAATCATATGATAAGGTTTTAGGTGATATCTCTAATGTTGTGACACATGGAAAACATCATGAATAGGACTATATATCTATGGAAGATCCAATCATTATGCCACCAGACCTATTCTCTATATAACCTCAAATGGTTCAACTAACCTAAGAACTATTTTTATAGGAAAACTCCACTTTATATAGGTGATTATCCAAATACCTATCAAAGTCTAAAACACGCGCTCACAGTATATCCTCAAGAACCTATATAGTACGCTCTAACTACACACCTGTCTATGGGTGGGAATCCATACTCAAAAAAACCTACATACCAAGAACCTTCAATAAACCCATACAGAAACATAAAGTAAAACATGATTATTGATATGAAATAATATTCTATGGAACCCCATGCAAATGGACTATCTCTTGAACACAATGTTCACCTAACTACTCCACTAGGAAAGTTTCTTGCATAGGCAAGAAATGAGATAACTTCATCAGCTTATCCAAAATCACCCAGATAGTTTCATTCTACCGAAGTATCCTCAAAAGACCCACCATAATGTACATGGTAACATTATCCCACTTACATTATTGAATAGTCAACAGATGCAATAAACCCCAAGGTCATTGGTGATCACCTTTCACCTAATGATAGGTGTAGCATTGTTTCACGTACTATACTATATCATTTTTCATACATGGGAACCAAAATTTTCTACATATTTCATGGTACATTTTGGCCACACCATGATATACCACCCACTTATATGCATGAATCTTACACATCACCTCTTCCCTCATACTTGTAGGAACAAAAACTTGATTCCCTGTGTAGATGGTCTCATCCTCATCTATGGACAAATCAAAAAGTTTCTCCCCACCTACAAGGAATTTCCACTATTTTAATCACTATGGATCCATATACATTATATAACTAGTCCATTTCTAAACTTTATTATGGAATCTCTACTTTCATTACATAAATTTTCATTACATTTTACAAACAATGGATATTTAAATCTAGGGTCTTAGAAATTAGGAACATAATACAAAAAACATAAAGAATTACTATATTACACTTATAAGGCTTCATAATAGGTTAATTTTATGTAAATATACTACATCTCATAACCTAGATACATACATCAAAGGAAAGGGTGAGCAGAAGGCCCATTAAGGAAAACAAGTGAAACAGTTTACATGTGATCTCAAGCGATATCAATAAGAACAAAAGGGATATCATAAAGGAATGATAAAGAGGAACATAATAGAAATAATAACATGAATAATATCTTCAAAATGTGGCTAAAACATCTAATTTATAAATTTATGAACATATCACCAAGGTCTATCCCCATGGTGTCATAAAAATTACCAAGGTTATTCACCAAGGTATCGTAAAAATTGTTATCTCTAGAGATTAAATTTTTTACCCAATGCATTGGAGTGATATTAGTGCACACCATTAATATGTATTTATTTTTATGATATCCACATAGATCATAATCATAAATTTTATAAATAACCCAATGAGAGTAAAATAAATGGGTTTCGTATCAAAATTTTGATGTTTTAAAAGTTCTTAAAAAAATAATCATTTTGTCATTTGTAAACCATGGAAAATGAATGAGGGTTTAATGTATGTCAAATCCAGAAAAATATATATAATTTTTTTGTATTTATGAATACACATAGAAATAAAAATATATTTGGGTGTTAACATAAATAAAACAATATAATTTCTTGAGAAAAAGAGAGAGATTTTGATAAGAAAATTCTACAGCATAACAACTATATAACAAGGTTTTAGAAAACATTAAAAAGATATAAGACAAGGGTCAACCACTAATAAATAACTCATAAAATAGTATAGGTATAGAACACAACTTAAATAAGATCATGTTATAGAAGTTTTTATGACATAATACATGAAAATAAAACATAATTGAAAAGAGAATATGTGATTTCTTTTACAAATATTTGACGGCCTAACGATGTCACTTAAAATTTCAGAAAATCAGTTGATGATAGTGGATAGGGTCTATTATAAATTGTACATAATATGGACTGTAGTAATGATATATAATAACAATCCCTCACATAATAAAATGAAACTATAAGACATAATATACAGAAAGTCATGACTAAAAGAGGAGGGTAAAAGGTTCCCTTAACTTGAAGAGTAACTTCGAAAGCATGAAGTTTGGGACCTTAGGGGGATTGAGGTAACTGTGGGAGGACTACTTGGGAGGTAAAAATACTATATTTTCCTTTATGAGGATTTTTGAATGAATGAAATGAGGTAATGGATTGGTATTTATAACAAAAGTGAGGGAATATATTTTTAATTTCCAAGGGACACCACATTAGTTGTATTTGCAATACTATGGGCTTTCCCATGGTATTTTACCATGGTATTGGCCACTTGGGACACTTCATAACATATATTAATATTCAAATTTACACAAAAATTATTACATCATGATTAGATCACAGATGATGTCATTAAACATACCACAAATCAAAACTGTATATTTACTTTTCACCGAAAAACAAAAAAATTTATAAAAATCCAATAAATTCACCCTAAACTAATATCAATACTATAAAATAAAAAATGAACTCCATTTTATTAAAATAATTTTCTAATTTTGTCATATTTAATTTTTAAGTAAAAACACTATTTACCTGAAACAAAATACTAATATTTATCTAATAATTTCTGAAATAGTTATTTAATAATGCAATAATATCACATTACCAAATAAGATTCCTAAATTATATTTATTCTTTCTTAAGTGAGGTTACTATTCCATTGGTCAAATTACTATTCATAAGGGTAATATTACTATTCATACTGTACTATTCTCTAAAAATTAAGTTAATCAAATTAGACTCTAAGTTTCTTACTGATCACAACTGTAGAAGACAATTTTTTGAAAATAATTTCACATTATTAATTATTTAATGTTTAAAAAATATTTTAAAATACCTTTTTCCCCAAAATTCATCAATAATATGGAACTTTTAATAATTCATCTTATATTTATTGGAACATTTAAAATTCACAAAATTTACCAAAATAAGAAATACCAATTTTATTTATACCAAAGGATTACACATGGTAGATATGGCCTTGTTACATAGCCCCTTATAACACCTGCATATGACCAAAGTGTAATGTGTGTTGTGGTGATAGAATCTTAGGGTGGGTAAAACAACATTGCTCGAGTGGTGTTTTCTATCAACTTGAACTTCTCCCTTAGGTGATTCCATTCTAGATTCACATGTTGAATCTCAGCTTGGTCTTGGTCCAGAGCAAAGACTAGTGATGCAACCTCCTTCTAAAGCTTTGATAGATGGTCTTCGTATGGCCCGAGTCTACTAGATAAGGGCATAGAATCTTCTTTCTCTATTAATTAACCAAGATCACTTTTATTTAAAAATTAATAATCGTAACATTGAGAGATTAGTTTCCCATGGTCATATTGACCAACAATTATATAACAGTCAAAACACAACCATATCATTTTAATTATACTCACTTCATTAAATAAAGGATATAGTTTTATAAAATAAAATAACAGACAATTTAAACAAAAATTATTCAAAAGTTCAGGTCGTTACATTATTCCCCCTTATAAAATTTCACCCCCGAAATTTTAACTCTTACTCTTAGAGGAGAAAATGAGTGGGTACTTCTGCCTCATAGACTTCTCTAGTTCCCATGTGGATTTTTCACATTTTTTGTTCCTCCACAACACCTTAACAAGGTCAGTTGTCTTGTTGCGTAGAACATTGTCCCTACAATCCAAGATCTCCACTGGTTGATCCTCAAAAGAGAGGTCTTGTTCTAGTTTTACCACTAATTGATTTAGTACATGTGAAGGGTTAGGTATGTACTTCCTCAAGATGGATACGTGAAAGACATCATGAACATGTTCGAGATTTGGAGGGAGTGCAAGCTGATATGCCACTGCTCCTATGCGATCAAGGATTTCATAGGGACCAATGTACCTAGGGTTGAGCTTCCCTTTACTCCCAAAACTCATGACTCTCTTCCAAGGTGAAATTCAAAGAAATAATTTATCACCAACATCAAACTCCATGTCATTTTGATGGTTGTTGACATAGCTCTTTTGCCGACTCTGAGTAGCCTTAATGTGTTGTTGGATGACATGAACATTTTTTGTCATCTCTTGCACAAGATCAGGCCAAAGAATCTTTCTCTCACCATATTCATCCCAAAAAGTAGGATTTCTACATCACTTCCCATATAGAGATTCATAGGGTGTCATTTGAATGCTAGAGTGGAAGCTGTTGATGTAAGAGAACTCAACTAATGGGAGATATTGATCCCATCCACCATTAAATTCTATTGAGAATGTTCTCAGCATGTACTCATGTTTTTGAATAGTCCTTTCAGATTGGCCATCTATTTGGGGGTGATATGCCATAATGAAATTCAATTAAGTGCTTAGAGCTTGTTGAATACTTCTCCAGAATTTTGATGTGAGCCTTGGATTACGATCAGATACGATAGAGAATGTAACTCAATGCAACATTACCACTTCCTTCACATATATCATTGTAGGTTGATAAATATAGAAATTTTCTCAAATGAAGATAGAATGGGTAGTATTGGTGAGACGGTAAAAAATAACCCATATCACATTGTTTTATTTAAATTTTCTTTGGATACCAGTGATAAATTCCATAGTGATGGTGTCCCACTTCTATATTGGTATAGGTAGTGGTTGCAATACCCCTTTATAAAGTTGTCACTCTGCCTTCACATGTAGATATACTAGGCACCTTGAATTGTAGTCATCAATATCCCTTTTCATATTATCCCACCAATAATGATCCTGAAGGTCCCTATAAATTTTCGTGCTTCCAGGTTGTATAGAGAAAGTAAATCTATGAGCTTTATCCATCCACTCCTTTATTTCCAGAATAGATGGAACACATTGTATTGTAAGAAATTTCGTTACACCTTATTGATCAATATTGAACTCAAAAAACATTCCATCCTTCAAAGCCTCAAACTTATTCTGTAACAAAATAATTTCTTTCTAATATTTATTGATCTTCTATAGTAATGATGGATCATAAATAATTTGGTTTAGGTTTGATGATTTCCCTTCTCTTATAATTTAAATGTCCAACTTTACTAGGTCGTTGATAAAATGATATCTTTGAATACTCATCATGGAAAGAACAACTGGTACTTTCCTACTTAATGCATCAGTGACTTTATTTGCTCTTCCAGGATGATAATTAATTGACTAGTCACAGTCTTTATGAATTTCCAACCATATCCTTTGTCCAATGTTTAAATAGTTTTATGTGAAAATATAATTCAAACTTTGATGGTCTGTGTATATATTACATTTCTCCCCATAAATAAAGTGCCTCCATATCATCAGATCAATAATGACCGCAGCCAGCTCCAGATCATGCATAGGATAGTTCTTCTAATGAGTCTTCAACTGTCAAGATGCATAAGCAATTCTTTTTTTCATTTTTCATGTGTACTCACCCAATAACTTTTATAGATTCATCACTAAAACTAACAAATCCTTCTCCACATGAGGTAAGAGTTAACACTGGTGTAATAACCAATCTCTTCTTCAACTCTTGGAAACATTCCTCACACTCCTTTTTCTAGAATAACATGACCCCTTTTCGAGTTAACTTGGTTAAGGGTTTATAAATTAATGATTTTTTTCAGAAAACTCATATAATATCGCACTAATCCAAGGAAACTTAATCTTACTTATTGTTTTAGGCTGAGGCCACTCCTCTACAACCGTTGTCTTTGCAGGGTCAACTGTTATTCCTTCATTGGTTACAGTGTGCCTGATGATGATAATATTTTCACATATTTTATACTGTAATTTAATGTTTATAGACCCACCATAGTATTATTTAATAGTCAATTGTTACATATTTGTGTTTTGTGTTATTTTGATCCTAAATGCAAAAATTGCATAATTTTGGATTTTTATCAGATTTTTGTCATATGGGTATTTTTTCCATTTCTCATAAAATATAGTTTACAATTTTGTGATTAAATTTTTTTTAACCCTTTTGTTATTTCCTTTAACTTTTTCCTCAAGACCAGGGGCTGAATCGATCACCTAGAGGCCATAAAAAAGAAATGAAGTGGATTATTTTTCCGAGCGGACTGCGTGGACCCCACATCTATAATGAAAACTCAATTTGATCTACATACCTTCAAATGAAGTAATTATACTTGTAGAGGAACTAGGACTCAATGGATTATTCACAAATTTAATTTAATGGTGTTTAGAATCCATTATGGTGGTCACTAAATGAAACAGTTTTGAAGGAAGGTTTTAGGAAGCTTTATCTAGAAAACATCATTAAAAATAAAAATTCATAACTCCTTATATGAGCTTCAAATAAATCATAAATATGTAGGGTGGATGGAAAACCTATTTATAAACAACATTTATGAAGGGGTCCACATGTGAATCGTCCAATTAATGGGTCAGAAATGCATAAACTTTTGGAGGATGGAATCTCCCTATAAAAGGAGAGGACCTCCTACCTCTCAATTCATTCCATTATTTTCCAAAAAAATTCTAGGGATGTATTGACCAAAGGTATTTGAGTAATAGATTCTGTTCTATATAAGAGGAGTTACATTGACAATGAAGCCATTATGGGCTAAACTCCAAGCAGTGGTGGGCAGCGACGGTATTAGGACATTTACCCCCTTTGAGTTTGTGGTTTTTATTATTAACTCTTTTAATTTAAATAATCCTAGAATTTGTTTGCATGATGGAACAAGGTATACTCTCTCTTGTTTTCATTTTATTCTATTTTTATATATTTATTAATTTAAACTTATGAATGTAAAACAATTTTCTTGTTGTTTAAACTTCTTTGGGTGAGGTCTCCCCATTGAGCACAATATGTTCAACTGGTTTTGATTGCTTGGAGGTATTTGGGAAATTGGATCACGTTCAAGAGTGGATAAACACCCATATTTGAGGTCTTGATATGGTTTATGGTAAATATAGGTTTATAAATATAGGTATTTATTTATAAATTGGATAATTTAATTAGAAGAAAAATTGTCGACAATGATAAAGGGAATGTCTGAAGATCCAAGTTTGTCCACCGCTTCCTTATATAGTTTGTTTTCTCAGTTCGATTTTCTTTGGATTTATAATCTATAATGTAGATTTATTAATAAATTATGATTTTATTTTTTTAGTTCATTTCAATCCACCACTATATATATTAGATTATATAGTTTTATATTAGTTAAATATAAAAGTGACAATTGAAAATACAGTGCATATAAGCGACCTCCTTGTGATCGACCCTAGGTTGAGCCAATATGGTACACTCTTATTAAAATAAGAATTTAATTGAATATAGTAAAGCAACTGAAGTCCCTGTCATCAATTTGGAACTATTTTCGGGGTGGCCAATACCTTTAACACATAGTTTTTCATTAAAAAAATCAAAATTAAAAAAAAATCATTGCATATTATTCTTTTGGTCATGGATTATTCTAGAAATTTTTCAATGCATGGCCTATTACTGACACATATAGCAGGGTGGAATTTTTTAAAATTCCAATTTCACAAAATTCACAACAATTTCAAGAAATTCGCTTGATAATTCAAGAGGATTTGAGAATGCTGGAAGAAGCAAGCAAGATGGTTGCATCGCTGGCCACCCAAGTTGAATAAGTTAAAGTCATATGGATATAACAACAAACAATACAAGCTTATGAGAATGAAAATATTTTTCCACCTATATTTCAAGATGAAATTATATAGGATGAAGAAATTCTCTAAGATCCAATTTCCTCTCCAACAATTGAGTTCCCAACTGCCTTGCATGAAGAAAATAAACCTAAAGTAGAAATATATGAGGGAGATTTAATTTCCGAGCCTCCATTTTATTTAAATTTAGTTTATTCTGAATTTAATAATAATTTCACTTGTGAATATATTTTATATTCATCATCACTACTGTAGGATATGAATAAAGAAGAATAAGGTCCTCATTTTGTAGAGAGAACGAAGGTGTCTGTCGAGTTGTGCATTGGTGCATTTGAGGATGATGGCACAAAAGAAGAAATCATTGAAAAACCAATTTACAAACTCAAACCAGAAGAGAAGAAACTTCCTATTCTACTAATTTCTCCAACATTGGACACCACTCCTCCAAATGAAAAAACATGGGAGAACCCCTTTATCCTTTCCCCTCCCCTCTTAATCTCAAATTCTATTTTTCATCTATTCTAGGGGTTGGTTCCACTCTTGTTTTCTTTGGGGGTTCTCACTTATGGCATCCACTAATGGATGTCAGGAGAAATAATTTGTGGTGGTTTCTAAGAAAAAAACCACATCCACCTTTATATTGGTGTTAACACACTATAACTTTCTGACTAGGGGTAGTAAAAACCTAGCACCAACTTAGGGGTCAAACTAAGCATTATCCCTCCGCTTCCCCTTTCTATTTATTTTTATTGATATTTATAATGCATTTCATTATTTATTTCTTTTTAGGAAGAGGTCATAGTATCTAGGATCTTAACTCAATGGTGCCCCTGAAAAATAATGGCAGGTTGTGTGTTTCTATATCTTTAGTTTTTCTACCCTTATTTATATTTTTTAAAGCTAAAATGAAGGGTAGTGATATTTAAGTGTCAGGGAGTGTCAACCTGCTTAGTTGTTTTTATGTGCTTTCATTTTTTTCATTTTTTAGCATTCTTGAGATTTAATGAATATTCTAATCACTTTTCATATGATAATTGATTTTGAGGAAATTGAAATTATTTTTGAAACAATGGATTTTAAAAGATTGTTGATTTGAATTTTTTTCTCCTTTAATTAGATTTTCAATCATTTTTATGAGTTTGACCAATTTTTGAAATCCATGGCCCTGAAACACTGACTCAAAATATTGTTCCCATCCTGTGAGGTATTCTAAAACACTTTTACATATTCTTTATAATACCCACACTTTCTTGAGGGAAACATGGATTTTGTGTGAGAACCATAATTTGTGAATTTTTTCTTTTGATGTTTTGGATTTAATTAAATGTTTCTAATATGATTTACGTACTACTTTGGTTAGACACATATTATCCTGAGAATTACCATTACATATATCCTTTGTTAGCCCTTAGATTCCATGAATCTCCTTATAGGTTTAAGCCACAATACAAGCTAATTTATCCTTACCTACCCATTCTCTTGGTATTATTGCGTGGATATTTCAAGTTTGAGTGTGGGGAAAGGGCCTTTCGTGTGCGTTAATTGGGATGTGTTTAATTGATGGGGGTTGTGAGGTGTGTTCAAACATTTTGGGCAACAAAATAATTGGTGAAGAGTCATAATTTCACTATTCTTCATTTGTTTCATTCGGTTCTCCATAAAAAAGGAAAATAAAGTTTTTCATTTCTAGAGATTAAAAAAAGAAAATAAAAGTTGTGGCTTTCTAGAGATTTACAAAAAAAATAAAAAATGGGGAGAACTTTGGTGATACCATTCATTGTAATAATTGATTATCTCATGTTCCATGCTATAAAAAGTGGTGGTGGTGTTTTTTTCACATTATTAATGGAGGATTGAGTGAGGAATTTTCTATGTTTTCACTTGATTATTCATGCATTGTACCTAAGAGTCAAACCTTCTCTTTCTAGCCTTGATCTTTTAAATAATTTACCCACCAACCCAAATCCATAGAGTCATTTGAAACTTTGATGAAATACCTCATGATTGAATTAATTTTTATGTTTCACACTATAGATAAATGAGAATAGTCACAATCCTATAGTGATACATGAAACTTTCAAGTATGAGCATAACTCCTGGATTAATTTCTCTTGAGTGAAAAGTGAAATAAAATACAATGAGAGTTAGGTCGTGATTGAGCCATGGATGGATTTATGAGGTTGAAAAAATTTAAATTTTTGGAATTAAAATGAAAGGATTTTTTTTCATAAAAGATATATGATGAAATTCTATTTTTGATAAGATCATGGATGTTTTCTCATTTTTGATTATTGTGTGAATTTTGATTTGAAAATACAATAATTGCTCAGGAGTGCAATGATTATGTGTGGGGGATTGATGACGCTAATATTTCCACATATTTTATACTATAATTTAATGTTTATAAACCCACCATAGAGTTATTTAATAAGAAATTGTTACATATTTAGGTTTTTGTGTTATTTTGAGCTTAAATGAAAAAATGGCATAGTTCTGGATTTTATCAGATTTTTGTAACAAGGGTATTTTGGTCATTTATCATAAAATATTTTTCCAAATTTTATAATTAATTTTTTTTATGAACTCCTATTTTATTTCCTTCAACTTTGCCTTCAGAACCAGGGGTGAATCGACCTTCTAAAAGCCGTAAAAAAATCAATGAAGTGGGATATTTTTCTGGGCAGACTGCATGGACCCCACATTTATAACAGAAACTCAATTCGGTCTACGCACCTTTAAATGATGTAACTATACTTGTAGAGGACCCAGGACTCAATAGAACATTTATAAATTTAATTTCATGGCATTTGGAATCCATTATGGTGGTCATTGAATGACATTGTTTTGAAGGAAGCTTCCAATAATCTTCATTTAAAAAAACATCATCAATAACAAAAAAATTATATATCATTATAGGAGTGTCCAATGAATCTGAAATATGGAGGGTGGACGGAAAAATTATTTATGAACAAATTTTATGAAGGGGTCCACATGTGAATCAGTCAACTAATGGGTCAAAAACACGTCATCCTTTGGAGAATGAAATATGTCTATAAAAATAGTGGAGCTCCTACCTCTCAATTCTTTCCATTATTTTCCAAAACCATTTTGGGGATGTATGGACTAGAGGTAGATGAGTTAGAGATTCCATTCTGGATAAAAATAGTTCCACTGATAATGAATCCATGATGGGCTAAACTCCAAGTAGTGGTGGGCGACAACGGTCCGAGGACATTTACCCCTTTTGAGATTGTGGTTTTTATTGTAAACTCTTTTCATTTTAATAAACATAGATTTTTTTGCATGATGGAACGAGGTATATTGTTTCTTGTTTTAATTTTATTCTATTTTTTATGAATATTTATCAACATTTTAATATAAAACTATTTTCTTGTTGTTTAAACATCTTTGGAAGAGGTCTCCCCATTGAGCACAACATGTTCAACTGGTTTCGATTGCTTGAAGGTATTTGATAAATTGGTTCACATTCATGAGTGGATAGACACCCATATTTGAGGTCTTGATATGGCTTCTGTTCAATATAGGCGTATAACATGAGGTCTTGAGTTATACTTTGGATAATTTAATTAGAATAAAATTGTCGAAAATGATAAAGGGAATGTTTGAATATCCAAGCTTGTCCACCACTTCCTTATGTAGATTGTTTTCTCAGTTCAATTTTTATTGTATTTATAATATATAATTTAGATTTATTAATAAATTATCAATTTCTTAGTTTAGTTCATTTCAATCCACCCCATATATATTAGCTTATCTAGTTTTATATTAGTTAAATTTAAAAGTGACAATTGAAAATACAGTTCATATAAGAGACCTCCTTGTGATCGGCCCTAGGTTATGCCACTATGGTACACTCTTAGAAAAATAAGAATTTAATTGAATAGGTTAAAGCGACTAAAATCCCTATCATCAATTCCCCAAAAAATAAACTTGTTGTAACCAAAATTCACATTTTCTGAACATTCCAAAATGTCTCTCCTTCTGCAGAGTTTGCAATATAACCCTTAGATGATCCTCGTGCTCCTTGAGAATTTTGAAATATATCAAAATTTCATCAATAAAAATGACCAAAAATGTTATAAATGTAGTCCTTAAATACTTTATTCATCAAATCCATAAAAATAGCAGGTATATTAGCTAGTTCAAAGGGCATAATAAAAAACTCATAATTCCCATATCTTGATCGGAAAGAGGTTTTTGGAATATCTTCTTTCTTCACCTTCAATTGATGATAACCAGATCGAAGATCAATATTAGATAAGAATTGATCCCTGTGAAGTTAGTCAAATAAGTCATCAATTCTAAAAAGGTAGTATTTTTTCATTACCATGATCTCGTTCAGTTCTCTATAATCAATGCACAGTCACATTTATACATCCTTCTTCTTCACAAACAGAATAGGTTCTCCCCAAGGAGACACACTTGGTCAGATAAACCCCTTCTCCACAAGATCTTGGAGTTGTTTCTTTAATTCCTGTAGCTCTAAATTTTACATTCATTATGGGGTCTTTGATATTGGATGAGATCTAGGAATGAGTTCAATGGAGAACTCTACCTCTCTTTCTGGGGTAGGTCCAGGTAACTCCTCAAGAAATACATCAATGTATTCTTGGACGATGTGGAAATTTTCTATCCTTATACTCTCTTTTCCTTCCTCTTCTTCACCAACCAACTCCATAAATAATGATAGGGAGTTCTTCTAGAAAAATATCATGTTATATATCTCTCCTTGGAAGTTAATTATAGGTTTTCCATTCAATAATACCGATATTTCCTTGCTTATTCATTTGATCTTAGCATTATAATTTGAGAGCCAGTCCATCCCTAGTATAATGTCGAATGATAGTATGGGAATGACTACTAGATTTCTGATAATATTATTCTTACTGAAGTAAATACTAGAGTTTCTAAAAATTTATGATGCATGGATAATCCCACCTGACTGATAACTCTACTTTTAGCAATTCAGGTTTTGATTCTAAATTCATTGAAAACATGGAGGAAATAAAGGAATGCGTAAAACCAGAATAAAAAAAGTACTTTTTATCCAGGATAGAACAATAAGAGTACCTTCCACCACATAATTTGGTGCGTCAACTTCATTTGTAGTGATTGCAAAAGTACGACCTTACTCCCTTGGTATTTGTTGAGGCTGATGGTGATTCCCCTCCACTTCCTTCAGATTTGGACAATGATTGAAAAAGTCCCCAAGTTGTCCACAAAAATAAAATTGTACATCAGATAGGGCCTTCACTTGCTTCCCCTTTTCATTAGTGTTTGGGAATTGAGGTTTCTCCTCACTACGACAATTTCGTGCGATATGGTCATCCCTTCCATACTTGTAGCACTTCCCACTCCCAAGCAAGAAGTTCCCCGAGTGCTTCTTCCAACATTTTTTACACGTGAGATGTTTCACTTTATTTACTCTTCTTCTCTGGTCTAAGAACCTCCATAATCTTAGATCCATTGATATTTTCTTGTCATTGGATTTATGAGACCATTGTGTCTCACCAAACACCAGTTCAACTTTCATTACAATCTGTATGATATCCTCATTACTATCACGGTCTCGATTGGCTAGATTCTTCCACAGATGACGCCTCAGTCCACCAAATAATCTATCAACCTTCCCATTAGGATCCATGACAGGGATTGAGGTGTAACGGGAATGTCTGGTGAAGTTCATCTCTTAGCTTCCAACATATTCATTCTCATTATTCTTTATCTTGAGAAACTCTTTCTTCATTCTTCTTCTCATGGAACAAGGGAAATACTTATTAAAGAAGATCTCTCTGAAATCTTCCCACTCCATAACATAATCCTCTAATATTGGCCTCATTTTTTATCAACTACCACTATGGGTCAGCTTCTCCCTCTAAGTGGTAAATAGCTAGGGTGACATTCTCTTATTCCGAATAACAGAGCACAGAAAATTTCTTCTCGATAGTGATGTCCACTATTCAGAAATAAAGGGTTCGTTGATCCACTAAAGTTTTGTGGTCATTGAAACATAAAGGACTAAAAGAAATGTTGTTCCCTTCGTGGTGAGATCAATCTCTTATCTTGATTCAAGTTATATTCCATAACTTATGTCAGTTGGTTCATCATTCTCATGAATGTTTCCATTATGGATTCCATCGGCGGGACGTCAGCACATGGTCCATTAAGGTCACCATTTTCATGATTCCTCCTATTTACCACCATTTTCTAAAATAATAAAACCTTAGTTAGAAGCTTATTTAATTTATGAATCTTTTATCAATAAAAGATTTTTTGTCTTAAAATGTCATGCTTACACAATTACATTTCCCTATAAATCCTTCATAATGATTCATAAAAAATTATGATTAACCAAAAATATCCCCTGAGAGTGTCAAACTAGGAGTAAAATAAGGCCTGTTTTTGTGTACTATAATGCCCTAGGTCAAGCCTGAAACTCCTTTTCAGAGTTTTCACTCCAAGGTACATTTTTTCTTGATCCACATCCACTTGTTCGTATCCAGATAGGGATTTATTTGTTTGGAAACAACTTACTTAATATTTAACCAAAATACGGGGAGGATTTTATATATTTAAACATTTATATAAGGTTATTACTAATGTTTTCATATCCTAATTACCAAATATAAATAAACTATCCTTTGATATAAACTATGGAATCCCGCCTTTTATTACATAACATTTCATTACATTTTACAAACAGAGGATATTTAAAGTCTAGTGTGTTGGAAAATTCAAAAATAAAGTATGAAAACATAAAGAATTATTCTAATACACTTGTAAGGATTCATAATAGGTTCATACTAAGTTCAATTACTTCATATCATAACCTGGAGACATAAATCAATGGAAAGGGTGAGCAAAAGGCCTAGTAAGGAAAACAAGTGATACATTTTACATGTGATCTTGAGAAATATCAATAAAAACATGATGGATATCATAAAAGAATGATAAATAGGAATATAAAAGAAATAATAACTTTAATTTCATCTACAAAATGTGGCTATACCATTAAATTTATACATTCATGAACATATCACTAAGTTCCATCCCCAAGGTGTCATTAAAATTACCAAGGTTATTCACCACGGTATCGTAAAACTTATCATCTCTAGAAATTAAGTTCTTTACTCAATTCATTGGAGGGATATTAGGGTGTGCCATTAATATGTATTTATTTTCATGTGATCCACATAGATCATAATCATACATTTCATAAATAACCCAAATTGAATAAAAGAAATGGGTTTCATATCAAAATCGTGACGTTTTAAAAGTACTTAAAAACATGATTATTATATAATTTATAACCCATGGAAAAGGAATGAGGGTTTCATGTATGTAAATTCTAGAATAAAATATATAATATTTATGTATTTATAAATTCCCATAAAAATGAAAATATATTTGGTTTTTCACAGAAATAAAACAAGATAATTTCTTGAGATAAAGAAAGAGATTTTGAGACGAAAATTCTACATCATAACAGCCATATAACATGGTTTTAGAAAACATTAAAATGAGATGGGAAAAGGGTAAAATACTCATAAATTACTCATAATGATTTATAGGGAAATAATAAAATTTAAATAAGATCATGGTATAAATTTTTGAATGACATACCACAAGAAAAGAAAACATGAATGAAAATAGAAGATGTGTTTTGTTTTATGAAAATTCGGTAGCCTAGCAACGTCACATAAAAATTCATAAAATTATTTGATGAGAGCAGAGAGGGTCTCTAATAAATTAGGCCTTAAATGGATAGTATTAAAGGTATATAAGAAAAATCCCCCATATAATAAAATTTAACTATAAGACATAATATAAAGTTAGTCATGACTAAAAGAGGAGGGTGAAAGGTTCCCTTACCTTGAAGAGTAACTTCGAAAGTTTGAAGTTTGGGATCTTGGAGGGCTTTATGAAATCTTGGGAGGAATAATTAAGAGGTAAAAATACCATATCTTAGTTTATGAGGATTTTGGAATGAAATGAATGAGGGAATGGCTTGGTATTTATAACAAAAGTGAGGGAATATTTTATTAATTTTCAAGCGACACCTCATGTATGGTATTTTCAAAACCATGGGATTGCCGATGGTATTGGAAACATGGGACAACTCATAAAAAATATTAATATTCACAAGTCTATCAAAATTATTACATCATGATTGCATCACTGATGACGTCATTAAACATACAGAAACTCAAAACTGTATTTTTAATATGCACTGAAAAACAAAACATTTTATAAAAATCTTATAAAATTAACCTAACATAATATCGATGCCCTAAATTCAAAAATGAACTCCATTTTATGAAAATAATTTTCTAATTAAGATATATTTAATTTTTACGTAAAAACACTATTTACTCGAAAAAAATATTAATTTTTAACTAATCATTTCTTAAATTGTTGTTTAGTAATGCTATGATATCACATTACCAAACAAGATGACTAAATTATATTTATACTTTCTTAAGTGAGGTTACTAATTCATTGGTCACCTTACTATTCATATGGGTAATATTACTATTCATACTTTACTATTCACTAGAAAATATGTTGATCTTATTAGACTCTAAATTTATTACTCGTCACAACTATAGAAGAACATTTTTTTGAAAATAATTTCACATTATTAATTATTTAAAGTTTAAAAAATATTTTAAAATACCCTTTTTCCAATATTCATCAATTATATGAAACTTCTATAAATTCATCATATATTTACCCTAACATTTTAAATTCAGAAATGTTACCATAATAAGAAATAAAAATGTTATTTATACAAAAGGATTACACAAGGTAACTAAGGCCTCATTGCATAGCCCCTTATAACACCTGCATAGGACCTAAGTGTCAGTTGTGATATGGTGATAGAATCATGGGGAGGCTCGAACAACACTGCCCGACTGGTGATTTCTATCACCTTCAACTTCTCCCATAGTAAATTCCATTAAATATTTACTTGTGGAAGCTTATCTTGTGCTTGGTCCAGAACAAAGCCTAGTGATGCAGCCACCTTCCCACGCTCTAATATATGGGCTTTGTATGGCCTGAGTCTACTAGATGAGGCCATAGACTCTTCATTCTATATTAATTAACTAATATCACTTGTATTTAAAAATAATAATTGTAACGGTAAGAGTTTAGTTTCTAATGGTCATATTGACCAACGGTCATATAACAGTCAAAACCCAATGGTATCATTTTAGATATACTAACATCATTAATTAAAGGATATAATTTAACAAAATAAAATAATACACAATTTTAGGAAACAAAAAATATTTAAAATATTGGGTCTTTACATATATACTCAACTTTAACATATGAGAGATTCAACTTCTCCTGACTCTCCTAGACCACAACATGCATTTTAGCCAATAAAGCCACCATTTATCACTTAGCACTAGACTCAAGAACAAATTCAGTCAGAGTTTTCCTACTCAAAGCATCAGCCACATTATTTCTCTTCTAGGGTGTATATACTCTCTCAAAATCCTATGTCTATATATACTCAACCCATCTCCACTACTAGAGATTCAAATCACACTGGGAGAAGATACAGATTAATCTCTTGTGATTTGTATACACTGTAAACATCTAACCCAATATATAGTTCCTCCAACACTTCAAGGAATAAAAAACTATTGCAAACAGATTTTATGAATAGGGTGGTTTCATTTTTGTGGCCCCATATTCCAAGAACCATACTCCACAACTCGGTATCCTTGCATAAAAATGCTACAAGACATGTTCTAGAAGTTTCACAATACATTGTATACACCTCACCTAGCTTATGTAGCATCAAGATTAGTGTCGATGTCAAGAGTTTCTTCATCTCTTGTAAATCATTCAAACATAATCTAGAATAGTATAACAGTAACCCCTTGTTGGTAATCCCTGAAAGTGGTGGTTAAAAATGGGTAAAGTCATATATTAATCTCAATTAATATCTATCCAACCCCAAGAAGCTACGGATATCAGATACATTTGTAGGATACTCCCGTGAAACCACTTCCGGAACCTTATCTGGGTCTACTGACACACCCACCTCTGAGATTATTTGACCCAATAAGTTTACCTGGTCAATCCAAAACTAACACTTTGATATCTTGGTGTAAAATATATGCTCTCTTAATATAATCATAATGATGTCAATATATTGGTCCGGATCACCATGAGTTATGGAGTACGCTAAGAATTCACCCACAGAAAGAACCAAAAAATGATCATAGTATGGATGAAATATATGATTTATAAATTCCGTAAACAATGTGGGAATGTTCATCAACCCAAACAACATTACAACAAACTCATAATGGTTTTACCTGATTTTTAAAGATGTCCTTGATATATCAGAAGTCCAAACTCTCATCTTATGATACCCTGATCTCAATTCTATATTAGAAAATACAAAAGACCCTCAAAACTATTCAAATAGATCTTCAATAATTAAAAGAGGATACTAGTATTTCACTATCATCCGATAATAAAAACAAAATTGTTGAGTCTTGTCATCCTTATTAGTAAAAAACTGGGGAACCCCAAGGAAATGTACTCAAATAGATAAATCCCTTATCCACTAACTCCTCAAGTAGAGTCTTGAGATTTTAATGATATATCGGTTCCATTCTGTATGGTGGAATAGAAACTGTCTCATCCCCTATAATATGCTCAATAGTAAATTCCACATCACTATTAGGTAGAAACCCTGAGAAGTATTCAAAAAAATACATCCTAAAACCGGTCCACTATAGGTGTAAAAAGATATTTCTTTTCAACTCCATCATCAAACCATAGATGAGAAAACTAGTTTGTGAGCCTACCTAGGTGATGAATAATTGGCCATCCTCTACCTACCTAGATAGCTCACTCTACATGGTGAATATATATTTCACTCATAGAAGATGTAAAAGTCACTATCTGATGGTAACAATCAATGTGATATCGATATACTACTAGCCAGTCTATACCCATAATCAATTTAAAGCATGACATGTTTAATAATTAAAGATCCCATATAAAGTGATACTCTCCAACCTTGAGAGAATACCCCTACATAAGAAAATGTTTCTTGACTATACATCCAACAGTGTATCTATTGTCAACAACCCACTCGCGAAATCCATTCTAGGCTCAAACCAATCACATTTTGTGTAAAAATAAAGGAATAAGAAGAAATGGTATAAAATAAGTCACTAGATAATATAGATGATACAAGAATAGTCCATCTCACTGTCGATATTCTATCCTCTCTTCCCATAAGTGTAGGATGCATCGCATGAAAATGTTTTGTCCCTTTTCTCTTATGATATAGTTTGAATCCCCAAAGATACACCACCCTATTGGTATGAGTGCTCTTTCCCAAAATCTCCATATCCACTACCTCTACCAAAAAATTCAGTATTACTCTAGCATCTAGCCTAATATGGTGTATAATATCTACTTCCTACCCTTGAATTTATCCTAGCTATAGCCCCACTAGCTATATGTTTCTAGATACTATAAAAATTCTATAGATGTCTCATCATTCCAAAAGGCAGTCACTCTACTGGTGGTTTAGGACATTATCTACAATAGTGGACATTCCTACCCCACTAATGGCACATTATCTGGGTAAGTTCCTAAGTGACTAACCCTTATCTCTAGCCACTCTTCCTACTATTTCCTTGACTAAGACCCTCATAACGGTTCATCCATATCTCATAATATGTACCACTTGGTCAACAAGTAAAAACTACATTTCCTAAATTGGGGGTCTCCCTCAGGTTCACCACATCTATGAGAGCCTGATCGAC
Source organism: Viscum album (assembly GCA_963277665.1). NCBI lineage: Eukaryota > Viridiplantae > Streptophyta > Magnoliopsida > Santalales > Viscaceae > Viscum > Viscum album. The sequence goes on from OY728164.1 coordinate 826,510,626, forward strand.
CACATCAGTAAACTTATTTAACTAAAAAAAGTTCACCTGGGACTTAATATCACATTTTAGTCCATCTTTAAAATTCCTCTCCGTAGCTATCACATCCCCTTCCAAAGATAGAGAAAAGCTTTGCAAGTCTGTAAAGCACCCAATATAGTCCATCATGGACATACTCTTCTAATTAAACCTTGTGAACTTTGCATCTTTCTCCTGCCTCAACATCTCAAGATATGAGTCTGCAAAGAACTTCTCTAAGAATTTCTTCCAAAAAATACCATTCGCCTATCCAATCCGATCCTAAACATCCCACCAGCGCTTCACTTGTCCTCATAGAATATAAGTATCCAACATGAGCCTCCTCCTAGCATGGGTCTCCAAATGGTCAAGTATAGTCTTGATGTACTTAATCTAGAACTAAACTCTCTTAGCTCCACCCTCTCTAGTAAAATATGGGTGGTACTTTAACTGGAACTCGTGTATCAAGTCAGAGATGTTCCTCAAAACCCACCCTAGGTGTCTTCCCATGAACTACCTAATTCGAGAAATTTTTTCTTAGAAATTATCCCTAGCTTACTCAATTTTAACAATTGGTTCCTCAAGTTTTATTATTGGTAGATAATCTAGATCCATATCCTTTTTTCATCCTCTCAGAAAGCATCATTATAAAGTCTTATCTCTACAATTCCAAACACTCATCTCAGGACACAAAACAAGACTTAAATGCATTTATGAGAAACAAAATATTTCACTATAATTCATTTCTCTAAACCCCACGACATAGTCAAAATATAGGCACTATCACTGCCCTTAAAAACCATACACCTAGGCCATGGTTAAAAAAGGGAAACCCATATCATATTGAATTTTCTCATATATACACCAATTTATCCCCATATGGCATCAATTTACAATCATTATCAATTTCATGTTAGGGATTGTTTTTAGTTCAATTTCACAAGAAATGAAAAAATGTACAAGTCCAACAACTTACCTAGAACCTATTTTCTCATGAATGCCAAAAAGGATGCATGCCAAAAGATAATCTAGAGTACCAAGAATTATTCGTGTAAACTAAAATCTTATTCCATGCTAGTCCATGAGTCAAATCCCAAAAAATCTGTGAAACAATAATTACATCACACAATAAGTGTCACCCAAGGAGAAATAATATTCAACTATAATAAAAACAACAATAACAATAATTTCCACCCTAGGTACTTGGGTTCTCCCCATATATGGGTTATCCACTCTCATGCATGAGCTCATAACTAAGCCCCAACGATTCCTCATATCTTGTCTACCTTCCCAAAATAGTAAGTCAAGATAAAATAACACCATTCTAATACAACTTTGTAATGTCCCGAACTGGGTGCCACATATTGGTGCCCTGAGCAGGTTGGTTACATGACGTCAAGTTTGCCTCCCTGTATGCCAGAGGCTTTCGACTAGTAGTGAGGGTCTAATGTCATTCATGGAAAGACTAAACCCTCTTTATGAAAGTGATAAACTAATTGAAAATAAATAAACAATAAAAAAAATGATATAATCATTACTAGAAAATAAGAATAACACATGATGTCCAAAATAATAAATATGATATCAAACTAATAAATAGACATAACCTTCTAAATTACGTTCCAAGTGTGAAAATAAAACTGAAACTTTAAGACACCAAAAACCACCAAGAGGTCCCAGAACAACATCTAGTTCCTTAATCCATGCTCTATCCTAAATCATCTATCTAATATAGGTATGTTTTCCTTAATTTTTCCTACAACCATGAAATATATTTGGGTACCTATTAGGTAGCCTGAGTAGGGTGTGAGTATAACTCAGTAGGCCACCACCAATCTCAACAAAATAATGACACACTGTGAGATCTGGATGTAAAACTCGGAGGTTGTAGTTCATCATTAATGGATTCAAATCGTGAATAAAGGAATTCATATTTTATTGGAATCTACCGTGAGGGATCCAATATAATTAAATAAATTTTAAGGTTGAATTATTGTCAATTTGGTATTAAAATGGGTGCTTAATATTTTTAAAATAAAATTTCACATGAATTAAAAACCTGTGCACAATTTGATGCTATGGGTGAAAAATTTCGCCTAACCATGAACCTTAATCACGTAACACTTCTAGGGGTGCATGTTTTATCCTTTTAGGGTCCATGTTTTGAAAAACCATGCACCTGATATGCAAAACCTATCTGTCCAGGGTTCCATGTTCTTTTAGGAAAGTTAACCTAATTAGGGAAACCATTCACCAATGGTTCACTTCTCTCTTTTGTCCATATTTCACAAATTTTTCACCCAATAAACACAAAAGTAAAACCTAGGCGAAAAGTAATAAACAAAAGAAAAAAAGAGTACCTATAAATAATCCTGAGATATCACTAGAAAAGGATGGTGTTTTATACCCCACTTATAGGTAGTAAGTGTATTGGTTTAGAGATAAGCTTTATTTTAAATTTAAAAAATCTCTCTTCATATTCATTGGTTTGAAAAAACATCACTCTCTCCTTAGTAATATTTCATAGAGGGTTCTAAAATCATGATATTTATCTCACAAATAATTGGTAATACCCATCTAGTATAAGGAAACTATGAATCTTTATTATAGATACTTTTCTTTTTTATTCCTCAATCACATTTATCTAATATAGGTCCACAAATATCCCTTTTTAGTGCTAAAATATCCCAAGATTGATACTTATTCCACTTATAACCCTCATTTCCTATACCATTAATATATATTCCCCTTTTACAACATCATTATCATATTATTCATATACTCCTCATTATCCTGCATTATTTAAAAGTATATTAGGATATAAACTATAAATAATGTGAATTTTTTTGAAGTTATATCTAAAGAATCTATTCATTATGTCATTTAATATTTTTAGATAATTAGTTAGATTAAATGGAACCACTATGAACTCATACTATTTATACCTTGTTCAAAATGAGTTCTTGTGAATATATTACTTATTTATCATTAATTGGTGATATTCAGACCAAAGGTCCACCTTAGAGAGCTACAGGGCCCCACATAGTTCAACTAAGATGTCATCAATCCACAGAATGGGATATTGGTCCTTATAATGATTTTTTGGCATTCATGATAATCATTACAAATGTGAATTGATCAATCCTTCTTCTTGATGAAGAGGATCGGTGCAGCCTGTTGTTAATCACTCGGTCATATAAAACACTTCTCTATATTCCCTTGTAACTAATTATTTATTTATTCCTACTCAATAGAGACAAATTTTCAAGGAGTCTTGTATATAGGTAGATATCCACGTACAAGTTCAATTGAGAACTCAACCTCTAAATGGGATGTCTTATAACATTACTCTATCCTTTGTATCAATCATTTGATCTAGATATGACTGATAAAAAATAATCAATATCTATTTTTCATAAGAACATTCCAAATTAGATTCATTTTCATCCCTACAGTTGTACGGAATCAAAGAATTAATTGAGATGTGAAGAGTGGTCTCCCTCTATCAATGGTTGATGTTGGTTTAATATAAGGACAACCAATCCATGCCCACTATAGAATTAAATTTCACTATATAACTATGATGTTATTTACTAGAAGATTTATTCCAAAAAAAATTTACTGGGGATTAGTTATATACTTGGGATACAATAATTTTTCCATTCATTATTATCACAGATAACTCAATTCCCATTTTTGGTGGGGTTTGAATAGTTATAACAAACATTTATTATGTAGAAGAACTTATAGAACTATAATCATACAATAAATTTGATGATCATTAAAGAATACTAATCATAATTATCTCTATTTGATTTTGGTTCTAATAATTTACTAAACCATAATAATTTTTAGGATGATAATTCTCAAACTAAAAATCAAATAAAAGGGAAACTATGAACTCGGGAGGAATATGTAATAAATGACAGGTATATCCCAACTTATGAGACACTAGGATTCAATTATGGTTATCAATGGTAATTTTCATATTATTGTTTCTTACCGAACAATTTATTCAAGTCCTTAGTAATATTCATTAAATAGTTTGTAAGCTTTTCTAAAGAATAAACCTTGAGCGTGTTAGGCTAAGCATGTAGTAAGACATATTTTTTTGTGCACTAAGAACAACTCAAGTTAATAGCTAAATATAACTTTCTATATTATTATATCTTGGTACATGTATTCAAGATCTATATCCACTTATAGTATCCAAACATAGATGTTATTTCTTGGAAACCACTAACTCTATACTTTATAAATATTTAAGGATATTTAATATTCATATACTTATCCATATGTTCCCTACTAATGTATACTTTTTCTAATCCCCAAAAGTAACTATGGATTTTCTCTAATTCCAACTACAGTTTCCCAAAAATTTTACACATATCATTGTATAATATTTAACATAAATATATAATATTCCCAACCCCATGATTTAGAGGCCAAATGTCTTTATAATACAACGTTCATAATACATCATAGTGAAACTAAAGTAAAATTAAATCATTTTAACCTTCATAATGATCTCATGATTTTTTTTTATATCCTAGAACTACGTAGGATAACTTGAGGAATACATAAACAAAAGGGTGAGGTACAAATATCACTAAGGGAATAAACATGATGATGAAGAATATCATATGAGTCAAAAGGCATAACATGATATCATATAAGCCAAGGCTCATGAATAATCATATTGGAAAATGACATAAAGAACATGGAATTTTTTCAGCATCCCAACCAAATGGTAATCGACTGTGACACCATACTTAGACTATCAAGATATCAGAAAAAGGATATACCACATTATTCCATCTATTTTTGTGAGGTTTTAGATTTTCACCAATGCACTACATCAGACATCAGTAATCACGATGTAATAAGCATGGGGGTGAACTGTGGGGATGAAATAATTCAATATTAAGATTGGATAGGGGGTGGTAATCACCATGTAGAAGATAGTGTGTATGAGGGTTTCAAACATACAAAGAGTATAGGGGGTATTGATAATTGGAATATGGAGCAAATAGAAAGTTTCGACCACTAGAATTATGAGTATATAGGGGTTTCACCCCTTAGTTGTGGTGCTATTTAGGTGAAAAGGGACTATGTGGACCATCTATAGGTGGTTTGAGACAAAATTCCATGTAATAAACTCTATAAGTTGGTCCATTTCGTGGGCCTATGGGTAGGGTTTTTCAGGAAAAGGGTCCTTAGACAATTTATGCGCCCTAGAGGGCTAGGTTTCTCTCTAGCCTTTGCGTCTATTATACTATGGTACATGAAATGAGTTTCCCTCTTCCTAAAAAATAGAGATATTTCATCTCTTTAAGTAAAAAATGAGACTTTAACACCATGTTAAAAAAGATCAATGAATCATAATATATTGGAAAGATGACAATTTTAAAACAATATAAATTGTGGCATAAGCATAACTCAAAGATAATTTCCAAGTCAACATCACATAGTGGATTGATTTCCCAAATAAATTAGGATTACTCTATAATACCATTTATATCACATCATGAGATAGACAAATTACCCAATTAATTGTATAACTATATGTGTAGACCAATCATAACATTTACATTCCTATGTGTTCCACAAATGGAAATCAATCGTAAGGGAAAAACATAATAATTACCCATGAAAAGAAATGGGTTGCATAATCAGGCCTTATATCACAATAAAAATATGTTTCATTAATATCCCAAAGGGAAGTATGAATTAAATATTTTGGGTGTTTGTATCTAGATAAATAACCATAACTCCTAAATTAGTTGGTCATTTAAAAATACTTCATGAGAAAGGGTAAAGAATTTTGTATGTAAATGTGTTTTCAAAAATATTTTTTAAGGAATCGAGTTATGACTTTGGAAAAGATAATGAACAAGGAAATTTCTTTTAAACTCTAAGCTAAACCATATTGGTCATCTATAAAATATTTATTTTTTTGAATAAATAATTAATTGGAATAAATTATTTAACATAGTGTTTCATAAAATAATTAAGGTATAGAAAATTCCCCCTTAATTATGTTTGGTTTTAATGAATTAACTTTAGAAATGAACTTATGGATTGTATAAACCCATAAATGGAATGGAGAGTAAGCTAGGTATATATATAAGAGACGTATATAAGAAATTTAAAATCATTCCATAAAATCAAATACAAATATAGAAATTTATTTAGATAGTTAAAGGTCATAACCTAAAGAATAGGGTGGTTCGAAGAGATCCCTTACCCTATATCCATAATCATTATGAAAATTCACATAATATCCAAATAATCAAAATATATTAATTAATTACATAATTTATAACCTTTTAAATATATTTTTTATTTAATATTATTATTCTATGTTCATTTAAAACCATTTTGGTGACATATAAATTTCAATTTCATTTCTCTGAGGTTGTTCGTTTCATGGTTCCAAGGCCAGATCACTTGTAGATAACTATTTGATTTCATTTCAAATGGGTCTATAACACTAGAAGTTAAATAAAATGATATTCATGTACTTAGAGAAAATAAAATGATCCCAAATATCTATATTTTTTTGACATAGGAATGATTCACTTAGTAAAAATGATAAACTTATATTGTTAGTTCATTTAAGAGGTTTTACCAACCATAGTAAACAAAATATATTTTATTTAATACAATAGTTATTAATATATTATAAAATCATGAAATGGATTATTATATACTTATTATCATCATATTTAACGATGATAGTATTTCTATTACCATACATGAATGTTTGAGTGGGAAAATCAAGTACGTTATTCAAGGAGGTGGTGAATCCACCATAATATGAACAAAATTTTCATTATTAAAATGATGATATAACATAAGAGGATAGATGATAGATATTAAATTATCAAAAGAAAATTATATTATATTTTCAATACCAAATTAAATATGTCATGTTGGATGGGGGATGTGAGAAAGAGGTAGAAAAAGAAACAAATTTAAAAGGGATATATTGAGAATGTTACTTCATAAACATCATCTCATGAAATACACTTTAAGGTAATATGGTTTTTTTTGGTGAAGCCAAAACTATTTGTACATTGGGTAGAGTTTTTAAAAGATAGTTTGATATAAAAAAAATTTAGTATCCAAGGCTTATAATGAGTTAGGATATAGTGGAGAGGTGTGGTATATATAAGTGGAGGAGAGGGGTGTTTTAGAATATTATAATATTCATTTTGTAATGTATAAATAATAATACCAATAGTGAAGAATATTGTGATTATATAGAGTAAATGGTTTATTTTAGTTCAAAATATTGGATTCTTACATCATTCATGACTCATAAAATCATGTATTTATCTTATAATGTGAAATATCATATTTTTTCATATTTTACTACTCACTAAAAATTCGTCTATTTGATAAAAATACAAAAAATTTACCAAAACTATTTTTCAATGATTAGATTCCAAAAATGAGATCTAATTGAAAATAATTTGATATATATTATAAATTTAATTTTTATTAAATTTTTTATTTATTTGAAATATACCAATTTTAATATTATGATAATTTTTCTAACACTTTGAAACTTTGCATATGGGATCATAAAATTATATTATTATTATAAGAAATTCTAATATTTTTTTTATAATAATTTCTCATAAATTTAAATTTTATTTTAAATAATTATATTTTTTATAAAAGAAATCAAAACGTACATGTTTTACAAAAACAAAAACACTTATTTTATCATATTTAATACATTTATTTACTTCTATGATGGTACAAATATGTCATATTTTAATTTTATAAGATAAATAAAGTTTATTTTACACTAACATAGTTAGAATAATATTCTAAAGGTTAGGTTACTATTCCTAATGGACATATTACTATTCTAATGGTCATATTACTATTCCAACACTCAGATTTGTGATGGTTATATGAGTTCTCAATTTTTATAAATACCTCAATTTTTTTACACATCATTATAATCTATTTTATATCAAGGTTATATATAGGTTTTTATCTTAAAGAAGAATATTGTAGTAATAATATTTTCTTTAGTTATACATTTTTTTCCTTTAGAGAAGTTATTCTCATGGATTGAGATGATCCAAAGTTTTATATTTTAGTTATATTTTTTATATTTTTCATCCCATTATAACTCATTCAATAATTATCTATACATTTATTATATAAATGTAATTTTAAAATTAATATCATAAAATAATTTTAGTTTTATCATGTGGTTTATGTTCTTTATATAATAATACATTACTATATACAATAGCATAAAAAATATTTAAATCATTTTTTCTCACGTTGGTTATTTAGAACTGACGTGAAAATCTATGAAAATTGTTTTTTCACATCATTTTTTACATGAACTGATGTGAAAACAAATTACATCAGTTATTATATATCCTACATGAAAAAGATATATTTATTACCTTTTCATGTCCGATATATAATAACCAATATCAAAAACTGAATTTTTACATCTGTTATCCTATAACCAACGTGAAACCCCCATTTTTTACATTAGTTATATGAAAATAACATCATATATCTTTTAATATTTTATGAATCATCAGTTTATTCTTGTTGTGGTCTTCCACTCTCATGATTTAGGTCTTATTTATCTCTCATCCATGCCCTAACTGTCTCACATATTTAATATAGTGGTCTAATATCGGATTATTATTATTTGGTGAGGAATCCCAAACTATAATCTATTTTATCCAGAGGAATCCATTCTCACATTACCATATTCATACACCCTTGGTTTTTTTCATCCACATCATTGCACATTTGATTATATATCTTCTCTTCTCTGACTATATATTCTCAATGTTTGAGTATCCTTAAGAAACAATGAAGTATTTTTCCTACTGTTATTTATAGTATAAATTAGTTTTTCCTATTCAATATATTTTTCCTTCTTTGGATTACTTTAAGATGATTTAATATAATATGTCATGCTAGTATTTTGATCATTTCTAAATTTATATATGTATAGTTGTTTCTAAATATTAAAATAATGTGGAAGGAAAATAATATTCATATAAAATATTTTTAGTTTCATCTATTTAGAATGGAAGAGTTGGAAGAATATTCCAATGGTTCATCATATATATATATATATATATCCATCTCTCTAGTTATATCTTCCCTATTTTGAAAGGATGTTGACTCTTACCAAGAAAATTTCTCCTTGTTGGTGAATATTCAGACCACATTTGTGTCTTCCACCCACATGGTTTGACTGACAGGATATAATCATTATCATTGGATTTTGAGATATGCTCAATGATAGTACGTTCAGTTTCACAACAATTAAAATAGCTCGTAGAAACTAACAACATGGTAAGAGGTTTATTATTTTTATTTTTTACTTATTAAATAATTATCATGATTGATTATTTTCTCATTTACCTATTTTGGGTTTCTTCTTCATGAACAAATATTTTATGATAGATAATTAGGGGTTAATTTTTGACCATGTATGTCACGACACGTCCCTCGGGGCTCGTGTCATGACTACCCCAAGACCACCTTCTATAGGCCAAGGGATGGAGACTAGCACCAAAAGGCATTTTCACTAAAACTGGGAAGGCATTTCCTTTATACCTGTAAACTCATGAAACCAAACACACAGAAAGATACGAACACAAGAAAATTCTATAACAAAAAGAGTTTTGAAAGTAAAAGGGGGCCGGAATACAAGCCCAACAGTAAAGGTACAAGTAAAACCGAAATACAATACAACTAAAGAAAGAGAAATAAACAACACTAGATCATCTTCTGAGGTTCCTACTTGAAGGGTAGGCACAGATCTCCTCCTCAGCACTCCACATCCACCTGTATCCTCCGTGTACTGACACACCGTACGGTCCACCTCTGGGCACCGTCCAATCCTGGTACTCCCAGCCTCAGTAAGCATTGTTTGTCATCTGCATCCAACACAACAAGGTGAGAGAAAAGCCCATGTAGGGGTGAGTATAACGATACTCAGTAAGGACCCTGATACCCTCAAGGTCTCACAAAGTCCACCAAGGATGAACCAGAAAGTATGAAATCAACAGATAACCCTACCTAGGTATGTGACCATAAATATACCTTAGTTATCAAGTAATCTATCTAAATCATGAAGAAAACACATAGATACTGACTTATCTCACACCAGGATTTATTCTACGGATAGTAACAAGTAACATATCAAGTCACATCATCGAACACCTCGGATGATGGAGATCCCCTCCTCTTTCGAGTATAGTGGGTTATCGCGTCACACAGAGGTGCTTCTCACAACCCTTTGAATGCTGAGGTACTCCTCCTGTCGAGTACCGTAGGTCTGTCACATCACATAGAGGTGCTCCCCACCATGGGTATACCACGTCACATAGAGGCACTCCCCCTCATGACTTGTTGAGGTACTCCTCCTGTCGAGTACCGTGGGTCTGCCTCATAACACAAAGGTACTCCCAACTGTGGCCTGTTGAGGTACTCCTCCTATCATGTATCGTGGGTATGCCGCATCACACAGAGTCACTCCCCACCGTGGTTCTCTCACGTCACACAGAGGCGATCCCCACTGGGCCTGTCAAGTCACTCAAAGTCGAAATGGTCAATAGTCATCAGGTCTCAGCCAGCTACTGGGTTCCCGCACCATGCTCGCTGTCTCCAAGAGGATCCACTCCACGAGCTACTGGTCTATACTCCAACTACCTCAAAGTCCCAATAAGAATCATCTCAAAAGTATACCATGTCATACGGATCTCAACACAACAAACGACGTGTCAATCGGACACCCAGTCTATGGGTGATTAGCCTTTAAGTCCCAGGGGCCCGGTTGGATTCATGTTCGATCCAACCACACCATTCCCCATATTAATCCAAAAATCTTGTGGGTTTACTCAAAGGGACTGTCTCTCTCAAAGATTTCCAGGTATGCTGACGGTTCGTCAAACGGATTTCCAGTTCCAAAGTTATGGCCAAAAGAGTGTAAATGGGTTGTAGTGGGTCTGGGTCTGGTACGACCTGGTTGGACAGAACCGGACCGTTGGGTTTGGCCCAGTCCAAGGCAGTTCAGAGAGGTCACGGGCGGCGTGGCTGGGGCGGCTCGGAGGGCCATGGGCGCCGCAGCCGGGGTGGCTCGTAGGACTGTGGGAGACTCGACCAGGGCTGCTCGAAAGGCTGTGGGCGGCGCAGCCGAGGCGGCTTAAAAGGGAACGGGTGGCGTGGCCAGGGTGACTCAAAAGGCCGTGGGTGGTGTGGCTGGGGCAGCTCGGCTGGCGTCTTGGCGGGATGGTGGTGGCTCGACGGATGGCGACGGAGGATCGGCGGATGGCGGCGGCGGTTCGACAGATGGAGGCGGCGGCTCGGCAGACAACAGCGGCAGCTAGGCCCGGTTGGTGGTGGCCGCTGGCGTTGTTGTAGGGCCGCGGGTGGCAGAGCCGTGGGGTGAAGTGGTCATGGGTTCCGTAGATTGGATTGGTCGTGGGGGTGTCGCGAGGGCACGGAGGTCGTGAGGCGGCAGTGGCTGCGGGGCGGTGTCGTTGTGCCGTCGCCTTCATTGTGTTCAACACCACAAATCATCGCAAGATTTTCCGAGGGTCGGGCCATATTTTTTTGGCTCATACCCTCCGCGTTAGGGTGGTAGCATATGGATAAACAAGAACTTGAATAAGAACTTCAAGATTTACAATCTCCCACTACAATTTCTTCCCAATCCTGAAAAAGAATTCAAGAGAAGAACATGGGAAAAGTATTCATACACAAATAAACTCCTACCTTATATTCTTTGTTGAAGGAGATCGTGAGGGATGATAATACATCGTTCGGGGGGGAAATACGATCGGCTATTGAATATTTCCCACACTGGAGGATGTCCCGAGGAAGAAAGTCGAAGTCATCTGTCGGTGTTCTTCGTTGGAGCGCTTTCCCCCAATTCTTCAAAGCTCTCCCCTTTGCCAACCCTTTTCCCCAATTCCACCAAATTGAAAACATATCCAACTTCTTATGTTAAGTTTTGAAATTAAATTATGTTGGCACAATTTTAAAAAGGATTAATTAATTAATTGATGGGTGGAATAATAAATTATGGGGAGGGTTGGCATAATTAAGTGTTGAGCTCAAGAGGTTTCTCCCCAATTAATAGGGAGTTCAAGAGGATTCAAGCCTCAGGTGGTCACCACCAACATAACCTCTCATGGGAGGTTAGGCTCGATAGTCCTCACCATCATAACCTCTATTGGTAGGTTTTAGTTCAGGTGGCCCCCACCTGTGAAATATCTATATGGGTGGTTACAACAAATAAAATAAGATGTGATTATTTTATTTTATTATTTCCATGAAAAACCCTAAAATTAACTTTCACCCTTCACCAACTTCCATTGAGGTGAAATTCTTCTTAAGCGAATACTGGCGTTTTGAGTTCAACAATACCCTCAGATTTCAATTCTGAGCACCAGTTCAATAGTTAGAAGAACCCGCTCGCACGTTTACTGAACGTACCCGAACAAAAGTTTAGAAATTCATTCCGCGCACTCCAGGCCTCGGAATAATGTGCCGTCAATTTTCTCGGACTTGTAAAATACCCATATATTTAAAAAAATACATGTAAATTTTGGGTCTTTACATTCTCCCCACCTCAGGGCTTTGCATCCCCGGAATCCACAACTCAAACTAAGGGAACGAGTGGTAGTACTGAGCACACATCTGAGCCTCCCTCTCCCATATTATCTCCTGGAGGTTCTCATTCTACTAGTGAATGCGCACCAGAGGTATCGACCATCCATGAAATACCCACTCTTATAGATCCTCAATCTCTACTCGAACCTCCATGAAAGTCACATCATCATCGACGTCTATCTCACCGTGGTCGATAATGTGAGAATAGTCATGCACATATCTCTCTATCTAGGATATGTGGAAGACATCGTTCACCCGGTGAAACTGAAGTGGAAGAGCTAAGTGGTATTCCACCTCTCCAACTCTGCTGAGGACCTGAAAAGGTCCGATGAATCTCGAAGATAACTTATTTCCTCGGCCAAATCTCTGCAGACCTTGTCGGGGTGAGACCCGTAGAAAGACGTGGTCGCCGTCCTCAAACTCCATAGGTCTCTGTCTTCTGTCATCATATGATTTATGCGAACTCTGTGTAGTCTTCATCCGCTCCTAGATGATCTTCACCTTCTCTATAGTATATCGTACCATCTCGGGTCCCACAAGTACTAACTCCCCAGGGTCATTACAACACAAAGGTGATCTAGAAGGTCACTAATACAATGCCTCAAAAGGTGCCATCTCTATGGTGGAGTGATAGATGTTGTTGTATGAAAACAACACCAATGGAAAGTGATCCTCCCAGATATGACCGACGTCGAGGACACAGGCACGCAACATGTCCTCGAGGGTCTGAATGGTCTTCTTGGTCTAGAAATCCATCTGAGGATTGAAGGTGGTGCTGAAATGAAGTTGTGTCCTGAAAGTCTCTTGAAACACCTTCTATAGTCGGGATAGAAAACATGCATCATGATCAGAGATAATCATCGAGGGTAATCATTGTAACCGTACAATCTCTTACACATAGAGGCGTCCCAATCTCTCTACAGAAACCTACTCTCTGATTGGTAGGAAGTGGTCCAACTTGGTGATTTGGTCGATGATCACCCAAATTGAGTCAGGACCCCTGGATATACGTGGAAGTCCTGTCTTGAAGTCCATGGATATCACATCCCACTTCAACTCTAGGACCTCAAGTGGCTGAACCAATCCTGTGGGTACCTGATGGTCCTCTTTCACTTACTAACAAGCGAGGTACCGAGAGACAAACTCTGCTACTGCTTTCTTCATTTTTTTCCACTAGTGATGTCGTTGGAGATCCTGGTACATCATCGCCACTCCTAGATGTACCACTAGAGGGGAAGTGTGGAAATCCCTCAACACTTCCTCCTGAAGTGACACTGGTACCATAGTATATCCTATGAAGATGATGATGTGCTCCCCACTATAAAAAAATCCATCAGGTGCATGTCCTGTGAATATCTGAGAATGCCATGTCTCGTAGTCAGTGTTCCCATGTTGTGCCTCTCTAACTCACTGAAGGAGTGGGGGAGTGACTATAATAGACTGAAGAAAATCTACTTTATCTCTATCCACAAGGATATCTATAAAGTAACCAGCCGCTCTGTCACCTTGCCTAGCAGCTGTATACCATACCTCTTGCTGAGTGTATCTACTACAACATTACCCTTCCCAAGAGTATAGACTATCTCGAAGTCATATTTCTGGAGGAACTCAAGCCAACATCGTTGTCTTAGGTTCAGGTCCTTCTGGGAGAATATATACTTGAGACTCTTGTCATCAGAGTAAATGGTAAAATGCTCGCCCATCAAATTGTGTCGCCACATCTTCAAGGAGGAAACCACTGCTGCTAACTCTAGGTCATGTGTAGTGTATTTATGCTCATGTTGTCTCAGTTGTCAAGAACCATATGTGATCACTACTCTCTCCTGCATCAGGATACATCCGAGTTTGGTCCCTGATGTGTCATAGTAGACTATGTACCCAACGCCCTCCTCTGGAACCTCAAGATGGGGGCACTAGTCAGCCTCTACCTCATCTCCTGAAAACTCTGCTGACGTCTCTCCGACCACACAAAGGGTTTCCCATTCTTATTCAAGGCTGATAGTGGTGCTGCAACTCTGGAGAAACATGGTACAAATCTCCGGTAGTATCCAGCCAAACCCAGGAAACTTCGTACTTCCGTCACACTCTTGGATGGCTCCCAAGCATGTACCGCCTCAATATTTTCTAGATGTAAAGCAACTCTAGCCTCTGATATGACATGCCCTAGAAAGTGAACCTCTTAGATCCAAAACTAGCACTTTGAGAGATTACCATAAAGATGGTTCTCTTAGAGTGTGTCCAGAACTACCTGCAAATGATAGAAATTCTCCTCCTCGGTAGCTGAGTAAATTACAATGTTGTCAATGAATAATGCTACAAAGAGATCAAGGTATGGCTGAAATATCTTGTTTATGAGTCCCATGAACACTACTAGAGCACTGGTATGCTTAATAGAATAACCAAGAACTCTTAATGGTTGTACCGACACCCAAAGGATGTCTTCTACACATCCTCATCTCGCACATTGTGCTGGTGATAACCCGATCTGAGGTCTATCATTGAGAACCACCGTGCTCCCTTCAGCTGATCAAAGAGGTTTTCAATTCTTAAGAGTATGTACTTGTTCTTCACGGTCACCTGGATCAGGAGATGATAGTCAACAAAATTTCTCAAGCTCACATTCACCTTCTTGGAGAACAAAATCAGGGCTACCAAAGGTGAAACACTGGGCCGAATGAATCCTTTCACCTTCAAGTCCTCCAACTGTACCTGCAACTCACAAAGCTCAGTAAGATCCATCTGATATGTTGGTGTACATATCAGTGTTGTCATGGGGTAGAAGTCAATGTAAAAGTCTACCTCACTATGAGAAGGTAGACCCAGAACATCATCAGGGAAAATATCTGTGTACTGGTCCACCACTATAGGATAGCTCAGACTCTCCACATCAACAGCTCTGAGGGTAAGGCTAGCCAACTAATGAGTGATCGGCTGCACTATCCTCCGGGTAAGTCCATCCTATGCTGAAAAGTCTCCCTTCTCACCGGTGAAGGTAAACATGGTCCCATCCATGTGGAAACACTGCAATTTGTGCCACATACATTCTATCTGAGCATTGACTGTCAATAACTATTCCATACCCAAGATGACGTCGTAAGGCCTCGATGTTGCTACTATGAGATCCCAGCCAAAGCTATCACCTCCTAGAGTAAGCTCACACTTCCGGCACTAGTGCGTAATCTTTAAATCTTCCCCCGTAAGAGTCTCTAGCTGCAACGATTGTTCCAACAACTCCGTCAAAATCTCTGAGCTCCGAAAAAGGGCAATGGAAATAAAATAATGACTGGAACCTATGTCTATATGTACTGTAGCTAAGGTAGAGTAGACATAGATCGTACCTCGTATCATCTCTGAAGAACCATGATTGTAAGCCTCCGCTGCTTGAAGCTGAGCTCTCCCCTATCCACCTGCTCCCTCTGGTTGGGGTGGACCTCTTGGTGGTGGTGGCAGTAACATCTCGAATCGTCGCCCACCGCCAGCTGCACGACCAGCTCCTCTGCCACATCCTTTTACTCCTTGAGGACCTCCTTGTTCTAACCTCTTTCTCTATATGGGTGGTCTTTCGATCATCTGCTAATCATCCTTACAATGGGTCGGAAAGTCATGAGCCATGTGACCCTACCCACCACATGAATAACATTTCATGATCCTTGCCTAACAGGTTCTTCCTCGGGTGCCCCACACAACTGATCCTGAGTCATGTGGTCGTCCACATATAGGTATGGTCCTCTTGGACCTCTATGATGTATGTCTGCTTCCAGCTGCAGAAGACTCATCTACGTGATGACTGGTGGTGGGTCTTGCTGCTGGTGACTGCTCAGCAAGAAAACTCTCCACTAACAGGGCTCCCTCTAACACCTCCACCTGCGTCAGGATGCTGAGTGAGATCATCAGAGCCCTGATCTCCAACCTGATCCACTTTTCAAAGGTCTGGGCATTGAATAATGGGTCTCGTACCATATATGTGGAGTAGCGTGAGAGGTTAGTGAACCTTGATGAGTACTAAACTACATTCATGCTTCCTTATTGCAGATGAAGAAGCTTCTATTTATGCACTGCATGAAGAGTCACTGGGAAAAACTCTACCCAAAAAAGGCTCTCGAAGTCTTCCTAGAGAAGCGTCACCTCGTCGTGAACTTGGAGCATCATGCTCCACCATCTTCCTACTGCTTCCTATAGAAGGTTGGCATCAAGGATCACCAGGAGATTGCATGGTGTCCCTACGAGTCAGAAGACTCTCACCACAGCCTCCAGAAAATCCTCAATAGCCTATGGGTCCATATCTCCCCTGATCCTTGGAGGCCTCTAGCACTAGAACTCTTACAAAAAGCTCAAGTTGTGTTCACTCTCTGCTTCTAGGGCTTGTGGAATTAGTGGCCCAAAAGGTAATGGTAATGCTGGTGCCTCCGCTGGTGCCACTACTAAAAAGGTCCCTGCACCGAGGCCTCATCGCTCGGTGGGCTATCAGTGAGTACAACTCTCGGAACCCTAATTGTCTATCTGTGTGGATGCATCCTAAAAAGAAACATGTGCACCATGGTCAATAGGTTATACCTTGTGATTTTAATCAAGATATAACAAAGAAAACTCTTGGAAACACACACACAATCAGTGTTTTTATGCACTGAGTCTGAAATCAGAAGTCAGGATCCTGGTGTATGGATATGTTGGCTGCCACACCAACACTGGACTCCCTAAATTGAAAACCAAACTCATTACCCTTAACAATATTGCATCATAGAAAAGATCAGAGTCTTAGTTCTTCATTAGAACTGACTCCTTTGATACCGATTTTTCACAACCTGTCCCCACGGCCCCATGTCGTGACTACTCCAATCCCGCCTTCCATCAGCCAGGGGTGGGAGACTAGCACCGAAAGGCATTTTCCTAAAACTGGGAAGGTATTGCCTTTATAACCTGTAAACTTACGAAACCAATCACACAGTAAGATACGAACACAAGAAAACTGTATAACCAAAAGAGTGCTGAAAGTAAAAGGGGGCCAGAATACAAGCCCAACTGTAAAGGTATAAATATAAATTAAATAAAATACAATTGAAGAAAGAGAAAAATAAAGCTAATGGATCATCATCAAAGGTTCCTACCTGAAGTGTAGGTACAGATTGCCTCTTCATCACTCCATGTCCACCCATCTCCTCTGTGTACCGACACTTCATATGGTCCACCTCCAGGCACCATCCAGTCCTGGTACTCCCAACCCTAGTTAGTGATGTTCATCGTCTACATCCAACACAACATGGTGCGGGCATAGCCCATGTAGGGTTGAGTATAACGATACTCAGTAGGGACCCCAATAACCTCATGGTCTAACAAAATCCACCAAGGATAAACCACAAAGTATGAAATCAAAAGACAACCATACCTAGTTATATGCCCATACATATACCTATGTTATCCAGTAATCCATATCAATAATGAGGAAAACTCAAAGATACTGACTCAGATGACACAAGGATTTATTCTAGGGGTAGTAACAAGTAACATCTCTAGTCACATCATCAAACACCATGGCTGCTAGAGATCCCCTCCTCCATTGAGTATAGTAGGCCTGCCGCGTCACACAGAGGTGCTTCCCCCAAACCTTGGACTGATGAGGTACTCCTCCTGTCGAGTACCATGGGTCTTCCATGTCACACTGAGGTGCTCCCCACCATGGGTCTACAGCATCACACAGAGGCGCTCCCCCTCACGACTTGCTGAAGTACTCCTCCTGTCGAGTACCTTGGGTCTGCCGCGTAACACAGAGGTGCTCCCCACCGTGGCCTACGGAGGTACTCTTCCTGTTGTGTACCATGGGTTTGCCTCATCACATAGAGGCGCTTCCTACCGTGGGTTTGACGCGTCACACAGAGGTTCTCCCCACTGGTCCTGTCAAGTTACTCTAAGTCGAAAAGGTTAGCAGTTGTCAATTCATAGCCAACTACTAGGTTCCCACACTATACTCACTCGTCTCTAGAAGGATCTTCTCCATGAGCTGTTGCTCGATACTGCAACTGTCATGATGTCCAAGGAAGAAGCATCTCAATGGTTTTCCAATTCATAGGGGTCTCAACACAATAGAAGATGCGTTAATCGGATGTCCGGTCTGTTAGTTATTAGTCTTCTAGTACTGGGGGCAGTTGGATTCGTGCTCGATCCAACCATACCATTCCCCATCTTAATCTAGAACTCTAGTGGGGTATACTCAAAGGGACTATCTCGCTCCAACATTTCCATCGCTGCTGAAAGTTCATCAAATGGACGTTTGATGCCAAAGTTATATCCAAAAGAGTGTAAAAATGTCACAGTGGGCCCAGGTCCGGTTCGAACTGGTCGGAGTGACCTGGCCTGGGCCAACCCATTTTGAGTTGACCTGGCCTGACCCGCTGGTTCTAGCCAGACCTATTGTGATTGGGCCGGTCCGAGGCGGCTCAGAGAGGCAGCGGGCATCGCGGCCGGGGCGACTCAGAGTGCCGTGGGTGATGCGGCTGGGGCTGCTAGGAAGGCCACAGGCGACTCGGCCGGGGCGGCTCGAAAGGTCACAGGTGGCACAACCGAGGCAGCTCGAAAGGCCAAGGGTGGCACGACCAAGGTGGCTCGAAAGGCTGTGGGTGGCGCGGCCAGGGCGGCTCGGCCGACGGATTCGCGGGATGGCGGCAGCTCGGCGGACAACAGTGGGGGCTCAGCGGACGGTGATGGCGGCTTGGCCTAGTTGGCCACATCCGAGGGCGGAACGATGGGGCCACGTTTGGTGGAGCCGCAGTGCGCAGTGGTTGTGGGTTCTACGGAGCGGCTCGATCGTAGGGTTGTTGCGAGGGCACAAAGGTCATGAGGAGGCAGTGGCCACGGTGCGGTGTCGTTGCACCATTTCCATCGTCGCGTTCAACCCCACAAATCATTACAAGATTTTCAGAGGGTTCAGGACTTGTTTGTTTGGCCCGTACCCTCTATGTTAGAGTGGAAGCATATGGCTCAACAAGAACGTGAAGAAGAACGTCAAGCTTTACAACCTCCCACAACGATTTATTCCCAATCCCAAAAAATAATTCAAGGGAAGATCATGGGAAAAGTATTCATGCACAAATAAACCCCTACCTTGGATTGTTCATTGACGGAGATCACGAGTGAGGAGATGACATCATTGGGGAGGTAAATACGATCGTCAATTGAAGATGTCCCACGCTGGAGGATGTCCCAAGGAATGAAGTCAAAGTCATGTGTCTATGTTCTTCATTGGAGAACATTACCCCAATTCTCCAGAGCTCTCCACATTGCCAACCCTTTTCCCCAATTCCACCAAAATGGAAATATAGCCAACTTCTTAATAAGTTTTAAAATTAAATTATGTTGTCACAATTTAAAAAAGGTTTAATTATTTAATTTATGGGTGGTGTAATAAATTATGGGGAGGGTTGGCATAATTAAGTGGGGAGCTCAAGAGGTTTCTCCCCACCTAATAGGGAGTTCAAGAGGTTTCAAACCGTGGGTGGTCCCCATCACCATAACCTCTCATGGGAGGTTAGGCTCGGTGGTCCACACCTCCATAACCTCTCATGGGAGATTTTCTTTCAGGTGGTCCCCACCTGTGAAATATCCCAATGGGTGGTTACAACAAATAAAATAAAATGTGATTATTTTATTTTATTATTTCCATGAAAAACCCTAAAATTAACTTTCACCCTTGACTAACTGCCATCAAGGTGAAAGTCTTCTTAAGAGAATAACAGTGTTGTGAGTTCAACGGTGGACTCATATTTCAATTCGGAGGACCAGTTCAAAATTTAGAAAAACCCACTTTCACGTTTATTGAACGTACCTGAACAAAAGATCGGGAATTCATTCTGGGCACTTCGGGCCACAGAATCACACACTGTCAATTTTGGCAGACTCGTAAAATTACCATATATTTAAAAAAATTACATTGAAATTCCAGGTCTTTACAATGTACTACATATTTTTTTCCAAACACTAATTTTTTCATATATATATATTTACCCTTATTAATCTCATTTTTCCAATGGATAATCATTATCCTCAATGTCAATATTCACTATATTGTTTTATAGATATCATTTTATGTATTTTTATAATTTCATAATGTAATATTAATTTATTTGTAATTTAGAAATATTTGAAAGGAATATATTTTGTAATTCCTTCTCTATGAATCAATTTTCTCATAAAATTCTTATTTTTTCATTGTAATGTTTCCCTTCATGGTTTTCTATATTGTTCTATATCATTTCTAATTTCAATATTTTATAAATTACTCCCTTTATAATAAATGATAATAATAAATTTAAAGGTAATACCTTCATATTTTTAAATTTAATTATATAATTCTATTATAATTTAATTTTAATCATAGTCACCACCCTTTAGTGTCTCTTATTCTCCACTTGATATATATTCTAATGACCCCACACAAAAAATATTTTAGTATGGATTATGATAAAAAAAATTGAATCCTTTTTTAATTCAATTTATTTATCTTGTGTTAAACATTATATGTTAGTATTATGATTACTTTCTCATTTAAATTCTATTTATATGAAAATATAATAATTATTTGATGTGTGGATGTATTATATCCCTAAAAAGTATTAGAAATTCATTAAAAAAAATTACCCTAGAATATTTAATGTTTCTTAAAAATATTACCTTTCATTATTTTACAAACATGATTGTCATTGAAATAATCTATTATTTCCCCCCATAAATCACTTTTATCACTACTATATTATTTTGACAAGATATTTGTTTTTGGTATTTATTTTTGATATTTTTTATAGATAATAATGTATTAAAGTTGGATTACTACACCTTGAATAAGTGGTGAATATGAGGAAGGTTTCGATGCTTTTTTGGAATTTTCTAAATGAAATGTTCTAAATGAATAAATATTTCTCTGTCCATGCCTGAAATGTTTAAATTTAAAGAATTATAAAATCATAGAGATCAAAGATCATTAAATTTGTCATAGTTTTAATCTAAGTTATAGCCCTTTGATTTTTCATGGTGAAACTAGGTATAATTTTAGATTTATTGATGATGGTGATTTGAAAGATGGTAAACCTAATCAACTTCATGAAATGATTAGTGATATTTATGTAGAGGAAATTGAGAAATAATTGAAATTTTAACATCTATATAGTGATGTTCAAAAACCTTTGAATCTGGGTTGTATGGAATTTATGGTTTTATTGAAGGTTTCAGGAATGATTGATATGAAGATGAAACATGAATGGAGTAAAATAAGTTTTACATAGTTGCTACAATTATTGAAAGACATTATTCATAAAGACAAATATATTCTAGATACAAATTATAAAGAGAAAAAATTATTATGCATAATTGGATTCGGGTACTAGAAAATAAATTTCTACCCGAATGACTTTTTGCTATATAGGAAATAAAAAAAAATTCATTCTCAATTCCCTAAATGTGGAACAACATGGTATATGTTTAAATTAAAATCCTGTACAATTTTATTAACAATAGAGACCCCTACCATGGCATTTTGGTATCATCCTATAATTCCTCATTTGAAATGTTTATATGAAAATTCACATGATGAAAAAAGGTTATAATGGAATGAAAATTAGCATATATGTGATGAAAAATTACGACATCTAGATGATTTTCCACGGTGGAAGAAAATTGATCACTGGTTTCTTACATTCCAAAAAGAAGTTATTAATCTCAAACATGGAATTTTAATGGATGAAATGATTCCATATCAAATCCTTCGTATCACACATAGTTTATGACAAGTTTTTTTTTGTAATTTACAAATTTTTTCTTAATTTTTTATGAAATGAAAAGATTTCATGTTGACCTTAGTGATATCTGGACCAAAAAAATTTGAAAATGAGATGCATGTTTTCTTATAACCATAAATTTATGGTTTGAAATTTTTATGGTTGGAAATTATTTGGGTTTATGATTTTCGTAAAATGGAATATTTTTAACGACATGAAAAGATTATGTTCACCATAAATGACTTCCCAATATATAGAAAATTTTCTATATGTAGTGTTAAGGGGAATAAATATGGTCCAATTTTTGAAAAATAGACTTCATATAATCAATTGTGTGATGAGATAAAATAGTATACCTGGTACATTGAATGTTTTTGTCTATATTTAACTATTATCAAATATTTAAAAAGTAATTATATTTATCACAATAATTTTTTAGTTCTTCAAAACATTTTTCCACCGATAAGTATTTTGAGTGGGTGAAAAACATTGATGTGACATGTAGAAAGACAGTGAAATATTCAAATGATAGAAATATATGGAAGAACCTGTCAATATTTATTGAGCTACCATATTGAATATATCATGAGGTCAAACTTGACATTGATGTCATACACGTAGAGAATAATTTATATGATAGATTTAGTGGAATTTTATAATATATTAAAGGAAATACTAAATACATGTTGAATGAATTATTTAGCATACACTCATTGGGAATAAGTTTGTTGATAACTCCAACTTATTATGAAAGGTTAACATTCTTGACCTCATATTGCTAAACATTAGTCAAGAGGGAGAAAAATATATTTTATTAGTGTCTTTATGATGTCATCATGCCATAGGGTTATTCTTCAAATGTAAAAAAAATTGTTTCTTTAAAGGATTTGAAGTTTCCAGCAATGAAATCTCATGCTTTTCCTATCATGGTACAACATCCATCATTAATTTAATTGCATGGAATATTTTCCACTTGTGTCAGAATGACTATCATGAATGTGTGTTATTTTTCCAATTGAATTTGAAATAAGGTTATTGATGAAAATTATTTGAATAATTTTTAGAATAAATCAAATTATATAATTTTTCATTTGGAAATGTATTTCCCTCTATCCTTTTTTGATATCATAGTACATTTAATGGTTCATTTGGTGCTATAAATAAAGCTTTGAGGACCTATATAACTATGTTAGATGTATCCTATGGAATGGAGGATAAATATTTTAAAGGTGTATTTAACGAATCTAAATCATACTAAATCTTCCATTATTTAGAAGTATATTTTTTAGGAGGTTTAGGGTTTTTAACAAGATTCTCTTTTGTAGTGTATCACATTAGTTTGCCTACAACTCTCCATGAATGACTCAATTATGGGGGAAAGTGGATACATGGATTGGAAGTAAAATCATTTACATGTGAAGAGATAAATGTACATTTATATAAAATTAATAACATAGAATATTCTTAACCATATATAAAATTGAAAATTAATTGGTTGAAACAAGTTTATCCTATGAGGAAAGATATGTGGATATTAAATGAGTATAAAAAAATTCATGGTTTACGGAGATCATTCTTGGTAGATCAGATGCATATAAAACATTAATATAATTAGTGGGAATTCCTAGTTTAAATTTAATAACATGGTTTGGGTTTGATATTAATGGTTATACAGTTCATAAGAATGATCAAGAAAATAGATGTGTATTTCAAAATAGTCGTGTATTTGTGTTTATAGAAGAAATTCACTTCTCAACTTCTAAAGACAAAAAAACCCAATTTCTACACTGAGTACATATTATGGAGTCCTTCAAGAAATATGAGAGTTTGATTAGATTAAATTTCACATTCTAGTGTAAAAATGATAATGGTTTATTAGTAGAAATAGTTTCAGACATGATGAATTTGGAATAATACTATTTATTTTCAATAAATAAGAATACACAGCTGATCATTTTATCATTGTGACACATGAATTATATATATATATATATACATATATGTGTGTGTGTGTGTTCTTGATCAATCTGATATGCAGTGGGATGTTGTTTTACATGAAAAAATATATTTTAGTGGTGATAAACTTTATGAATATGCTGATTTAAGTGAGATCCCTACTTCCATATAAATATTAACCGATAATATAGATGAGCATGTTGGGGGAATGGTTTGTGCCATATGTAATTTTCATGATTAATGAATTTGTGAAAAAATTATTCATTACATTCATAATATTTTAGGTAACACATTTTTTTGTTTACTTTTTAAAATTTCATAAAAAATTTATATTTGAATTTTATTTACATTATTAAAACTTGTATTATAACTAATAAGTTAAATTTTTTTATGTTTGTTTTTTCTTTTGTTTACTGTTTTTACCATTATGTAACTTATTTATTAGTTTATTTTATTAAAAAAAATTATTTTAAATCTATTTTTTCCAAATAAACAACAAAAATATTGTTTTAGTGTATATTTAAAAACATTCTTCTTGGTAAACAAATTATTTATTAGGTTGGGCCATTTTACTATTAACACTACATTTTTTGAATTTATTTCATTCATTTGGGTCATTTCATCTCTGATTAATGTTTTTATCATTTTATTTACATATAAAAAAAATGTATAATTTTTTTAAGTTTAGTTTAGTTTACATTTTTGATAATTTTGAATTTCTTATTTACATTTGTATGTAATAATATTAATTATATTTTTGTTAACTAATTGTCTATGATTTTATTTTTAAGATAATGAAAGGTCAATAATTTGATCCAACACATACTTTTGGTGATAATCATTCTAATACCTATATATAGGAATTCACACATGCTTTTATTGATGAGTCTCCTCATCCTTCTTTATAGGAGTCATCAAATTACATGGGAGAAATCAAGAGTTCAAGGGTGGCTAAATTCAGTGTCACACATTTACCAAAATTATTTTTTCCTGTAGTTGGGACCATAGTATATCATTAGAAATTTAGGATAATGATATTATAAGAGGTCCAAATTAATAATAATTCAATAATTTTATATTGATGTATGATAAAAGTGATGTTCGTGTTTTGATAGATAATTGGATAAGTGTTGAAAAAGTGACCATATCTCACTTTTCATAGACTATTTTGGTAATCATATGTGTTAATATTTTACTTATATTGAAATTTTTATATTAATATATGATTTCACCCTTCTTATCATAAGACACATGATATACCTAATATTCAAGGAGTTCTGAATAAATGTCTATCATTGGTCTCTAGGGGATGGAGGGATCTTAAACCAACCATCACATCAAAATTCATTTCTGTGTATAGAAAACATGAAAATCTATGTCATATATATCCATTTATAGATGAAGATACATGTATGTAATTGGTTGAAATAATATGAGGAGAATATTATTTGGGAAGTGAAATGTTTTATTTTAGAATATATATTTATATTAATGATCATGTTGAAGATTTATTTACACATAAATTATATAAATCATGTAGATCTAAATTGTACATCGAATCTAGAAATGTATACCCTCATACATTATCTTTGGGATGGTATATGTTACTAGAAGATCAAATGATGGATGAATATATTCAAAAACTAAGGGTTGATTATTCAAGATAAATAAAGTTTTGCATCCCCCCCACCCCCATAAGACATAAAAATAGAAGAGGGCTCAGCTGAGAAAAAAAGGACAATATCTTACAGAAGAGTCGAGGGTGGTAGTTGAGGGGATTGTAACATAGTTAAATTATTTATTTATTTATGATAAATAAATTTTTTATATATTTTGATTCATTATGTAATTTTTCAAATATTTTATAAATGATTCTCTTGAAGAGAAGATCATACAGTGGATCTTTATAGCTAATGGTAGGTAGGATATTTTAGCTACAACATTAAGAAATCCCGAACACCTAGGTCATGTATGAGGATACTTGGAAGGTGTATCTATAAAAAAGTGTTTCCCCATTATGAATCTTCTTCAAGGGACGATGTGTATGAAAAAATAGAATATCTAGAAGTTTAAGTTCAGAATTTTCATGAGACGATGGAGGACAGGATCAGTGATTCAGTACAAATGATTTTTATAGACATGAAAAGATGATTTTAGACTGCTGATCATACTCCTAAACCTCTTCCACCTCCATCACAAAATCACTCTCCTACTTATCCTAATCATACATCATTTTCTGTATACCCCACTTCTTCTAATCCTACTCCTACATCTTTTCCTCTACAGCTTCCATATTATTGTGAGTTATATGTTAATGATTCCAAACATATTGTTACATAAGGGATGATATTTTATTTTGGAAATGCCATTAATCATCAACATATACTGATAGATCATCATAGGGTCACAATACAATATATTTTAGAAATATTAGTAGTAATACCATGTTCTATAAATGAGGTGATTAGAGTTGGAAGAAGTATCAACTATTTTTTAGCTTGTCCATCTAGACTTGTTCGACATATTACCATAGAGGTATGTGTATATTGTATCTTTTACATCATTTTGATACTAAATTTATTTTAACATTTTAATTTATATATATATATATATATATATTTACAATAATACTTTAAATGTAAATAAATATTGTGTATAAAATAAGAAACACAATGTGTTACTTAGATAAAATTTCTAATAGTTTTTATATATTTTAATGATATTAAAATTTGATATTGGATGTATATGATATTCAAATTGAAGTTGGTGTTTTTGGGAAATTAAATTAATGTAGAGATTTTTAAAAATTAAATAATGTTCTTGGTAGGTAGAGATCATTTGGGATCAACATGATATATATATTTTATATGCAAGTCGATTAACAAAACTTTTCTCTTCATTTATTTATTCAAAATATATACTTCTGTTTTTTTATTAGGTAAATTTTTTAAATTTGTACATATAATTAAAATAAATATACATATGGATTTATGGATCCACAATTTATTACACCTATAGTTTGGATAAAGAATGAGGCAGAAAGAACATTTTATATTGTTGAGATATTTCAGAAGAATGTAATTATTTAGTCATACATGTTTATTTATCTTTAAGAGTATGAAACATATTTTATCACAATGTTTTTTTATATATCTTAACCTAATCATCATACACATTAAATTTTATTATATATTAGTGGCCATTGGATGTCAGTTGCTTTTTTCTAGAGATTAGACACTTTACTGGCTATGTTCTATCCATTATGAAGTACAAGAAAATTTTATAAATGTATTGAACATGTAAGTTTTATTATTTTAGTACTAGTTTATATTATAATGACTTGAATTTATTTTAATCATTATATTTTGAAATAGGGCACGAAATTTATTTTGAGATACAACATGAAATAATATCCCCAAGATCAAATATTTAAGAGAAATTGTGCATTTTAATTTATAATTACTAAATTTAAAAAATATTACTTATAAATGTTATTTATAATTGATAAATTCTTTTAAATAGAAATTGCATAACTTTTTTTTAAAATATTTGTGGATACTATGTTTTAAGATTTATGTATGAAATAATTTCAATTGTAATGGTTACGAAGTTATATAAGGCTATATTTATTTATAAACGTTTCCTTGATACCTCATTATTTTTATTCAACATACATAAAAGTTAAAATTTTTCTCTATAATTTGAATATTTTTTATGAATTCTTGCCTTATAATTCATATTAGTTGAGATACTTAAAAAATTAATGGTTGAATCATTTCACAATTTTTATTAGATTTTAGTTAATTTTTTACATATACATCGTAAACTTGAAAGTTGAAATTGTAAGTGTTTTTATATTTTCTATTGGTTATTCTATTTTTGGTTTTTCTACAAACAATATTTTTATTTCTATTATGTAGGATGGTGGAATGTAAAATTATTTAGAAAAATTTATTTTTCTCATCACTTATTTGATAACTGATGTGAAAAATTAATACATTATGTTTTTTCACATTAGTTATCACATAACTGATGTGAAAAACCTTATTCCATGTCGATTATTTACTAAAATGATATTAAAGAAGGGTTTTATATTGATATTACACAATTTTTATTTGATAAATAATGTGATAGATTGATCAATTTGATCTTTCACATTAGAAATATAAATAAACAACATGAAATATGAATTATTTATGGTCTTTCATGTTGGTTATCAAAGAACTGATTTGAAAATATTTCTTCCACATCAGTTATTTCATAAAACTGATGTGGAAGAACATTTTTATTGTTTATTTTTAAATAACCAATGATAAAAACATCAGAAAAATTATTTAAAACATATTTTATTTTTAACCGAAATTATAAATGTATTTAAAACATCCCACATAACAACATCGCATATTAACCAATGTTAAAATTCAAGAAAACCATATGTTAAATGGAATTATTTTTTACTTTTGATATGATACATCTATAAAAGTTGTGAATTTCCATTGATAAAATCTTGGGTCATTACATTCATCTCACCTTAATAAATTTCATCCTCAATTTTTTTCACCCTTTAATAGGAAAGTTGGTGAGATTACTTCTACTTCATCACTTCCTCTAGTTATTCATTTTTAAACTCATACATATGGCTATTCTATAGTTCTTCAAGTACATGAGTTGTCTTATTTCATATAACATTGTCCTTGTGGTCTAAGATTAATAGGTTTCTCTTCATAGAAAAGCTAATTTTACAATTAAACCAACACTAAATTGATTATATGTGAGGGGTATAGTATATACTTCATCAAGAGGGGTATATATAATATGTCATGTAATTTATACTCATTTTTTTATGACCATAACTTTTATAAATAAAATTCCCTTATTATTGAATTAAATGTACTATTATGTATTACAATTATAGAAAACACATGTACTTTTTTGGTTTTAACATATCATAATAAAAATAAAATTAATCATCATAACCATTGGTAAAATATCTATTGAATAGTGATAATATGATTAGTACAAATACATGGTTATGATAACTCCAATTGATATAGACAATTAATAAGCAGTGTCATCAACCAGTAAGATCATACCCTATCAATTTCAAGACTCGTCCTAGAGGGTATTTTGCTTTGACTACCACAATCTCGCCTCCAATAGGCAAGGGGCTAATGACTAGCACCAAGTAGGCATATCCCACAAATGAGAGGCATTTTGTTATGTATATATATACACTCACACATCTCCAAGACCAAATTACTAAAATTTAATACACTAAGTTAAAAAGAATGTAGACCTATAAGATACCAAAAATATAATATGACATTAGAAAACTGGAAAGTAAATAGGGCTACAATACAAGACCTCCCAAAAAGGAGTTTATAAAAGTGAATGCACAAGTTCCTAAAACTCTTCCACAGAAAACCCTACTTGACGAAAAATGTATTGGATAGATGTATAAATCCATAGGATCACACCTCAAATATCCGGTATCTCTATGAAAATCCTAGTCTTGGTCCATCTAGGACACTATTAAAGTATTAATCATCTGCACAAGACACGATACGTGTGGGAAAATCTTATGCAGGGGTAAGTAAAACAATGCTCAGTAAGAAACCCCAAAACCAAAAAGGAAATACCAATAAGAAATATCTGAATTATTCCACTAGTAAATACAAAAGTTATACCATTAAGAAGATACATATTCATCTCACATAGGTATAAGTCTATAGTGCACAAAACAGGATTATTAGACATAATACACAAAACACCAAGTATCGATAGGACACATAGTCTCGATGAGACATTCAATCCTGATAAGAAATGTAGTCTTAGTAAGACACATATTCATGGTAATACATATAGACCTGGTAAGACATATTGTCTCAGTAAGACACGTTTTATTGGTAAGACCTTTAGTCTTGGTAATACAAGTAGTCTCAAAATCATTTCCATCTATAGGATTCCAGTCATAGCGCGCTCATCCGGGGAGAACCTAAAACTCATTCCATTAGGTCATGTAAAAATATCCATAAAACTCACTTAGAGTATTTCAAAAGGACTATCTTATTTCAAGGGTCCCAACATCAAAAACGACTCATCAATCAGACACACATTTTGAAAGTTATGGCTATTTTTGTTAAACAGTCTAACCTGGGTCCGGTCCAGGTCTGGTCCAACTCATCAGACCTACCTCGACCCGCTGAACAACCCAACTTGACATGGATAACCCACATCGGCCCGACCCCTCTGGTCTGACCAATTGGTACATGGGTTGGTTGAACCGCTGCATGAGGTCTGCCCCGACCATGTGCCCCTATGCTCCACATGGTGCCACATCGCGTCCCATGTGTTATGTCTACCATCTCCGCTTACCATGTAGCCTCTCCAACGCCGTAGGCTCCATGCGGCTACCCCACTATGTATGAATCCTTCTTGTTGTGTCTCCCTCATGTATTTGGTGGCCCTCTTCATAGTATCTCACCCTGCTAGATCATGGACCCCACGTGCGCTTCTATGGTCCATCCACATCTACCGTAGTGCCTCGTTGGACCACCGTGTCAGACCCCTGTTGGTGGTCCCTTCCACGGGACACTAGGGCTCCACCATTTCTTAAAATTTGGTTTGGTCATAGATCGGGGTTCCTTGTGACCCTATCTAACCTGATGTGGCATCTATTGTCAATTATCCTCGAATCTTGGGGTCTGATCATGCTTGGAACCACCTGGAAATATCGATCCGGGAACTGGAGGGTCCCAATGGAAAGGAATGTGAAGTACGAATGGAGATATGAACATAAAAATGGTTTAACATAGATATACAATAATTTTTGTCCAAATATTATGATACATGGGATTTGGGTTAGAAAATAGATTAAATTGAATCCCGTTAACCCAAAATAAATCCCTCCCACAGAATATGATCGATCTATGGACTAATATATTTATGGGTCAGTCTGCATTCATCGTAGAAATCAAGAATTGGGAAATCACAAAGAAATAGCTAACCTACCTCATTGTTTTCAAATGCTGATGAAGAATGAATTTGTGCCATGATCATCGGGGAGATCCTTTGATTTCTTTATGCATCGATCGTCAATCCATGATCCCATCACCGATCACCAAGGTAAAATCCTCCAAGATCTCCCCAGTGATTCTCTAGTGTTCCCAGAGTTATGCCGCTAACATTGGGATTTCTAAAGAATAATTATTTTTATGGAAATCCTTGATGCATCCAAAAAATAATTTATCAATAAATTATTTAATGAATATTACATCCTTTTTGGGTTTTCCACATAAGACCCACACCGACCTAAGTTAAGTTTCACCTAGGGAAAACACCACATTACAAACTCATCAGTGGTATCAGATTTCCAATTCAAATCTCTATTCATGATCCATTTCTATTTGAAAGTAAAATAATTTTTATTTTATTATTTTATATATAATTACATGCCAAAAACCATATTTCATATCCAACCCACAATGAAGGATGTTAGGCCTCACCTATGGTAAATACACCACTCTAAACACTGGGGTTCCCAAGGATTTCTAATTCGGGAACCTATTTAAGAGCTATTCTACTTTTTCATGAAAACCAATCACTATATTTATATAAAACTGAACATTTTTTAACGAATTTTTTCGGACACACTGGTACTCTGAATCGCACTCCATCTTAGTACCTAGTCTCATAAATTTTCGAAATAGTTTCTAAAAAAATCAAGAAAATCTGAGTTGTTACATTCTCCCACAATAGGTATTTACATCCCTAAAAGGAAAAATCAATACTAAAAGAATATGTGGGTACCATGAATGAATTTGATCCTCCCACTCCCATGTGATCTTTTGGAGATTCATGTTCTTCCATCAGACATACACCAATGGAATCACTCACCCACAAAGGATCCTCTTATATAGATCCTTGATCTCCTCTAATTTCTCAACAAAAGTCTCCCAAGCACTGATATATAGATCTCCCCAGTCAATGATGTGTGATGGTTCATGCACGTACCTTCTCAACTATGATACATAGAAGAAGTCATGTACCTGGTGCAACTATGAGGCTAGAGATAGATGGTACACCACCTTGAAAACTCTATGCAGTATCGAAAAAGGGTTGAGGATCCTCAAAGATTGCTTGCTGCCCTGGCCAAATATTTGTATCTCGTATCGAGATG
Source organism: Viscum album (assembly GCA_963277665.1). NCBI lineage: Eukaryota > Viridiplantae > Streptophyta > Magnoliopsida > Santalales > Viscaceae > Viscum > Viscum album. The sequence goes on from OY728164.1 coordinate 826,543,209, forward strand.
AGACCCAAGGAACATGTGGTCTCCTTCCTCGAACTCCAAGGGCCTCTATTTTTTTCATCATAAGACTTCTGATTGCTATGTAATTTTCTCATCTACTCCTAGATGATTTTCAACTTCTCTGTAGTCACATGAAAAAACTTTGGGCCCATGAGTGCTAACTCTCTTGGGTCCATCCAGCAATGTGGTGACCTATAGGGTTACATGTACAAGGCCTTGAATGGTGCCATACCAATGTGGGAATGGCAGTTGTTGTTGTATGAAACCCCCACCATTGGTAGAGGATCCTCCAAACAACAGCCAAAATATAGGATGAAAGCATGTAGAATATCCTCTAGAATCTGTATGGTTTTCTTATTCTAGTCATCCATATATAGATGAAACGATGTCCTCAAATGTCGATTAGTCCCAAATGCCTCCTAAAATACCTTCCAAAAGAGGGATTTGAAGCAAGAATCATGATATGAAACAATCATCGACATCACTCTATGAAGCCAAACTATCTCCTGTAAGTAGAGAAATCACAAGCTCTCTGTAGAAATATTCTCCTAAAATAGTTGGAAGTGGGATGACTTGGTGGTTCAGTCAATGTTCACCAAGATGGTATCATGTTCTCTGTAAATTAATGGTAAATATATGAAGAAGTCCATTGATATCACATCCCACCTCCACTCTATCACATCAAGGGGTTGGGTCAAGCCCACTGAAACCTGATACTCATCCTTTACTTAAAGATATGTGAGGTATTGTAAAACGAACTCTTCCACTACCTTCTTCATCCATGGCCACCAAAACCGATGTATAAGGACCTAAAACATATTTACCACAATGGGATACACTATCAAATGGGATGTGTTGAACTCTCTTGTAAAATCCTCCAACAATTCCACTGGAAAAACTCTGTGTCCTCTAAATAGAACAACGTTGTCCTCACCTTTCAAATATCCAATGGGAGAATTTTCTATGGACATATGAGCATTTAAGGTTTCATAGTAGATATCTCCAAGTTGTTCCTCCCCAACTGGTTGTAAGAGTAGATGTAACGACCCAAACTTTTTTAATAGCATATTTACTTACTCTTAATGATTTAATAGATATGTTAATGGTTAATGCAGAAAGAGGAGTCGATGGCTTCATCCAGTAGGCTCGAACCTTATGAAGCCCACTTATCAGAGCTTGGGAAGGAGGTGGCATCTTTGGGCTTCGCTTTGGACCAAGCCCAAGCCGAACTCCAGCGTGTCAAGCTTGAATGGAAACACCTGCGGGAGAAGTTCAAGTTAGTAGAGATTACTACTATGGCAATGTTATCTGATCCTCCCTCAGATTCTCTCACCATAGCACACCTTACACTTAGGTCATATGCCGGTGTTATAAGGGGCTCTGTGACGAGACCCTAGCTTCTTTGTGTAATCCTTTGGGATGAATGAATTAAGATTTCTTCCTGTAGTGATGTTTGTAAAACTTCAAATGTCCGGATAATTTAAGATGTATTTTATTGATGAATTTTGAAAAAAAGGATATTTTAAAATATTTATGTAAACCCTAAATAACTAATGATGTGTATTGATTTTCAAAAAATGGTCTTCTACAAAAGTGTTCAGTAAGGAATTTGGAGTCTAATAAGATCAACTTAATTTTTGATGAATAGTAAATTATGAATTGTGATTTTACGCTTAGGATTAGTAATGTGACCAAATGGATTAGTAATTTCACTCAAAGAAAGTTTTAATATAATTTAGACACCTAGATTAAGTAATGTGATTCAATAAAATGGGTAAATAACGGTTTCATAAATGATTAATCAAGTATTAGTTTTTTTAGGTGAATAGTGTTTTTTAATTAAAAATTTAATTAAAAATGATTAGAAAATTATTTTTATAAAAATGACTTGATTTTTGAACTCAGAGCATCGATATTATGATATGGTAATTTTTGTGGATTTTTCTGAAAAAAACGAATTTTCGATGAATAGTGTTTTTATTTAAAAATTAAATTAAAATTATTTAGAAAATTATTTTCATAAAATGGAGTTCATAAATGTATTTATAGCATCTATATTTGATTAAGGTGAAATTTTGGGATTTTTCTTAGTAAGATGAATTTTCAGTGAATAGAAAAAATACAGTTTTAGAGTTTCGGTATGTTTAATGACATCATAACTGTGTCATGATGATGTCATGAGTTTTTTAAGGGTTGGCTGGCCAAGGATGATGAATTATTGTTTTGGGGGCCCCATGTGGCCTAACTTTATGGAAAATATCATGAGAGAGCACATGGGTTTGAGAAAAGCACTTGTGAGGTGTCCCTTGGCCATTAATGCCTTGTCCCCTCACTTTCCCTATAAATACCTACCCTTTCCTCCTTTATTTTTCACTCCCAACTCTCCCCCCAACGAATTTCGGGTCTCCTTACATTCCAAGGAGTCCTCCCAAGGTTCCCCCAAGCCCTCAAGGTCCAAACCTTTGAGTTTTAAGAGTTACGTTTTAAGGTAAGGGATCCGACCTCTTTCTTTCTTTTCATGTAATCTCTTTTATGTCATTCCTTTTATGCTCCATGTTCTTATGTGAGAGGATGTTCTTTTATATTCCTCTTACTTCCCTTTTAATTTTTATATGATTAGAGATCCCCTCTTACTCTCATAATTTTGTTTTATGAAATTTTAAGTGACGTCGTTCGGCTGCCGAATTTTTAAGTGATTCTTTCACCCTTCTTTTTTTTCAAGTTCGATTTTCATGTCAAATCTTTCAAGTTCCTTTTTATTATGTTGGGTTATGATCTATATATCTATCATACTGATCTCTTATGATCATATGATTAGATACCCTATTTGATCTTGTCAAATCATTTTTTTATTGAAGTTAAGTGACGCCGTTAGGCTGCCGAATTTTCATAAGAGAAATCTTATTTTTGTCTCACTTCCATGTCTTTCATTTCATATGGTATATCTTTAAAATTTCATTACCATGTTCTTAAATACCTTATATTCTGTCCCCCTACTGTTTTATGTATCATTTATGAGTGGGTGACCCATGTCCTCTCTCTTTTCAATGTTTTCTAAAACCTTGTAACATAGCCGTTATGCTGCAGAATTTTCGTCTCAAAATGTCTCTCTCTTTTCACAAAATTATTTTATGTTATTAAGTGAATACTAAGAGCTCTTATTTCTACAAGGGTATTCACATATATATCAAAATGTTCTATTTTAAATTCTGGGATTTACATACATGAGACCCGCTTTCCCTTTCCGTGGGTTTAAAGTGACGTAAGGATCATGTCTTTAAAGCAGTTTTTTTTAAACGTTATAATTATTAAATGAAACCCATTTATTTTATGCTATATGGGTTATTTATGAAATGTTTGATGATGATATATGTGGATCACATTATAATAAAGGCATATTTAAGGGTGCTCCCTGATAGCGCTCCAATTCATTGGGTAGTGATGTAACCACTAGAGATTACAATTTTCACGATACCTTGGTGAATAACCTTGGTAATTTTCAAATGACACCTTGGGGATGGACCTTGGTGATATGTTCATGATTGTCTATGTTAAATGATGTAGCCATATCTTCAAGTTATGAAAAATGTTATTTTTATTATGAAATGCCTCATGATTTCTTTCTCATGCCTTAAAGTTCTTTTCATGTCCTTATTGAAGTATATCAAGTTCACATGTAAGATGTTCCTCTTGTTTCCCTTACTGGGCCTTCTGCTCACCCTTTCTTTTGATTTATGTCCCCAGGTTATGAGATGCAATTATGAACCTAGGATGAACATAAGGAGAAGCCTTTCAAGTGTTTAAGAAGAATGCTTTATGTTGTTTTCATGTATTATGTTCTTGGTTTCCTAGACACTAAACTTTAAAGATCCTCAGTTTTGTGTAATGTAATGAAAGTTTATGTTATAAAAAGACGAGATGTTATAGTTGGTATCAGAGGATGGATTAGTTATTTGTGGAAATTAGGATATAAAAACTTTAGGAATAACCCTATATAAAAGTTTAAATATAGGAAATATTCCTGGTATTTTGGTAAGTATTGAGTAAGTGGTTTATCAAACAAATACATCCCTGTCTGGATATGAGCAGGTAGAGGCGGCTCTGGCACAGATGTACATAGGGGTAAAACTCGAAAACACCGCTTTGAGCTAGACTCGAATGGGAACTGGTGCACGATAACGAGTCTTGCTGAACTCTTGGTTACGACACTCCCGGGGGATATGTTTGGTTAATCACAAGCTTTTTATGAATCATTATGAAGGAATTATAGATAAGTATAATTGTCTAAGAATGAAGTCTTAGTTAAAAGATTCATAAATGAAATAAGTTTCTCACTAAGGTTTTATTCTTTTAGAAAATGGTGGGAAATAGGAGAATCCATGCCGATGGTGACTGCAATGCACCATGTGCTGACGGCCCTCCGATGGAAGCCGGAATGGAAACATTCATGCGAATGATGAACCAACTGACTCAAGTTATGAGTAATAACTTGAATCAAGCTGAGAGGCCGATCTCAACACGAAGGGAGCAACTTTCTGTTGAGTCCTTTATGCGTCAATGACCGCCAACATTCAGTGGATCTACTGACCCTTTGGTTGCGGAACAATGGATAAGCTCCATTGAGAAGATCTTTTCTGTACTTCATTGTTCGGAACAAGAAAAAGTCGCCCTTACTGTTTACCGCCTAGAGGGAGAAGCTGATCAGTGGTGGTAACTGATCAAAAACAAGAATCCACAAGGAGAGATGGAAGCTATGGAGTGGGAAGAATTCCGGGGAATATTCTTTAACAAGTATTTCCCTCGTTCCATGAGAACGAGAATGGAGAAAGAGTTTCTCGAGCTGAAGCAGAAGGAGAACGAATCTGTCGGAAGCTATGAGATGAAATTCACAAGGCTTTCCCGTTATACCTCAAGCTTTTTCATGGACCCTAATGGGAAGGTTGATAGATTCTTTGGCGGACTACGACCTCATCTGCGGAAGAATCTAGCCAACAAGGACTACGATAGCTATGAATAAATAGTTCGAAGTGCTATGAAAGTTGAACGAGAGTTTGGGGAGACACAGTGGTCTCACAAATCTAATGAAAAGAAGAGAACTCTAGAACCAAGTCTGGGAGGAAGTTTTGATCAGGAAAGTGGTGGAAAGCATATGCAACATGCCACATGAAATAAGTGTGGGAAGAAGCATTCGGGGAACTGCTTGATCAGAAGTGGTAAGTGCTACAGGTGTGGAAGAGAAGTCCATATTTCTCAGAATTTTCGTAGTGATTTGAAGCCTCAACTTCCCAACACTAACGACAGAGGAAATATGGTTCTGGCCCTACCCGAAGTCACATGCTTCAAGTGTGGACATCTTGGGCACTTTTCTAATCAATGTCCAAATCCAAGGGTGGTGGAGGGGAATCACCATCAACCTCAGCAGAGGCCAAGGGAGAAAGGTCGTGCTTTCGCTATCACAACAACTGAAGTTGAAGTTCCAAACGATGTGGTAGAAGGTACACTTGTCGTCCTCTCAAAACTAGAAAGTACTTTATTTGATTCTGGTTCTACGCATTCCTTTATTTCCTCCAAGTTTCCAAGGAATATAGAATCAATCCCCGAACTTCTAGAGGAAGAGTTGTCAGTCAAGACTCTAAGTGGGATTATCCTTGCATCAACAGTATTTAGAGACTCTAGTGTTTACTTTGGTGAGCACAATATTATCAAAAATCTAGTAGTCATTCCCATGATGGAATTCGACATTATACTAGGGATGGACTGGCTCTCAAAGTATAATGCTAAGATCAAATGCAGAAGTAAGGAAATCTCAGTAGTCTTGAATGAACGACCTACAGTTATCTTCCAAGGAGAGATATCCCGAACTGATCCCTATCTAGAATCACCTCCTATATCTTTCTTTATGGAGTTAATTGGTGATGATGAAGAAGGAAAAGGGAGCATAAAAATAGAAGATGTTCCAATTGTTCAAGAATACATGGATGTATTTCCTGAGGAGTTACCTGGACCTCCCCCAGAAAGAGAGGTAGAGGTCTCCATTGAACTCATACCTGGGTCTCAACCGATATCAAAGACTCCATATAGAATGGCAAATGTGGAGCTAGAAGAGTTAAAGAAACAACTCCAAGACTTGTTGGAGAAGGGGTTTATCCGACCAAGTGTGTCTCCTTGGGGAGCACCAGTTCTTTTTATGAAGAAGAAGGATGGATCAATGCGGCTATGCATTGATTATAGAGAGCTGAACGGGATCACAGTGATGAACAGATACCCTCTTCCAAAAATTGATGATTTATTTGACCAACTTCGTGGGGCTCAATTCTTCTCAAAGATTGACCTTCGATCTGGTTATCATCAACTGAGGGTGAAGAAAGAAGATACTCAAATGACTGCCTTCCGATCAAGATATGGGCATTATGAGTTTACTGTTATGCCTTTCGTCTTGACTAATGCTCCTGCTATTTTCATGGATTTTATGAATAGAGTCTTTAAGGACTACCTTGATAACTTTGTGGTAGTTTTTATTGATGATATTTTGATATATTCAAAAAGTCATGAGGAGTATGAAGATCATCTAAGGGTTATTTTGAAAACTCTACGGAAGGAGAGGCTCTTTGGAAAGTTCAGCAAGTGTGAGTTTTGGTTACAACAGGTGGCTTTCTTGGGGCACATCGTAACCAATGAAGGAATCTCGGTTGACCCTGCAAAGACAATGGTTGTGGAGGAGTGGCCTCAACCCACAACAGTAACTGAGATTCGTAGTTTCCTTGGATTAGCGGGATATTATAAGAGGTTTGTGAAAAACTTTTCACGGCTTTCTAATCCACTAACCAAGTTGACTCGAAAAGGGGTTAAGTTCATCTGGACAAAGTAATGCGAGGAAAGTTTCCAAGAGCTGAAGAAGAGATTGGTTACTGCACCTGTGTTAACACAAGGATTTGTTATTTTTAGCGATGCATCTCTGAAAGGGCATGGGTGCGTCCTCATGCAAAATGAAAAGGTAATTGCTTATGCATCTCGACAGTTGAAGATTCATGAGCAGAATTATCTTACGCATGATCTAGAGCTGGCGGCAGTTGTTTTTTCTCTAAAGATATGGAGGCACTATCTTTATGGGGAGAAATGTGATATATACACTGACCACCAAAGTCTAAAGTATATTTTCACACAGAAATAATTGAACATGAGACAAAGGAGATGGTTGGAGCTTATTAAAGACTATGATTTTTCAATACATTATCACCCTGGAAGAGAAAACAAATTCGCGGATGCATTAAGCAGGAAAGATCCTGTTGTTCTGGAAACAATGGGGATCTTAGGAGATCCCTTGATTAAAGATCTAGTAAAACTGGACATGGGAATTATAAGGAAAGGGACATCATCAACCCTATCCCAAATGATTTCTCAACCTTCATTACTAGAGAAGATCAAGAAGGCTTAAAAAGAAGATCCTTTGCTGTAGGAGAAGTTTGAGGCTCTAAAGGATGGGAAGTTCCCTGATTTCAATATTGATTAAGAAGGTGATCATTGAATATCCTCGGGGACATAAGCCGCCATAAAACTACAGCTAAGGTGGATAAGACACAGATCATACCTTGTATCTTCCCTAGAGCCTCGGGGACATTAGCCTCCATAATCTATATCTATCATGTCCACAAACACCAGCTCCCTAAGCCTGTGGTGGAAAACCTGGGGGTGGTGGTGGTAATGGTTGTAACATCCAACCTCCCCATTTCTCCATTCATGCTCCTCTTCGATGTACATCACCCTATGGACCACCATATTCCAACTTCTACCACTACCTAAGAAGTCCCTTGACTTTCTCCTAATCAACTATAGGACAGGTTATGAAATCTTGTGCCAAATTTTCTTTGACTGTAGAATGAGAAACAAAGTCAATCCCCTGGCTATTTCATTCCACTGTTGGACTGAATTTTGAAGCACCTAACTCACTTGGATCCCTGTGACTACAGTTTGATACCTACCGTTGAGGTCTCGGCACATTCCTACCCATTATTGACTACCACTGGTTGTATCTACCAAGCCAAGGAACACTCAACTATAAAGTCTCATTTTAGAACCCCAGAATAGCTAGGAAAACACAAATGGGTAATTATAGCTCAGATTTCCCTACACATCCCTCACTCGAAGTACTAATCCATAATGTATTGATCTTGTATCATATCCATTGTGTACCTGGAAAGGTTGGTATACCTTGATGAATAATCAGATACCGACATGTCATCCTTCTAGAGCTATAGAAGCTCTGGGATATGCCTATCCCTTAGCTCATAATGTGATAAATTCTCTCTGAAAAGGTTCTCAAACTCCATCTACAGAAGAGTAACCTCATCATTAGATCAGGTAACTAAACCATACCATCGCCCTTCCAAGCCGTATTGATGACTCGTTGTCATGACCACCATATAATCTACTAGTGTCCTCACTAGACAGAAAACTCGGATCACTGCATCAAGCCAGTTCTTAGCTTCATGTGTGTTATGATTTCCTCATAACTTGTGGGGTATCTCATGCTAATTTTTTTTAAGTTCTCTTCACTTGTCCTCCTCGCCTGTAGGTACTATAGGTACCTTGCGCTACTCTATAGGTGGTGGTATAGATGGTGCCCCACCTAAAGGTGTGTTCTATGATACAAATAATTGTACTGATTTCTCATCAATAGGTGTATCATCCTCATAATCACATAACAGAATCATATATTTTTGTCTATGTGAAGACATCATGTAATAAAACAAGGTGCACCATGGTCAATAGAGAATACCTGGTGAACTGACATGAGAATGACACTAGAACACACACAAATCCTATATGATGCTTTTACCGTTGTTTTTCCTACAACTAGTGTTTCCATGTACTTATTTGAAAATAAGTTTTCTAGAGTTCTGGTGTATGGATACATCGACCTCCACACCAACACTAGAATCCTTTTCCTAAAATCCGAACTCGAAACACTTAACACTGTTTCCCCAAACCAATCTCACAGACTCCTGGTCCTTAAGTAAAACCAACCAGATCTGATAGAAGTCTTTCATGAGACATCCCAGAGGGGACCATTCCCTGACTACCTGAAGACTTCCCTTAATAGGCCTAGGGATAGTGACAAGCACCGAGAAGGCATATCTTACAAATGGGAGGCATTTTTCTTAATTACATGTACGCACACACACATCTCCAAGACCTAAATTCTATAATGTAAAAGGCTAAGTAAAAAACCATGAATATGACTATGATAACAAAAATAGAGTGCAATAATAGAAAAATAGAAATTAAATAGGGACATAATACAAGACCACCCAAAAAGGGGTCTGGAAAAGTTATTGTAGAAGTTCATGAAACTCATACGTAAAAAACCCTACAAGAAGGGAAAGGTACTGGACAACTGTCTGAAGCCAAAATAACATACCTCAATAGTATGGTCCCTCTAAGAAACACCTGGTCTTGGTCCACCTAGGACCCTATCAAAGCATTGATCATCTACACAAGAGACTACTAGTGTGGGAAAATCCTATGCAGGGGTAAGTAAAACAATACTCTGTAGGACACCCCTAAACAACAAAGGAAATTCCACTAAGAAATACATGAAGTCTACCACTAATAAATAAATACATTATACCACTCAAAATATACATATTAATCTCACACATGTATAAGTATTTATTATGAAGAATGGGATTATTAGACGTAATCCACAAAACACCCAGTATCGATAAGACATGTAGTCTCGATGAGACACTTTGTTTTGATAAGACATGTAGTCTCTATAAGACATGTAGTCTTGGTAATAAATGTAGTATTGGTAAGACATATAGTCTCGGTGAGATAGGTAGTCTCAAATTCATAGCCAACAATAGTATTCCACTTGTAACACACTCTTTTTGGTAGAACCTACTCCTCATGTGTAATAACCCAAACTTTTAATAATGGTAATTCTTCTTGATCTTAATAAATATATTATTATGTGAAATGGTTATATAAATTATGAAATTCCTTGTTTTTATGTTTTTGGATTTCAAAATACCGTTATAAATTTTTAATGTTACTAGTATAGTCATTGAACAGTGATCACATTATTAGTATAAATATAGGGCTTTAACAAATCCAATTTACTCACGCAAAGGAAGTGATGACCTCATACAATAGACTTGCCCCATACGAAACCCATTTGTCAGATCATGAAAAGGAGATGGCATCATTGGGCTTCAATTTTGACCAATCACAATCCTAGTTTCAACATGTTATGCTCAAACGAAACTGCCTATAAGATAAGTGAATGTTGATAGAGATTACCACCTGAGTGATGTCATCGGAGCCACCCCAAGAGTCTGTCACCATCGCATACCTTACCCTTAGATCTTATATGGGTGTTATAAGGGGTTATGTAATGAAAACATAGTACTATATTTATGTACACTATTTTTTATAGATAATATACATTTATTTTATTATTGTTACTTTTTAAATAGTGTTTAAAGGGAAAATAGTATTTTTAGTTAATATTCAACTAAGAAATATATTTTGTTGAATTAATGGATTTTTGAATTAAATAATATTTTAATAAAATATTATTATTATTAAAAAATTAATTTTTATTAAATATATATGATTTTATAATTTTATAAATGCCATTTTAATTTTAATTAATGTTTGAAAGCTGTTTTTGTCAAAACCCATGTATTTTCGATAAATGTCGGTTTTTATTTTAAAATTGAAAATTAAAATATTTAGAAATTAATTTAGATAAAATGAATATTATTATTGGAATGATGACATCAAAATTATTCAATGGTGAATTTTTCATAATTTTCTTAGACAGTCGAATTTTTGGGTAAAAATTGAATACCGTTTAATTATATAATGTGTTTAATGAGATCATAATGACCTAATAGTGATATAATAAAACAGTATAAAAACTATGTCTAGAAATTATATTTTTACCATTAAAATAATGTTATTTTAGGTTTATTTTATTTATTTTACAAGGATTTAGTGGACCCTCCAAGAGTTATAAAACTATTTATCTTTTAAAGTTGATTTCCTCGAGAGTGTGACTCACCTCCACATAAGCAACCCTATTATTTTAAGATGTTCATCCATTGTCATTATAAAATATTTTTTTACACTCCCCTTTTTCAAAAACCATGGGGAAAACCCATGGGCTGGTTTTTGGTTTTGATTAGTTTAATGTGTGGTGTCCCAAACATAAATAATAAATAATTCGTTCCCCTTTCCTATATAAACACACACAAGCTCCCACTTCCTCTTAACTAAAATCCCTTGGGGTTATTCCAACATCTACCCTCCCCTATATATAATCCTTGCAAGACTTTAAAGTTCATCCAAACTCTACCCTCCTCTCTCTAGAGTCCTCCAAATCCTTTGGAGTTCATTCAACCTTTGGGATCACACATCCTAGTAAGGGATTTCTTCCTTTCTCTTTTTTTCCAATTTTATTTAAGATTTTATTCACTTTTATTTTTAATTAAAAATGTTTGGGTATGATTATCACCTTAATCATACTTCCCTATTTATGTTTGAATGATTATAGACCCCTTTCTCTCTCATTAAGTCCCCCCATGTACACCTGTTACCATGTCGAAATTCCATATGGAATTTCTCTCTCCTCATTTACATTCAAGAGATTCTTTTTTATTATGAATCAAAAATCCATTAATTATGTTGGGACATGAATAAATATGACACACATACTGTCCATTGCATTTAAATATAATGATACACCCTTTTTCCCCTCATCAATATTTTTTATGAAGTCTTATGTCACACCGTTATGTTGCCAAAATTGCACCGCCTTTCTCCACGCCTATATCATCATGTAGTGAATACCATGACCATTTATCTATAAAGGTTATTCACCTATATGAACATTTAATTATTGATGGAAGACTTTAATGTATTAATTCTACATTCCTTTATCGTGGAATAAATTATGATGTTTTATGGAATCTGTGTTGTATGATCTTGTGCCACACTTACGCATTAAATGAAATGTTTAAGAAGGGTGCACCCTGATAGCACTCTAATGCATTGGGTAAAGATTAGTATCACGATACTTCTAGATAAATGAGGATTTAATCATGATAATTAATGTGAAATGAGGATTTAATCTTGCTAATTCAAGTGAAATGGGGGTTTACTCATGATTTATGTGCAATGAGCCTTGGATCATGCAAATTACAGGTTGAGTGTTGTTGCCACATTTCCCTATTATGATAATCATACTATATCATGCCTTTATGTTCATGTTATTTTATTCTCCATTGATATTACTATTTCCTAACATGTATTGTATTCTTCATTTTATTCCTAGATTACCCCCTTACTAAGCTTTATAGCTCACCCTTTTCTTATGCATGTCCTCAGGTTATCCCATGAAATGCTAAGTATGATGGAATGTAGTGGTCATGTAAAGGATTTTCTCAGTAATGATGTTGTGTATTTTATGTTATAAGTTGTTATGTGATGTTCCTAAGCCCCAAATACACTATACCTCTCAATCTTCTATGTTGTATTAGGTGGATTTTATGTAATAAATATGGTTTAAGTGTGTAATAAAAACCAGGGTTGTTATAGTTGGTATCAAAGGATAGGTTTAGTTATTTTTGGGATTTGGATTAAAAAACCCTAGTGACTCCTTATGGATAAGATTAAGTATAATAATACCATCCCTAAGTTGTGGAGAGTATTTAGTAAGTGGTTTATCAAGAAAATACATCCATGTATGGATACGAGCAGGTAGAGGAGGCTCCAGCAGAGATGTACCTAGGAGTGAAAACACCAACAAAGAGTTTTGGGCTTGACCCGGGGTATCCTGGTACATGATAATGGGTCTTAATTAAATATTTTTTACAACAATCTCAATGGATATTCTTTGGTAAATTAAAAAAATTAGTATTAACCATAATTAATGGAATTAAAAAAAATCCCGTAAGAATATATGATACAATGTAGATCATGGATAACATAGATTGAATCCCATAGATTCTTCAGTTAAGGAAACGAAAGTTATTTATAAGTCTACCATTTTTGTCCTTGGATTACCCTTTATTTTTTACATCTAACTTTACTTTTATTCCATCCAATTGTCAGTAATAGGAGGACTCGGGCTAACAACTGATTCGAAGATCAATGTGATGATTGTTCTAATTAGATACCCAACCCAATCGGAGCGGGAATCACAAAAATTTGTCAGGATAATATCTCATTTAACTCAAGATTTTATTAGAAACATGGGTCAATAGTTACATTCAACCACCCCCCAAGAAAGATTAAGTTGTAATCGATATCTTCACGAGATAAATGACTCTTACTTTTAATAGATCATCTGGTCCCTCAATCGCCGAAAAATGGATCAACTCCATTGAATAGATCTTATCCATCGTTCAATGTTCCGAACAAAAGAATGTTCTACTTACTACTTATAATATGGCAGGTGAAGCTGATAAATGGTGGACATTGATCAAAAATATTAAGCATGAGGATGAGATCGAGGTGTTGGAATGGAAGGATTTCCAGAATATTTTTTTCCATAAATATTTTCCACGCACCCTTTGACTAAAGATAGAAAGGGACTTCATTGTCTTCAAGGAAAAAGAAGATGAATCCATCAATGTGTAGGAAGAAAAATTCACATGGCTTTCATGATACACCTCTGGCTTTTTTTTATCCCCAAATACAAGGTTGACCACTTCTTTGGTGTGCTGAAACGTAGCCTGCGGAAAGCCCTGGCGATCCATGACTTCGATAGCTATGAGGAAATTGTCTGATGTTCCCTCAACGTCGAAATAGAGATCAGAGAATATCAGGGGTGTCATGGGGTTAAGAATCATAAGGAATAATTCAATTCTAGTAGTCTGATGGATAAATCCAATGGTGCTAGGAAAATAAAATACCCCACTTTCCAAATGTGTAGGAAAAATCACCCAGGAAATTTCTTGAAGGGGATGAGGAAATGCTTCTGGTGTGGAGTAGAGAGGATCCTAGTCGTTAACTGCCGATAGAAAAAACCCACAGTTTCAAAAGAGGAGAGGAGCACTTCATTCGATTCTCAACGCATTGTTTATTTCTTCAACTTCAAAGTACCAGAGCACCTTGAAAATCAGTTCCCTAAGCCAAGGGTTTTCAGAGGGAACCAACAACCTCCAAGGCAGCAAGGGAGACGTTTTTCAATCACTACTATCAAAGTGAACCCCAACAATGAAGTGGTCACAGATACGATAGTTATTCATTCCAAAATATAAAATGTACTTTTTATTTCTTCTTCTACGCATTCTTTTATATCCCAAATGTTTAGTAAAATAATCCCAACACTACCACAAATCATGGAAGTAAAGATGTCGGTGAGTATAGAAAATGGGGTAATCATTGAATCCAATGAATATAACTCCTCCCCTATCATAATTTGTGGATTGAACTTCTCATTGAACCTCATAATACTTCATATGGTGGAATTTTATGCATATCTCAGCATGGATTGTCTTTCCTTATATAAAGACAACATAAATTGTCATGAGAGGGAAATCACTCCCCATATGGAGAATCGACCCATGATTCTACACTAGTTCAAGGAGGAAGATGAATCTTCTTTTGCACCATCATCTCAACTGTGGATATTAATTCCATAAGAGAACACAAATCTAGATCAGATGATTGAGTCTAAGGAGTCAACCATCCTTGAATACATTCCTATTGTGAGGGAATTCTATGAAGTGTTTCTTGAGGAATTTACTGATCTTACTCCTAGAATAAATATTGTATTTTCAATTGACCTTATACCAAGGTAATATTTTAATATCCAATACTCCTTATAGAATAGTTGTTTTGGAGCTTAAAGAGCAGAAGAAATAACTATAAGAGAATCTGAATAAAGGGTTTATATGACCAAGTGCTTCACCATAGGGTGCACCAGTCCTATTCATCCAGAATATTGATGGGTCAATGCGCCTTTTCATTGATTATCGTGTGCTCTACAAAATCATGATAAAGAAAAAGTATCATCTTCCCCGAATTGATGAATTGTTTGATGAACTGCATGGAGCACAATACTTCTCCAAGGTGGATTTTCGGCCGAGATATTATCAAGTAAGGGTGAAGAAGGATGATATCCTCAATAATGTTATCATACAAGATATGGGCACTATGAATTCATATTAATGCCTTTAGGACTCACTAATTCTCCAGAAATCTTCATGGACTTGATGAATAGAGTCTTTAGGGATTACCTCGACAAATTTGTTGTAGTATTTATAGATGATATTATAATATACTCTCAAACCAAGGAGGATTATGAGGAGAATCTAAGAACTATACTAGAGACCTTGTGAAATGAGAAGCTCTATGAAAAGTATATCAAGTGTGAGTTATGGTTGAAGGAGGTCTCATTCTTGGGTCATATCCTCACAAGCAATGGGATATCTGTGGACCCCTCCAAGACAACTGCAGTTGAGGGATGGTCAAGGCCAACATCAGTTATAGATATCCATAGCTTCTTGGGGTTAACTAAATATTATCGTCTATTTGTGAGAAATTTCTCACGATTTTCCAACACTCTTACCAAGGTAACTCAAAAGGGAGTAAGATTTTTTTAGAGTGACAAATGTGAAGAGAGCATCAAGGAGTTGAAAATGAGGCTTATCACTGCACCTGTTATCACTTTACCCACATGTGTGGTACTTTTTATGGTATTTAGTTATGCTTCGAAGAAGGAAATGGGTTATGTATTGATGAAAAATGATAAATTAATATTCACACCTCAAGGTAGCTGAAAATCCATGTGAAAAACTATCTCACGCATGATCTGGAGTTGGTGGTTGTGATCTTCACATTGAAAATATGGAAGAATTATCACTATGGGGATAAGTGTGAGATATATACTGATCACAAGAGCCTCAAATATATATTCACACAAAAAGAACATAATATGCACCAAGGAAGATGTATAGAACTTCTCAAGGATTATGACTTCTCGATCCACTACCATCTAGGTAAAGAAAACAAGGTGGCAGTTTCTCCAAGTAGAAAGGATCATGCATCTATATCAATGATGAGATTTTAGATGGATCAAATATTCTTAGACTTGTAGAGGATGGACATGGGAATCATTAAGAGAGGAACATCGTCAATCCATTCTCAAATGATTGCTCAACCATCCGAAATGGGGAAAATAAAGGACACTCAAAGAAAGGATGTAGATATTCTGAAAAGGGTAGATGCCATTAAAAATGGAAAATACTTAGATTACATGGCTGAAAAGGATGAAATTACGAGATTTGGATCACAATTATGAGTACCATCTGATCCATAGATAAAAAAGGAGCTTCAAAATGATCCACATAACTCAGCCTTCACAATTCACCAGGGGAGCACAAAGATTTATTGAGATATCCAAACAACTTTTGGTGGAATAATATGAAAAAATAGATTACTGAATAGACATCAAAGTGCATGTTATGTCAGCAAGTGAAGGTTTAGAGGCAAACATCCAAGGGGATGGTGCAACCACTACCCATACCAACATGTAAGTGGGACAACATTACCATGGACTTTGTCACTGGACTTCTATGTACATCTAGGGGAAACAATGATATATGGGTCATCGTGGATTGTCTTACGAAGATAGATAACTTTATCATAATTATAGAGGACTTCTCATTGGATCAACTTGCACGGATTTACATCAATGAAGTGGTAAGTCAGCATGGAGTACCATTATCTATTGTATCTGACTATGATCCGAGATTCACCTTGAAGTTCTGGAAAAGTATCCAACATTCTCTAAGAACTGAACTGAACATCAGTACAACCTGTCATCCTCAAACTGATGGCCAATCTGAACAAACTATTCAGAAACTAGAAGAAATGTTAATATCATATTATATGGACTTCAATGTAGGATGGGACCAACATCTTCCACTGGTTTAATTCTCCTACAATAATAGTTTCCACTCAAGCATTCGAATGGCTCCATATGAACCCATTTAAGGGAAAAGGTGCAGAACACTGGCATGCTGGGATAAATTTGGTGAGCATAAGCTGTTAGGACCTAAAATGGTCAAAGAAATGGTGGAGAAGCTAAAACCCATTCAGCAGCATATCAAGGCAACCCAAAGTTGACAAAAGAGTTATGTAGATAACCGTCGATGAGACCTTGAGTTCAAATTTGGAGACATGGTATTTCTATACATATCTCTGTGGAATAAGGTCATGTGGTTTTGAAAGAAAGGGAAGTTAAGTCTAAGGTATATCGGCCCCTTCAATATTCTTGATCGTGTCATGGCTGTCACCTATCGACTAGCACTTCTACCCACCATGTCCAAAGTACATGGTGTCTTTCATATATCTCTCTTAAGAAAGTACATACTATACCCTTCACATGTACTCTCTTCAGAGGTCGTACAGTTAGAGGATGATATTTCTTATGAGGAGAAACCAATGAAGAACTTAGATAGTTGATAAAAAGCTCTACGAAATAAGACAATTCCCCTCATCACGGTGTTATGGCACAACCTCAAGTTTGAAGAGTAAATGTGGGAATCAAATTAAGTGATTAAGTAGAGTTACCCACATATTTTTTATGGTAGGAAAAGGAAATTTCGAGGTAAAAATTTCTCAAGGGGGGAGATTGTAATGACCCAAAATTTTAATAATGGAATCTCTTCTTAATATAATTAAATGTATTATTTTGTGAAATGGTTATATAACTTATCAACATCCTTGGTTTTATGTTTTTGGATTTCAAAATACTATTATGAATTTTTACCATTACTAATATATCCATTCAACAGTAATCACATGATTAGTATAAATATATGTCTTTAACAAATCCAATTTACTCAGAAAAAAGAAGTGATGACCTCATCCAGTAGACATAACCCGTATGAATGCCATTTTTCAGAGCTCAGAAAGGAGTTGGTGTCATTGTTCTTTTCTCTTGAGAATTTCCAAGCCAAGCTTCAAAAATTTAAGATTGAACAGAACCGCACATGGGAGAAGGGTAGGTAGATAAAGATTACCACCTCAGTGATGTTATCCGAGCCACCCCAAGAGTCTGTCACCATCTTGCACCTTACCCTTCAGTATTATGCAGGTGTTATAAGGGGTTATGTAACAAGACCCTATTACTATGATTATGTAAACTATTTGTTTATAGATAATATACATTCATTTAATTATTGTTACTTTGTAAATAGTTTTTAAAGAGAAAATAGTATTTTTAGTTAATATTCAACTAAGAAATATATTTTGTTCAATTAATGGATTTTTGGATTAAATAATATTTAAATAAAATATTATTATTAAATTAATTTTTATTAAATATAAATGATCGTATAATTTTATGAATGTTATTGTAATTTTTATTAAGGTTTGAAAGCTGTTTTTTTTCTTCAAAACCCATGTATTTTCGATAAATGTTGGTTTTTATTTTATAAGAATAAATTAAAATATTTAGAAAATTATTTAAAATAAATGAATATTTTTTTTGGAATCAGGACGTCGAAATTATCCAATGGTGAATTTGTCATAATTTTCCGAGTCAATCGATTTTTTGGGTAAAAATTAAATACCGTGTAATTATATAATGTGTTCTATGACATCATAATGACCCAATATTGATGCAATAAAATACTACAAACACTTTGTTCTGCCATTATATTTTTTACCATAAAAATAATGTGATTTTAGGTTTATTTTATTTATTTTAAAAATCTTAATGGGACCCTCCCAAAATTATAAAACTAATTATTTTTTTAAATTGATTTCATTGAGAGTGTGAATCACCTCCACATAAGCAACCCTATTATTTTAAAAAGTTCATCCATTAGAATTATAAAATATTTTTTCCACTGCCCTTTGGAAAAAACCATGCACAAAAACCATGGGTTGTTTTGTGGTTTTGATTAGTTTTATGTGTGGTGTCCCAAACCTAAATAATAAAGAATTCCCTCCGATTTCATATATTAACCCACCCAAGCTTCCACTTCCTCTTAACACACTACATTAGGAGTTATTCCAACCACTTTCCTTCACTCCCTAGAATCATCCCAAGGTACCCCAATCTCCCAAGAATCCTCTCTCAAAGTCGCTCCCATGTCTTTTGGATCCGATATCCAAGTAAGGGATTTCTTCGTTTCTCTTTTTTATCCAATTTTCTTTAAGTTGTCATGGCCTCTTATTTTCAATTAAAAATTTTGGGGTATGATTTTTCACCTCCCCCATACATCCCTATTTATGTTTTTGAATGATTAGATACTCTTTTCTCTCTCATTAATCCCTCACATATACACCCATTACCATGCCGAAATTCCATAAGGAATTTCTCCCTCCTCATTTACATTCAAGAAATGGTTTGGTATTATGAATCCAAACTCTATTAATTATGTTGGTACATGTATCTATATTACCCCATTACTATCCATTGAATTTAAATATGATGATACACCCTTTTTTATCTCATAAATATATTTTATGAAGTCTTATGTCACGTCGTTATTCTACCGAAATTGCACCGCCATTTTCCAAGCCAACATCATTGTGTAGTGAATACCATGCCCATTTCTTTATCAAGGGAATTCACCTTTATACAAATTTACTTTTTGATGGAAGAGTTTCATGTATGAATTCAAAATTCCATTACCATGTAATTATTTATTATGTTTTAATTAATCTATGTTGTATGATCTTATGGCACACTTATGCATGAAATTAAATGTTTAAGAAGGGTGTCCCCTGAAAATGCTCTAATGCATTGGGTAAAGATTAGTATCATGATATGTCAAGGGAAAAAGGGATTTACTCATGATAAATCAAGTGAAACGATGATTTAATCATGCTAATTAAAGTGAAATGAGGGCTTACTCATGATCTATTAGAAATGAGCCTTGGCTCATGCTAATTCCATGTTAAGTGTTGTTTCCACATTTCCATGTTATGATAATCATGTTATATCATGCCTTTATGTTCATGTTCTTTTATGATCCAATGATATGCCTATTACCTAACATGTATTGTGTTCTTCATGTTATGCCTTTTTAACTCCCTTACTAGGATTTATATCTCACCCTTTTGTAATGAATGTCCTCAGGTTATCTCATGAAATACTAAGTACAAGGTAATGTAGTTGTCATGTAAAGAAAGTTTTCAATAAAGATGTTGTGTGTTTTATGTTCTGAGTTGTTATTTAAT